>CM064866.1:40491667-41091667 GCA_032719365.1 Prinsepia uniflora
CAGGGATGACTGATGACGTCATCCTGATGATGTCATCATGTCAGGGATGACATCATCATATCAGATCTGACAATGTCAGACAGTGGGCCAATGGGAGCGTGACACGTGACACTGTCAGGGCTGTTAGGGATGACGTCAGCGATGACGTCAGCAGGTACTGTAGCGGCGCGTGAAGCCCACGCGCAGCCACTTCAGGCGCCGCGTGAGGGCGCGTGGCAGGGAATCTGGGGAAGGTTCCAACATACCAAATCATCTATTCGATGTAACGAACATTTTGGGACTGGTTTCGTGTCAATCGGACACCGTCTCGATATGTTTCGGGGCATCGGAAGGTTTAGGTTCGGGATTAAAAATAGTTAAAATACGGGAAAATTACGGGGCTTTGGTAGGAGGTTAATTAAGTAGTTAGTAACCTTCTATTACGATTTGGACAGGTTTGGGAGTCCCGGTGACGGTGATCGGCTCGGGGAGCCGTATGGCACGCAAATCGAGGCGGCAGCTCGGACGGTCTGTGAGTGGACTTTGTTTTCTAAATTGGTGCATGCATAAATGTTTTTTATAAATTCTTGTTTTGTCCACTCACAATTTTTAATGTTTTGACTGCCCTTCAGGTTGACATCGGATGTGGACTGTAGCAGAGACCGAGATATCACATACCTCCTCCGGATCCTGGCGTACTCTGATAACCCGGGAGGGCAAAGGACGAGAATATCCCTTGTCTGACACTTCGTGTCAGACGGGAGCAGGGTCATCCCGCACTAATCCCGGGGGGAATGGGATGGGTCCTGTCAACGTGGTATCAGAGCGGGGTTGTCTCTATTCGAGCAACCGTGTAGCTCTTGGAGTATGTACGCAGGTCGAGGATGTGATATCTCAAGGGGCTGCAGTTCGTGGTCAACCTGATTGTTGGGGTGCCGGTACGATAGTTAGTAGGATTGGCATGCCTTGGTTCGGCATTTGAGGCCGGGGTTGCCATAAATCTGTCAAGGTTGACAGTGTGGGGCCCTATGAAAGGGTTAACGTATTAGTACGTTAGCGTTTGGATCGTGAGACGGTTAGTTGGGATCGTCTTCACGATGTCGTAGGATCGGTTCCGACGACTGATTCGATGTTGTGACCATTAGATGGTCGAATTATGTTGAGTTAAATGGATTTACTGCAGTCGGCAGTTAGCAGCCGGATTCGAGGAATCCGTGTTGGATTGACGGTAGGATTGGATTGAGGTCTTTATGATGTCTAGACCGCGGGGTCAGTCAGATCGTGGATTTTACTGCCTTATGCAGTTGGGTTCTGGGGAACTCTAGGTATAATCGTGGAACCCTACCGTATGTGTATGGTTCGGAAATGGGAGTTGTCGAGTGGTTTGACTTGGATGACTATTCGGATTTGGATTCGTTAGTCGGTCTAGTCACGTCAGTTTGTGTTGGGACTGCACTTCGCAGTCGAGGTTATATTTATCGGTTAGACATAGTTGGTTGTCATGGTACTTTAGTTGTCGTTTGGTGCAACTAAGGTCATTGGTGACCTAGTAGAGGACATTGGGTTAGTCGAGTTGCGACTGGTTAGAGTTTGGTTGGACAGGTTACCAGGGTTGGTACTTGTCGATGGAATCCCTGAGTGGGATACAGAGTAGTTGGTACGGGCGATTGATTCCGTTGGATACGGAGTCTGGATATAGCGAGGTCTGGTAGTTAGGTCTACACGAGTCTGTGGAAGGCACTACTACCGAGAGTGGTTGTAGCTGTGGTTGTTGGGAATCGGGGACGTTCAGGGGACGTTTCATTTTCTCGTATGAGTTGTCAGGGTGATTGTACCCAGAGGTGTTGGGTACGAGGGAGGCAGAGTTTCTCCTATTCGAGCAGAGGTACGGGATCGTCGCTCGGTATGAGCGGAGATCCAGGGTTGTCAGTTTTGCACATGGTGTGCCGATACTGATGCTGGTTGCGTGTACCGATAGTATTATGGGCTGGCGCTGATACTAGCGCTGGTGCCGGTGATCGTGAGGACGATGAATTACGTATCGGGATGTGACATCCGTCGTGATGGGCATATGTTTGGTATCTGTGGTTCAGGAGTGGATCTCAGATAGAGTTAAACTGGTTAGGGGACACGTGGTTGATGTCCGGGTATGATGTTTCCAATCTTGTTGGAACTTCGGAATCGCGAGAGGTTGCGATTGAAGTGACGAGTGGAATGCGGGTTTTCCGCATTGGTAATGGGTATGTCGAAGTCATTTTGGGTGACTTCTCAGATTCTACCGTGATTGATGATGGTAGATGACGTTGATGATATAGATGTTGTTGGTTGCCACTAGTACACTGATCGTGTATTGGTTGGTGGACCAGGGATTTGTTCTGGATCATCAGGAGGAGATGAGTATATCGAAGTTAGGTGACTGAGATTTCTCACTTTCTGCTTGGTGGCAGACGATGTGGGTTTAAGGGTCGTGGTGAGTGCAGCGAGTTTTGTTTGCATTCACGTAGGATGAATTTTGTTGTCATTATCTTGGATCATCCTTGATTTTTCCTTGGTGGAATGATAAGGATTGATACGAGATAATCAGTGAGAACCCACAGTCTCGGCGTGTCTCGTCGTTGACTAATCTATTTAGATGTGGGAAATGGATGAGGACTTTGGACGTCGTGACGATCGGGGATCGTGACGTCTACGGTCGGTTGACGAAGTGTTGGATCTGGATCGTGATTTGGATATCCTGATAGGTGGAGAGTTTATCACTCTTACCTGGATGTTTGAGTTGAGGATGATGGGACTGAACTTCTTTTCGAGGTAAATCCCATATGGCTTACTACTCGCCTGAGTAGTTGTCCGATGAGTAGTTGTCCGACGTGGTCGGATTTGGTCAACCTAGATGTGTTGATGTTGGGATTGGCTTCCTTATGAAGTCAATCGAGGGTAATGTATAAATCGTTTGAACAGGTATCCGATAGGTTCAGATATGGTGCGTCTTGGTAGACGAGAACGAGATATTTCAGGTTTTGGAATCAGATTTCTGGATGACGATTCAGGATTTGATTTTGGAACTTGAAAAAGGATTTCTAGATTTGGGTTTTGGAATCGGATTCTGGGTGACGATTCAGGATTTGATTCTAGAGCTTGACTGTAGATTTTCTTTTATGGATTTGGGTTCGGAATAGTTATTCCAAATGCTAGCTTACGAAATAATGATTTCGGATTCGGATTTGGAAATAATTAATGGGTCGGAGTTTCGATTTGTCTAATACTGGATTGGATAAATGGAATCCATCGTAGAAACGTGATTGGCTATGACCTAGGTGGTTGTAGTCTGATTGATGGGTAGATGTACGTACCTTGTACGTTGTTCAAGGTACGATACTAGGCAGGCTTGTCGTGCCTGGTGACGGTATATAGGAGATACCGGTGGTGCGTTGGAGAGCGTATTGGTAGTCGGATTGGTTCTGATACCATCGGATTAGTTGAGGTCGTGGACTGGACATTGGATACTGTGCAGTGGGTCATGGTATTTCTGATGGGTCTAGTTACACACAGGTCGAGTGAAATGCTTGTGGTTAGTGTAACCACGAGTGTGTGTCATATCAGTTTTTGACTGGAGACTGTCAAGTGGTGGCAGTTTGTCAAATGTGTCAGCGTGGATCGTTGAGTGGAGATTGAGGAAGGAACCGTAGAGTTGTTTATGTCAGCGAAAGGGTAGATTTGACAAGTGGGTCGATCATAGGATACTTGGGCTACTCTGATACTGACAGGTGGTGTCAGTTCGGAGCGTACGACTTCTGCTATTCGACGTGGTCGAATGTAGTCGATACGACGTGAGTGTTAGTGGTACGTCTGGTTGCAGACGAGTTTTATTTTGGTTAGTGGGTGTACGAGTGTACACGAGTTTCGAGGTCGATTCTACTTTCCACGGGGTGGATGTGGAATCAAGATAATTGGAGTTTCGAGAATGAAACTAATTAAGGAGGGAAGAACGATTGGATTTAGGTCGGTTGGAATTTCGAGGACGAAATTAATTAAGGAGGGAAGGTTGTAACGACCCGTCCCAAATTCCAGGATTAGATTAGTGACTAATCACAATTAGTGAGGCTAATCCGTGATTAGTTGGGCGAAATTGCACGAACGATGCGAAATGACCGTTTTGCCCCTAGTGGTGGCAAAACGTTGACTTTTCAATCGGGCGGTCAAATGGACTTTGACTGATGACCGTGACGTAGTTCGTGACGTCACGAGTTCATAGACAGGTGGCACGTTCAATTCCGACGTTCGAGGAGGAAGTTATGACGTTCGGAAGTTTAGGGGAATTTTGGTAATTTTGGTTAAATGGGGTCAAATGTTGACTTTTTGACCGGGAGGTCCGATGGACGAGGGCCGAAGACCGTTACCTAGATAAGGACGATACGAATCCATAGGCAGGCGGCACACTGAAATCGGACTTCAAACGGGAGAGTTATGGGTCACGGAAGTTCGATTTCACTATGCACGAACTTCGAGACGGGGACGTTTCGGCGAAATCTGATTGGGTGGATATTTTGGTGGGCCCCATGGATGAGTGACAAGTGTCACTCATCCCATTGCTTTGATCCCCCAAAATGTGGATCTAAATAATTAAATATTATTTTTTTAATTATTTTATAATTAAACCTAACAACCATTAATCCTAACCATCCATTTCAATTCTAACTTTAAATCCACACCCTTCATCCCTCATTCTCTCATCTGATTTCATCCCCTTCATTCTTCTTCACACACACCTGAAACCCCATAACCCAAAATCCTCCATTTTCTTCATTTTCTTCAAAAACCAAAACACACAATCACACTTCACCATTCATCACTTGTATGAGATGGGAATGACCGTGGGGGGAGTGTGAAGGCTGAGGACGGAAAGGGTGGACGGTGGCCCACGGTGGAGGACACGGCGGAGAAGAACCGTGAGGTAAGAAAATTTCAAAAATTCGAAATTGGGTTTTAATGGTTTTTACTTGATTCCATTAATTGGGTGAGGTTCCTAGGACTCCCTGGAGATGAATGGGATTGGTTTCGAGGCATTGGACGGCCTGGAGAAGTCGTGAACGGCGGGAGAAGTCACGGCCGCCATGGCCAAGCTCGAAGGTATGGTTTTTGATGTTTTCCTTCCATTTTGATGTCATAGGACTGTAGGTTAGGATTTGAGGATGAAAATGGGACAAACGGGAAGCATTTTGGTGGTCAGACGGCGGAGAACCGGCCGGGTCAAGCCGCAGGTCACGGCGACCCGGTTGCAGACATTCGGGTTGACCCGTGAGGAGGCAGGGATGACTGATGACGTCATCCTAATGACGTCATCATGTCAGGGATGACGTCATCATGTCAGATCTGACAATGTCTGACTGACATGTCAGACAGTGGGCCAATGGGAGCGTGACACGCGTCACTGTCAGGGCTGTCAGTGATGACGTCAGCGATGACGTCAGCAGATACTGTAGCGGCGCGTGAAGCCCACGCGCAGCCACTTCAGGCGGCGCGTGAGGGCGCATGGCAGGGAATCTGGGGAAGGTTCCAACATACGAAATCATCTATTCGATGTAACGAACATTTTGGGACTGGTTTCGTGTCAATCGGACACCGTCTCGATATGTTTCGGGGCATCGGAAGGTTTAGGTTCGGGATTAAAAATAGTTAAAATACGGGAAAATTACGCGGCTTTGGTAGGAGGTTAATTAAGTAGTTAGTAACCTTCAATTACGATTTGGACAGGTTTGGGAGTCCCGGTGACGGTGATCGGCTCGGGGAGCCGTATGGCACGCAAATCGAGGCGGCAGCTCGGACGGTCTGTGAGTGGACTTTGTTTTCTAAATTGGTGCATGCATAAATGTTTATTATATGTTTTATTACTTGTTTGATGATGTCATGGGTGCATTTGTATGTGGTTACGTATAAGCACGTATTTCGAGGTTTCGGCCTTATACGGTGCTTATACGGTGCTTATACGGGTCTGTATTTCTGTATTGATTTAAATGAACTGGATTTGGATTTCAAAATGATAAACTCGGGTATGAGACCCATTTGGTTTTGTCTCGGGCATATGACCTCAGATATCGGGCACGGTGCCCAACTGATGTCCTATGTTCGGGTACGAGACCCAGTCACTTTACGGTTTTGATTGTAGGTCAGGGAACCTTAAATGGATTCCCAGGTTCATGACGGTTTATGGGAACCGGCATGAACCCTTGTTATGGTATCGTGGTTCATGACGGTTTATGGGAATCGGCATGAACCCTTGTTGGTCATTGCGGTACATGACGGTTTATGGGAACCGGCATGTTACCTGGTTATGTTATTACGGTACATGACGGTTTATGGGAACCGGCATGTTACCTTGGCTATGGATATTATGGATCATGAATGTTCAGGGGAACCGGGCATGGATATTATGTTATGTATATATATGTTCATCTACCTACCTTTACTTCTATTATCTCCTCCGGGGAGGGTCGTTGGCCTGGGTGGACCCCGGAGTAGTCACGGAGCACCGACTGAGTGGAGTCACCCCCCAGTTGGGTTCCTTACTCTCAGGAAGGCTATGGTTACTATTACCTCGAGTAGGGTCAGTGGTCTGCGGACATTGACCTTGACTTTGAGAAGACTCGGATTGAGACCCGGGTAGCACGCGCGTAGCTTTGGATACCGTGACAGGATTGGTTGTGTGACTTATATATATGTATGTGATGGATATATGATATATGATATGTGATGTGTACAGGTGTGCACAGGATTTGAGCAGTGGCTCGTGTACTTGGTTTCTTTATGGTTTGGGGCCGAGTCCCTTATGGATTTGGGCAGTGGCCCGTATGGTCGTTTTCATTGTGGTCCTTTCGACCTTGGTTTATATCTGCTTTGGGCTTCGTCCCACATATGGTTTGTTTTGGATAAATGGTTTTCGAATGCATGCATGCTTTTTAGTGAAGGGTACAAATGTCTTCTCGTTAAAATGTTTTTTATAAATTCTTGTTTTGTCCACTCACAGTTTTTAATGTTTTGACTGCCCTTCAGGTTGACATCGGATGTGGACTGTAGCAGAGACCGAGATATCACATACCTCCTCCGGATCCTGGCGTACTCTGATACCCCGGGAGGGCAAATGACGAGAATATCCCTTGTCTGACACTTCGTGTCAGACGGGAGCAGGGTCATCCCGCACTAATCCCGGGGGGATTGGGATGGGTCCTGTCATCAGTGGACACCGAAGTAGTCATAGAGCACTAACTGAGTGGAGTCGCCCTCGTTGGGTACCTTACTCGTAGGAAGGCTATTATGGATTATAACCCCCAGGGAGGGTCATTGATCTGCAGACATTGACCTGGGTGGACCCTGGGGAGACTTGGGATTTGAGACCCTGGGTAGCACGCGCGTAGCTTTAGAAACCGTGACAGGATTGGTTATATGATATATGATAAACATGATTTCTTGGATTTGCGAAATTGTGTTTTGTGAATAATAAATGGATTTGGGCTGAGTTTCTACATGTGGTTACTATGTTATGGATTTGTATAAATGGATATGGGAAGCGGCGAGTATGATTTGGATTTACGATTTTGGGGCTGAGACCCTAATAATGGTTATTTGGATAAATGGTTTTTGTGTGCATGCATGCTTTTTAGTTAAGGGCATAAATAGCTTTTATGAAAAGTGTTTTATTAAACTATTGCTTTCGTGCACTCACAATCTTTTCTGGTTTTCAATGCCCTTCAGGTTGATCTCGGATGCGGACTGTAGCAGAGACCGAGACATCACACTCCTTCACTGGATACTAGCGCGCTCTGGAAGCCGGTATGGCTGATGGTTTTAATTTATTCCTTTGTCTGACACTTCGTGTCAGACGAGAACATGACGCATCCCGTTTTAATCTAGGGGGGATTGGAATGGGTCATGTCAAGTGGTAACAGAGCAGGTTTGCTCTTTTGATGCGTGCAGGTCGAGGATGTGATGTCTCTATCAACTGCAGTTCGTTATCAACCTGTTAGCTAGGATTCCGGTATGATAGTTAGTAGGAACGTATCGTGGAGAGTTTTGGTTCGGCATTTGATGTCGGGGTTGCCTGACAGGACCCATCCCAATCCCCCCGGGATTAACGCGGGATGACCCTTCTCCCGTCTGACACGGAGTGTCAGACAAGGGATATTTCCGATCTTTGCCCTCCCGGGCTATCAGAGTACTCCAGGATCCGGAGGAGGTATGTGATATCTCGGTCTCTGCTACAGTCCACATCCGATGTCAACTTAAAAGGCAGTCAAAACATTAAAAGCTGTGAGTGGACAAAACAAAAGTTTATAAAAATATTTCCATCAAGAGACATTTGTACCCTTCACTAAAAAGCATGCATGCATTCGAAAACCATTTAACCAATTGGACCACATGTGGGAACTAAGCCCAAATCAGAAATAAACCAAGGTTGAAAGGACCACAATGAAATCGACCATATGGACCACTGCCCAAATCCATAAGAAATCAATAAGGGACTCAGCCCAAAACCATAACCATACTGAAACCAAATACACGAGCCACTGCTCAAATACTGTGCACACCTATGCATACCACATATCAAAGAATCATAAAGATTCAACCATACGGGCTACTGCCCAAAACCTGTGTAACCACACATCACATCTCATATATCATATCATATATCATATATACATATAAGTCAGACAACCAATCCTGTCACGGTATTTAAAGCTACGCGCGTGCTACCCGTGTCTCAATTCGAGTCTTCTCAAAGTCAAGGTCAATGTCCACAGACCACTGATCCTACTCGAGGTATAGTAACCATAGCCTTCCTGAGAGTAAGGAACCCAACTGAGGGGGTGACTCCACTTAGTTGGTGCTCTGTGACAACTCCGGGGTCCACCCAGGCCAACGACCCTCCCCGGAGGAGATACTACAAGTAAAGGAAGGTATATGCACATATATATACATAATACAAATATCCATGACCGGTTCCCCCGAACCGTCATGATCCATAATATCCAGTTCATATACATATAGACCATATCCTCCATGTCCGGTTCCCATAAACCGACATGTACCATAATAACATAACCAAGGTTCATGTCGGTTCCCTTAAACCGTCATGTACCATAATAACATAACCAGGGTTCATGCCGGTCCCCATAATCCGTCATGAACCACGATACCATAACAAGGGTTCATGCCGGTTCCCATAAACCGTCATGAACCGGGAAATCCATTTAAGGTTCCCTGACTTGAAATCAAAACGGTAAAGTAACCTAGGTCTCGTGCCAGAACATAGGACATCAGCTGGGCACCGTGCCCGATATCTGAGGTCATATGCCCGAGACAAAACCAAATGGGTCTCATACCTGAGTATATCCTTTTGAAATCCAAATCCAATTCATTAAAACCGATAAGGAAATACAGACCCGTATAAGCACCGTATAAGGCCGAACCATCGGAATACGTGCTTATATGTAACCACATAAAAATACAGCCATGGCATTACCAAACATGTATTAAAACATATAATAAACATTTATGCATGCACCAATTTCGAAAACCAAGGTCCACTCATAGACCGTCCGAGCTACCGCCTCGATTTACGTGCCATAGGCTCTCCCGAGCCGATCACTGTCACCGAGACTCCTGAACCTGTCCAAATCGTAATAGAAGGTTACTAACTACTTAATTAACCTCCTACCAAAGCCCCGTAATTTTCGGGAATTTTTAACTATTTTTAAACCGACCCCAAACCTTCAGACATCCCGAAACCTATCGAAACGATGTCCGATTGACACAAAACTAGTCCCAACATGTTCGTTACATCGAATAGAAGATTGCATATGTTGAACACTTCCCAAAATTACAGTTCATGCGCCTTCACGCGCTCCAAGAAAGCTCAAAACACTATTCATCATCTTCCACACAGCCGACCAGTCCGGGCGGTTCACCTGGTTTGGCCGGTCCAACTGGACCGGGGTGACCGGTTCTGTGCTCTAGACTCCCCATTTTTCATCCTACTTCTTCCTTTTTGATTCCTTTCTTCCTAATTTGATGTTTCCCGTCCATTCCAATCCCTAAAACTTATCAAAAACGTCTAAATCCCATGGTTTGATTTTGAACCAAACGGTTCAATCTTTCCAAAACTCCCCCATGGCTTCACAGCCGTCCAACCCCATTAAAAAGCTTCATACTAAGTCCCTAGAAACCTAAATAACCTTATCCAAACGTCCTAAACGATCCATAATGCCTAAATCGACAAATAGAGGAAAAATGGGTTAACCGGGTACCTTTCGGGTTTCACGGCTCCACGGTCCACGGGCGGCGTGCCCTTGGCCGGTCACCACCTTCCCCAGTCCTCTTGTCACTCTCTGGTCTCATAGGAGATCATATGGGGTTGGGTTGGATTGGTTTGGATTGCACAAAGAAGAGGGAATGAGATCGGGAAATGGTTTGGGTTTTTGAATGGAAGAAAGAATGATCGATGCATGTATATGAATTAAGGGCCAGTGGATGGGTGACACTTGTCACTCATCCATTGGGCAGGAACTAAATATCTGGGCCCACTAGAGTCCAAAAGTTAGGTTATTTCGTAATTCGTCCAATAATGTACTTGAACTTCCGTGAATCGTAACTTCGCCGTCGAACGTCCGAATTCGACGTGCCGCCTGCCTATGGATTCGTATCGTCCCGATCTACGTAACTGTCCTCGGCCCACGGCCATCGAGCCTCTTGGTCAAAAAGTCAAAATTTGACCCCTTTTAACCATAATTACCAAAATGCCCCTAAACTTCCGAACGTCATAACTTCCTCCTCGAACGTCGAAATTGAACGTGCCACCTGTCTATGAACTCGTGACGTCACGAACTACGTCACGGTCATCGGTCAAAGTCCATTTGACCGCCAGAATGAAAAGTCAACGTTTTGCCCACGCCTAGGGGCAAACGGTCATTTCGCATCGTTCCTCCGATTTCGCCCAACTAATCACGGATTAGCCTCACTAATCGTGATTAGTCACTAATCTAATCTAGGAATTGGGGACGGGGCGTTACAACCTTCCCTCCTTAATCGTAATTCCAACCGACCTAATTCCAACTATTCTTCCCTCCTTAATTAGTTTCGTTCTCGAAACTTCAACTATCCTGATTCCACATCCACCACATGGAAAGCAATTTTTAACCTCACAACTCGTGTACACTCGTACACCAACTAACCAAACAATACTCGTCTGCACATAGACGTACCACTAACACTTGCGTCGTATCAACTACACTCGACCACGTCCAATGACAATATTCGTAGGTTCCGAACTGACACCACTTGTCAGTATCAGAGTAGCCCAAGTATCCTATGAGCTAACCACTTGTGAATCTACCATCTCGTTGACACAACAACTCGACCGTTCTTTTCTCAATCATCAATCTATCCTGCTATATGCTCCCACAGGGAGTCACCAAATCTCACTAACCGATCCACGCTGACACATCCGACAATCTATCACCACTTGACAGTCGCCAGTCGAAAACTGACACTATACTCCCTCGTGGTTACACCGACTACTAATTTACTCAACCTGAGTAAACACTACCACAAAACACTCGACTTGTGTAATTGGACCCACCAGAAATACTATGACCCAATGCACAGTATTCAATGTCCAATCCACGTTCTCGACTAATCAAATGGTATCAGAACTAAACCGATCACCAACACGCTCACCAATGTACCACTGGTATAACCTATATACCATCACCAGGCACCACAAGTCTGCCCAGTATCGTACCTCAAACAACATATAAGGTACGTACATCTATCAATCAACCAACCTACAACCACTACAATGACAACACACTGACAACACGACGACCACAGCCTAGGTCGTAGCCAAAACCCGTTTCTGTAATGGATTTCATCTGTCCAATCCAGCATTAGACAAATCGAAACTCCAACCCAACATCCATTTCGAAATTCGAATCCGAATCCGGAATTTCGTAAGAAATCCCTAATCTAAACCCAAAAATCAAATCCATAACCATGTCCAAATCCGAATCCGAAATCATCATTCCGTAAGCTAGCATTTGGAATAACCATTCTGAACCCAAATCCATAAAAGGAAATCCACTGTCAAGCTCCAGAATCAAATCCTGAATCGTCACCCAGAATCCGATTCCAAAACCCAAATCCAGAAATCCACTTTCAAGTTCCAAAATAAAATCCTGAATCGTCATCCAGAAATCTGATTCCAAAACCCGAAATCTCGTTCACATCTACTGAGACACACCATATCCGAACCTATTGGATATCCGTTTAAACGATTACCTCAATACATTCGATTGACTTCATAAGGAAGTCAATCCCAACATCAATACATCTAAGGCTGACCAAATCCAACCTCGTCGGACAACTACTCGTCGGACAACTACTCAAGCGAGTAATAAGCCATATGAGACTTACCTCGAAAAGAAGTTCAATCCCATCATCTTCAACTCAAACATCCAGGTAAGAGCGATAGACTCTCCACCTATCTGGATCATCAAGATCACGATCCAGATCCATCATTACGTCAACCGACCATAGACGTCACGATCATCGATCGTCACGACGTCCAAAGTCCTAAACATCAAAATCTGATCCATCTAGGATCCACACATGCTCACTCAGTAAACAATCCACCCGAGATCCGATCATAAGGTATTACACCCTAATGAATCCTTCGTCAGTCACATCACTCTTTAACAAATTCCCACATCCAAACAGATCAGTCAACGACGAGACACGTCGTGACTGTGGGTTCTCTCCAATCACTTCGTATCGGTCCTTGTCATTCCATCGAGGAAAAACCAAGGATGATCGAATACAATGACATCAAAATCCATCCTACGTGAATGCAAACAACACTCGCTGCACTCACCACGTCATGTAACCTGACATCGTCTGCCACCAAGCAGAAAATGAGAAATCTCAGTCACCTAACTTCGATACTCACTCCACCTGATGACCCAAGACAAATCACGGGTCCACCAACTAATACACGATCGGTACACTAGTGGCAACCAACAACATCTACATCATCAACTTCATCTACCATCATCAATCATGGTAGAATCTGAGAAGTCACCCAAAATAACTTTGAAGCACTCATTACCAATGCGGAAAAATCGCATTCCTTGTGTCACCTCAATCGCAACTTTTCGCGATTATGACGTTCCATCCAGATTGGAAACAACATACTTAGACATCATCCACGTGTCCCTCTTTTTGACTATTTATGGACACATGCCCATTTACGTCCGTAAATGTACCTCTCTACTAGAAAGTCACAACAGACCTCTGCTGTGATCTGCAGTCAAACCTCTGCATACCACCGTACCTGACCAATTCTAACCAACTCTGGCCAATACTAACCAACTGATCGCTAAACCCCGTGATAGATCGAGTCTGACCAACCGGTCACTAATCCCCCATGACAATACTCGATCCTCACGTCTCAACTACCATTGGATTCTATCCAGTCCATCACTATCCGTGATCCACTCCCGAACCACAGATAACGAACATATACTCATCTTGACGGAGTCATATCCCGATTCGTAACTCATCGTAACCACAATCACTGACACCAGCACCAACACTAGTACCAGTACTGTCACTAACAACAATACTAATATCAGCATACTAACACCTGTCAGTATCAACACAAAGTGTACGAATCAGACAACTCTAGATCTCCGCTCATACCGAGCGACGACCTCGTACCTCTACTCGAATTGGAGAAACTCTGCCTCATTCGTACCCAACAACTCTGGGTACAGTCACCCTGACATCTCATACGAGAAAAGGAAACGTCCCATGAACGTCCCCGTCTCATTCTGCGATCGCACTCAGCCATAACCGAGTCGAATCCAGAATCACTGCTCGTACATATGCGTTACTCACGCACCTCATATCATCGTCACGACTGACAATCATATCGTCACAATCGTCACGGTAACCTGAGTCTACTCGACCTGATAAGACTCGACTTCGTCCATCGATAGTAGGGTCTGCCACAACCTCGTGCAGACCTAACTACCAGACATCTCGATATCCAGACTCCGCATCCAACGAAATCAACCGGCTGTATTTAACAATTCCGTATCCCCGCTCTGGGATTCCATCGACAAGTACAACCCCGGTAACCTTTCCAACCGAACTCTAACCTGTCATAACTCGACTAAACCAAATGTCGTCTACCAGGTCACCACGACCTTAGCTGCACCAACAATCCATCACAGCTAAAGTAGCACGATAACCAACTAGGTCTAACCGATAAGTACAACCTTGACTGCAGAGTGCATTCCCAAACAAGCTGACATGACTAGACCGACTAACCAATCCAAATCCGAATAGTCATCCAAGTCAAACCACTCGTCAAATCACATTTCCGAACCATACACCCTAAAGTAGGGTTCCACAATCATGCCCTAGGGTCACTCTGAACCCAACTGCAAGCTACCAACTACAGTACAATCCACAATCTGACCGACCCCGCGGTCTTGACATCGAAAAGACGTCAATCCAATCCTACGGTCAATCCAACTAGGATTTCACGAGTCCGACCGCTAATAAGCAGTAAATCCATTTAACTCAACCAAATCCGATCATCGGATGGTCACAATTCCCAACCAGTCGTCGGAACTGATCCTACGACATCGTGAAAGACGACCCCAACTAATCGTCTCAAGATCAAAATGATAACGTACGAATACCTTCATCCTTCCATAGGGTCCCACACTGTCAACCCTGATAGAACTATGGCAACCCCGGCATCTAGTGCCGAACCAAAACGATCCAATTATACTAACTATCGTATCGGCATCCCAACAATCAGGTTGACCACGAACTGTAGCCCCTTGAGATATCACATCCTCGACCTGCGTACTACTCCAAGAGAAAACCGTGCTCTGGAATTCAGAGTAACATGAGCAAACCTGTTTTGATACCACGTTGACAGGACCCATCTGAATCCCCCCAGGATTAACGCGGGATGACCCTGCTCCCGTCTGACATGGAGTGTCAGACAAGGGATATTTCCGACTTTTGCCCTCCCGGGCTATCAGAGTATGCCAGGATCTGGAGGAGGTATGTGATATCTCGGTCTCTGCTACAGTCCACATCCGATGTCAACCTGAAGGGCAGTCAAAGCATTAAAAGCTGTGAGTGGCCAAAACAAAATTTTATAAAAACTTTTCCATAAAGAGACATTTGTACCCTTCACTAAAAAGCATGCATGCATTCGAAAACCATTTAGCCAAATGGACCACATGTGGGAACTAAGCCCAAATCAGAAATAAACCAAGGTCGAAAGGACCACAATGAAATCGACCATATGGGCCACTGTCCAAATCCATAAGAAATCAATAAGGGACTCAGCCCAAAACCATAACCATACTGAGACCAAATACACGAGCCACTGCTCAAATAATGTGCACAACTGTGCACACCACATATCAAAGAATCATAAAGATTCAACCATACGGGCTACTGCCCAAAACCTGTGTAACCACAAATCACATCTCATATATCATATCATATATCATATATAAATATAAGTCACACAACCAATCCTGTCACGGTATCCAAAGCTACGCGCGTGCTACCCGAGTCCCAATTCGAGTCTTCTCAAAGTCAAGGTCAATGTCTGCAGACCACTGATCCTACTCGAGCTATAGAAACCATAGCCTTCCTGAGAGTAAGGAACCCAACTGTGGGGTGACTCCACTCAGTCGGTGTTCCGCGACTACTCTGGGGTCCACCCTGGCCAACGACCCTCCCCGAAGGAGATAATAGAAGTAAAGGAAGGTATATGCATATATATATATATATACATAATACAAATATCCATGCCCGGTTCCCCCGGACCGTCATGATCCATAATATCCAGTTCATATACATATAGACCATATCCCCCATGTCCGGTTCCCATAAACCGTCATGTACCATAATAACATAACCAAGGTTCATGCCGGTTCCCTTAAACCGTCATGTACCATAATAACATAACCAGGGTTCATGCCGGTCCCCATAATCCGTCATGAACCATGATACCATAATAAGGGTTCATGCCGGTTCCCATAAACCGTCATGAACCGGGAAATCCATTTAAGGTTCCGAGAGCTGAAATCAAAACGGTAAAGTAGCCTGGGTCTCGTTCCCGAACATAGGACATCAGTTGGGCACCGTGCACGATATCTGAGGTCATATGCCCGAGACAAAACCAAATGGGTCTCATACCCGAGTTTATCCTTTTGAAATCCAAATCCAATTCATTAAAACCAATAAGGAAATACAGACCCATATAAGCACCGTATAAGGCCGAACCCTAGGAATACGTGCTTATACGTAACCACATACAAATGCACCCATGGCATTACCAAACATGTATTAAAACATATAATAAACATTTATGCATGCACCAATTTAAAAAACCAAGGTCCACTCACAGACCGTCCGAACTGCCGCCTCGATTTGCGTGGCATAGGCTCTCCCGAGCCGATCACTATCACCGAGACTCCCGAACCTGTCCAAATAGTAATAGAAGGTTACTAACTACTTAATTAACCTCCTACCAAAGCCCCATAATTTTCCGGTATTTTTAACTATTTTTAAACCGACCCTAAACCTTCGGACATCCCAAAACTTATCGAAACGATGTCCGATTGACACGAAACCAGTCCCACACACAGCCCTCACGCGCTCCTAGAAATCTCATAACACTATTCATCGTCTTCCACACACAACCGACCGGTCCGACCGGTTCACCTGGTTTCGCCGGTCCAACTAGACCGGCGTGACCGGTTCTGTGCTCTAGACTCCCCATTTTTCATCATACTTCTTCCTTTTTGATTTCTTTCTTCCTAATTTGATGTTTCCCATCCATTCCAATCCCTAAAACTAATAAAAAAACGTCTAAATCCCATGGTTTGATTTTGAACCAAACGGTTGAAGATTTCCAAAACTCCCCCATGGCTTCACAGCCGTACTACCCCATTAAAAAGCTTCATATTGAGTCCCTAGCAACCTAAATAACCTTATCCAAACGTCCTAAACGATCCATAATGCCTAAATCGACAAATAGAGGAAAAATGGGTTAACCGGGTACCTTTCGGGTTTCACGGCTCCACCGTCCACGGCGGCATGCCCTTGGCCGGCAACCACCTTCGTCAGTCCTCTTGCCACTCTTTGGTCTCATAGGTGATCATATGGGGTTGGGTTGGATTGGTTTGGATTGCACAGAGAAGAGGGAATGAGATCTGGAAATGGTTTGTGTTTTTGAATGGAAGAAAGAATGATCGATGCATGTATGTGAATTAAGGGCCAGTGGATGGGTGACACTTGTCACTCATCCATTGGGCATGAACTAAATATCTGGGCCCACTAGAGTCCAAAAGTTAGGTTATTTCGTAATTCGTGCAATAGTGCACTTGAACTTCCGTGAACCGTAACTTCGTCGTCGAACGTCCGAATTCGACGTGTCGCCTGCCTATGGATTCGTATCGTCCCGATCTACATAATGGTCCTCGGCCCTTGGCCATCGAGCCTCTCGGTCAAAAATTCAACATTTGACCCCTTTTAACCATAATTACCAAAATTCCCTAAACTTCCGAACGTCATAACTTCCTCCTCGAACGTCGGAATTGAACGTGCCACCTGTCTATGAACTTGTGACGTCACGAACTACGTCACGGTCATCGGTTAAAGTCTATTTGACCACCAGAATGAAAAGTCAACATTTTTCCCACGCCTAGGGGCAAAACGGTCATTTCGCATCGTTCGTCCGATTTCGCCCAACTAATCACGGATTAGCCTCACTAATCATGATTAGTCACTAATCTAATCTAAGTATTTGGGACGGGTCGTTACATTTCCATAGTTCTGTCGTGGTTTGGCAGTGTGGGACCCTAATAAGGGATGAACGAAATAGTACTTTAGAGTTTTAACTGTCCCCACGGTTATGTCGGAATCGGCTTTCAGGATATTGTAGGATCGATTATGACGATAGTATGGAGTTGTGACCATTAGATGGTCGGGTCATTCGGAGTTATTAATCGTGTTTCGAGGAGTAGCTGGATTCGGGGAACCCCAGTTAAGTAGATGGTAGGATTGGATTGACGTCTGTATGATGTCAGGACCGCGGGGTCGGTCAGGTTGTGGATTATACTGCCTTCTGCAGTTGGGTTCAGAGGAATCTTAGGGCATGATTTTGGAACCCTAAATCATGATGGATAGTTTGGAAAGGTGAATCCTGGTGGTGATTGATGGGTTAGAGTATGTGTACAATGGAGTTAGTTAATGGCTTTTGTAGGAAACCCTGGTGTTTGTCGTATGGTTCGGAAATGTGAGTTGGCATGTGGTTTGACTTTGACGACTTTTCAGAGTCGAAACCGTTGGTCCGTCATGTCATGTCAGCTTTGGTGATAGGACTGCACTCTGCCATCGAGGTTGTATTACTCGGTTAGACCTAGTTAGTTGTCGTACTACTTTAGTTGTGATGGATAGTTGGTGCAACTAAGGTCATGGACGACCTGGTAGACGACATTGGTCGAGTTGAGTTACGATTGGTTAGAGATTGGTTGGACATGTTACCAGGGTTTCGTACTTGCCAATGGAATCCCGGAGTGGGGATACGGAGTAATTAGTACGAGCGATTGATTCCATTGGATGTGGAGTCTAGATAACGATGTTTGGTGTCTGGGTCTACACGAGTTGTGGCAGGCACCACTATCGAGAGTGGTTGTAGTTGTGGTTGTTGAGAATCGAAGGATGTTCGGGGAACGTTTTCTTTTCTTGGTTGAGTTGTCAAGGCGACTGTACCCAGCGTTGTTGGGTATGGGCAAAGATCTAGAGTTGTCTGATTTGTACATGGAGTGCTGATGCTGGTATGCTAGTGCTGGTGCCGGTGATTGTGATGACGATGAGTCACGAGTCGGGATGTGACTCCGTCGAGATGAGCATATGTTCGGTATCTATGGTCCAACAGTGGGTCATGAATAGAGTTGGGCTGGACGGGATCCAGCAGTAGTTGAGACGTGTGAATTAAGTAGTATTGGGCCACATTCTTTTGGATGTACATAAACAGTATATCCGATAAGCGAACTTGGTAGTGAATTAGACTGGTTACGGACACGTGGTTGATGTCCGAGTGTGTTGGTTCTGACATGGTTGGAACTTCGGAATCGAGAGAGGTTGTGTTTAAGGCGACGAGGTGAGTGCTTGTCTCCGCTTTGGTAATGGATGTTTTGAAGTCATTTTGGGTGACTTCTCATGTTTTTCCATGTCAGATGATGGTTGTTTTCACCAGTACGTTGATCGTATATTGGTTAGTGGACCCGTGATTTTTTTTCAGGTCGTCTAGAGGAGTTGGGTATTTTGAAGATAGGAGAATGAGATTTCTCATCTTCTTCTTGGTGGCAGACGATGTTAGGTTACGTGGTGTGGTGAATGCAATGAGTTTTTTTTTGCATTCATGTAGGATGAGTTTTGATGTCATTGTCTTGGATCATCCTTGGTTTTCCCTAGGTGGGATGACAAGGATCGATATGAGGTAATTGGAGAGAACCCATAGTCTTGACGTGTCTTGTTGTTGAATAATCTGTTTAGATGTGGGAATTGGTTGAGGAGTAATGTGACTGACGAAGGATTCAAGGGGGTGTAAGACCCTATGATCATATTTCGGGTGGATTGTTAGCTGAGTGAGCATGTGCGGATCCTAGGTGGATCTGGATCGTGATCTTGATGATCAAGTTAGGTGGAGAGTTTATTGCCCTGTCTTGAATATTTAAGTATGAGGATGTTGGGACTGAACTTCTTTTCGAGGTCAATCGCATATGGTGTATTAATCGAACGAGTAGGTGTCCGATGCAGTCGGATTTGGTCAGCCTTAGATGTGTGAATGATGGTATTGGCTTCCTTATGAAGTCAATCGAATGTAGTGTGTTAATCGTTTAAATAGGTAACCGATAGGTTCGGAGTTAGTACGTGTCGGTAGACGTGGATAAGATTGGATGCTCTTTTGGCATGATTGGTTACACCTTGGTAGGCGTGAGTCAGATTGGTACGTGTAACGACCCATCCTGAATTATCGGGATTAATTAAGACTTAATGACGGATTAGCCTTGCTAATCGGGGATTAGACGAGGATCAACGGACGTTCAGGGCGAAATGACAATTTTGCCCATAGAATGGGCGAATCGTTGAGTTTTCGTTCGGGCAGTCAAATGGACTTTGGTCGATGACAGTGACATATTTCGGGACGTCACAAGTTCATAGACAGGTGACACCCTCGATTCCAACATTCGAGGAAGAAGTTATGATTTTCGGAAGTTAAGGGGCATTTTGGTAATTTGGTTGAAAAGGAGCAAACAGTTGACTTTGGACCCGAGAGGACTGATGGTCGATGGTCAAGGACCGTCACGTAGATCAGGACGATATGAATCCGTAGACAGACGGCACGTCGAATTCGGACGTTCGACGGGAAAGTTACGGTTCATGGAAGTTTAGAGGAACTATTGCACGAAGTTCGAGACGGAAATTATTTGTCAGCAAGTGGGGCCCATATATTTTGGGGTAGGCCCAATGGATGAATGACACTTGTCATCCATCCGTTGTCCACCCAAATTGGTTCATGCATATCAGCTCACCTTCTTTGTTTTCTTCATTCAAAATCGATCGACCATTTCAAACAAATCCAACCGTTCCCCACCTGATCATGCTTGTGAGGACCAGAGAGTGATGGGAGGACATGTGGATGCTGGTGGCCGGCCAGGAACAACGCCATCGTGGACGGCGAAGGACCCCTGTGCAAGGTAACCTGGTTACATTCAAATCTCTTTATTTTTGGTTTCAAATGTTGGGGACATTTTTAATGGATTAGAACGGGTTTAATGGGTTGCTGGGGAGGTTTTAAGATGCTTTTGGTGGTGGTTCGTGGCTGAGAAGGCCTTGGGTGCAATCAGGAAAAGTCGAACCATGAAGGGAAGGATTGAACTGGTCGTGTTTAGAGGTTTTTTCTTAGGGTTCTTCACACCATTAGACTTCTAAGGATTAGATAGGAAGAATGGAATCGAAATGGAAGAGAACGGACCAAAAATAAGGGAGATAAGGGGCTAAACCGGCCATGCCGGTTCGGCTGGACTGGCTGCACAGGACCGGCTGGTTCGGACTGGTCGAGAGGTGGAAGATGATCCACAGTATTGCGACGCGTGGCTCCCACGCGCAAGGGCTGTTTCCGATGCGTGTGGGCACGTGGCCCACTTTCTGGGGAAGGTTCCAACATGTCAAATCATCTATTCGATGTAACGAACATTTTGGGACTGGTTTTGTGTCAATCGGACATCGTTTCGATATAGTTCAAGATGTCCGAAGGTTTAGGTTCGCGTTTAAAAATAGTTAAAAATTCTGAAAAATTATGGGGCTTTAGTGAGGGGTTATTTAAGTAGTTAGTAACCCTCTAAATTAATTTGGACATGTTCGGGAATCCCGGAGGCGACGATTGGCTCGTGAGAGGCGTATGGCATGTGTATCGAAGCGCGGCTTCGGACGATCTGTGAGTGGACTTGTTTTATGAATTCGATGCATGCATAAATGTTTTATAATTGTTTTAGAACATGTTTTGTGATGCCATGAGTGCATTTTTTTGTGGTAGCCTAGGATTTACGTATTTGCACATATTTCGAGATTTCCTATTTTATACAATCCTTGTACGTGCTAGGTTTTCAATGAGGGTTTAATGAAAGGGTTTTGGAATTGGAAATATGAAATCGGGCAAGGGACCCATTTGATTTCCAAACTCTTGGACTTGGAGTCCATTTGATTTGACGAGGAATTGGACCGAGGGTCCATTTGAGTATACGATCGGGCCGAGGGCCCCGTTGATTTATGATTCGGGCTTGAGATCCATTTGAACTATGGTGTCGGGCCTGAGTCCCAGTTGGTTATTAAATCGGTCTTAGGCCCCCTTTGGTTGTGCAATCGGGCTTGAGGCCCCGTTGGTTTATGGTTTCGGGCTTAGGGCCCAGTTAGCTGTGGTATCGGGCTTGAGGCCCTATTGATTGTGAAATCGGGCTTGAGTCCCAGTTCGATTTATAAAATGAGAATTCGGGCATGAGACCCTGTTGAACTGTGGATTTAGGCCAAGTCCTGTGAAATTGATTTGAATCGGATTCGAGGAATCCTGTTGAGATGAATCGGGTATGAGACCCAGTTGAAATATGTTTTGAGAAAGAAAGAAAGTATTTGAAATGTAAAAAACCCTCAATATGATTTATATGGTCTCCTCTAGACGTCGACCTGGAGAGTCACGATTCACAGACCAAAATCGGTATCCCCATAGGGATCCCGTTCCAGGAGTGAAAGTTATGTTGTGGTCCCGGACCAAATTTCGGAGAGATGTTCGGACTAGATCCAGAGATAGAGCTCGGACTAGATCCAAAGATAGAGCCTCCCAGATGGAGAATTCTTGGGGGAAAACTTAGAGTGAGACCCCGAGTGGTGTACACACTAGTATAGATATGATGAATCGTGACATATATCAAGGATGTGTTCCCTAGGGGTTGTGTGCCCCGAGTTGGCATCTTCTCGGAAGTTCCGCGGATGGGTTATACGTATGAGATTTTATGAAAGTGATTGGGGGCAGAGACCCTGTGTTCCATGTTTTAGAAAGTGATTTGGGGCGGAGACCCCGTATTCGATGTTTTGGTATTTCACTGAGAACAGTTTTGGGTTGAGACCACGTTTACTAGATTTGGGCAGAGTCCCACTTGTGTTGATTTGGGCTGAATTCCCATGTATTGATTTATGGTTTTAAGATTGTGATTTCGGGTCGGGGACCCATAAATGGTTTTATGGTTCATGACGGTTTATGGGGATCGGGCATGAACCCTTGAAAGGTTTTGAGAATGTTTTCAAAGGGTTTTATGAACGTTTTGCTAAATGGTTTTTGAATGCATGCATATGGTTTTAGTGAAGGGCACAAATGTGTGTATGTGATAAATGAACTTTTAATGAAATGTTTGTTTTTTCCACTCATAGTTTTCGTGTTTTAATGCCATTCAGGTTGATCGCGGATGCGAGTTGTAGCAGAGACGAGACATCACACTCCTCCGCCTACGATCCTGGCGTACTCTAGAAGCCCCGATGAGAGCTAGAGATGGAATTTTCCCTGGTCTAATACTTTGTGTCAGACGGGATCAAGCGCGTCCTGTAACGACCCGAAAATTCGGAAAAGTAGGAAAATTTGGAAAATTTGAAGAAAATTATGATTTTGCCCTTGGAATTGGCCGAACGGTTGACTTTTGGTTCGAATGGTCAAACAAACTTTGACCGATGACTGTGACGTAGTTCGGTACGTCACGAGTTCATAGACAAGTGGCAAGTCCGATTCCGACATTCGAGGAGAAAGTTATGATGTTCGGACGTTCAGGGGTAATTCGGTAATTTGGTTAAAGGGGCAATTTGTTGGCTTTTCAAACGACATGGACTTTTCACGTAATTTGAAGACCGTTGGGTAGGTCACGAGACGTTGAGTCAGTAGACAGGCGGCATGCGTCAATCGGAGTTCGGACGACCAAGTTACGAGTCTAAAAGTATGAAGGTCATTTTGGTAAATTGTCAAAGCAGGGGCAATATGGTAATTGGACAATTGATTCAGAAATGGGACGGGATTTGGGCTTATTCATGCCATGGTATGCCACCAAATGACATCTGTCACTTTGCTGAAGCAATTAGTGGCACTAATTAGTGAGAGGTGGCATGTGCACAGTGTGTGTGTGTGTGTGTGTGTGTGTGTGTGTGTGTGTGTGTGTGTGTGTGTGTGTGTGTGTGTGTGTGTGTGTGTGTGTGTGTGTGTGTGTGTGTGTGTGTGTGTGTGTGTGTGTGTGTGTGTGTGTGTGTGTGTGTGTGTGTGTGTGTGTGTGTGTGTGTGTGTGTGTGTGTGTGTGTGTGTGTGTGTGTGTGTGTGTGTGTGTGTGTGTGTGTGTGTGTGTGTGTGTGTGTGTGTGTTGGTGTGTTTGAAACAAGTGCACAGTAAGAGAATTGAACCGTGTGTGTTTGAAAAACAGAGACCATACCATAACTGAACTTGAACGACCTCCCCAGCAACCTGCTGAGAGAACAGAAGAACTAGAGAAGAGTTAAGAGAGGCTGAGGACAGTGAAATGAAGGTGGTAGGACTGGGATGGCCACCATAGGCGGTGGTTGGACCGCGGGAAATAAAGAGCTGGGGAATGAAATAAACAAAAATCCAAACTTCTTAAAACGTGGGTCTATAGTGGTGTCTTGTTCATCAAAATTGTTAAGGAAGTCGCGACAAGGACAAGGGTGGCCACGGTGGAGCACAAAATAAAGCTAGAGGACTTGGAATTCACAAATGGTAACCGTCATTTTAGCTATTCTTGCTCTGATTAGTTAATTGGAATGTGTTATGGATCAAAAAATAAAGCTAGAGGACTTGGAAACAAGGCTTAAAGTGGCCAGAAATGTGAGAACCACGGTGGAGGAAAGTTGATGGTTGCAGGTTGATCGGAAAGGTAGTTTTCAAGCCCTAATTTCTTCTTATAAAGTTATAGATCACTAGGAAATTACATAAGGTAGCTATAGGATTAAAATAGTTGAAAACGAGTTGAAATTGGACAAGATAGGACGCTGGACCGCCTGGGCCGGTTCGGTTGAACTAGGCCGGTTCGAACTGGTCTGAACCGGGCTGGTGGAAGGTTAAAGGTGACACTGTCGCAAGCGCTTGAAGCCCACGCACAGCCCCTTTGGGGGGCCCGTGTTGGCGCGTGGCACACAATTTGAGGAAGTGTTCAACATGTGAAATGATGTAATCGATGTAACCAACATTTTGGCACTGATTTCGAGTCAACTGGACATCGTCTCGATAGTTTTCGGGATGTCCGAAGGTTTTAGAGCTCGGTTAAAAATAGTTAAAAATTCAAGAAAATTAGGGGGCTTTAGTATAAGCTTGATGAAGTAGTTAGTGACCTCATTATGGGATTTGGACAGGTTCGGGGAAGCCGGTGATAGTGGATTGGCTGGGAATGGCGTAGGTGCACTCGTATCGAGGCAATGGCGAAATGTGTGTGAGTGGACTTTTCTTTCTAAATTTCAATGCATGCATAATTGTTTTCTATGCTTTCTATTGATGATTTCTATGATTGTGATTATGCTTTATGGTAATGACGATTTCCGTATTTACACGTATTTCGATATGCAATACGTAATTACACGTATTTCGAGACTATGGTTTCTCCTATACTTTGATGATGGTTTGGTGGATGATTTTATATGATTTGTGCGTATTATGTTTTGATGATGTCTTGATTATGATTATGAGTATGATTTACAATTTTGGCACGTATTTCAAAATTATTATGGATTTGCACGTTTTACGAGATTTCGAGTATGCTGCGATTTGACCATGGTTTTGATGATTTGAATTTGGGATTTGAAATATGATTTGATTTCAATGATTTAAAACAGATGTTAGGAAAGGTGATTTCGGGCTTGATGCCCAGTTCATAAAAGTGGTTTGATGAACGAGATTTCGGGTTTCGGAAACTTTAAAGTGGATTCCCGGATTTGGCTTCGGAATGATGGTTCCGAATTCGGATTTGGATATGGATGACGGATATGATTTGGGATTTAAACGTGAAATTCAGACATAAGTCCTATTTCGATAAAATGTGATTTTGGATTGGTTTTGGAAATTGGTTTACGATGGATTCTAGATTTGTTGTGAATGAAATATGGTTTTGGGTTTAAAGACCCGGTACTATTGCTGGATCTGGTTTTGGGTTTAAAGACCCGGTTGATTGATGTGACGGGGGAGGGCCCTTGATTGATATGTTTTGAGTTTAAAGACTCGGTTATCATGATATCCCTGAGGCCTATTGATTGTGGTTTGAGTTTAAAGACTCGTTGATATCCCGGGAAGGCCTGATGTATGTGAGTTTAAAGACTCGGTGATTGAGATCCAGCAGATTGATTGACTTGTAATTTACTGTTGATTTCCGATGTCTTCGGATGTGTTGGGCAGTGGCCCGGTTTATATGGCTTGATGGACTTTTGGGTTATGTTCTTGTACTTGGATTTTGATTCATGATTTTGGGTTGAGGCCGCGTGTTTATGGTTTCGGGCTAAGACCCGAGGTTTGACAAAAGAAAATGATTTTGATTTTCATACACGGTTTTCTTATATTGGAAATGAAATGGATTATGAAATGATTTTCAAATGCATGCATTGGTTTTACGTGGAGGGTAGAAATGTCTTTTCTATAACATGTTTTATAACTGATTTATTTTCGTCCACTCACACCCTTTGTGTTTTTATTGACCCTACAGGTTGTGGCGCGATAATCGAGATTGATTAGGAGGTGGAGGCATGAGTGGGTACATGTATGGTTCTAACTTGTTTGGCAAGTGCTGAGGGTAATTTGGGAACTTCAGTCAACTTGCCAGACGGGAGTAGGTCCGGGCATGCTTATCAATGTTTCTTTGGGAACGGTCCTGTCACGTCTCACGTTAATCCCGGGGGATTTGGGACAGGTTCTGACAGTACGTGTTAGATTACGTGATTGGGAGTAGACGTATTGATGCTGGTCGGGTGACCAGGGGACTTGGAATGGACGCGAAATTGGGAGTGTATGGTCTGTCTCCTATGAGATTAGACAGATGGACTCTAGAATTGAAGCTTGGTTGGCTACGATCGAGGTTATAGGCTGGTTGGTGGATGAATGTACGTACCCTGTACGTTGTTCGAGGAACGATATTGCACAGGCTTGTGGTGCCTAGTGGCGATATATGGTATATACGAAGGGTATGTTGGTGAGCGTATTGGTAGTCGGCTTAGTCCCGATACCATTGGATTAGTTGAGGATGTGAACTGGACATTGGATACTGTGCATAGGGTCAGGGTGATTCTGATGGGTCCAGTTACACATAGGTCGAGTGAGATGTTGGTAAGTGTTTACTCAAGTTGAGTGAATTGGTGATTAGTGTAACCACAAGTAAGTATGATGTCAGTTTTCGACTGGCGATTGTCAAGTGGTGATAGTTTGAGGGGATGTGTTAGCGTGGATCGATGAATGAGGTTTAGTGACTCCCAATGGGAGCAGATGTCAGGATAAATTGGTGATTGAGGAAGGAACCGTCAAGTAGTTTGTGTCAGCGAAATGGTAGAATTGTCGGGTGGTATCAACTCGGAACGTGTGATTACTGTCACTCGACGTGGTCGAGTGTAGTCGATGTAACTTAAGTATTAG
Source organism: Prinsepia uniflora (assembly GCA_032719365.1). Taxonomy (NCBI): domain Eukaryota; kingdom Viridiplantae; phylum Streptophyta; class Magnoliopsida; order Rosales; family Rosaceae; genus Prinsepia; species Prinsepia uniflora. Next base: position 40,518,951 of record CM064866.1, read on the forward strand.
TGTGACGTCTGTGTGCAGACAAGTTTTGTTCTGGTTACTAGGTGTACAAGTGTACATTTGATGTGAGGTCGAATTTGCTTTCCACGAGGTGGATGTGGAATCAGAATGGTTGGAATTTTGAGGACGAAAAGCAGGGAAGGTTGTAACAACCCGTCCCGAATTCTAGGATTAGATTAGTGACTAATAAAGGATTAGTGAGTTCAGTCGGTGATTAGTTGAGCAAAATCGGACAGACGACGTAAAATGACCGTTTTGCCCCTAGTCGTGGGTAAAATGTTGACTTTTGACTCGGAGAGTCAAACGTACAAGGGCCGGTGACCGTGACGTAGTTCGGGCCATCACGAGTCCGTAGATAGGCGGCACGTCGAAATTGGACGTCGGACCGAAAAGTTATGGTCACGGGATTGAAATCGAGGATTTACGGCTCGGGATTCGATTAAAATAATATTAAAATCTGATTGGTGATTAGATAATTATAGGGCACTTGGATGAGTTACAAGTGTCACTCATCCAATTGGTGACTTTTCCCCTAAAAAAGGATCTTGGATCTGATTGGTCTATTTGAAAATTAATTAATTTTTCTTCACCCATTCTCTCTCGTTCCCACGACCATCTTCTTCATTTTCCTCTGCAAACCCGAACCTTAACCTAGCCTTAACCCATCCAAAACTGTACCCATTGTTTCAAGGAGGTAAATGAAAGTGAGAAAGGGAGAGAGGACGAATCGAATGGTGGCCACGGCTTGTGCCGTCGTGGACGGCAGCCCGAGAAACCGGAAACGATGACTTTTTGGGTTTGAATTGTATATTGGTTTTCAATGCTCATCGATCGATTCTATTGATTGGAAAGGGTTTCTAGTGATCGTATAAGTTGATTACGATTGTAATCGTGGTTGGAGGTGGTCGATGACAGCGGGAAACCGTGAGGGAAAACAGGTCGACTGTTCTTCGACCCCAAGGTATGATCTTCGGCCTGCTTTCTTTGTTTTGAAATGTTAGGATGCTAGGAATGGGAAGGACGAACTGGTAGGGATAGAAATGATTGAAAATGGCTGAAAAATGAGAGAGAACCGGTCTCGCCAGTCCGATTAGACCGAATTTACAATGAACCGACCGGGCAGGGTATGTTGCGAGGTAGGGGGTGACCAATAGCAGGCGCGGGGTTCCCACGCACATCCCCTTTGGGTGGCGCATGAGCCATGTTTTGGGGATGTTTTCAATATGACTTTTAATTTATTCGATGGAACGAACATTTTGGGACTAGTTTCGTGTCGATTAGACATTGTTTCGATATAGTTCGGGTTGTCCGAAGGTTTAGAATCGAGTTTAAAAATAGTTAAAAATTTGGGAAAAGTACGGGGCCTCAATGAGAGGTTAATAAGGTAGTTAGTAACCCTCTAGTGGGATTTGGACAGGTTTGGGAGTCCCGGTGACGGTGGTTAGCTCAGGGAGGCTTACGGAACGCAAATCGAGGCGATAACATAGGACGGTCTGTGAGTGGACCTTGATTTCTAAACTGTGATGCATGCATAAATGATTTATTTGTTTTACATATGTGATTCTATGATGATGATTTGTATATTGGTGATTTACATGATTTCACGTATTTCGAGGTAATTTACGCATTTGCAAGTAAATCGAAGTTTATGATTTTGCACTGATTAGACGTGTTTATGGTTTTAATAATGGTTTAATAAAATGGTTTTGGATTTGAAAAGGTAAACTCGGGCTCGAGACCCATTTGTTTTGGAAACCCTCGGACTCGAAGTCCATTTGGTTACGTTATCGGGCTAGAGGCCCAATTGGTTCATGAACTGATTTTGGATTTGAAAATATGGAATCGAGCACGAGACCTATTTGATTTACGAACTCTCGGACTTGAAGTCCATTTGATTTAACAAGGCATCGGGCCGGAGGCCTAGTTGGTTTACGTATTGGACTCGAGGCCCAGTTGATTTGCGTACCGGGCTTGAGGCCCAGTTGATTTATGAATCGGGCTCGGAGCCCAGTTGGGTTACGAAATCGGGCACGAGGCCCATTTGATTTACAAAATCGGGCACGAAGCCCAGTTGGTTTACGAATCGGGCCGGAGGCCCATTTGGTTTACGAAATCGAGCGTGAGGCCCAATTGGTTTATGAATTAGGGCTTGGGGCCCAGTTATGGTTTAGGATTGTGATTTCAAAATGACAGGGGCCTGGCACGAACCCTTGAACGGTTTTGAAAATGATTTCAAAATGATTTTTCATATACTATCCTTATATATTTATGGATTGTCTCATCTGTGGAGGGTCGTTGGCCTGGGTGGACCCCGGAATAGTCACGGAGCACTAACTGAGTGTAGTCCCCCCCCCCCCCCCCCGGTTGGGTACCTTACTCTCGGGAAGGCTATTATGGATTATAACCCTCGCGGAGGGTTATTGATCTGCGGTCATTTACCTGGGTGGACCCTAGGGAGACTTGGGATTTCAGACCCCGGGTAGCACGCGCGTAGCTTTAGAAACCGTGACAGGATTGGTTATATGATATATGATAAACATGATCTTTTGGATTTGTGAAATTGTGTTTTGTGAATAATAAATGGATTTGGGCTGAGTTCCCACATATGGTTACTATGTTATGGATTTGAGCCGGGGCTCGTATGATTTGGATTTATGGTTTCGGGGCTGAGACACTAATAATGGTTATTTGGATAAATGGTTTTTGTATGCATGCATACTTTTTAGTGAAGGGCATAAATATCTTTTATGAAAAGTGTTTTATTAAACTATTGCTTTCGTCCACTCACAATGGTTTATAATGCCCTTCTGGTTGATCTCGGATGCGAACTGTAGCAGAGATCGAGACATCACACTCCTCCACCGGATCCTGGCGCGCTCTGGAAGCCGGTCGGACTAATAGTTTTAATTTATTCCCTTATCTGACACTTCGTGTCAGACGGGTTCATGACGCATCTCGTGTTAATCCCGGAAGGATTGGGATGGGTCGTGTCATTGGTAGTTAAAGAATATGATGATGAAACTTGCAATTTCCTCTCTTTCTTAATGACGAGTAAAAAAACCACTCTTTTACTCGAGCGGCGGTGTAGGAGAGCAAGCTGAGGCCATGACTAGTGGTACTAGCTTTGGCCAAGAGACAGTGGGAGCATTTGGACCCAACAAGAAGATGAAGAAGATGAGGCGGAAGTGGGTGGTGCGGTGAAATTGTATGGATTTTATTCGGGCTGATTTAGTAAGCAGAGGAGGAAGGGGTTTAAGGGGAAGAGAGAGAGATGCATAAACCCTATATCGCTCATTCTCCTTCCTTAATCGCTTCTTCATGATGTATCAACAAACCTCTTCACACTTTTAGGTTTTTTTTTCATTGATGAATAGTGCTGATCGTGTTTTGTAATTTTACTGAGCATATAAAAAGGGTTGTCTAATAGATCCCAACATATTAAAAATCAAGGCAATAAATATTTTTAGATGATTATAGATGACAGTTTTAATCTAAAGAGTCATATAATTTGTGTTATCTATGGCTAAACCTGGTATAGTGATAATGTTATTTTAATTCATCAAAGAGAGTTAAGATATTTCTTGTGCATGCAATTGTTGTATGTTGTGGAGAATTACGATCCCTCTTGCATATATATATATATATATATATATTACAGTTTCAGTGCATCCAAAAGAATTAGAATATATCTTACACATATAGCTTATGCTCATCATAAAAAGAACTACAATCTATCTTGCACGTATAGTACAATTTCTATTTTTTTAAAACATTTCAATCTTGTCTTCCACATATCATATAAATTTGGTATCTTTAACATTATGTGTCAACCAACCTTGAACGTATAATGTTGTTATAGTCTATTTTTCATATATAGTGCATTTTCAATTTCTTTTGTATATAGTATAGTTTTTGACTGATCATGTACGTATAATGCGATTTCAATTGATCTTGGACGTATAGAATAATTACTAGTTATTACAATTTCGTTAGGTTTTTCACATGCAAACTAAATACTAACGTTGTTATACATATATCGTAGTCATACATCAGTATAATATATTTGAAATTACATAATGTTGAATCAAAGATTGAACTCGTCGCGAAAAGTCCTCACAATTCCTGCAAACAGCAAACAATTAGCTATCGTTGCTTCGATCGATTTACCCGGGGGGTTGTTCGACCAAGAACACTCTGATGCTTAAGTTAGCTCTGAGAGAGGAAAATGATATACTTTGAAACGAAGAATCAACGTACCTTGGAAATGAAATGTGCCTTGCTATTTATAGGAAAATATTGGGAGCCTTGGAGCGTTCTGATTGGTCGGTTGAATATTTAACTAGTAAAAAATATATTATTATTAAATATATTATTTAATAATTGTAATGCTGGCCCATCATGATAGTAATGATATTTATTGTATTTTAATATTAATATTAATTATCCATTATTAAGAATAACGATAATTAACTCTCGGGGAGAATATCAATATTATTGAGACTTTAACCCGATTAAATAACGTATTTAACTGGTAAATAGATTATTTAATGTGCGGGTGTTTTCAAATGATCAGTATTATTGCCAGGGGCAAATTGGTCATTTTAGGGAATTACGGGTCACGTGGCGGCTTCGTGATTTTCAGATGATTTTTGGGTTCCACAAATGCCCCCACATCGATTCGGAATTCGGGGAATCTGAAGGGATGTACATTGTTCGGAATCTTACAATACCATTTTTTTTTGTTACTGTTGAATTAAAAAATCGAGTTCCAGCGTCTTTTTGACGATTTTGCCCCTGGTTATAAGGGCCAAAAGTTTACTTTTGATTTGGAACACTTTTTGGTCTTTCCGAATGGACTGTTAAGAAGGTCTCGAGGCGCTGAATCCACAGACAGGTGGCATGCATCGATCCGAGGTCGGACGCGAAAGTTGTGGGTCAGCAAAGGCGAGGGGTATTTGGTAATTTTGCAAAGTAAGGGCAAAACGTTGACTTTTGACTCGGACGGTCAAACGAACTTTGACCGATGACTGTGACGTAGTTCGGGATGTCACGGGTCCGTAGACAGGAGGCATGTCCAAAACGGAGCTCGGATGTGAAAGTTTACGGCGCTACGTAGTCCAGGGGTAAAATGGTAAATTCAGAGCGAAGGGCGAAACGGTCTTTCAAACGAAAAGTGAATGCTGACTCAAGATACCAGCCAAACATGTCACTTTCCCTCTCACTTTTACACCTGATTTTAGGGATGAAATCTAGGGTTAGAGACATTAAACCCTTAATTAGGGAAAAAACACTCAATTTGTCTATTTGTGTCATTGTTTAAATAACAGATGAAATTAGTTGTGAGAATTAACAATTGAGAGGTTGAATCAGATCAAAACAAACACGAGGGACAGAGGGTTCACTGATTTTGCTGATTTCAAAAATTTTGAAAAATTGTGGTGAGAATTCGAATTCGGATTTGCGACCCCTGAGGATCAAAATTGAGACTCGATTGAGTCTCCTGAGGTCATTTCGAACCGATCCCCAACAAAAACGAAGAGAATTGGGGCTGCCCTGAGCAAGAACAGAAGCCGTAATTTTTGCTCGAAATCGAGCTTGAGTTCGAACAGCTGGAGGTACAATTTTATGAAATTGATTATGTAAAAATGTTGGTTTCACTCTCATTATGCTCTCTGTATAAATGAATTTTGAAAACAGGGACGATTTGAGCAAACCCGATCACGAAACCCGTTTGAAAGTTCATCGTGGGATTGTTGGTTTTTGGCTGTAATTGAGGTAAATAAATGTACAGAACCTAAATTAATATGGTTTAGATGAAATCAGTTTAAAGAACGGAAGCAATTACGGTCGAATTGACGGGGATTTGTCGGGTCTGATCGCGGGCACACGACCTGTTTAACAGAGAAACGGGCAGAGAAGACGTACTATAGCAGTTACTGTGCTATGCGCGTGGCTTTCATGCGCAGCCGCTTGCGGGGCGCGTGAGGGCGCGTGGATGTGTTTCTAGGGAAGTGTTCAACAGGTGGTTTGCTATACTAAATGTAATAAACATCTTTGGTGTTGGATCCGAGACAAACTGACATCGTATTGATACTGTTTCGAGGGTCTGATGGTTTAGGTCCTATTTTAAATTAATATTTAATTCCCGAAAAATTGTGGGAAATTGATATGATATTCTTAGAGTCATTGGTGACCCTTTATGATGTTTTTTGGGTAGGATTCGAGATTCCTGAAATGTGTCAGAAATTACAGAATCGCGTGCAGTTTGGAAAACGAGCAGTTTGGACGGTGCGTGCTTGCATTGGTAGGCTGGCTCACATTCAATGTGACCCTTGCTAGTACCACAAATATGCTTGCTACGTGTCGAGAGTCCGTCGAAAGTGTTTTGAAACTTAGTCGGAAAGGGTGTACAACCAGTGCTACATGGTGAACGGAGTTTGGCTGAACAGTCGGTGACTGAGTGCACTTGCGAACGTGACTAGTGAGCATTGGTAGGCTGGATCACATCCACTGTGACTTTTGCTAGTACGAAAAATATGCTCGCTATGCGTCAAGGTGCCGAGAGACCCAGCAAGCCTGCTTTGTGGGAGCGTGGAGGTTCTCGTAGCCTTAGTCCATTCCGAGGGAAAGATATGGAGTTTGAGAAACCTGAAGACTTCAAGGAGTGGAAAGCTCGTAATCAAATCAAATTTCTTTTCCCGACGATTTCTTTATGGAGCTTGGCAATAGATGTTCTTCCATGAAGGCTCTTAAGCATGGAAGAGGAAAAAACCTTGTCGGCGGTCGGTGGATTAAATTCCATCCTTTGACTATTGGGGGGGGGGGGGGGGGGGGGGGGGGGGGGGGGGGGGGGAGGGGTTTCAAATTCCCGTTCTCGAAGTTCTTCTCCAAGATTATTGCCCGGATGGGATGCAGCCCTGCTCAACTGGACGTCGATGTTTATCGACACATCATGTGCTTTGAGAAGTTGAACAAGTTTTTTAGCCTGTGACTCTCGGAAGCTGAATTCTGGCATTGCTATTCCTTGTCACACAACGGAGTTACCGACGGTCGGCTTTCTCGAGTCGTGCCCAAGGTGGAGCTATTTTTTATGGCGGAGTTCAATGATAGCACGTACAGAGTTAACTGTACTGTAGTCGGCGGTGCATGGGACAAACACACCTCCTCGGGCCTGAGGATTGCCTCGCACTTCCGCTCGTTTGATGAGCTGTATAGCAGGTTTGAAAGTCATCCTGATCTCAAAAAGATTGATATGGCCCTGAAAATTACCCCAGAGTTCCGAGACATGAGCTGGCTACTTTCTCCACTTAGAGATTCGAAACAACTTGTGACATTTTTTTAGATGATTAAGTCTTTGGAATGATGCCTTCAGGGAAGGGCTTGTGCTTCTTAAGAGAAGGCTTGAAGTGCTTCAATGGAGAAGACTTAGGGAGCTTCCAAGAGGAAGGCTTAGGGTGCTTCCTTAAGATGAAGGCTTTGAGGTGCTTCTTGAAGGAAGGCTTTGTGTGCTCCCTAGCGGAAGGCTTTGGATGCTTCCCGGAGGAAGGCTTGAGTTCTTCTCGGGGGAATAAAGTCTTTATTTGGCATCAAACAATGACTAGTTTATTATTGATCTCTAGTTTGCATTACACATAATATTTTCGGAGGTGATGAGCGTTCATGGAACCACTCACTAACTTCCCGTCCATGGTCTCCAAGGTATAGCTTCCTTTTCCCCCTACTTGGTAGATTCGGTAAGGTCCTTCCCATGGGGATTTGAGTTTTTGAGACCCTGGACGATTGGGTGTCGCAAACTTTTTCTTGAGAACAAGGTCACCTGGGAGAAAGTGTCGGAGTCGAGCCTTCTTGTTATAGGAGCTTCTCACTTGCTGCTGGTAGCTGGAGATACGCTTCACTACTTAATTCCTCGCTGAGATCAAGTGAAGTTCTCAGAGCGATGGAGTTGACTACTGGATCATCGAGCTCGGTGAAGGGTGCCGGGACAACAACATGTGGAGGAATGACTGCGTGAGTGCCGTATGCAAGGGTGAATGGAGACTCTCCTGTTGCCCGACGCGGAGTGGTACGGTACGCCCAGAGCGTGCCATCCAATTCCTCCTCCCACAAGCCTTTCCTATCATCGAGTCGCTTCTTGATACAGTCAAGGATCATTAAGTTTGAAGCTTCAGCCTGGCCATTACCCTGGGGGTAATATGCAGTTGAAGTGAAATGCTTGATCTTCCAAAGCTCAAAGAACTCGTTGATTATGGCGCTAGTGAACTGAGTCCCATTGTCAGTTAGAATGACCTTGGGGAGTCCAAATCGACAGATAATTTGGCTCCAGATGAATTTTTGGACATCAGCCTGGGTTATGGTGGCCAAAGCTTTTGCCTCCACCCACTTAGTGAAGTAGTCAGTGGCGACAATCAAATACTTCTTGCTTGGGATTGGAGTGCTTGGGAGTGGTCCAACGATGTCAAGTCCCCATTGCATGAATGGCCAAGGGCTTACCTGTGCATGCAACTCTTCAGGTGGTGCCAATTGGTTAGGCTTGAACCTTTGACATTTGTCGCATTTCTGGGCATATTACAGAGCTTCCTGGCGTAGATTAGGCCAGTAAAACCCTGCACTAAGCGTCTTTTGAGCAAGCGACCTTCCACCGGAATGATTTCCACAATGCCCTTCATGAACCTCTGCCAAGACTTTCAATGTTTCTGGGTGCCTCAAGCATAACAAGTTTGGTCCTGTGAAGCTCTTTCGAAAGAGCTGGCCCCTGTCGACATAGTATCGCACAGCTTTCATCTGGACTTTGCGGGCCTCTAATCGTTCATCAGGCAATATTCCATGCTCCAGAAAGTTGAGAAAAAGATCTTGCCAGCTTGGAGACGAACCAATTTGTCTCACTTCGATATCCCTCATATCAATACTCCTCCGCTCGAGATACTCAATCGGGATTGAGCGCTTGAAATGAAAGTCAAGTGATGATGCTAGATTGGCCAACGCATCTGCTTGCGTATTTTCTGTTCGTGGAAGTTGATGAAAAGTAAAAATCGGGAAAAGGGTAAGCATTTCCTGGACCTTGTTATTATATCTGAGCATCCTTGCATCACGTGCAGCATATTCACCGGTTGATTGGTTAGTAATCAATTGTAAATCCGAATGAATAGCGAGGCGTTTGATTCCCAACTCCTTGGCAAGCGTGAGCCCGCAAATCAAAGCCTCATACTCCGCTTCATTGTTAAAGGCTTTGAATCTGAACTGTACCGCCTGTTCCATTATTGACCCATCTGGAGTGATAAGGACAATCCCTGCTCCCGCCCCCTTTTGGTTCGAGGAACCGTCAACAAAGAGCTTCCATAGAGGATTGGAAGTTGAGGGTTGTAGGGAAGAAGAACTGGATTCTTGATCCCGTGGCAGAGAAGTGTTGGCGGCCCTGGGGGTTTTTCCAAGCTTATTGCCCTCTTCCAGTGATGCTGGTGTGAATTCCACAACAAAATCCGCTAAGGTCTGGCCTTTGACAGCTGTTCGTGGACGATAGAGTAAATCATGCTGACTCAACTCGATGGCCCATTTCATTACCCGCGTCGATGCATCGGGTGCATGAAGTAACGAACGTAGCGGATATTCGGTCATGACGATCAACCGATGAACTTGAAAGTATGGCCTCAGTTTGTTTGTGGTAACTAGTAACGCCAGAATCAACCTTTCAAATTTCGGATATCGTGTCTCATCATCAAGGAGGGCTTTGGACGTGTAAAATAAAGGAAGCTGGATCCCACTTTCTTCCCGGATAAGTGCAGAGCTTACAGCAACATCTGAAACCCCCAGATACAGGAACAGGTCCTCGTTATCTTTAGGCTTCGATAGCAATGGCGGAGATGTCAAGTAGGCCTTGAGATCCTGAAATGCTTTCTCGCAACCTTCATCCCACTTATCCCTGGACGCCTTCTTTACTGCTTGGAAGAAAGGTCGACACCGGTTAGTTGATTTGGACAAGAACCTATTCAATGCTACCGCTCGTCCAGTGAGACTTTGAATCTCTTTCAGACTTGATGGGGATTTCATCTCGAGTATTGCCTTGATTTGCTTTGGGTTTGCTTCGATCCCACGCTGAGTCACAAGGTATCCTAAGAACTTCCCTGCTGACACTCCGAAAGTACATTTCAGAGGGTTGAGCTTCATTTTGTACTTCTTCAACAAGTTGAAGGTCTCTCGCAAGTTGGTGATATGATCCCCTCGTTTTTCTCCTTTGACCATGATGTCATCCACATAGACCTCCATGGTTTTTCCGATGAGATCCTTGAACATCCGATTGACGAGCCTCTGGTACGTTGCCCCTGCATTCTTGAGGCCAAATGGCATGACCTTGTAGCAGTACACACCTCGATCGAAGATGAAGGCAGTTTTGTCCTTGTCTCCTTCGTGCATGAAAATCTGATTATAGCCCGAGTATGCGTCCAGGAATCTCAGCAGCTCATTCCCTGCAGTTGAGTCCACTAAGAGATCGATTCTAGGCAGAGGATAATGATCCTTTGGGCACGCAAGATTGAGATTGGTGTAATCGACACAAACTCTCCACCGTCCAACTTCCTTTTTCTTGACAAGCACGACATTTGCTAGCCATTCAGAGTGCGGAACTTCTTCAATGGATCCAGCAACGAGTAACTTGTCAATTTCCTCTTGGATGATAGCAATTTTCACTGGGGAAAATTGCGTCTTTTCTGCTTGACCGGCTTGTGGTGGGGATTGACGTGTAGCTTGTGGCTAGCGACGGTAGGGTTAATCCCTGGCATTTCAGATGGAGACCAAGCAAAAACTTCTTTCTCCTCATGCAGGAATGCTATGAGTTCTTCCTTTTTGTGTCATTCAACCGGGCGCCTATACGGGCCTCTTGTTCAGGATATCGAGGGTCAAGTTGAATGAGGATGACGTCATCCTCCGGCTGCCACCCTTCCGGAGCTGATGGCTCCTCATGAATGTCAGGGTCTTGACCCACGTTTAGTTGCTATTTGGGGGATGAAGAAGAAAGCTTGCCCCCAGTGGATGATCCTGGTTGGGGAATGAATTCTGCCGCCTTGACCTCCTTTAGCCTTTCGGTAAGGCACCGTCGAGCCATCGTCTGATCGCCCTTGATTTCTCTGATTCCACCGCCGGGAATAGGGAATCTAATCTTTTGGTAGAGGCTTGACGTGGTTGCGAGGATTTTGTGAGGCCATGGCCTTCCGAGGATTCCATTGTATGGAGAGTACTCATCCAAGATGTAAAAGGTCTGGGTCGTGACAACGAGATCCGAATGTACGTCCAGCTGGAGAGTACCTACGGTCATACTGGTTGACCCATTGAAACCTCGGAGGGGGACAACCCCTTTTACTGCGAGGCTTTCTAACCCCATTCTGCGCACTGCATCCAAGCTGAGGATATTTGCCGCGCTTCCCTCATCTACGTGAATCCGATCAACCTGAGCATGAGCGATCTGAATTGATACGACTAATGCATCGTCATGCGGCCAATCAAGTCCCTCCTTGTCTTTCAAAGAGAATCCAACGACAAGGTCGTTGGCCACCCCGGGGGTGGTAACTTGGGAGACTTGAGAGACGGCGAGTGCATCTCGTATCTTTCTTTTTTTCTGCTTGGAGGTGGTTCCTAAAAATTCTGATTCAGCCATGATGGTGTTGATGCGAATCATCTTGGCTGCAGGTTCCTTTGGTCCCTTGTCAGTAGGTCGATCCACAGCCTTCCCCTTGACGTACTCAGTGCAATGCTCTTCCTTGATGAGATTTCGGAGATATCTCTCGAAAGATATGCATTTCCCGATGTTGTGCCCATAGCACTCGTGGAAGGCGCACCACTTCGTTTTATCCGCCTTCTCCTGATCTCCTTTGACTGGCTCCGGCTTCTTGAACCATGGTTTGTCCTTGATTTCACTGTGGATCTGATGCACTGGCAAAGATAGCTGAAAATTAGGTTTCCCTACAGCCGGTGTTTGGGAAGGTTGTCCCGCTTTGCACTTGTTGGACTTTCCAGCCGTAAACTTTCCATGGGACTCTTCCTTTTTGGGGGTCTTCTCACCAGTCCCAGCATGGTCTTGAGTTTGAGTGGCGTTCTTCTCATCCTCCCAACTTGCATGTCGCTCTGCTAGCGAAAGTATTTTGGTGAGACTTCGTGCATTGCTCATGACGATGTCCGCGTAAAGTTGGCTGTCTCGAGGGAGTCCTTGTTTGAATGCCATTGCTGCAACGAGGTCACTACAGCAGACAATGCGAGACTTCTCTTCGCAAAACCTCCATATGTATTGTCGCAGAGTGTCTTTTGTTCTCTTTCGGACAGAGAAAATATGGTCATCTTTCACCTCGATTGTCCGAAGTTGCGCGTATTCCCTCACAAATGCCAGGGCCAACTCTTCAAAGGACTCAATCGACCTCGGGGGGAGATGATTGAACCAAGTCATGGCTTGGCCTTGAAGAGAAGCTTGGAAAACTTTGCACATAAGTGCATCGTTAGACCTGTGGGGGATCATGACTCCTCGGTAATAATCTATGTGTTTTACTCGGATCGGAGGCTCCTTTGAATGGAGTAAAATTCAGCGTTGAGAATCTCTGGGGGAATGGCTCCTCCTCGATACCCCTTACAAAGGGCGTAGAGAGCTGTATTTGGAGACGTAGATCGTCCACTAGATCGCCACCTCGCTGAGCACGAAGGTGCCTGTCCAGCATCTTTTGAACATCATTAGCTCGCAATGCGCCGTGTTGAGGTGATGAGCCCCGTTGTGTCAGCCGTCGAGAACCTCTATGGGTCTCTTCCCTCGATCTCTGGGATCGTGTAGGGGAGTAGGCCTCATCCTCTCCCTCACTGTCATGGGTGGATCGTCTTGGGTCTTCGTATAGAGCCTGCGGTTTCCCCCTACTCCCATATGAGCGCTGTGAGAGCTCTACCCGTGAGGTTGCCCCAACCCTACCTCCTAGCCATTCACATACTGATAACCTTAGGCGTTGTGGGCTTTTTGCTTGACGAGCGTGACTTTCCTCTCCGGAATCGCTTAGCGAAGTATCTCGTGACATTGTTTGGCAGTGGACTTGCTCTTTCCCAGGACGTCTTTAGGAATTCTCTTGTCTTCCACGTGACGTGGAACGTCTGTCCTGCTCCTGGACCGGTCTCCCTGCTAGGAGTTGCTGCAAGAGCTCTGACTGAAGTTGAACTTGGTTGCTCAACCTTTCAACTTGTTGCGCCAAGCTATCCTGGGGGGGGTTGGGGGTGACCTCTCCCTGAGATGTCATGATACCCATCCAGGAAGTCCCTTAGGACCATGTTTGCTGCGGGCTGATCATGTCGTGATGTACTTCCCATCAACCTCCTGCCTGCCTGTTGTAGGGCTGAAGTTCCTTCCCCTAGCGGGGGTATTCCGCTAGATGGAGAGGGGAATGCTCCGAAGCTGAAGGTTGGTCTCCCTTCGAGTGTCTCAATGGGCGCTTCTATGGACACGCGCCTGGGTTGAGCTGGGCGCTTCTCCGGAGTTTCTATGTGAGCTTCATTCCTCGTCTGAGCTGTTGAGGCAGAAACACCTTCTCCGGCTGACTAAACGGATCGACGAACCTTAGCCATGCCTATTCGAAGAATTTTGAGTTGGAAAGCTTATTGATGGATGATTTGAACAACGTTCAAAATCCTCGAACAATGTCGATGAACGACGAACGAAGAAAGATGAACGATGAACGATTTCCTGATGAGTGATGAACAACGTTCAAAATCTTCGAACAATGTCGATGAACGACAAACAAAGAAAGATGAACGATGAACAAATGAGAGAGCTTCTTCTGAGTATTCCTCAATAACTCTCAATGAAAACACCAATTGTTGAATCAAAGATTGAACTCGTCGCGAAAAGTCCTCACAATTCCTGCAAACAGCAAACAATTAGCTATCGTTGCTTTGATCGATTTACCCGGGGGGTTGTTCGACCAAGAACACTCCGATGCTTAAGTTAGCTCTGAGAGAGGAAAAGGATATACTTCGAAACGAAGAATCAACGTACCTTGGAAATGAAATGTGTCTTGCTATTTATAGTAAAATCTTGGGAGCCTTGGAGCGTTCTGATTGGTCGGTTGAATATTTAATTAGTAAATAATATATTATTATTAAATATATTATTTAATAATTGTAATGATGGCCCATCATGATAGTAATGATATTTATTGTATTTTAATATTAATATTAATTATCCATTATTAAGAATAACGATAATTAACTCTCGGGAAGAATATCAATATTACGGAGACTTTAACCCGATCAAATAACGTATTTAACTGGTAAATAGATTATTTAATGTGCGGGTATTTTCAAATGATCAGTATTATTGCCAGGGGCAAATTGGTCATTTTTGGGAATTACGGGTCACGTGGCGGCTTCGTGATTTTCGGATGATTTTTGGGTTCCACACATATAACTTGGTGACAATTTTTCACCTAATTGTTAATAATGTTATGTGTTATATTTTTAATTTATTTTTAGACAACCTTAAGACGAGATGTTGCAAATGTTTTTCCATATATAATATAAAGTATATTCAGCAAGTAAAGTAATACGTAGTTTTGGAAAGAAAAAAACTAAGGTATAGTTGGTACAAAAGAAAAGCATAAATAAAAAAAGAAATGAAAATTGTTCCAAACAAGAATATAAAGTTCAAAGAAAATCTCTAATTTTTTCTCTTTCAATTTTTTTTTTTTTTTTTATACTTAACCATGCAAACACATAGAGGATAATTAAGGAATAAGGAGAATCCATAAAGCAATTGCGAATGATGAGGCAAATTCTGAGGGACCTTCTATTAATCAACATCCAACTGTGGGGTTTTTTTTGTTTTTTGTTTTAATTATCCATGTTGTGAGTTCTTAAGTGAGATTTGAAGGCTATTAGGAAGCTCACAATCATTTAGGAAGGCTTCATCAAAACATTTTAACGAAAATACCCTTAAAAATATTTAATATTAAGGATTTAATAATAAAATTAGTTATTAAATTTATAATTAAAAATAATAATTAGTTAATGGAAAGATTGGGGGAAAAGAATAGTGGTACACATAGTTAATATTCTTATTTTTATTTAAAAAATTAAAAAGTATTTATTTATTTTATTTGAAATTTTTTAAAAAAAAATTAACATTCGCGTTAGTGGGTGCAAGGAGTCTAGTTAGTATATTATTTAAAGCGCAAATTACTTTTTACCATCATGTGGTTTAAATCAAGTAACGCTCATATAGTTTTGCTTTCAAACGTTATAATTACCACCCAATAATTTTCAAAATATTACAACAATGAACTTCATTTAATTATTTTGTTGATTTTTTTTTTATAAAATGCTGGGATTAATAAAATGAGATTTCATGTTTAATTTAAAAGCGTCACATCTTGGTGCCATCTGGATAAATTAATAATAAATTAATTTAAAAACTAATTTGTTTACTAAAAACCAAAACTTCTCCCTCTATCTTCTTCCTTGAACCTGAACCATTCCATTCTCCCCTCATCTTCTTCCAACCACCGCCACCACCACAACATCATTCTCTTCCTCAAAAGCCTCTTCATTCTCTCCCCTCTTGTTCACACCCAAAAAATTTCACTCTAGACCGAAGATAAGAAATCCACCGAATTAAAGACCTAACTCCTTTGAAAGCCTAGCCCAATTCACATCCACTTGAGATTATAGGAAGCGAGAAGAATGAAAATCGGAAATGGCTCTCCCAAACGTGACACTGTAAGAAGGCAAGGGGGAGGGATGCAACGAAGTCGTCGCAAGCAAGTCCATGCAAAGATCCACATGGCAAGAAAGGCTCAGCCTTAAAAGGAGAAGAAGCCTTCATCTCAAACAACAACGAGTCAGTCAAACATGTATACAAATTGATCAAATTCAATCAATTTCAAATAACAGTAAACCCTCAAAGTTTTTTTGTTCAAAAGCATGACTCTTTGGGCACAACCTGTTTCTATCAATTTAGGATCAAAATTCAGTTCTCCTCTTAGCCATCTCAATTATTTACTACGAATAAACAAGCTTCCTTTCATTCCAACTTGCACCCCAAGTTTAGTGTTGAAGACTTTCGACAATCACCTTCATCCCGACTTTTTTTTGCATCTAGTTTTGGAGATCACCTAACACTAAAATCGTCCCGATTGCCACTGAAATCAGTCTTTGAGATATCTTTACACCCAAACCTTGACGCAATCACATCATCTAAATACTCTACCAACTTAGGGCATGATTCCGACTGATGTTCATCCCGTTGATGTTTTCTTAAAAACCTCTTCTCAAGGTTTTATTGTAAAAGAAATAGTTTACTTTTAGCACCTGTAATTTACCATCTACTTTCAATATTTAAGCATTTACTTTCTAAGTGGTTGTACTTCATCTCCACTGCAATACACTAGATTTCATTAAATTCAATCAATATTTTCGGGTTATACCAACCAATGAGTTTTATGGCTAAGTTTAAGTCATAGAAATTCCTCGTGTTTTTGTTCGATATCGTCATTATGACTTAAAATAAATTTGGATGTCTTACTGACACCTAACTTAATAACAAGATGCTAACATGAACATTTCGAACATAATACAAATCAAGCTTGGACTAGGTAGAAAATAAAATTTATTAAAGTCCTTGAATACATTAAGAAGAATGCATAAAAAGACACAGTGCAAGCTATTTACCAGCTTGCCTCATAATCATCTAATTATAAGAAAGGCTCTTGAGTTGTAAACATAATCCATTTAATCTGCCTAGTAGAAGCTTGTACTAGTGGCATGCCTATTTTGAGGTGGCATGCCTATTTTAATGGCAGGTAAAAGCCTGTTTTCTGGTCAAACAAATTTAAGGCAAGGTCGTAGCACCAAAGCTTCTAAGCACATAGCTGTTAGTCCATCCACACTAGTCACACTTCCATTCATCCAACGAGAGAGATCCCCTAGCGAGTTAGCGTATTCGAATGCAAGATGCCCCTTGGTCGAGGGCCATCAAACGATGTCTTCGGATTCACCACTACACTTTTTGGGCAGAACACCTTCAAATTTGACTTGATATAAGAGTACGATAAATGAATTAAAAATAGAGGTAAAAAAAAAAAGGTCCAATCAAGGACCCAAAAATTAATCTCAAATGATTAGGATTCATCTGACTTTAGATTTATTCCACTTGACATTTTTGGACTGTGTGAAAGGGCCTTTAATTGATCATAAGTGTTTAAGAAATTTTCTAAAAATTTCTGAATTTTTTAAATTTTATGGTCTTCTTATGAATTTTTCGTTGCTAAAGGCTGACGAAAACTTTTAGTGATGAAATTCTACATGAAACACCGTCGAATAAGGTAGAAAAAAAATGACGATTTTCTGAAAAATTCTAGAAAATTCTTCTCTTTTTCAACTTCTTGATCCCTAAATACTTCTATGCAACGTTTGAAGTGAAAATTCTAGCGACGATAACAGCTTCACACACTCAACCTCGCTTTGTCATGTCTTATTTTGTGTGGAAATCTAAATAAACATAGTTATATTATCCGAACTTTAGATGTATTCCATGATAAAATATTGTTGAAGATGATATGCAAGAGACGCTTGACCCACTTTTTACTCATAAAGATTGATGTTGTTCTATAAAGAGATTTTTTATGTTTTGTATGTCAAATTTGATGAACAAGGGTGGAAGTCTTGAAGATGAAGGACAAGGACATAAATAATGGGGATGGTTAGGCGTAATATTTTTTTTATTCATGATGTGATTTCATTGGTTATGTTATTTTGAACTTACTGAAAAATACATGGTTTCATAAAAATGTATTCAAAAATAGGGGCCTCTAAAATATTTTTTTACAAATCTACGCACTGTAAAAGTGTTATAGTAAGCCTCCGTCTTAGAGAAGAGGATAGAAAGCAAGCTTCCACCGTTACTGCTCTTCTCCTCCCAAATTCTTGTTACATAGAACATCTAATCATCTTCATTTTACTCGCACCATCTTCATTTTGCTCATCATCTTCACTTCGCTTTTCTCTCATCATCTTCAATTCATCCCTCATGTTTCTATGTCTCTAATATTTGTCCTAATCATTGTTTTAAGTGTTTTGTGTTTGGTGCATTTTTTTAAATATGTGTCAGGAAATGCAAAAATTGAAACAAATAATCAATTGGGGAGTGAAAAAGATGAATTTGGAGGTATGAGGTTAGGAAGATGATGCTGGGTTGAAGGTCATATAAGCCATTTTCGAATCTGCAGATTTAATATGAGAATAGATCTAGTCTAATAGTGCCCATATAGTCTGTTAGTGTCTCCATAGTATGATAGTGTCCTCATAGTCTCATAATGTCCTCATAGTCTGAAAGTGTCCTCATAGTCTAGATAGTTTCAGTTGCATTTGTTTGTGTAATTGATGTGTTTATGTCCTCATTATGATATAACAGTATATGTTGGCAACTTCCAACTATATTTAGGACATTCACGGCTGAGTGGAGATTTTCCAAGGTGAAAGCTTTGAAGAAGGAGGTTAAAGCTAAAAAAAAGGCTGTTAAGGATTTCAAGAAAGGTGATGAGTTTCGTGATGATATGATTGCAGCAAGAGGAGAACAATTTGAGATATTCCGTAACTATATCATGTTTGTAGATTCAAAGTAGAAATGAGACCTTATTAATTCAGATGAATCGTGTGAAGTCGAGCTCTTTTTAGACCGAGAATATAACAATTATGTTCTAGCGACAAGGAAAAAGTCTAGCTATGAAGATGTTGAATAGTCATGTTTCAAGGATGTTAGCAAGATGCATTTCCTTACATGTTTTTTGGTGGCACCATTAGGTTTTGCAACCTACTTTTGTAAAATGGGCTCCTATTTTCAAGTTTTTTAATATGCGTATATGTTTAGTTAAGTTACTTCCTCTAATGTCAGTCATTATTTTCCTTTGTTCATACGATTCAATTAGTTGGTATTGTTGTAGAAAAATATAACCTTGTGTGAGAAAACATAAAAATATCACTAAACAAATTATGAGGACATCAAGTAGCATCCCCGGATAAAAATCTAGAAAAAACATACAAATATCACTGAACAGTCTATAGAGGCACTATAGGACTACTAGACTATAGGGGCACTATCAAACTAGATCTATTCTCATATCAAATCTGCAGATTCTAAATTGGCTTCTATGGCCTTCAACCTAGCATCATCTTTCTAGCCTCAGATCTGTAAATTCATCTCCCTCACTCCCCAATTGGTTATTTCACTATGCCATTTTTGCCCTTGTACGATAGCGAAAAAATGTCGTCTGATTGCAAGAAAAAGTGTTTTCTATATGAGTGTCATCTATTTGAATAATATCAAATGACACTTATTAACTGTCGTCTTAAGTACCATCAGATGACGGTATTTTCAAATAAACCGTTTTCTGTTGAAAAAAAAAAACTCTATCCCAGAAAAACTATCGTCTATTATGCCATCAGACGACGGGTTTTCAGTAAACCCGTTGTTTGAGGGCTTAATAGACAACACCTTATATGCATGAAAGTGTCATCTGATAGTGTATCAGATGACCCTTTTTGAGTAGAAGTGTCTTTTGATGCACCATCAAATAATACTTTTTCAACAAAAGCGTCATCTATGTTAATATAGACAACTATTTTTTTTAATGAGATGTCTTGTCATATACTTTTAGACAACGGTTTTTTATAATTAAGACAACAACAATTCACTATTACATGAAACTTTTTAATTTTATTAGAAAATGACATTTGTGTGTCAATTCCTCGGGCATCTATCATCGATTGACCTGTAAATATTTTTCAATGAATAAGAAGATAAATATTTGTATGAAACAAATCCATCAAACATAATTCATGTATTAAATCAACTAAAAGCTAAAATGATGTTTAAATCCATTAGAAGACAATCATACTCTGTTTTAGCAGGCTATTAAGAAAATTTGATTATAAATTTATGACAACAATTGATAAAGCCCAAACTACGCATTAAATTAAACATGTAATTTGAGTATTATGAAATTTAAACTTTTTTTGTGTAGATATAGTATTGGTAAATAGGGATCGTTCTTAACCGGTGAAATTAGGGAATATTAATAATATGTTAGTTAAATAGAATAATGAATAATCAAAGAATAATGAATTAAAGAATTAAATAATTAAATAATTAAATAATTAAATAATAAAGAATTAAAAAATAAATGAATTAAAGAATAAAAGAATAAAAGAATTAATGAATAAGAGAATCAATGAATTAATGAAATAAAGAATAGAAGAATAAAAGAATAAAAGAATAAAGATGGGGATTTTTACGGATTGTAATCATACAAAAACAAGTAAAAACAAACATAAATAAACTAATTGTATTTCTATTTTAACCTATATACAAGTGAACTTTTCTTAAATACAAAATTCACCAACACACTAGCATTTGTAAATATTCGAATCAATCACGAAATCTTACCTTCACAAACTCATATTTCTTCAAACATTTTTTTCATATTATAAATGCACCAAACATCGGATTTTTACTTATAATACGGTTTACCTTAAGTTTGTGATTTAATGCGCCGAACAACGGTCATACATTAAATATCTTCAACTCTACTCTAAATGTCCCGAACAGTGGATCAACATTTAGTTTCGAAATGAAGATTAAGCTCTAAAATGTAAGAAGTAAATGATTTTTAGAAAGTAAAACACATGAAGATTATATTCAATTTTCACAAAAGATAGAAAGGAAAAACCAACACATATATTGTATTATAAATAGAACCAATAACAAATCAAAGAGTTTAAGAGGATGGAAATCAAATGTTACACTTTCGGAATGGATGAAAACAATGGATTGTTTTTCACAAGGAACACCTAACAACGGCTGGAACCTTTTGAAGATGGAAAGGATAAAACAAAGGAAAATCGGAACTTGAACTCTTAGAATTTGTATTGGAAATATTTTGTCATAGTTTCTCCTAAGGAAGGCTCACAATGTGTCTCCAAAACTAAGTCCCAAAACAAGTGAAATGAACCCCTATTTATAGGGAGAAAAATCTACTAAAAATAAAATAAAGTAAATAAAAATTACAATAAAAAATAAATAAAAATGAAATGATGAATAATGATCAACAATGATGATAATTATGGTTGATTGGTAAGTGTTGGGCTTCAGAATAATGCAGGCCGAGCAGGTGGGCTGGTGTAGGTGCAGGCGGGTTGGTGAGGGTGCAGTGGCTTGGTGAGGGTCCAGTGGACAGGTGGGCTGATTAGACTGGACCTTGTGTAGCTGGGCTGGACTGCTGGTGCGCGGGTCGCTGGTTGGAGCAGAGCAGGAACACGCGGGTCGGGTGGAGGTTCAAGGCGCGATTTTGGGCCGGATTTTTTCTGTTGGGCGCATTCCTCTAGGCTGCAAAACTGGATTTTTGGGCTGAAAATAAAATGGGCTGCAGCTGGAAAGGGAGTTGGGCTTTGCAGGTGAGCAGTGCAATGGACCGCTGGGCTTGGATGGAATTTTGGGCTACAGCTGGGACCTGGGCTGCACGCGTGGGCTGCATTTCTGGGACGGAAAAGTAGGGCTGGACTGCACAGAAAAAATGATTTGGGCTTTTAGCAACTGAATTAATTTAAATTAAAAATTAATTAATAATTTCACCGAATTTCGTCCATAAATTCTTCGTTATAATTCTTCGGGACGATTCTTTTGCCAAAACACTCCAAATTACAAGTTTTATTTATTTAAACAAAAATATCACAGAATATATTATTTTATCTAATTATTTATTATTTTAATAGTAAAAGTCAATTATAAAGGTTAAAAAATAATATAAAATAATACTTAGTTAACAACCTATCAACAATCACATATCAAAATCCCAGGTACTCTCAATGGTTAACTTCGACACCTTTTGATGTCCTTACTCTTCTTGTTCTTGTCATCCTACTCCTGCAACTTGCACTTCCTCTTCTTTTTGCTCTGTACCAAAAAATCCGCCATTAGAAAACATCCTAGATTAAAGAGAAATAAGGGTTTTCTCAAAGTCGAATCTAACTTCATGTATAATCAAACATATATAATCTATTGTAATATGAATCTGTTCAAATTACATATGAAATCTGATCAAAAATAATTCAATCTGTAAGCAATTTATCATGTCGTATATCAATTTCAATCTGTGTAGTCTAGAAGAAAAGAATTTTAATCAATATCTCAATTCAATTAAAATATGAGTTTGATTCAAACACCGCTTATGATATCATATATAATGGTCAAAACCCCCTACTCATGATCCAAAAATTGTTGTCATCTCATGTCTGTATTCTTTAAGGAAGGGAATTTTCATCTGGTCTTCATAATCCAGAAATAGCTGATAACAAAATAGATGACATGATTATTTTGGCTCAGCAAGTGAAGCTATTGGTTGAGAATGTGAATAAGAAAATAATGTGCAAAGACTTACTTCATCAATATCATCTTCCCTAACAACACCAAAAGGAACGACTTTGGCTCCGAATCTTGCTGCCATCCTCACAAACTCTGACCGTTCTTGTAATACTTGGTCTTGGAAGTAAGAACGGTGAGCAAGACCTGTGAGCTTGAGAAGAAAGAACGGTGAGCAAGACCCGTGAGCTTGGAAAGGCAAGATCGGTGAATAATCTTATATCGCTCGGGGAGGGAAATATGAAGTGTCTTATATGTGTGGGTACGTATCTATCTAACACAAGGCCTTTTGAAAGCTCATTGGCTTTAGATTCCTTGGGAACTCCAAAGTTAAGTGATTTGAGGTTGGTGCAATCCCAAGATGGGTGACCTACTCGGAAGTTGCACGTGAGCTGCCGAAAACAAAACCGTGAGGGCTAGCCCAAAGCGGACAATATCGTGCTAGATGGGCCTGGTTGTGACAGAATGATATCAGAGCCTAACCCCGACCGAAAGTGTGCCAGCGAGGACACTGGGCCCCAAGGGGGGTGGATTGTAATACTTGATCTTGGAAGCTTGAACGGTGAGCAAGACTCGTGAGCTTGAGAAGCAAGAACAGTGAGCAAGACTCGTGAGCTTAGAAAGGCAAGATCGGTGAATAATCCCACATTGCTCGGGGAGGGAAATGTAAAGTGTCTTATATGTATAGGCACGTATCTATCTAACACAAGGCCTTTTGGGTGCACATTGACTTTGGATTCCTTGGGAACTCCAAACTTAAGCGAGTTGAGGCTGGTGCAATCTTAGGATGGGTGACCTACTAGGAAGTAGCATGTGAGCTCCCGAAAAAAAAAACTGTGCGGGCTAGGCCCAAAGCGGACAATATCGTGTTAGATGGGTCAGATCGTGATAAAATGGTATCAGAGCCGGACCCCGACCGGAAGTGTGCTAGCGAGGACGCTGGGCACCAAGGGGGGTGGATTGTAATACCTGATATTTGAAGCAAGAACGGTGAGCAAGACTCGTGAGTTTGAGAAGCAAGAACAGTGAGCAAGACCGCAAGATCGGTGAACAATCCCACATCGCTTGGGGAGGAAAAGGTGAAGTGCCTTATATATGTGGGCACGTATCTATCTAACACAAGGAATTTTGGGAGCTCATTAGCTTTGGATACCTTGGGAACTCCAAAATTAAGCGAGTTAAAACTGGTGCAATCCTAGGATGGGTGACCTACTGGGAAGTTTCATGTGAGCTCCCGAAATCAAAACCGTGAGGGCTAGGCCTAAAGTAGACAATATCGTGTTAGATGAGCCGGGTTATAACAGTTCTAGCCATAACATCTTATATTCCTCCCTTTGGAAAAACAAAATACAAGTTTAGTTTGACATAACTAGTCCACTACAACACTATGAAAACGTAACCATGTCTTACAGAGAGGTGAGATACTGATGCAAGAACATCATTTGACAGCTTCTCATCTGGTTGTGGGTTAGGAAGTCCAAGTCCAAGTCCAAGACCAAGTCCCTTCTCCAAATTCGCCAACACAACACCTAAATGCATGCAAGAGATCTTCAGGTTAATCAACAACATAATTTGTAATAAGCATACTGTCATCAGTTAGATATGCAAATATAACAAGCAAGTGAAACATACCTGTCATTGAACTCATGAAATGAGGAAGGCTAAGAGGATGCTAGTCAGGAATGGCCTCTCGTAAGAGTACTATTGGTTAAACTCGCGGCTTGTTGAAGGACGTAGCAGCAGATGGATATCAGATAGGTTCTAAATGAGTGTGTAAAAGTAATAGCAATACCAGACACTTTGCCTTTACTCTAAATCCATGGGTCTTTAAACCTTGGTTGAAAATTAATCCGAGCTTACCTAGATTAGCCAAAATTAGAGCAAGGTCAATTTCAAGGTTGAGGGTTGCCACAGATAGCTCAAGGCACCCTCTAATACACTCTCCCATAAGATATAAGGGCCTATCCGACGAGCGATAATGCTCTGATCTAACTGTTCTTTCGACTAGCTTCACTAGGTCTGACAGATAACAATTAAAGAAAATAACAAAATTTGATAGGAAACAGAAACAATATGCAACAATTTGGAGCTATTATAATATGAGGACAATCAGTGAAGCAAACATTTTGTGCTTAGAAAGGGGAAGAAAGAACCTATAAATGCTGTTCGATCCTTAGCAGGAATATGCAAGTACTAGAACTCGAAAAACCTTCACACATCAAGTAAAACATAGGGACGATGATATGATATTGTGCACTATTCGAAAAACTTTCGTATCTGAAGTTTACCCTGCAAATTCCTCAAAATTCTTCACATGTTCAAATCCATCCAAATAAATGAACATTCAAATTAGCCAACAAAATACATGAAAAAAAAAAACCTAATTAAAACGTGGATATTTGTTGGAATTCACCCTTCAATCTATGAACTCAGTACTCAAGTGACGAAACTTGTAGATAAATTGATGAATCGAGATCTTAATTCAAGAAACCCATTAATACAGGCAAGAGAAACGCTAATTTTTATTCTAAGACTTCAAATACAACGTCGTAAACAGACTGAAGGATATAAAGAGGTATGATTTCAACATTACCGAAAAAACTCTCCGGGCTTAAAAAAAATATCATAGCTACATAATCAATATTTTTTATTGAGGTGATTCATAATAATAGAACAATTTCATGCAACCATTAAGAATAAAATTTATAAGAAGCTTCGTACAAGAGAAAGACATATAATCTCTCTACCATTTCCTTCTCTTCCACGTTGGCCAACATAAGTTCATGCGGTACACACCTGGTCAATAGTACCTCATTCATTACTCTAATTTCTCCGAAGCAGCAACAAAGGAAGATAAAAAAGCTGTCGGCGGACAAACATCAACACAACTTCGCATGCAATGTATTAGTACCCTAAAGAAATAATGTCGTCACAATAAATAAAAAACACAGTAAATTACTAAAGCCCTGTTCAATCTGAGCACATGGAAAAGTTAATGTGGTCATAATTTTTTTAATCTTTGAACTCATAAAGGGTAGTAGAGCATTCCAGTTAATTCACATGCAAGTCAAATAATAAGACAATGAAATGGCTAATATATGATGGGTTTTCAAGTGTCATCATAAAGAGCTTCCAAACATGTTATAAGATTATTATGCGAAGAGCAACACATCATATGGTATTTCTTTCTATATAGTTCTTTAAACATTATCTTTACGAATTAGCCAAACCTTCATCTCCCAGAAATGGCATGTCCATCTTGAGTCTCTAATCAGTCATCAAGTTTAACTTTTAACCATACAACATGTAGTGCTTCTTTCACAGATGATGCAACATTGAGTATTCATGCTCTATCATAGTCCTTTTTCCAAATTGGTATGGCTATCACTGACAGGATCCATCCCGATCCCTCTAGTGTGTCTTGCTCCTGTCTGACAATAACTCTAAAATACCAAAATTACCCTTAATGGGCTTAAAGTTTTTTGAATTAAATAAATAAAGTCAAACATACGAACTTAGAGTTCAATACTGTCAGACCACGGATAGTACAAATACAATATAAATGTCAGGTTGCAAAACAGTGCTCAACCTACCTAATAGGGTGTACAAGTGCGCAACAACTAAATCTATACCTCGGACACCGGGTCCTCTTCCTCTACCTCGGTTGCACGGCCTGGAGGGGTTAATAAAACAAAAAAGAGTGAGTAGATTGTAAATAAACAATGTTTTTAAAACCAGTTTAATAATATAATAATTATAAAGTTTTACCCCTCTGTTTTCAAACTTGCATGCATTATATTTAAAAACCAATGTCCACTCACAGACCGTCGTAACTGCCGTCTCGATAGGCGTGCGATAAACCTTTCGGGGCTAAATCACCATCACTGGAACATCCGGACTTATCCAAATCATACTCGAAGGTCACTAATCAATTATACAAGTCTATAGGATAAACGCCCAAAACTCATAGAAAAGTCAACGTGTCTCGGACACGTTTCCCGAGATAAAAAATATCGGTTTGACCAACCTAACGATCTCCAATCGACCCGAAACCACCACTATTCGATCCAAATCGTCGAAACCCTTCGAATGACATTGGGCCCACCTTGAAATGCGAGCCCACGCGCCCACGTTTATCCTATAGACTTGTATAGTTGATTAGTGACCTTCAAGTATGAGTTGAACATGTCCGGATGTTCCAGTGATGGTGATTTAGCCCCAAAAGGCTCATGACACATGTATCGAGGTAGCAGTTAGGACGATTTGTAAGTGGACATTGATTTCTAAATATAATGCATGCAAGTTTGAAAACGGAGAGGTAAAAACTTGAGTATTATATTATTAAATTAGTTTTGAAAACATTATTTATTTTCGGCCCACTCTCTTTATTGTTTTATTTACCCCTTCAGGCCGTACAACTGAGGTAGAGGAGGAGGACCTAGAGTCTAAGGCATAGATTTCGTTGTTGTGCACCTGTACACCCGGTTGGGTAGGTTGAGCACCGTTTTGTAACCTGACATTTGTGTTCGTATTTTGTATTTGTACTATCCCTGATCTGACAGTGTTGAACTCTAAACTTGTATGTTTGACTTTATTTATTTAATTCGAAAAACTTTAAGCTCGTTAATGGTAATTTCAGTATTTTAGAGTTATTGTCAGACGGGAGCAGGGCACATTCCTAGAGGGTAACAGGGGGATCAGGATAAGTCCAGTCAGAATGGTATCAGAGCCAAATCCCGACCGGGAAGGGAGCCAGTTAGAATGCTAGGCCCTAAAGAGAGTGGATTGTAAAACCCGTGTCTTATAGGGAATAGTGCACGATCCTACATTCCTGAAAGGGGAATGGCCTGGTAAGGGATTGATGGTGTGCCTTAATGGTGTAGGCATACACCTATCTAGCATGAAGCCTTTTAGAAACTCAGTGGCTTTGGGTTCGATTGGAACTCCAAAATTAAGCGAGTTGAGGTTGGTGCAATTCCATGATGAGTGACCCCCCTGAGAGGTTGCACTGTGAGCTCCCGAAAACAAAACCGTGAAGGCGAGGAGGTCCAAAACGGACAGTATCGTGCTAGAGTCGGGTCCTGATAACCACCCAGAAGCAAGCAAGGAATTTGTAAAACCAAAATAAAACTGGTGAAAAATACATACACGGTCAATCAGATACGACATGCTAAATAAACAAGGACAAATTGAACTATATGCATAACAAGGCATCAATTTTTATTTACAAAAGCTAAGTATTGAAAGAAATGATAATGTGAAGTGGGAGAATACGTTATTCAAACAATTTTCTGTTTTATAACTGTCACTAACTTTGTCTTTCTGTGCATCAGAATTTTCCTTATCTATAAGAGCATTTTACAAATTTTTCAACATAAAAAGCCACACACAAGGGATGCAAAAGCTAACCTTGAACATATTCTAAGGTTAGATACTCTACCATTTCTTAGCTACTCTTGTCAAAAGCCATTCACATTATTACATTTTCAACGCACAAACTAGCAAGAAATCACCCCAAAGCATTGTGAATGACCAAACGAATATACAACTTTCCAGATGCCTTTATAGTTTAAACTGAGCCCGAGATTGACATCTGCATCTCATAGTTTATAGTTCTAAAAAAGCCTATGACAGTGTCTCTAACAAAAGACAGTATTACTAGGACTACAACTTTAGATCAACATCCATATAAGCTAATTGCCACAAATTTAAGAATTAGCACTAGCATCATAATATGTATAAAGGTCTCCATCTTTAGCACGTTACTTATATCAGTGCTATCTTTAGTGGAAGCATCAACAATGTATCATCTCTATGAGTCAAGATAATGCCACTAAAAAATTGGGTATAGACAACCCATGATGTTTAACACGCATGTTTCCTATGCCCATTTCATCAGTAAACTGCATGCTAACATTATGATCAAACTTATAATTGAAGGTTTGTATAAACAAGCTCATGATTCTCCAATAGAAGGAAAAATTTACACATGTTGAATACTTTAGAAGGGCCATTATACTAATTTGATTTTTTGAATCGTAATGACCCAAATCAAGCTACCTGTCTTTCAAAGGGAGGGGAAAATTTTTGCCCACGATTATGGCTGGTTCAAGTAAAGCCTTCTGATCACCCATCATAGCCTCTATTGTAGAGGTCCTTACATCACCAGCAAATGTCTCCACTTTTGACTTTCGACCTAGAATATCAGGTATTGCATCTTGCTCATAAGAAAATTTTGTATACACATCAATCATCTATACTCATCATCTGATTTTGATAATTCAAAAGATTAAATATTGAGCAGAAAAAATTAAAAAAATTAAAGAAAATAGGAAAGTTAAGGTGCTTTTTGGATTTTATCCGAAGCTAGGCAATGCAACGGTGGTCGTCGGGAATATAGAGAGGTGTATCCATCAAATCGGAAGAAGCATCAAACAAGACATACCCATTAGAACACCCCCAAAATAAAAGTTCTCAACAGTGAAAACCAAACAAAAGGACACCTGTAACTGTCGAAACATAGATTTAGCCTTAATTAAATCCAAAAAATCATTTACAAATTATAAAATAAGAAAATTCGAACTAGGAACTGCTCAAACCTCCAAGATTCGAAGTCCCAAAGCAGCGCACGAAGGATCGAGTTCAAAAGCCAATGTCCTGGAATTGTAGGAAGAGACAAACTTAGGGAAGATCGCAGCTCAAGCATCATAAAAATTCCAAAATTTCATAAAATTGAAGAGAAACAGAGGCATGCGAAGAGAGATAGGTTAGAAAATAAATCCAGCGCCGCCTCCTTAAACTCCGCAACAACCACTCGGTGGGTGACTTCCTTGCCCGCTCTGCTCGTGAACATGACCCATCCAACAATGGAAACCCAGCTACAACATTAGCGTCGCATCTGCCGGCTTCTTGACCTCTCCCGCCGCAAATCGCACCACCGGAAGCCTCGCGCAGCCCCGCCTCCTCTCAGTTCGTTCTTGCCCTTGGTGTTTCAGTGTTTCTCCCTTGGTGTTTCGAAGTGAAACACTCCGCATTTTGTTTAGCTTCAACCTTTTTTTCTAAAGGCTTTTTACTCAAAATGGTCCTGAACATAGAGTTAAGTCTCAAAATGAACCATGAATTTGATTTTGACCCAATTTATCTCCTAAAGACAATTTTTGTTCCAATTTGACCCTTGACTGTTTAATTTAACAGATTCTGTTAAAATAAAAGAGCAAAATTGTCCATAAATTTGATTCATCCATTTCCCTCTTCGAATAGAGATTTGGTTCATCTTCTTCCTCGTGATTTTGACTCAATGTGAAAGTCCTCTCATAGGTTTTTCCGGATGCCACAATCATTGGGTCTGTCATCACCTCCAGAGAGAAATTACAGCAGAACTCGGAAGGAATTGGAATTGCTCTGCACCTCTGGGACTGCTCCGAACCTCTAGATTTTCGTGATTGTGGGTTAATAGCTTGGGTTCTCGGCTTTCGGTTCTGTATTCGTCCCAGAAATCTCTTATTCTCTTTTTCCCTCTTTATAATAGTCTTTTAATTTTTGGGTTTGTAAGTAACTGCTGCTAATTTGTTTGGTTTCCTTTTGATGAACACAATGATGGCTTGCAAATCTGTTGCAAACATTGTCAAATCCTCACTTGGTCCCGTAGGCCTCGGCATGGTATCCCATCCTCCACACTCTCTCTCTCTCTCTCTATATATATATACATGCATATATATATATATATATATGCACACACATACGTACAATAGTTGCATGATATTTGTATGCTTCTGTGTTTGTATATGTATGAGAGGTTATATGCTTATAGGGTTTTAGTTCAGCTACTACTATTTTGTACTGTTATGTAAGATTATATACTTATATGCTATGGATTGATTTTAATGTGTCAAACTAAGTTGCGGTGCATTTCTTTACTTAAAAGCTTCGAGTTTGGAGTTAGTATATAAATTTTTTCTTATAGATGTTCTTGGATATTTTTGCTTTGGAAATTGAAAGATGGTGAATTAGTATTCTTATACTTACTGTGGAGTTTACCTTTGTCTTATGGGGTACTGAATCTAATAACTCTTTAGGACAGTAGCATAGATTATGTGCGCAAGTGTTTTAGAGAATTTACTCTGAGCCCAGGCTGGTTATTATTCCAGATGCTCGTAGATGATATTGGTGATGTGACTATTACTAATGATGGAGCTACTATACTCAAGATGTTAGAAGTCGAACACCCTGATATATTGGGTATTTCTTTTTTCTATGGTATTGTCGATGCATCGTACAAGTCAGACAACTTGTTCCTGTCAAACTTATCATATGGTTTCATTTGAGCTTTACAGGTGCTTGTGGAGCTGGCTGAGCTTCAAGAACGCGAAGTTGGAGATGGGACGACATCAGTTGTCATTGTAGCTTCAGAATTTCTTAAGGTAGATCATATATGGTTTTTCTTCTCGCCTCATATGTATTTTTGAAGCTATCTGATGTTTTAACATCCACGCAGGGGCAGAGTAACATTTGCTATCTGGTTTTTGAAACTATCTGGTTTTTCTTGTCGTCAGAATAAGACTAAGCACCCATATATTGAGGAGATGATATCCTTTGTCACCTGTATGCATGAGCAACTTATCATGACTAAGACTAAGCAGTCCCAGAGGTGCAGAGCAGTTCCAATTCCTTCCGAGTTCTGCTGTCCTTTCTCTCTGGAGGTGATGACAGACCCAGTGATTGTGGCATTCGGGCAAACCTATGAGAGGAATTTCATATTGAGTCAAAATCACAAGGAAGAAGATGAGCCAAATCTCTATTCGAAGAGGGAAATGGATGAATCAAATTTATGGACAATTTTTCCCTTTTATTTTAACAGAATCTGTTAAATTAAACAGTTAGGGGTCAAATTGGAACGAAAATTGTGTTTAGGAGGTAAATTGGGTCAAAATAAAGTTTAGGGTGCATTTTGAGACTTAACTCTATGTTCAGGGACCATTTTGAGTAAAAAGCCTTTTCTAAATGATGAACATTAATGACCGTGTTTTGCATTTTAGTTGCCGCTTTCATATTTTGGCCAAATTTTCATTTCCCTCACTTCCAATAGACTCTAATAGACAACACTTTATTAAAATGTGTCGTCTATTAGTACACCCCAAAATACTGAAAAAACAATCATAGACAACATTTTTATCAAAAAAGTGTTGTCTATTAGTTCCTAAAATATTGAAAAAATGATCATAGATGACAGTTTTAATCGAAACTATTATCCCTCATAATAAGATGATAGTTTTAATTTAAACCGTGATCTAATTAGTGTCATCTATGGCTAAAAATGACATAGTTTTTGTTTTAATTTTGGATTATCCAACACATATTTAAATGAATTCATTAAACATAAAAAACCCAAAATAATGATTTGAATAAAAATTAGAGACATAGAAAGGGAGCGATGAGAAGATGGGGGTTATGAAAAGATGGGAGCTATGAAAAGAAAAGGGCGATGGGCTGATGAGGGGAATGAAAACATGAGAGTTGTTAATACCATGTCGACAAACCAGGCTCAGTACAACTAGTACCACCACAAACACACGATCCACCATTAGGCGATCGGCATGCATGCCAATCGGCAGGATCGAGGCTACTCAATGGGCAATGCAAACAACCAACATCAGACAAGGCCAAGTCTTGTCCATGCAGCAGCCTTACTTGGCTGGCATGGATCGGAACCCTAGGGACGATTATTGAAAATTAGTAAGGACTCCCTGACATGACATTATATTTATTTCCACTTGATGCATATCTCGGATCTACGGGACACACAGGAGCATCTCCTGAAGTATCTGAGCCATACATTAATAGTGCTTAACCATCACATTCATTGCTACTAAAAATACCCCCTTAAGCCATCTCATAAAGGTACTCACTTCTCTCGCTAAACATACAAACTTGACTTTTCTGTCTTTGTGTTGTTGATCTACCTATTGGATCTCCACCTCTTTTACTAACTTAGGCTTTGGAGCCTCTTTGGCCGTCACCTCATGGTGTCTAGTGGTTTCCTTTTTGCCCTGCATGTTATTTGGAAGGCTTAGTAGAAAGCTAACCAGCACCTCCAACGACTCTTATCACATTAGCTCCAATTTTGAATCAAACATTTGGCACCGTCTGTGGGAACTCTAAATAAGTCCTCCCACTAGCTCACATACCCCCACTCCATCCACCTAGCGATTCACAATGTCTGTCGAGCAAGATGATTGCAAGCTTAATTAAACTTCTCAAGGAAAATGCAATAAAAATAGAACTGACATGCCTTCCGAGGCCATGCTCAAAATGATGAGGCCTATCCGCGTAAAGATGGCCGAACTCAGAAAAAACAATGCTGCAATCAAGAGTAGAAATCACTTGGGAAGAGCTGAAGGGGCAACAAGCAGCTACCAAGTATGCACTTGCTGCCAATGCCGATTGAGAACAACGCCAACCTAAGCTATGCCAACTAGAACCCTCCAGAATAATGCTTATTCATTCTACTGACCGTGTAAGACCTTTAGGTACACATATCTTTCTTGATGCTCGCGAGCTACTTTACAGAAGGCTCACACAGCTTTAGCCCACCTTGCTAACCTATCCGGCGAATGATCCCAGAATCGGAGATCAACCTATACTTCTCCTTCTATTTTAGGGAGGACATTCTCTATTAGTGTCAACATTGAGAAGAGTAGAATTCAGAAAGGTCCAGCCCAGCTAGTGGAAGATTAAGTACTACGGGTTAACTCCCAACTTCTGGAGGAAAAAGTGGGCTCTACAACTGCCATCTCTAGCAGAAAATAAAAACAGTCCGAATAGCCAAGGTGGAGCATCAGTAATGCAAGTTACCAATCCATTGTTGAGCGAATCGAAGCACAGTCCAAATCTTTTGAATCCAATGATGTCATGCAAGATCTCCTCCAAGAGTCCACGAGCAGAAGGCTGACAAACAAAAGGCCAAATCTTCGACAAAAATTAAGGCCAAGATTGGCACCTTTATGGATCACATTCTACAGTACATGCATAAAATGGAAGTCAAACCAATCAAGATCGCGTCGTGCACTAGAAAGGGAGATCCAGTCACACATATGAACAATTATGAATCTTCTGTGGCATTCAAAAACCTCTCTAACGAAATAAAATGTCTGATCTTCAGCCCCACCCTAACTAAAGGTGCACTTAGTTGGTTCTACCGGCTAGAACCACAGATAATCGAATTCTTAGATCAGCTCCACATAGTCTTCCTGAACCAGTTCATGATCCAAATGGATCGATTGCTAACCACAGAAGATCAAGGTTCTCTCTGGAAAGGGGAGGAAGATTCCTTACAAAAATACCTAGTACGATTTAGCCTTGAGTACGCCAAATACCAGAAGACCAACGAGAAAGCGGCATTTAGAGCATTTCGTAATGGCTTGAAGGAGTCCACCTTCAAGTACCATGCCTTCACATAGGAATGAGATAACTACAATGAGTTGGTGGGAAAAGTGGAAATCCACGTCAAGGCTGAATACTTCAATGCTACGAGCATACCCAATGCAGTCAACCGCCCCCATCTCTTTGACTCCTCAGGGCAATCAACACCCCAAGCCCCACCACGATTCTAGAAGTCAGAGCTAGAGCTATAAGAACAACTCTTACTCAGGTAAAAGAAAGTGTTCCTATGACAATAACTACAAGAGGAAGAAGGAGAAACATTACAATCCGAACTAGGGGCCCAAGAACACCAATCATCACCAGTATGATAAGCCCTATGAGCGGCTAGTTTCCAAACACGAAACTTACTCCATCCTCAGTACTTCATTTGAGAACATCCCATAAACATTGAGGGGATTATTTAAAAATGAAGGGCAAGAGTGCAAGGCTTCCGATCTATAGTTCCCTTGAACATATGTTGCTAATAATACAAATTCGATGGTCACACCATTGATGAGTGCACAGGCTTCTGCGATATTGTCGAAGTCATCGTTAGGTAAGGGGTGATCAATCAATTCTTACATAATGCATGGCCAGTGCACCGCAGTTCAACACCATCAGTGGTGGCTTGACGATATCTTCCACCTACACTACCAACCGAGTGAAGAAAAGCTTCATTCGAGCAGCCCTACCCAACCACCAGATTCTCAATATCAATCCATCTATCAAATCTGTCACGCATAAGAAAAGAACATACGACGGTGAGCATCAACTTTCCATGCAAGAAGAGATCATCAAACTTTGCACGATCCACTTTTTGTGCAAGGCAATCTACACCGCTTGGGTCACCAATTTTGTCTCAGTAAAGAAGCCATCAAAGGCTTGGAGAATGTGCATCGACTACACTGACTTCAACAAAGCATCCCAAAGGACAGCTTCCCGCTTCCAAAAAATGATCCTATAGTGAACGCAACTACAGGTTATGATCTCCTCAGCTTTATGAATGCCTATTCAGGCTACAACCAGAACAAGATGCACCCGGATGATCAAATACGTACTAGTTTCTGCATCAACCTTGTTATTTACTGCTACGCTATCATGCCTTTCGGACTGAAGAATACCTGACCAACATACCAATTCTTGGTGAACTTTATGTTCACTGATCAAATCGAGTAGACTATGGAAGTTTATGTGGATGACAAGCTTGTCAATGAAAAACTACTGCAGATCACGCCATCGTCCTCCACAGGATGTACCAGGTGCTAAAGAAGTACCAAATGCGGCTCAACCTCGCCAAATGCATTTTTGGGGTCAACTCTGGAAAATTATATGGCTACATGATCAGCTAACAGAGAATAGAAGATAACCTCGAGAAGATCAAGCCAATCCTTGATATGCAGCCACCGCGAACAATCAAGGAAGTCTAAACTCTATCTGGAAGTGTGTGGTAGCTCTCACCAGATTCATCTCCAGAGCAACAGACAAGTACCACCCATTCTTCAAGGCCCTCTAAACCAACAAGAAAACCATTGACTGGACTGCTGACTGTGACACGGTATTTAGCGCAATAAAGGACTACATGATAGGGCACCCCTACTCGCTCGCCCAGATACTGGAGAGCAGCTCGTTGTTTACCTTTCAGTCTCCATCTCAGCCATTAGCTCTGTCTTAATTTAGAAAAAGGAAGAAGTATGGAATCCAGTCTACTATGTGAGCATAGTATTCCATAATGCGAAGACTAGATATTGTGACCTGGAAAAACTCGTTATTGCCTTGGTAACCATGGCAAGAAGATTTAGACCACACTTGCAAGCTCATTCAATGTTAGTCTTGACGAACAAGTCACTCAGGGTGGTCCTCCAGAAGCTGGACACATCCGGAAGACTAATCAAGTAGGCAATCGAACTCAGCGAGTTCAAAATCACCTACGCCCCACGCTCTTCCGAGAAGGGCTAAGAAATCACTTATATCCTCTCTGAATTAACCTACAACACGTCCCAATACATGCCGGAAGACTCAACAATCATCACCACGTAGCCAGCTGCCAAAATAAGGGTAGAGAAGACTTCATCTACACTACACAAGTCAAAGCCAATCTGGACCCTCAACGTGGATGGGGCTACCTGCCACAATGGTTCCGGAGTGAGGCTTATGCTCAGCAACCCTAATCACGCGGAGTTTGAATATGCATTTTTTTCTTCAGCAACATGGCTTCAAAAATGAAGCAGAATACGTGACACTCCTTGCCAGTCTTCACATCGCGAAGGATTTAGCAGCAATTCATATTAGAATCTTCACCAATTCTCAATTGGTGGTCCACCAGGTGGACAATGACTACGAGGCCAAGGACATCTCTATGATTCTCTACCTCTATTAGGTAAGGAAGATCTTTCGATGTTGACAAACCTAAGAGATCAACAAGATCCTGCGACTAGAGAACAATCATGCTGATGCTCTAGCAATACTAGCCTCTTCCAATGATGACAAGATTGGTCGCAGCATACCAATTGAGCTACTGGAGACCCCTCGCACAAAGGAATGACAAATCAATGCCATCAACACTGATCCCTCATCCAGTTCCTCAGACATGCAAAACATCTGAAAGATCAAAATGAGGACAAGCTCGTCAAATGCCAGGTCACTCGGTACACCATTTTCCATGACCATCTATAAAAATATGGATTTGATGTCCCACTCCTCAAATTCCTACAGACAGGTTAGGGATATGCAATCCTCAAGGAGACCCGCGAAGGCAATTGCGGCAACCATTCAGGACCCAAGTCCTCGCTTACAAAGCCTTCAGGCAATGCCACTACTGGCTAACCATGCATGCAAATTCCATTAATTGATAGGTCATAATTTACGCATGCTTTATCTATGATTTAATACCCCTTTACTTATGTTTTG
Source organism: Prinsepia uniflora (assembly GCA_032719365.1). Lineage (NCBI taxonomy): Eukaryota > Viridiplantae > Streptophyta > Magnoliopsida > Rosales > Rosaceae > Prinsepia > Prinsepia uniflora. The sequence goes on from CM064866.1 coordinate 40,555,693, forward strand.
TTAATATTTCGTTCTATACAATTGGAGAAAATAATATATTTTGTGAGAAATGTGTAGATCAAATTGAGTTTGGAATTACAAGAATTTGGGCGAAAAAATCACCTAAATCAGAGTTGAAACGAAGAAGTTATGAAGGAAAAAAGATTGCACAAGAAATTCGGTGGCTATCCACCGAATGAAGAAAAAGGCATGCGCGTTATTGTAGCGTTGGAACAAAACGGTAAGAGCCTGCCGAAAGTTCCTTCTCCTTCACGGCGCTCACAGGCTAAATAAGCGTCTCCAGATTCGGTGCACGCCCACCGAATTTCCCAACAACAACCCAGCTCGTTTGACTAAGTGTTGACTGAGCCTTTGATCGCCCCAATTTCGGTGGTTGACCACCGAAAAGTCTTTTGAAGGTTTAATTCCAAGTTTTAGGCCTTTTTTAGGATAATTCCAAACTTCCTTTCACACCTAATCTCTATATTGTATAAGGAGTTTCGTCCTACTTCCTTTTATATTCTTATTTTCAATTCCTTTACTTGTAGAAAATGTTTTAATTAGATTTCTTAATTATTTAGGAAGCCTTTTCCATATAGAATTTAATTGTAAACTCTTATTTTTAAGAGGATTAATTATTCTCTTATAAATAGAGGGGTATTTGACAGGACCCATCCCAATCCCCCCGGGATTACCGTGGAATGTGCCCTGCTCCCGTCCAACAAGGGGTGTCAGACAAGGGATAACCAAGAGCCACTGCCCAACGGGGCATCCAGAGTGCGCAAGGATCGATGGAGGAGGTGTGCAATGTCCCAGTCTCTGCTGCAATCGCATCCGTAATCAACCTGAAGGGCATTAAAACCAAAAGCTGTGAGTGGACAAAAACCAGTAAGTTCATCAAATACATTTATAAGACATTTATGCCCTCCAATAAAAACGTATGCATGCCACAAAAACCAGTAACCAAAACGTTTGTTCAACCGAGCCCTTAGGGCCTTAGCCCAAAAACCGTTAACCAAAAACCAAGTGTGGGAACTCAGCCCAAAACTGTGGAATACCACCACCATACATATTAAAACCATGTGGGTCACCACCCACGACCATAAATGAACATCAATTCAAAAATCCAAAACAATTTAGGGTCCCCGACCCTACATACCATTTCATAACCAATAATCCATTTTTACCACATAACACATATCCAACCAATAAGCCATTTTATTCATTAATCCATATTTTACCATTACCATCACCAGCATCCCAGATGCTTAGCGTCCCAGACGCTAGACGTCCCTGACGTCATATCTCACGGTTTCATAAGCTACGCGTGCTTCCCGGGGTCTCTCCGGGTCCATATATCTGACATCCCTGATGTCTGACGTCCCTGACGTCAATCATAGCAATCCTGCTCCTGAGTCATCATACGATCCGGCTGCTCCGTATAATGACCCCTCGCAGGCAATGCACCGTGACTTCCCCAGTGTCCCAGACATCTGGAGGAGACCATCATATATCCTTGTATCCAGATGGTATATGGAAAACAGTTTTATTAAATCCTTTTATCACATCATTACAATGGGCCCTGCCCGAAATTTCTATAAAACCACATAATTCCATTTAGGGTCCCTGACCCAAAATCACAATTATTAAACATAGGGTCCCTGACCCGAAATCACATTTATTATCCAACTGGGCCTCATGCCCGATTTTATGAACCACTGGGCCCACGACCCGATTTGTAAACCAACTGGGCCCGCATCCCGACTTATAAACCCACTGGGCCCACGACCCGAATTCACAAATCAACTGGGCCCCTGGCCCGAGAACATAACTCAAATGGGTCTCAGCCCGATTTCATACCAACTGGGCCCCTGGCCCGATTTCATTAACCGACTGGGCCCCCGGCCCGATTCTCAAATGGACTCCAAGTCCGAAATTTCCAACATAATTGGGCCTCAAGCCCGAGTTCATATTTCCAATTTCAAAACCATTTCATCATATTATATCCAAGTCATAAATATGGAAAATCCATGTAAAACCGGAAACCTCGATTTACGTGCAAGCACGTAAATCGCCTCGAAATACGTGAAACCATACAATTTACCAACAACCAAACCAACATCATACAATCACAACCATAATCCATATAAAACATTTAAGCATGCATAGAATTTATAAAACCAAAGTCCACTCACAGACCGTTTTAACGGTATGCCTTGATACACGTGCCACCGGCCCTCCCGGGCCACACCACTATCACCGGGACTCCCAATCCTGTCCAAATCACATTAGAGGGTCACTAACCTCATCATTAACATCCTATCAAAGTCCCGTAATTTTTCCGAATTTTTACTTATTTTTAAACTTAATTTAAAGCCTTCGGATATCCCGAACAATATCGAGACGGTGTCCGATCGACACGAAACCAATTCCAAAATGTCCGTTACATTAAATAGGACAGAAGTCATGTTGACCTCACCTCGAGATTCGTGCCCACGCGCCGTCACGCGCCGCCGTGAGTGGCTGCGCGTGAAACTCACGCGTCTGCTACAGTGTCACCAGCCCAACCCGTATCTCTGGTAAACGGGTCCAACTCACCCGCGATACAACCCGATTCAAAGTCCATCAATTCGGTCCTAATTCCTTCAATTGATCAATAAGTTAGTTTCGTTCTTAGTTAAATTACAGGTCTGTAACATCAATTACACGATAACTTACCCAAATTCCCACGATTCGATGATGAACACCTAGAACACTCCGAACACTGTTCATTCATGGAATTCCGTCAATTGCTGCAGGTTTCATCCAATTGATGCATCCAGAAGCATCAATGGACCATGAGGAACAATTCCCCCACATCAATTGCATCAATCCTATGCTCAATCGTCACGACTCAAGCTCGAGCACCGTCACTGTTCAACAATGGAGTTCTGTCAACCACAGCCGTTTTCCTTCAATTGATGAACCCAGAAGCATCGTGGGATCATGAGAAGCAGTTTCCCCACCTCAATTTCGTCCATCGAAGCCTCCAACTTCGCGACTCAAACTCGAATTTCCTCCTCTGTCACCAAGTGTGATCAGAGCCAAAACAGCACCAATTCATCTCGTTTCTTTGACAATTATGATCGTGGCACTCCCAGGAAGCTGAAGGTAAGCTCAATTGCGATCCTCACGGCCTAATTCCTCCAATTCGAATTTTCCCTCTCATTTTCCCGAAATCCAAAATCCCAAATTCAACACTCTCACAACCCCTCGTGTTTCCCCGTTAATTCCCTCATCTTAGTCTCTCATTTTCTCTCAAGAACAGCCGAAGAAGGGAGCCAAATCTCCCCAATCTGTTTCCCCCAATATTTGTGCACGGTTTGAAGACAAAGGGGAGAAAATTAGGGGAAATGGTGGATTAGATGATGATGATGTAGTAATGATGATGTTTGGAGGGAAACAAGGATCAGAATTCAGGGGATGGGTGACACTTGTCACTCATCCGGATGTGCACAGTCAACGGTCACTATTTAATATTATATTAATATTTTAATCCGAGCCTTGGTTCGTTAGTTCGTTTCCTTGACCATAACGTTGTCGTCGAATCTTCGATTTCGGCATGCCGCTTGTCATTCGATTCGTATCGACGATACCTACGTAAAGGTCCTTGGCCCTCGCCCATCGGACCTCCCGATCAAAAAGTCAACATTTGGCCCCAAACATACCAAATTACCAAAATGCCCCTCAACTTCTGAACACCATAACTTTCTCTACGAATATCGGAATCGAACGTGCCACCTGTCTATGAACTCGTGACGTCCCGAACTACGTCACGGTCATCGGTCAAAGTCCATTTGACCGCCCGATCAAAAAGTCAACATTTTGCCCACGACCAGGGGCAAAACGGTCATTTTGCACAATTTGTCCGAATCCGCCCTACTAACAACCGTTCAACCTCACTAAACGAGATTAGTGACTAATCTAATCCCGGAATTCGGGACGGGTCGTTACAGTATTAGGGTTTATTGTCCGCAGGGGTGGGGGTGCGAATTTACCTCTTGAAGGTTCCCGAAACTCTGTCAAAATTCATAATTCAATTCATGTTCTTAGTTTAGAGTTTTATAATCTTAATTCAAGCACTCTTTACAATTCAAGCATCTTAATTTCAGCACGTCTACCTTGAGGGAGTTTTCCTTCTTTTCTTTTATTATTTATTTCTTTATTTATGTTTATGCACCTTTTAATTATGTCCTTGTTTTTTCAATAATGTTTGAGTAGTGTCATTAGGGCTAGGGTTACTTGAAGCCCTAGCCATGTTAGTTCTTACTTAGATTTCTGGCTCTTGATTATGATTGTTATGCATGCCTGGATTTGTTGGATTACTGCGCTTCATGAACTCAATTTATGCTTATAAGCTTAGCTACCTTATTTATGTATAATTGTTGATGTAATTTCTTGACGGATCACCTCGATGTTTGTGTTCACCTTACAATTTGTAGCATCACGTTTAAAGGGGGGACTCTTATTAGTAATCTAAACTCATGACTCACTAGAATTGCACATCACTTTTCTAGGGATAGTGTAATGTCATTAAATCTTCTTCATGTTTCATGCATTATCACACACCATCAATAATAGACGTTTAAGGGTGGGTATATCACGCTTAAACATGCAATATAAGAGAGATAATATGTGTGGGGTGAGCCTTAGCTGAACCCCTGCACGGGCACTTAATTCAGAAAACATGCATAGTAATTTAATCAAGGAAATCAGAGGTGAACTATAATTGGTAAAGGTGGATAGAAACCCTAATTCAACTTAGTTAGTTACTATTAGTTAATTTACTTCATTCATAAAACGTAACAAACCCCCCATTGCATTTTAATTACTCCACTTAAGTCAATTGAGTTAAACGAAATTGGATATCATTGAGCAAGTCTTCGTGGGATTGACCTTTGCATGCATCTATACTAACTACACGTCTTGTGCGCTTGCAAAGTTTATTACATGTAGAGGTTTTGCCTAGTACATCTTTTGTGCTTGGTAAAATCTTTATCATTAATCTTACATAAAAATGCAGCCAATGCCAAAAGTATGCTCCTATTTCGCACCTACCTACAAAATATTTGACTCCAATGCTTAGTCCACAGCGATTCTCATAGTGGGGACTTGACCTCATCAGCCCTGTAACGACCCGTCCCAAATTCCTAGATTAGATTAGTGACTAATCACGATTAGTGCGGTTAATCGGTGATTAGTAAGGCGAAATCGGACGAACGATGCGAAATGACCGTTTTGCACTTGGTGGTGGCAAAACGTTGACTTTTCAATCGAGCGGTCAAATGGACTTTGACCGATGACTATGACGTAGTTCGTGACGTCACGAGTTCATAGACAGGTGGCACGTTCAATTCCGACATTCGAGGAGGAAGTTATGACGTTCAGAAGTTTAGGGGCATTTTGGTAATTTTGGTTAAAAGGGTCAAAAAGTTGACTTTTTGACCAAGAGGTCCGATGGCCGAGGGCCGAAGACCGTTACGTAGATAAGGACGATACGAATCCGTAGACAGTCAGCACGTCGAATTCGGATGTTCGACGACGAAGTTACGGTTCACGGAAGTTCCAAGTTACTATTCATGGTAACACGTTTTACGAGAAAAAAATGCAGTAGTCTCTAGTGGGCCCAAATATTTAATGGAGGCCTAATGGATGAGTGAGACTTGTCACCCATCCACTAGCTACCATTTTCCCATTCATGCATCTCCCGTTCATCCACATCGATCATTTTCTTCCATCCCTCCCACCAAACCCGATCCCATTTCTCACCCAAACCCATTCAACCCTTTCCAATGATCATATAAGAGAGACCAGAGAGTGAGGATGGACCGGTGGACGCTGGTGGCCGGCCAGGAACGGCGCCGCCGTGGACGGCGGGGGAGGAATGCACGGTAAGCCCGATAAACCCATTTTTCTTCTATTTTTCGATTTATACATTATGGTTGCTATTAGTTGATTAGGATGAGTTTATTGAGGTTGTAGGAAGGTGTAGAGGGTGGTTTGGACGGCGGTGAAGGGCTGAGCAGCCCTGGGTGCAATCGGGAAAATTGAACCGGTCGAATTTCGAAGGTTTTAGGTAGTTTGATTGATTGGGTTAGATAGGAAATGTAGAAATAGGAATTTAGAAATTGGAATGGAGGCAAACGGACCAAAAATGAGGGAGTAGCGACGCTGAACCGGTTACGCCGGTTCAGCATAGTAACCGGACCGGTTTGCACCAGTCCCGAAGGTTGAAGACGGGTACTATAACGGCGCGTGAGGCCCACGCGCAGCCACTTCAGGCGGTGCATGCAGGCACGTGGGGGAGAATTTGGGGATGTGTTCAACATGTGAAATCTTCTATTCAATGTAACGAACATTTTGGGACTGGTTTCGTGTCAATCGGACACCGTCTCGATATGTTTCGGGGCATCAGAAGGTTTAGGTTCGGGATTAAAAATAGTTAAAAATACGGGAAAATTATGGGGCTTTGATAGGAGGTTAATTAAGTAGTTAGTAACATTCTATTAAAATTTGGACAGGTTTGGGAGTCCCGGTGATGGTGATCGGCTCGGGGAGCCGTATGGCACGCAAATCGAGGCGGCAGCTCGGACGGTCTGTGAGTGGACTTTGTTTTCTAAATTGGTGCATGCATAAATGTTTATTATATGTTTTATTACATGTTTGATGATGCCATGGGTGCATTTGTATGTGGTTACGTATAAGCACGTATTTCGAGGTTTTAGCCTTATACGGTGCTTATACGGGTCTGTATTTCTTTATCGGTTTTAATGAAATGGTTTTGGATTTCTAAAAGGTTAAACTCGGGTATGAGACCCATTTGGTCTTGTCTCGGGCATATGACGCTATTTACGACCTTCGGGTCTAAATCGTGGTCGCGACGGGTGCTATGTGCATGGCGATCGATGATGTAATGCTCGCCTCTGGTTTGGGATGTGTTCCTTCCGGAGAGGTCACGATGCACGATTCGTTGTCGGGCAGCCTGGGGAGGCTCGACTTCGGAGTGCTGACGGTTCAGGATAGCGATAGGTGATGAGTGCACTATGATTTTGTGGTGGTCGCGTCGGTTGATTCGTTCATGGCGACATACCAGGATTGAGAGCGGTCCTGGATGGATGGTTGCATGCATCACTACGATCGTAGTCGTGACTGACCCATAGATATCGGGCACGGTGCCCAGTTGAGTCATATGTTCGGGCACGAGACCCAGTTGTTTTACACTGATGATTTCGGGTCAGGGACCCTAGATGGATTTCCAAGTTCATGGCGGTTTATGGGAACCGGCATGAACTCTGGAAAGGTCATTGTGGTTCATGACGGTTTATGGGAACAGGCATGAACCTTTGTCAGGTCATTCTGGTTCATGACGGTATATAGGAACCGACATGAACCCTTGTTATGGATTTATTGGATCATGACGGTTCAAGGGAACCGGGCATGAACGTTTATGTTATGTATATATATGTATTCATATACCTTCCTTTACTTCTATTATCTCCTCCGGGGAGGGTCGTTGGCCTGGGTGGACCCCGGAATAGTCACGGAGCACCGACTGAATAGAGTCACCCCCCAGTTGGGTTCCTTACTCTCAGGAAGGCTATGATTACTATTACCTCAGGTAGGGTCAGTGGTCTGCGGACATTGATCTTGACTTTGAGAAGACTCGAATTGAGACCTGGGTAGCACGCGCGTAGCTTTGGAAACCGTGACAGGATTGGTTATGTGAATTATATGTATATATGATGTATGCTATATGATATGATATATGATGTGTGTTTACACAGGATTTGGGCAGTGGCCCGTACAGTCGTTTTCATTATGGTTTTGGGCTTAGTTCCCACATATGCTTATTTCAATTAAATGGTTTTCGAATGCATGCATGCTTTTTAGTGAAGGGTACAAATGTCTTCGATAAACTGTTTTTGTAAACTCTTTATTTTTGTCCACTCACAGCTTTTAATGTTTTGACTGCCCTTCAGGTTGACAGCGGATGTGGACTGTAGCAGAGATCGAGATATCACATGCCTACTCCGGATCCTGGCGTACTCTGATAGCCCGGGAGGGCAAAGGTCGGAAATATCCCTTGTCTGACACTTCGTGTCAGACGGGAGCAGGGTCATCCCGCGTTAATCTCAGAGGGATTGGGATGGGTCCTGTCAAGCCCCGTGCCGAGGGGGAAGGGAGGTGTACAACATGTTGTAGCCGTTGTCTACTTCACCAAGTGGCAAAGGGAAAAATCACTCAATACATTCACTACTGTGCATATCGAAACCTTCGTCTACCAAAATTTCATCTACTGCTTCGGTATACCACACAACATTGTGACATAAAATGGGAAGTAATTTGATTGTGCTTGCTTCCGCTCTTTCTGCCAAGTGTATGGAATGAAAATCTACCTCGCTTCCATCACTCATCTATAAGCAAAGGGAAAATGGTCTAACATCCGATCAAACAGTTTATGGTCATACCGGACACCAACAAAGGAAACACCATTCTCAATGGCATTCGACACGAAGGCCGTCATACTAGTGGAGATTGGTAAAGCCCCCTACTGAATGATCTTCTACGATTTATATTAGAACAATGAACTCCTCACCTTTAACCTTGACCTCCTGGAAGAGTATCTCGAACTTGGAAACCTCTTTAATATGACTCATAAACAACACATTGCATGATACTATGACTCTAGGGTTAAAACCAGAAATTTCAAAGATGGGGACATGGACATCGGAAAAATTAGCCTGGCAACCAAGGATCAAGAAAACGACACACTTGACTCCAAATGGTAAGGACCCGACCTTGTTACCAAGGTCTGCCTACTAGGAACTTATGAACTACAAACCACTGATGGTCCACTACGAGCACACCCATGGCATTCCAATCACCTCAAACTCTTCTACAAATGAGATTGTTTTCCAAAGTCATACTTAGCATTAGACCAAACATTTTATAATCGATTGGGCTAAGGCCAATTGGGCCTATTTTTATTTTGAATGATACACACATTTTTTGGACAATTTTTACTTCTTACAATTTCCAAGTGTAATCCAATCAGCATATATGGTCGGCACTCAAATACTTCTACGACTGATTTGAAATGCATAACTATGCAACAGTCCCTTACAATTCCTAAGTTCCTCGCTCAGAGGTTTACTAGTGTCTCTCGACACTCTCACCATTGTCCTTACTCGGCACTCACGTGTCACTCAGTACTCACATGTCACACAAAAACATCAAGATTCAATCATTCATACAAGTCAGCCCCAATCGGTAGCCAATCATTCAATCAGAAGGAAAAATTTCAACCATGGCTAAAAAAAATATTTGTTCAAGTACACATGCATGGGGCAATACCCCGAGAAATAGAAAATTATTCAAGCCTATGCCACTCGGCCCCTAGTCTTTGATTTCAATTTTCTCTTTGGAAGTCTTCTCTTGCCCATCAGCCTACTCGACAAGGGTAGATTTAGGCTCCTTAGCAGACCCACTGGTTGACCTTTCAGTCTTAGACGACCTCCCAACAGTATCTTTCGTAAGGATTTTCCTTGCACTCTACCTTTCCTCCTCTCCTGGAAACTTGTAGCTCTTTGTCATAACATAAGGCTCATCTAGCCAAGGGATTCGGATTGGTAGGGATGGATTGTAGTAAGTAACTCTTTCAAGTGCATAAGTCGTGTAGACAATATAGTGGCACAGCAAAGGTGGAATTCCTCAGGCACTTGTTCAAGGTGTACAATTAAGTTTTAGTCCAATTAACTTAGGTGCAAAAGAAAACTCCAATGGGGGGTTTGTTTGGAGTGATGATGCAAGAAACTCAATGGTAAGCACAAAGTACAAATGATGAAGACATGATTGATTTATTAAAACGAATCGGGGCTTATTATCCATCTTTACCAATTATAGTTCTCCTTAGATTTCCTTCATCAAATTACTATGCATGTTCTGAATTAATTGCTCGTACAGGGGTCTAGCTAAAGCTCACCCATACTGATTATCTTCTCTTAGTTTGCATGTTATACTTGTGATGTCCATTGTAAAACGTCTATTATCGATGGTGCGTGATAATGCTTAAAACACTAAGAAGATTTGATGACACTACACTATCCTAGAAAAGTGATGTGCAATTCTAGTAGTTCATGAGTTTAGATTACAAATAAATGTCATTCTCTTAAACTTGATGCTACAAACTGCAAGATGATATGATGTTCCGTCAAGCAATTACATCGAAAATTATACACAAACAAGGTAGCTAAGCTTGTAAGCTAAATTGAGTTCATGAAGTACAATAATCCAACAAATTCAGTCATGCATAACAATCACAATCAAGAGCCAGAAATCTCAGTACAAACTAATATGGCTAGGGCTTCAAACACCCCCAATCCTAAAGGAAACTACTCACACATACTTAGATGATTAAACAAAAGCATAATCTAAAATTGTATTGAATCAATAAGATAAATAAGTTTAAAGTACAAAAAAATAAAGAGGGAAGAAGGAACTCCCTTATTCTAGGCATGGAAAAGACAATGAAAGGATGCTGCAAATTAATCAACGACTCCTTAATCGTAAAAACAATGTATTCTATGGTTCAAAACCCTAAAAAATGTCTAAGAGGGCCGAAGCCTTTGCCATGGGGTTTTTTTTTTTGAATTTAAATAGTAGATTAGACCCCTTTTCATGTAACCAAATAACCCCAAGAATCCTTGTGGAATTCGAAATAGGACAGCAGCCCCAAATCCCTAAAAAGTAGGAACTTGATATCCTAGTTTCTTGGGTTGCAAGGAATGGATAGGAACCTTTATTTTAATGGATCTTTTGACCAACTTTCCTAGCTGGATTCCAGGGCTGAATTTTTTGAAATAGCCTACTTAATCTAGGTGTTCAAGGCTAGCAAGACTAGTCCACAAAGTCACACACACACTCTTTGTACTATTAGGAGTGCCTCTCGCCCAAGAAAGGAAAGAACCCATTTCTTAGTCAATCTTGATTGTCTTGTCATGTGTTATCACCTTATTGGGACCCCTGGAGATTATTTGGGCAGCTTGATCACATCCAAGACATTGGAAAATGCCAATTCAAACCCAAAACCCAAGAGGGCCTCAACTGGGATTTTAGATAGGGACCTTAACTTTATTTTAGTAATATTCTCTTATTTTGGCCGGATTTCTCCATTATTTTTGCATTCTCTTTATAATTGACTTAACTTTAATCTACGCAAATCTCACAAAATGGCTAATTTTTTCCTATTGTTTGTACGATTATAATAAAAAGACAAGTAAAGGAGATAAGGAAAAACATTAAAACAATGGTTAATTCATGGCTTATCACTCCTCACGCTACCAAAGTGCTTTTTGCTCGGCCTGCTTTGCTGACTTCTAAAGGGCGATAAAGTCCTCACCAAAGCATTGCTGATCCATCGTAAAACCAACACATGTTAAAATCTCTGGACAAATATCAATGGTTTAAAACCTTGGACTTGTTTTCATATCCAACCTTTGTTACATCTCATATTGTTATCTCATACAATCACCAGTCATGTCATCCGTACAACGCGTACAAATAAGCTCCAGGACCAGATAGATCCGAGCACGTCACCGTGAACACATCACCGGTTGACGTTCTAGATCGTCGTGAATGCATCACCAATCGATCTCCATATATACCAAAACTCTTGAGTCGAGCCTCCCTCGGCTGCAAGACAACATGCAGTGCTTTGTGACCTCTTCGTGAGACGACCTACCCCCAACCCGGGATTAAGGGATAAACCATGCTCCCGTCTAACTTACATGCGACACGAAGGCTAAACGATGTCCAACCTCCATGTAACACGTAAGCCGGACAAGAGATTCCCAAGTGAACCGTCTAAAAACTTCCGGACTTCCCAGAGTGCGAAGAACCTACTGTGGATCGCGTGTGTGATGTCTACGTCTCTCTGACAATAGCCCGCATCGCATCAAACTTGGAGGGTATCGAAAACATAAAGACTGTGAGTGGACAAAAAATAAATAATAAGTTCATAAAACATTTCATAAGTAAAGACATTTATACCCTCCATTTAAAAACCAATGCATGCATATAAAAGCTGTTTCATAAACCATTTCATATTCAAGCTAATAAAACCATTTATGAAACCAAAAGCCAGAAATTATTTCATTTCCTCAAATCCCGGGCCTTAGCCCAAAACCATCAAAATCCATATGATCCGGGTCATAGCCCGAAACATCTGAAAACCATTATTAAAAACCATCATCATTGAAAACCATCAAGTTATCACAGAAATCCAAACATATTTGAAATCCATCTCAAGCAATCGAACCTGCTGGATCTATCCTAGTCTTTAAACTCAATCCAAGCCTCAATATAATCCGAGTTTTTAAACTCCCGAGTCTTCCGAGACGGGTCGTTACACTTCAGGTGAACACATCCCATTCCGGAGGCGAGCGTTATCCCCAGGGTTCTCTTTGGGGAAAGATATTCACAACCGAAAGTCCTCTAATACTCATCATCTCAGAGAATGGTCATAGTAAAAACGGTGGAAACATATTTTCATTGTTCAAATCAAATCAGTTGTATTGCACAGGGTCTCGGCCCAAAGCATGGTTTCCACAAAAACACATAAAATCAGTGTTCAATTCTCATTTCACAATCTCAAATCATTTCACAATGAAATCAGGTGTTCCACGTGGGATCTCTGCCCAAAACTGAATCGCAACACGGTCACAAGCCCAGAATTTCATCATAATGGGGTCACAAGCCCGACACATCAATTCAATAGGGTCACAATCCTAAAACATACTCTCATAAAAACTTTGACTATAATCTCAATTAAAACTATAATCCAACTGGATCTCATGCTCAAAAGCCGTTTTTACGAAAGTCCATAAAATCGTTCAAAATCGATAATCAACCAGCTTACAAAACATTTATGCATTTCATCAATCGAACCATATACAAACATTGCATTTCATACCATATTTATAAAACATTAAAACATATATGCATGCATCATTATAAACCAAAGTCCACTCACTCTCGGTCCATGCTGTGCGCTTTTAAAACTGTGTCGTAAGCCAATCCGAAGCTAATCCAAAGTCTCTGGGCCTATCCAAATGAGATCTGAGGGTCAATAATGTTCTATACAAGTTCATACATGAAGCACTCACAAAGCCCGAAATCGAAAACGAGTCCCGGACATGCTTCTTGAGGTTAAAAACCCTAAATGACCTATCAAAGGGTCTCTGATCGACCAGAAACCACCACCTTTTGATTCAGAACGTCGCCGGTCAACGACAACAACCCTGCACTGCCACGTCATTACTGACTGGGCCTGACAACCTGCCATATGTCACCCTCTGGTTGGCCACATGGCATGGCAGGTTTGACAGGTGATGACTTGTACTAACATGTCAACATCGTCAACCTCTGGCTGGGTCAACCCAAACCTCTGTACAGGTTGTTCGATGTAACGACCCGAACTTTTCGTAATCATTATTTTATTGTAAAATGACCATTTTGCCCATAAGGGGGGGAAAAAGTTGACTTTTGCCCGGGGAATATTTAGGACTTTGATCCATGACTATGACGTAGTTTAGGATGTCACGAGTTCATAGGCAGGTGGCACGTTCGATTCCGACGTTCGAGGAAGAAGTGGTGACGTTCGGAAGTCGAGGGGTATTTTGGTAATTTGGTCAAAAAGGGGCCAAATGTTGACTTTTGACCTGGGAAGTCCAACGGACGAGGGCTAAGGATGATTACGTAGGTCGAGTCAATACGAATCCGTAGACAGGCGGCACGCCGAAATCGGACATACGACGAAAATGTTATGGTCACGGAAGTAATCGCGATTAACCGAACTAACCGAGACCCGGATTAAAATAATATTAAATTAATAGAATCTGATTACTTTAATCAAATCAATCTGGACCCTTGGATGAGTGACAAGTGTCACTCATCCCCTACATTCCCTAAAACCAGGATCTTTGTTGGCCATTGGATTATTAAATTATTTTCTCTCCTGAAATCCTCACGCTTCATTTTAAACTGAGATTGAAATCTGGGCCGTTGATTCATTTCCTTCTCTCTTTATTTGTTCAGACTACTCGCACTCTCACTTTCATTTCTCTCAAACCCGTGAGCATGGTTACCCCTTTGAACAAACACTCCACCACCTCTCAGCCTCAACCCACACACCAGACACCTCCAGACACACATCAGCCACCTCCAGACGGCCACCACCACCTCACGGCCGCCCTGCACGGCGGGAAACCTCCCAGACCCGAAAGGAAACCAAACAACCCGACACGGCACAACTGTCCAAACCACCTCACCAGGACTCGAACTAACCTAGGGTTAGGTTAATTGGAGCCTTAGGACGACTGGGAACTGGACTGGACAGCCCACGGCGGCGACACGGCAGCGGTAAGCTCAGAAACCCGAGAAGGCCCGATTTTCTTCCCTGCTTTGAAACGTTTGTTTTTGACGTTGGAATTTTTTGTTTTCTTATGAGACATACTTAGGGGACCTAGACGATCAGTTTGAACCAAGACTCGTGGCTGGAAGCTCGACGACTCGCCGGAGAAGACGACCTGAGTTCTCAGCCAGTTTTCCGTCAAGTTTCAAGTAGCTTCTTGAACCTAAAAGCTATTTTCGAGTCCACAGAACCATAGAGTAGGTCGTGACGAGTCCATAGGATCAAATCTCACCAGAAATGGTGGTCGGGTTGATGAACACTGATCGGGTCAAACCGTGGGTCAACGGTGACCCGGTTTCAGACCCGTTACTATAGCTGATGACGTCATCATGCTGACATCAGCAGTGACATCATGATGATGCCATCATGTTAGAAAATAGTCAGATCAGGGACCAATGGGCTGCTGACACGTGTCCTCTGACACTGTCAGTGATGACGTCGGCAGTGACGTCAGCAGTACTGTAGCACAGTTGACCAGGCGCGTGGGGGCGCGTGCGAACAATATTTTGTATGGGACCAGGACCATTTTCAAGGTTTCGACGTTAAGAATCCAATGGCAGGTGGTTTCGTGTCGATCAGAGATCGTTAGGTTGGTCAAATTAGGGTTTGAAACCTTGGGAAGCGTGTTAGGACGGCTTTCCCGGGCCGTTTCAATCTAGGGTTTCTTAGTTGTTTAGTAGGGACTTAAAGTGACCTTTACGCATACTTTGGACGTAACAGGAATCATACTTTAGCATTTGGACGGGATTATACGCTCGGGATTGCAGCGGGATTGTACTGTGAGTGGGCCTTTGATTTCACTAAACCTTGGCATGCATAACTGTTTTCCTTTCTATTATATCTATATGTGATTCAAGTAAAAGTATCTATTTATCCTGAGTATGATTTATGGAACGTATGACGATGTTTGGGCATGAGACCCGTTTAGTTGATTATGCACGGTTTTGAGTCATGTATATGTATATGGATTTCGATATTTATCTTTGGTACTGCACTGTATAGATCTACCCTAGGATACTGTCTCGTCCGGATGTAGGTACCCCGGAGTGGTCACGGCGCATTTCCTGTGAGGAGTCATTCTACGGAGGGACCGGACCGTAGAGTGGCTCAGGAGCAGGATTGTTACTATTGGACGTCTGGGATGTCAGGCATCTAGAATGTCATACCCGGACTTGATTCGGGATCTGGACTCAGGATTGAGACCCCGGGTGGCACGCGTAGCCTTGGGACTGTGACCTTATTGGGCGTCTGAGACGTCAGACATCTGGGATGTCAGGGTTGGGATGTATAGTGCAGTGACTGAGATTATATTATGTTGATATTATTCTGCTTATAATTATATGATTTTGTGGCTTTTGATACTGATGCATGCTTTTCGGAAAACGGAGGGGAAAATCTATATGTTTTCGATATGGTAAACTTTCTTGTAAACCTTGAGTTTCAGCCCACTCACCCTTGTTGTTTTACAACCACTCCAGGTGGTGCTATTGAGGAGGAAGAGGAGGAGGATCCCGAGGAAGAGGCATAGGTTTACGTTGCGCACCTGAACCCTACTGCTGGGTAGGTTGGCACGTAGAATGTCTAGAGTCGTGCTCAATAAGCTGTATTCGGGAACTATCCCTTGTCTGACACTATTTGTTTCAGATATTTTGTGTGGCGTGTTATGTATGACTTAAATTTGGATTTTCTTTATGCATTTGAATTCCTAAGGGTAATTTTGGTATCTTGAGGTCGAGTGTCAGACGGGAGCAGGGCACGTCCCCGGGTGGTCCCAGGGGGATCGGGGCGGGTCCTGTCATTCGACCCGATTACCCAACCAGGTCCGTTCTTCCTTCTCCAACCACCGAAACTCACAATTTTTCCCCCATTCAACTCGCATTTAACCCAAAAACAAAAATATAACCACAAAACTCAAAAACAAAACCTTAATCACAAAACTAAAAAACAAAGTCAAAATCTCACCTGTCAAACTCGAATCCTCACGCCCAACCTTCGAGATTCCTTCCTGGGTTGTCTAGTGATCCTTTCTTGTCCAAAACGATCCCTATAGGCTTATATGAGCTCAATAAACCCAACCAAATCGTTCAAATCATCCCAAAACGTACAGAAAATTGAAACCAAAATCCAACAAGCTCACAGTTTTACTTGGGTTCATGGCCAACCATTCCACCGTGCGTCCGTCGTCCACGCCGTCGTCTCAGTCTCTCTCAGCCGCTCACTTTCTCTATCTCACTCAAGCAGCCCAGCTGCTGGTTTAGATGGGTGAGATTGGGTTTGGGGTTTTCTAGTTTGGATGAATGAAATAGGAAAGGGAATGGTAGGTGCATGTAAGTGAAATGGGGATCAATGGATCTATTTTCCCACAACTGATACTTTTGGCCCACTCAAGTCAAACCCAAGAGTCAACCATCTCATAAAACGTGCAACCATGAATAGTCTCGAAATCGTTCTTGACTTGTAACTTTCCCCTACGAGGTCCGATTTCAACGTGCCGCCTTTCTACAGACTCGTATTGTCTCAATCTACGTAACCGTCAACGGTCCACATGCATTGAACTTCCCGGGTCAAAAGTTAACTTTTTCCACCAGTTCAAGGGAAAATTCATAATTTCACCCCGAACATTTGACAATCCTTGACTAGGTCCAGATTAGTCTCATTAATTCTTAATCAATTCTCGATAATCTCATAAATTCGGGACGGGTCATTTCAATCCACCCTCAAGGAAATTTCGTCCTCAAAATTCACTTTACTCCAAATTCGCACCAAACTACAAAAATCCAATCATGCCTCCAACCTGAGGGTCCTACGTGACACGACCCATCCCAATCCCCCTAGGATTACCATGGAATGTGCCATGCTCCCGTCTGACAAGAGGTGTCAGACAAGGGATAACCTATTGCCACTGCCCAAACGGGCTTCCAGAGTGCGTAAGGATCGATGGAGGAGGTGTGCGATGCTCAAGTCTCTGCTGCAGTCGCATCCGGAATCAACCTGAAGGGTATTGAAAAGAAAAGCTGTGAGTGGACGAAAATAAACAAGTCTGTTTAAAACATTTATAAGACATTTATGCCCCTCAGTAAAACCATATACATGCGCCAAAAACCAATGGTCACACATTTATTTAGAAATAACCATTAGGGCCTTAGCCCGGAAACCAAAGCATAGTTTCAATTTCCAAAAGTCAATCCAAGAGTTATTTCATAAATCCAGTAATATGAACCATAAGGCATATAATATAAACCATAACCATAATTTTTAGCCACTGCACTATACACTCCAATCCGACATCCCTGATGTCTGACGTTCCTGACGTCAATAAGGTCACAATCACAAGGCTACGCGTGCCACTCGGGTCTCAATTTCCGAGTTCAATCCCCGAACCCCGTTCGGGTACAGCATCCCCGATGCTTAGCGTCATAGACGCTGGACGTACTAGACGTTCGTGACCTCTCCGGGGTACCTCATCCGGAGGAGACAATATAATATGGAAGGATTTATACAGTGCAGTACTAAATACATTTTAT
The DNA here is from genome assembly GCA_032719365.1 of Prinsepia uniflora. Lineage (NCBI taxonomy): Eukaryota > Viridiplantae > Streptophyta > Magnoliopsida > Rosales > Rosaceae > Prinsepia > Prinsepia uniflora. The sequence continues at coordinate 40,573,705 of CM064866.1, forward strand.
TGATATCCACATGCAAAACATATAGGTATACATAGGTAAAATCCGAACCGATCGTTACGTTTCATCATACGGGTCTCATGCCCAAATACCGTGAAACGTGCCATAACCGAAATATCATCAAAACCATTTATTGATTCCAGCATGTGGACATATATAAAATGTAAACCAGAAAACATTTATTCAATTCCATTTTAGGGTCCCCGACCCGCAATCACATGTAGAAATCAACTGGGCCCCTGGCCCGATTTCACACGTCAACTGGGCCCCTGGCCCGATCCATAAGTTAACTGGGACCCTGGCCCGATTCATAAGTTAACTGGGCTCCTGGCCCGATTTTATTTTATCAAGTCCGTAACCGTTTCATGAAATCATATCCAACCACATTTATGGAAATCGGTGCAAATCCAGAAAACCTCGGTTTACGTGCAAATACGTAATTCACCTCGAAATACGTGAAATCATTTTAAATTCACCGATATCCAAAGTAAATCATTTAATCATAATTATAACAATCATAAAACAGTTATGCATGCATCGGATTTATGAAACCAATGTCCACTCACAGACCGTTTAACCGAGCGCCTCGATATGCGTGCCATAGGCTTTCCCGGGCCACACCACTATCACCGGGACTCCCAATCCTGTTCAAATCACATTAGAGGATTACTAACCTCATCATTAACATCCTATTCAAGTCCCGTAATTTTCCCGAATTTTTAAGTATTTTTAAACTGGATTTAAAACCTTCGGACATCCCGAACAATATCGAGACGGTGTCCGATCGACACGAAACCAATCCCAAAATGTTCGTTACAATGTATAGGATAAAAGTCATGTTGACCTCACCTCGAGATTCGTGCCCACGCGCCGTCACGCGCCGCCGTGAGTGGCTGCGCGTGAAAGCCACGCGCCTGTTACAGTGTCTGCACAGTGATCTCCTTCACCCGAATGACTGGTAAACGGGTTGAAAAACCCGCTATAAGACCCGGTCCAAATCCTAGCAATTCGACACCGATTCCATCAATCCAAAAGTCCATTAGCATCGAATTAGATTCAATTAGGGATCTGTGGGCTAAATTACACACAATCATACCTCAAACCTTAAGATCAAGGTTGATCACACGAAGAACAATCCGATCGCTGTTCATCATCCGAAATCCTCCCATGTCAATCTATTCTTTCAATTGATGCATCCATTAGCATCGTGAGGTCATAATGAACTCAATCCCCAGTCCAATTGCATCACTCCAAGCTTCAAATCCCACGACTCAAGCTCGAAATTTCTGAAGCCACAGTAGTTCTGTTCTTCCTCAAACGGGCCTCAATCCGCTTCGTTCCTTCGACGAAAATGATCGTGGAAATCCCAGAAGACTCAAACCAATCTCCAATTTGATCGTCAAGGCCCAAATCTTCCAATTCGATTTTCCCCCCGAATTTCGGAATTTTCGAAATTCCAGCCCCCAGCTCTCAATTAGTCCCTCGTGTTTTCCCAATTCATTCCAGTCTCAATTCTCGCCAATTTCGTTCACAAATTCAGTGGATAGAGAGGAGATTAAGGGTAGAAGAAAATTGAAGTTTGGTTGTTCACGGTTGAAGAAATCTGAAGAGATTAATGGAGGAATAATTCAGTTAATTAATCAAATAACACAATCATAATGTTCCCCCATGTTACAATTATACTAAACAATTCAGGGATCGATCGCACTAGCCATCCACCAAGCTCAATCATGGCTTCAACTCACGGCTGTTCAAAATCACAGTCCAATTACCATTCTGCCCTTGTGCAGAAAATTACCAAAATGCCCCTCACGCATCCTAACCCATAACTCGGTCATACGGACTCCGATTGATGCGTGCCGCCTGTCATTGGATTCGTATCGACGATACCTACGTAACGGTCCTTGGCCCCCGGCCCATCGGACCTCCTGATCAAAAAGTCAACATTTACCCCTTATATCGTCCAAATTACGAAAATGCCCTTGCACTTCCGTACATCATAACTTTCACCACGAACGTCGAATCGAACGTGCCACCTGTCTATGAACTCGTGACGTCCCGAACTACGTCACGGTCATCGGTCAAAGTCCATTTGACCATCTGATTTAAAAGTCAACGTTTTTGCCCACGCCCAGGGGCAAAACAGGTCACTTTGCAAAATTCGTCCGAAATCGCTCACTAATCCCAGATTAGTAAATCACAATTAAATATTATTAAATCCCGATATTCGGGACGGGTCGTTACAACCTTCCCTCCTTAAAGAATTTCGTCCTCGAAATTACCAACAAATCTTATTCCACAACCACCTTGTGGAAAACATTTCGACCTCATATCATGTGTACACCTGTACACCCACTTACTGGGACAACACCAGTCTCGTCTATACCCAGACATCCCATCACAGTCATACGTCACAACAACAACACTCGACCACCTCGAGTGGACATAAGCACCTGATCCGCGATAAGATCGCTTAACCATTTAGCTGACTTCATTCAGCCAAACTGGTCCTTTCCATTTCCAATATATCCTTACATTTGCTTCCCATTGGGAGTCACCAAATCTCATTTGTCAGTCTACGCTGACACCACCACCAGTCAAAACTGTCACCGCAAAGCTTTACCACCCTAGTAAAGCCCCAACCATCTGTCCGTCAGTGACAATACCACGTACTACATCACTCTCGATGTAGCGCAAGATCAACCACATGATCTCAATTCGCAGGGCAAGCCCAATCATGCGACACAACATAATCTCAATGTCCATAATTGCCGACTCCCTCAGCGAACCCAAAACGCTGGGAAATCACGGTGTGATCAAGTCACACAAGGCTACTCGTGGTTACTCTGACCACCAATTCAATCATCCTGAGTGTACGTACAGTCAACTTACACAAACAAGTGGTGTAACTGGAACACATTGAATACCAGCCCAGCAGTGAACACAAGTCTCAAAACTAGGGTTCCACTAACCAACCATGGCTAAGAGCACCTGCTCAACAACCACTGAACCCGACCAAAACACTCTGCACAGCGCACAGTATCCAATGTCCAGTCCACAATCACAACCAAACAAAATGATATCGGAACCAAGCGATCCCCATCACGTTTGATCGCACACCACAGGTACATCCCATGTACCGCCATTAGGCACCACTCCGCCTAACCAGTACCAATCATCGTACAACGTACCCTGTACGTACCTCAATCCATCAATCTGCCTATAGCCACCCAGGTCATAGCCAAACACGTTCCAATAATGGAGTACAATTGCCCAAACCATCATGAGACAAAACGAACTCCGCCCCGTTGTCAGGACCCACCCCGGTTCCACCCCGAAATCCAAGGTAAATCCCGCTCCCGTCTGACTCCCCGACACAAATACTCAAGTAAAACTCACTCAAACCCATCAGACGCAGGAGTAATTAAACAAAATATCCCGAAGTTATCGTTTACAGAACGTAGTACGAAACACAAGGAAAAATAAAAAAAATGATAAAGTACACGCATATGGACAACTCTAAACTATTCTGGAATCCCTCACGTCCCTTCTATGCCTCGGACTCTGCTCTCGACGTCAAGACCCCCGCGCTCGCTCCACAACCTGGAGGGCAATTTAAAACAGAAGATGTGAGTGGACCAAACAGTACAAGAGTTCAAAACCATTTTACAACGAAAAATCGAGTTTAACCCTCCGTTTTGAAACCACATGCATAACCAATAATTACGAACACAATTATAAATTAATTTACCATAAACCGCATCATAAGAAACAGAAACACTATAAAACAGTTAGAAAAACCACAGCATGTGAATCATAAAACCATATCAGAAATCATAACATCACATCATCATTTTCCGATCAAACCTGTTGGACTATCCGAGTCTTTAAACTCCCGAGTCTTTAAACTCAATCCAGGCCTTAATCATATCCGAGTCTTTAAACTCAAGGCCTACGGGGGAAATCAATATATCCGAGTCTTTAAACCCAATATCCAGATCCAGCAAATCCAATCCCAAGACCATTTGAAAACCATTTACCAATCCACATCCAAACCCGAATTCAAAATCACTGGTCCGATATCCTTCCGGCAATCCAGAACCGTCATTCCGAACCCAAATCCGGATCCACTTTCCTGCTCATTTAATTCCCAAATCATGTTTCAAAATCCTTTTGTAATAAATCAAACTAGTTATCCTTTAAAATCCCAAAACCCTGGCATTTTACTCAGAAATCGACATATCTCGTAAAACGTGTCAAATACTATATTTCTCGAAAAACGTGCAACATAAAACCAACCAAAACATATTCAATAATGACTAAATCCACAAAACAACGATAGAAAACAGTTATGCATGCTCAAGTTTAAAGAAGGGGTCCACTCACAGTACCAAGCCCTTAATCGTGTCCCGAACGTCCAACACGTTCCTCGGCTTCCTCGGCTTTCTCGGGAAATCCCGATCCTGTTCAAAATCACCAAATTACGTCACTAACACGTCTACAAACACTCACCTACATTCCCTCAAAAATCCCCGAACCGAAGACCTAGAACCCGGGACCCTAAACTTTCACCCTCGCGGACCTAACCTCAAACGACGTCCGATTGCCCCGAAACCAACTCCATTGAATTCACCAGAACTCCTGGACCAAAAACCATGTTGATCGTTTTTCCCATCGCCGCCGCACGTGCCCCCACGCGCCACCCAAAGTGGCTGCGCGTGGCCCTCACGCGCCAGCTACAGTGTATCAGTTACCTCGAGCCAACCCGGTTCGCCACAGTCACCTGCAACTCAGACCGGCGTTAGCGGTTCACCGCCGTGCCTGTCCTATTTCCTTCCCTTTCTTCACCAATCTCATTGTCCCATTCCAAGCTATCCATTCCCCAACTCCTCAGACCTCGACACCGTCCCTAGCCCGTCGACTAAAGCTCGAACCAAACAACCCAAAAACGCCTGTTTTTCTTCCCGGCCACCCACAACTTCCCCCTTCACGGTGGCTACACCAACCTCTTCCTAGGACTCTATCAAACCTCAACCGACCCTCCTGGACTGTCGACTTAGCCCTAAGCTCGATGACTCGCCGTTTGAAACCCACGGCCAAAACAGAGCACCAGAGTGCTCATCTTTGCCTGAGCCCCGCCGTGTACGGCCCCGTCACGGCGACCATCCTAGTCGACACCTAGGACCCTTCTGGACATAACCCTGACCTTCAATTCTCTCGACTCTCAGCCAACCCTCACGAATTTCCAAATGAAATTTCACGGGAAAACAGAGCAAGGAAGCTTACCTGTCGATTGCAGCTCCGCCGTGCGCACCGCCGCCTACCACGGTGCTCGTTGGCCTCCCTGCAACCTCCTGAACGTCCCACAATCGTGGTTTGAGCCGCCTCACGGCGTAGCCACCACCTTGAACTCTCAGGCTCCCTGTTTCCCCCAAACCTTCTCCGCACCTCCGCCGTGCCGCCGTGCACAATTGCACCACCAAAACCCGATCAGCAACTCACTCCTACCTCCCTGTCACTCTCACAACTCAATCTTCACTAACCCTTGCACCCAGATCGATCAATTGATCTCAATCTCTCACCCTCTGTTCTCTGTTCTTTGAACACACACCAACACGAACAACACGGATGCACCCAATTATTTAGGACCGTGAACACACAGGATTGCACCAGAAGCCTCTACACACATGCCACATGTCACAATCCAATCCACACTCTCCCACATGGCCCAACCTTAGCCGTCCATTCTCTTCTTTCTGCACAAATCCCAATGTGCAGAAAGAACAAAATACCCTCCAGTTTACACATTTTTACGGTTTTACCAAAACTTCCTAGACCCGTAACTCTTGCCTCGTAAGTCCGATGAATACGTGCCGCCTGTCTTCGAACTCAGGACGTCGAAAGCTACCTAACCATCCTAGGTCAACCTACCAAAACTCGATTATTCAAAAAGTAAACTATTCACCCTAATTTACCCAAATCACAGTTATACCCTCAACCGTCCGAACATCACAACTTCCTCCTCGGATGTCGGAATCGAATGTGCCACCTGCCTACGGATTCGTGACGTCCTAACCTCTGTCCTGGTCACTGGTCAACACCCATTTGACCACCCGAACCAAAAGTCAACTATTTTGCCCGGACTAGGGGCAAAATCGTCATTCTACGCCAAAGACCTTATCGGGACCAACTAACCACGGATTAATCTCACTAATCACACCTTAATCACTATCTTAATCCTGGCTCTCGGGACGGGTTGTTACACCCGTCATCTAGTTCCAATTCCGAATCAGAATCTGCAATTTCGTAAGAAATCCCGAATCCGAACCCAAACATCATATTTTATTCCATTTCCAAATCCGAATCCGAAATCATTATTCCGTAAGCTAGCATTGGAACAATCATTCCATACCCAAATCCAGTAATCCATTTTCGAGATTCGCAATCGAATCTTGAATCGTCACCCAGAAATTCGATTCCAAAACCCAAAATCTCGTTTACGTCCACCAGGACGTAACATAACCGAACCTATCGGTTGCCTGTCCGAAACACTCGATTGACTTCATAGGGATGCCAATCCCAATATCCATACGTCAAAGGTTGACAAAATCCGACCACATCGGAAACCTACTCAACCAAGTCACAAACCATATGGACTCACTCCGAAAAGAAGTCAGTCCCGTCATTTACGACTCACATATCAAGGTAAGAGTGATAAGCTCTCCACCCATCTGGATCATCACGATCACAACCCAGATCCATCGCTACGTCATCCGACAAGTAACATCACGATCCTAGATCGTCACATCGACCAAAGTCGACAACATCACAAATCAGATCCACCTAGGATCCACACATGCTCACATAGCTTAACAATCCATCTGAAAGCTGATCGTAGGGTCTTACACCCTCAATTGAATCCTTCTCCAAATTTCCCTTGGTGGAAAGATGACCACGCATATCACCACCAAATCCAAAATCATACAAAACTTCTTGTGTCCAATGAACCCAAGCCAAACATGGGTCCACCCACCAATACACGCTCAACGTACTGGTAGCAACAATCATCATCTGCCACGGCAGGAAAATATGAAGTCAACCCCAATGAATTCGGAATACCAATCACCGATGCGGAAACGAGCACTCCTCTCGTCTCCCAATCACAACTCTCCCCGAAACGGGAGTTCCAACCATGTTGGTAACAGACATGCTCCCAATGAGATGTCAAGTCCAACCACTGGACTGCCCATGTCCATTCCTCACTTGGACCACCACGTGTCCAAAATCAATTCATTACTCGGACCTCACGTCCGTCAATAATCATGTATGCACACACCCCGATTCCGAACGGGATATCTACAATTTTGCCTGAATGTGCATACCATACTGCCTTTGTCTCACATCTCAACCTTAACAGGTTCACTCCTCAGGTTCCAAGTGATTCACAATCACAAAATCACACCTCAATACCACGAATGTTTTCCCCGAATTTTCAAATTTCGATAATTTCCTTGTACTCTCTGGGGATATAAGAAGTAAACAATCTTACCAATCTCAGAGCTGACAACAACTCCAAATCCACCAATTCTCATGACATAGGGAACATCATCCCTAGATTCCCCAAATTTTCAATCATACCTTAATATCCATTCATCACTTGTCATCATATACCTGTTAGGACTTATCCCAACACATCACGCCCTCCACTGGATCCCATCCAGTCCAAGACTCAACCACCGCTGAGTCGCAGATACCAATCATCGGTTCATCATGACAGTGTCACACCCCAACTGGTGGCTCATCGTCATCACAACTACTGTCACCAGCACCAGCGCTAGTACCAGCACCAACGCACCATCATCAACACTAGTATCAGCACACAGGCATCCATACCAGTATTGGCATAAAGGTATCACCATACCAACATCCATACATAACACACGAACATCCACACTAGCCCACGAACACCCATGCTAGCACACTGTGTGCAAAGTTGTTACCCTGGATCTCCGTTCATTACGAACGACGATAGCCACACAAGTGTGAAAGCCACACAAAATACCCTCGATAGCCAGTCATCTCGACACAACTGTCGACCAACAGTCATCGTTGTCAAGATCCGTAACCACACCTCACACTAATATTCGATCCAACATGGGATTCCATATTTCATAACCGCATCCGTGGATCGAACCCATAATCCTGACTAGACTCACTAGAGTCATCCACATGGTCATCCACGACCTCAGCCGCTCGCCGCAGCACAAATCCTCAATTAAAGTTCGCTTTTCCAGTGCATCGATTATAAATTAGGGTTCCAAAATCACACCTTAGGGTTCCACCGAACCCAACTGCCTTCTGCAGTAAAATTGTAACGACCCGTCTCGAATATCGGGATTTAATAATATTTAATGGTGATTTACTAATCTGGGATTAGTTGGGCGATTTCGGACGAATTGTGCGAAATGACCGTTTTGCCCTTGGGCGTGGGCAAAACGTTGACTTTTAATTCGGATGGTCAAATGGACTTTGACCAATGACGGTGACGTAGTTCGGGACGTCACGAGTTCATAGACAGGTGGCACGTTCGATTCTGATGTTCGTGGTGAAAGTTATGATGTACGGAAGTCCAGGGGCATTTTTGTAATTTGGACGGTATAAGGGTGAATGTTGACTTTTCGACCGGGATGTCCGATGGCCGAGGGCCAAGGACTGTTACGTAGGTATCGTCGATACGAATCCAATGACAGGCGGCACACATCAATCGGAGTCCGTATGACCGAGTTACGAGTCAGGATGCGTGAGGGGCATTTTGGTAATTTTCTGCACAAGGGCAGAAATGTAATTTCACATGGGTCACTGTTTCATTGAACTGGCCGTGTGGTGGATGCCTTGTGCGATCGATCCCATGTTTGTTTATCAATTAAATGATGGAATTGGACCGGTTTGGGGTGGATTTGCACATGGGAATGAGTTGGCATCGATTGCACGACATGGGCACTGGGTTTTTCTATGATTTTCGGGTCAGTGCGGGAACCTTTACACAGTGGATTGAGGACGGTTTTGGACGCCTTTAACGACTAAATTGAATTAAAAGAATGAAGAGTGTGTCGAGGGCAATTCACTGAGATTGAGAGATGGAAAATGGAGTGGAAATGGTGGAGGAATGCTCAAAAACCCGAAACTGGGTTCTGGGAAATTCAAATTCGAATTTCCAGTTTTAGGCCAGCCCAAGCCTAATTGATGGTGGATTGAGCTTTCTGGAACTTCAACGTGTCGAACCAGATCAAATGGAGCAAGCTTTGGGGCTCCTAGGGCCGTGGACGAACGAGGTGGACGGCCGGAAAACTCGAGCTTGAGTTGTGGTGATTGAGGTAATGTCGTGTTCAATTAATCATGCTAATTAGTTCGTATTAGTCCTTATTAACTTCCTGTGAAGTTAATTTGATAATGGTTAAGGATTGGAGGAGTTATGGTGATCGACCCGTTTTGGGTGATCACGGGTTGTCGACACGATTGATCGATGGTTGATGCTAATCATGGACAAAGAACTGAAATTGGTGGATTGATGATTGTTGTAGGATCAATAACGGATTGAATTGATATCGAATTGAGGGTGATTGAACCGGATCCTATCGCGGGCTTTCCAACCCGTTTACCAGACAAACGGGTGAAGAAGGAACACTGTAGCAGTCACTGTAGCAAGCGCGTGGCTTTCATGCGCAGCCACTCACGGCGGCGCGTGACGGCGCGTGGACACGAATCTCGAGGTGAGGTCAACATGACTTTTATCCTATACATTGTAACGAACATTTTGGGATTGGTTTCGTGTCGATCGGACACCGTCTCGATATTGTTTGGGATGTCCGAAGGTTTTAAATCCAGTTTAAAAATACGTAAAAATTCGGGAAAATTACGAGACATGAATAGGATGTTAATGTAGAGGTTAGTGACCCTCTAATGTGATTTGAACAGGATTGGGAGTCCCGGTGATAGTGATGTGGCCCGGGAAGGCCTATGGCACGCGTATCGAGGCGCTCGGTTAAACGGTCTGTGAGTGGACATTGGTTTCATAAATTCAATGCATGCATAACTGTTTTATGATTGTTATAATTATGATTAAATGATTTACTTTGGATATCGGTGAATTTAAAATGATTTCACGTATTTCGAGGTGAATTACGTATTTGCACGTAAACCGAGGTTTTCTGGATTTGCACCGATTTCCATAAATGTGGTTGGATATGATTTCATGAAACGGTTACGAACTTGAATAATGTAAAATCGGGCCAGGGGCCCAGTTGAACTATGAAATCGGGCTAGGGGCCCAGTTAACATGTGGATCGGGCCAGAGGCCCAGTTAACTTGTGAAATCGGGCCAGGGGCCCAGTTGATTTCTACATACGATTGCGGGTCGGGGACCCTAAAATGGAATTGAATAAATGTTTTCTGGTTTACATTTTATATATGTTCACATGCTGGAATCAATAAATGGTTTTGATGATATTTCGGTTATGGCACGTTTCACGGTATTTGGGCATGAGACCCGTTTGATGAAACGTAACGATCGGTTCGGATTTTACCTATGTATACCTATATGTTTTGCATGTGGATATCAATAAAATGTATTTAGTACTGCACTATATGAATCCTTCCATATTATATTGTCTCCTCCGGATGAGGTACCCCAGAGAGGTCACGGACGTCTAGTACGTCCAGCGTCTATGACGCTAAGCATCGGGGATGCTGTACCCGAACGGGGTTCGGGGATTGAACTCGGAAATTGAGACCCGAGTGGCACGCGTAGCCTTGTGATTATGACCTTATTGACGTCAGGGACGTCAGACATCAGGGATGTCGGATTGGAGTGTATAGTGCAGTGGCTAAAATAATGGTTATGGTTTATATTATATGCCTTATGGTTGGTTCATATTACTGGATTTATGAAATAACTCTTGGATTTACTTTTGGAAATTGAAACTAGGCTTTGGTTTCCGGGCTAAGGCCCTAATGGTTATTTCTAAATAAATATGGGATTATTGGTTTTGGTGCATGCATATGATTTTACTGGGGGGCATAAATGTCTTATAAATGTTTTAAACAGACTTGTTTATTTTCGTCCACTCACAGCTTTTGTTTTCAATGCCCTTCAGGTTGATTCCGGATACGACTGCAGCAGTGACTTGAGCATCGCACACCTCCTCCATCGATCCTTACGCACTCTGGAAGCCCGTTTGGGCAATGGCAATCGGTTATCCCTTGTCTGACGCCTTTTGTCAGACGGGAGCACGTCACATTCCATGGTAATCCCGGGGGGATTGGGATGGGTCGTGTCAAGTGGTATCATAGTAGGTTTTGCTCTTTTGTGCGCGAAGGACGAGGGTGTGATGTCTCTTTGGGCTGCAGTTTCGTTGTCAACCCGATAGATAGTTTGGGGTTTGTATGGTGAATTGGGTGTGTTTGGCCCGATACGCCGTGTATTGTTGCGATTCAACCTAGGTGGGGTTGTATACGATTAACTGGTAATGTGGGACCGTCGGTTCGGTCATGTGATGATGGATTGTTGTGCCACTGGGCACAGCTAGGTTCAGGGAACCCCATTGGAATAATGTTATGGAAGTACAAAACTCAGTTGAGTATTGGTCTAAATTATGGACCCTAGTAGTGTTGGCTAGTGTACGGGGTGTTGGTGCATCGGAATTGGCCGATGACCTTCGTGGTGGAACCCGCGTTGAGTTGACGATTGGATTGGATTGGACGTCGATACGATGTCAGGACCGCGGGGTCGGTCAGGTTATGGATTTTACTGCAGAAGGCAGTTGGGTTCGGTGGAACCCTAGGGTGTGATTTTGGAACCCTAATTTATAATTGATGGGCAGGAAAAGTGAACTTTAAATGAGAACTTGTGCTGCGACGAGCGGCTGAGGTCGTGGATGACCATGTGGATGACTCTAGTGAGTCTTATGGGTTTCGATCTATGGATACGGTTGTGAGATAAAATATGGAATCCCGTGTTGGATCGAATATTAGTGTGATGTGTGGATACGGATCTTGACAACGATGACTGTTGGTCGACAGTTGTGTCGAGATAACTGGCTATCGAGGGTATTTAGTGTGGTTTTGACACTTGAGGATCAGGGGATGTTCAGGGAACGACCATTATCCTGATGTGCCAGTGGTCAAATTGGAGGTACCCATAGTCGTGGGGTACGAGTGCTGTTACGGGATCGTCGTTCGTAATGAACGGAGATCCAGGGTAACAACTTTGCACACTGTGTGCTAGCATGGATGTTCGTGTGCTAGCATGGATGTTCGTGTGCTATGTATGGATGTTGGTATGGTGATACCTATATGCCAATACTAGTATGGATGCCTGTGTGCTGATACTGGTATTGATGATGGTGCGTTGGTGCTGGTGACAGTAATTGTGATGACGATGAGCCACCAGTTGGGGTGTGACTCTGTCATGATGAACAGATGATTGGTATCTGCGACTCAGTGGTGGTTGAGTCTTGGACTGGATGGGTTCCAGTGGAGGTTGTGTCGTGTTGGGATAAGTCCTAACAGATATATGATGACAAGTGATGAATGGATCAAAAGGTATGATTGAAAATTTGGGGGAATCTTGGGATGCTGTCCCCTAGGTCATGTGTATTGGTGGATTTGGGGAGTTGTTATCAACTCCGAGATTGGTATGATGGTATACTTCTTATATCCCCAGGAAATACAAGGAAATTATTGAAATTGGAAAAGTCGAGGAAAACCATTCGTGGTATTGATGTGGGATTTTGTGATTGTGAATCATTTGGAACCTGAGATTGAACCTGTTTAGGTTGTGATGTGAGACGAAGGCAGTATGGTATGCACATCCAGGCGGAGTTGTGGATTTCCGTTCGGAATCGGGGTGTGTGCATACATTAGTATTGGCGGACGTGGGGTCCGAGTAATGAATTGATCTTGGACACGTGGTGGTCCAGGTGAGGTATGGACGTGGGCAGTCCAGTGGTTGGACTTGACATCTCATTGGGAGCATGTCTGTTCCCAACCTGGTTGGGACTCCCGTGTCGGGGAGAGTTGTGATTGGGAGACGAGAGGAGTGCTCGTTTCCGCATCGGTGATTGGTATTCCGAAGTCATTGGGGTTGACTTCATATTTTCCTGCCGTGGCAGACGATGATGGTTGTTACCAGTACTTTGAGCGTGTATTGGTAGGTGGACCCATGTATGGCTTGGTGTCATTGGACACAAGAAGTTGTGTATGATTTTGGATTTGGTGGTGAAATGCGTGGTCATCTTTCCACTAAGGGGAAATTTGACGATTGATTCATTGAGGGTGTAAGACCCTACGATCAGCTTTCAGATGGTTTGTTAGCTATGTGGACATGTGTGGATCCTAGGTGGATCTGATTTGTGATGTTGTTAATTATGGACGGTATGACGATCTAGGATCGTGATGCTACTTGTCCGATGACGTAGTGATGGATCTGGGTCGTGATCGTGATGATCCAGATTGGGTGGAGAGTTTATCACTCTTACCTTGATATGTGAGTCGTAAATGACGGGACTGAACTTCTTTTCGGAGCGGAGTCCATATGGTTGTTACTCGATTGAGTAGGTTTCCGAAGTGGTCAGATTTTGTCAAATTTTGACGTGTGGATATTGGGATTGGCTTCCCTATGAAGTCAATCGAGTGTTTTGAGCGGGTAACCGATAGGATCGGTTATGTTACGTCTTGATGGACGTAAACGAGATTTTGGGTTTTGGAATCGAATTTCTGGGTGACGATTCAGGATTCGATTGCAAAGCTCGAAAATGGATTACTAGATTTGGGTGCGGAATGATTATTCCAATGCTAGCTTACGGAATAATGATTTCGGATTCGGATTTGGGAATGGATTATAATTATGATGTTGGGTTCGAATTCGGGATTTCTTACGAAATTGCGAATTCGGATTCGGAATTGGAACTAGATGACGGGTGGAGTTCGTTTTGTCTCATGTTGGTTTGGGCAAATGTACTCCATTACTAGAACGTGTTTGGCTATGACCTGGGTGGCTATAGTCAGATTGATGGATTGAGGTACGTACAGGGTACGTTGTACGAGGATTGATACTGGTTAGGCTGAGTGGTGCCTAATGGCGGTACATGGGATGTACCAGTGGTGTGTAACTAATGTGTTGGTAATCGGCTTGGTTCTGATATCATTTGTTTGGCTGTATTGTGGACTGGACATTGGATACTGTGCGCTGGGCAGATTGATCTTGTCGGGTTCAGTGATTTTATGAGCAGGTGCTCTTGGCCACGGTTGGCTAGTGGAACCCCGGTATTGAGATGTGTGTTCACTGCTGGGCTGGTATTCAATGTGTTCCAGTTACACTACTTGATGGAGTAAGTTGACGGTATACGTACACTCAGGATGAGTGAATTGGTGGTCAGAGTAACCACGAGTAGCCTTGTGTGATTTTATCACACCGTGATTTTTCCAGCGTCTTGGTTCACTGAGGGAGTCGGTGATTATGGACATTGAGATTATTTTGTGTCGCAGGATTGGGCTTGCCCTGCGAATGGTGATCATGTGGTTGATCTTGCGCTACATCGAGAGTGATGTAATACGTGGTGTTGTCACTGACTGGCTGATGGTTGGGGCTTTACTAGGGTGGTAAAGTTTTGTGATGACAGTTTGACTGATGGTGTCAGCATGGACTGACAAATGAGATTTGGTGACTCCCAATGGGAGCGAATGTAAGGATATTTTGAATGGAAAGGAACCGTCTAGCTGAAGGAGTCAGCTAAATGGTTAAGCGATTTTATCGCGAATCAGGTGATTATGTCCACTCGAGGTGGTCGAGTGTTGTTGATTGTGACGTATGACTGTGATGGGATGTCTGGGTGCAGACGAGACTGGTGTTGTTCCAGTGAGTGGGTGTACAGGTGTACACATGACACGAGGTTGAATTGTTGTTCCACAAGGCGGTTGTGGAATAAGGAGATTGGTAATTTCGAGGACGAAATTCTTTAAGGAGGGAAGGTTGTAACGACCCGTCCCGAATATCGGGATTTAATAATATTTAATGGTGATTTACTAATCTGGGATTAGTTGGGCGATTTCGGACGAATTGTGCGAAATGACCGTTTTGCCCCTGGGCGTGGGCAAAACGTTGACTTTTAATTCGGATGGTCAAATGGACTTTGACCGATGACCGTGACGTATTTCGGGACGTCACGAGTTCATAGACAGGTGGCACGTTCGATTCCGATGTTCGTGGTGAAAGTTATGATGTACGAAAGTCCAGGGGCATTTTCGTAATTTGGACGATATAAGGGTGAATGTTGACTTTTCGACCGGGATGTCCGATGGCCGAGGGCCAAGGACCGTTACGTAGGTATCGTCGATACGAATCCAATGACAGGCGGCACGCATCAATCGGAGTCCGTATGACCGAGTTACAGGTCAGGATGCGTGAGGGGCATTTTGGTAATTTTCTGCACAAGGGCAGAAATGTAATTTCACATGGGTCACTGTTTCATTGAACTGGCCGTGTGGTGGATGCCTTGTGCGATCGATCCCATGTTTGTTTATCAATTAAATGATGGAATTGGACCGGTTTGGGGTGGATTTGCACATGGGAATGAGTTGGCATCGATTGCACGACATGGGCACTGGGTTTTTCTATGATTTTCGGGTCAGTGCGGGAACCTTTACACAGTGGATTGAGGACGGTTTTGGACGCCTTTAACGGCTAAATTGAATTAAAAGAATGAAGAGTGTGTCGAGGGCAATTCACTGAGATTAAGAGATGGAAAAATGGAGTGGAGATGGTGGAGGAATGCTCAAAAACCCGAAACTGGGTTCTGGGAAATTCAAATTCGAATTTCCAGTTTTAGGCCAGCCCAAGCCTAATTGATGGTGGATTGAGCTTTCTGGAACTTCAACGTGTCGAACCAGATCAAATGGAGCAAGCTTTGGGGCTCCTAGGGCCGTGGACGGACGAGGTGGACGGCCGGAAAACTCGAGCTTGAGTTGTGGTGATTGAGGTAATGTCGTGTTCAATTAATCATGCTAATTAGTTCGTATTAGTCCTTATTAACTTCCTGTGAAGTTAATTTGATAATGGTTAAGGATTGGAGGAGTTATGGTGATCGACCCGTTTTGGGTGATCACGGGTTGTCGACACGATTGATCGATGGTTGATGCTAATCATGGACAAAGAACTGAAATTGGTGGATTGATGATTGTTGTAGGATCAATAACGGATTGAATTGATATCGAATTGAGGGTGATTGAACCGGATCCTATCGCGGGCTTTCCAACCCGTTTACCAGACAAACGGGTGAAGAAGGAACACTGTAGCAGTCACTGTAGCAAGCGCGTGGCTTTCATGCGCAGCCACTCACGGCGGCGCGTGACGGCGCGTGGACACGAATCTCGAGGTGAGGTCAACATGACTTTTATCCTATACATTGTAACGAACATTTTGGGATTGGTTTCGTGTCGATCGGACACCGTCTCGATATTGTTTGGGATGTCCGAAGGTTTTAAATCCAGTTTAAAAATACGTAAAAATTCGGGAAAATTACGAGACATGAATAGGATGTTAATGTAGAGGTTAGTGACCCTCTAATGTGATTTGAACAGGATTGGGAGTCCCGGTGATAGTGATGTGGCCCGGGAAGGCCTATGGCACGCGTATCGAGGCGCTCGGTTAAACGGTCTGTGAGTGGACATTGGTTTCATAAATTCGATGCATGCATAACTGTTTTATGATTGTTATAATTATGATTAAATGATTTACTTTGGATATCGGTGAATTTAAAATGATTTCACGTATTTCGAGGTGAATTACGTATTTGCACGTAAACCGAGGTTTTCTGGATTTGCACCGATTTCCATAAATGTGGTTGGATATGATTTCATGAAACGGTTACGAACTTGAATAATGTAAAATCGGGCCAGGGGCCCAGTTGAACTATGAAATCGGGCTAGGGGCCCAGTTAACATTTGGATCGGGCCAGAGGCCCAGTTAACTTGTGAAATCGGGCCAGGGGCCCAGTTGATTTCTACATACGATTGCGGGTCGGGGACCCTAAAATGGAATTGAATAAATGTTTTCTGGTTTACATTTTATATATGTTCACATGCTAGAATCAATAAATGGTTTTGATGATATTTCGGTTATGGCACGTTTCACGGTATTTGGGCATGAGACCCGTTTGATGAAACGTAACGATCGGTTCGGATTTTACCTATGTATACCTATATGTTTTGCATGTGGATATCAATAAAATGTATTTAGTACTGCACTGTATGAATCCTTCCATATTATATTGTCTCCTCCGGATGAGGTACCCCAGAGAGGTCACAGACGTCTAGTACGTCCAGCGTCTATGACGCTAAACATCGGGGATGCTGTACCCGAACGGGGTTCGGGGATTGAACTCGGAAATTGAGACCCAAGTGGCACGCGTAGCCTTGTGATTGTGACCTTATTGACGTCAGGGACGTCAGACATCAGGGATGTCGGATTGGAGTGTATAGTGCAGTGGCTAAAATAATGGTTATGGTTTATATTATATGCCTTATGGTTCATATTACTGGATTTATGAAATAACTCTTGGATTTACTTTTGGAAATTGAAACTAGGCTTTGGTTTCCGGGCTAAGGCCCTAATGGTTATTTCTAAATAAATATGGGATTATTGGTTTTGGTGCATGCATATGATTTTACTGGGGGGCATAAATGTCTTATAAATGTTTTAAACAGACTTGTTTATTTTCGTCCACTCACAGCTTTTGTTTTCAATGCCCTTCAGGTTGATTCCGGATACGACTGCAGTAGTGACTTGAGCATCGCACACCTCCTCCATCGATCCTTACGCGCTCTGGAAGCCCGTTTGGGAAATGGCAATCGGTTATCCCTTGTCTGACGCCTCTTGTCAGACGGGAGCACGTCACATTCCATAGTAATCCCGGGGGGATTGGGATGGGTCGTGTCAAAAATCCACAACCTGACCGACCCCGCGGTCCTGACATCGTATAGACGTCCAATCCAATCCAATTGTCAACTCAACGTGGGTTCCATCGTGGGTTCCACCACGAAGGTCATCGGCTAACTCCGATGCACCAACACCCGTACACTAGCCAACACTACCAGGGTCCATAATTTAGACCAATACTCAACGGAGTTTCGCATTTTCATAATATTATTCCAATGGGGTTCCCTGAACCCGGCTGTGCCCAGTGGCACAACAATCCATAATCACATGACCGAACCGACGGTCCCACATTACCAGTTAATCGTATACAACCCCACTTGGGTTGAATCGCATCAAGGCACGGCGTATCGGGCCACACACACCCAATTCACCATACAAACTCAAACCTATCTTTCAGGTTGACAACGAAACTGCAGCCCAAAGAGACATCACACCCTCGTCCTTCGCGCACAAAAGAGCAAAACCTGCTCTGGTACCAGTTGACACGACCCATCCCAATCCCCCTAGGATTACCATGGAATGTGCCATGCTCCCGTCTGACAAGAGGTGTCAGACAAGGGATAACCTATTGCCACTGCCCAAACGGGCTTCCAGAGTGCGTAAGGATCGATGGAGGAGGTGTGCGATGCTCAAGTCTCTGCTGCAGTCGCATCCGGAATCAACCTGAAGGGCATTGAAAACAAAAGCTGTGAGTGGACGAAAATAAACAAGTCTGTTTAAAACATTTATAAGACATTTATGCCCCTCAGTAAAACCATATGCATCCGCCAAAAACCAATGATCACACATTTATTTAGAAATAACCATTAGGGCCTTAGCTCGGAAACCAAATCATAGTTTCAATTTCCAAAAGTCAATCCAAGAGTTATTTCATAAATCCAGTAATATGAACCATAAGGCATATAATATAAACCATAACCATAATTTTTAGCCACTGCACTATACACTCCAATCCGACATCCCTGATGTCTGACGTTCCTGACGACAATAAGGTCACAATCACAAGGCTACGCGTGCCACTCGGGTCTCAATTTCCGAGTTCAATCCCCGAACCCCGTTCGGGTACAGCATCCCCGATGCTTAGCGTCATAGACGCTGGACGTACTAGACGTCCGTGACCTCTCCGGGGTACCTCATCAGGAGGAGACAATATAATATGGAAGGATTTATACAGTGCAGTACTAAATACATTTTATTGATATCCACATGCAAAACATATAGGTATACATAGGTAAAATCCGAACCGATCGTTACGTTTCATCATATGGGTCTCATGCCCAAATACCGTGAAACGTGCCATAACCGAAATATCATCAAAACCATTTATTGATTCCAGCATGTGGACATATATAAAATGTAAACCAGAAAACATTTATTCAATTCCATTTTAGGGTCCCCGACCCGCAATCACATGTAGAAATCAACTGGGCCCCTGGCCCGATTTCACACGTCAACTGGGCCCCTGGCCCGATCCATAAGTTAACTGGGCCCCTGGCCCGATTCATAAGTTAACTGGGCTCCTGGCCCGATTTTATTTTATCAAGTCCGTAACCGTTTCATGAAATCATATCCAACCACATTTATGGAAATCGGTGCAAATCCAGAAAACCTCGGTTTACGTGCAAATACGTAATTCACCTCGAAATACGTGAAATCATTTTAAATTCACCGATATCCAAAGTAAATCATTTAATCATAATTATAACAATCATAAAACAGTTATGCATGCATCGGATTTATGAAACCAATGTCCACTCACAGACCGTTTAACCGAGCGCCTCGATATGCGTGCCATAGGCCTTCCCGGGCCACACCACTATCACCGGGACTCCCAATCCTGTTCAAATCACATTAGAGGATTACTAACCTCATCATTAACATCCTATTCCAGTCCCGCAATTTTCCCGAATTTTTAAGTATTTTTAAACTGGATTTAAAACCTTCGGACATCCCGAACAATATCGAGA
This sequence comes from Prinsepia uniflora, assembly GCA_032719365.1. Lineage (NCBI taxonomy): Eukaryota > Viridiplantae > Streptophyta > Magnoliopsida > Rosales > Rosaceae > Prinsepia > Prinsepia uniflora. The sequence goes on from CM064866.1 coordinate 40,593,661, forward strand.
CCGTGTCCGATCGACACGAAACCAATCCCAAAATGTTCGTTACAATGTATAGGATAAAAGTCATGTTGACCTCACCTCGAGATTCGTGCCCACGCGCCGTCACGCGTCGCCGTGAGTGGCTGCGCGTGAAAGCCACGCGCCTGCTACAGTGTCTGCACAGTGATCTCCTTCACCCGAATGACTGGTAAACGGGTTGAAAAACCCGCGATAAGACCCAGTCCAAATCCTAGAAATTCGACACCGATTCCATCAATTCAAAAGTCCATTAGCATCGAATTAGATTCAATTAGGGATCTGTGGGCTAAATTACACACAATCATACCTCAAACCTTAAGATCAAGGATGATCACACGAAGAACAATCTGATCGCTGTTCATCATCCGAAATCCTCCCATGTCAATCTATTCTTTCAATTGATGCATCCATTAGAATCGTGAGGTCATAATGAACTCAATCCCCAGTCCAATTTCATCACTCCAAGCTTCAAATCCCACGACTCAAGCTCGAAATTTCTGAAGCCACAGTAGTTCTGTTCTTCCTCAAACGGGCCTCAATCCGCTTGGTTCCTTCGACGAAAATGATCGTGGCAATCCCAGAAGACTCAAACCAATCTCCAATTTGATCGTCAAGGCCCAAATCTTCCAATTCGATTTTCCCCCCGAATTTTGGAATTTTCGAAATTCCAGCCCCCAGCTCTCAATTAGTCCCTCGTGTTTTCCCAATTCATTCCAGTCTCAATTCTCGCCTATTTCGTTCACAAATTCAGTGGATAGAGAGGAGATTAAGGGTAGAAGAAAATTGAAGTTTGGTTGTTCACGGTTGAAGAAATCTGAAGAGATTAATGGAGGAATAATTCAGTTAATTAATCAAATAACACAATCATAATGTTCCCCCATGTTACAATTATACTAAACAATTCAGGGATCGATCGCACTAGCCATCCACCAAGCTCAATCATGGCTCCAACTCACGGCTGTTCAAAATCACAGTCCAAATTACCATTCTGCCCTTGTGCAGAAAATTACCAAAATGCCCCTCACGCATCCTGACCCGTAACTCGGTCATACGGACTCCGATTGATGCGTGCCGCTTGTCATTGGATTCGTATCGACGATACCTACGTAAGGTCCTTGGCCCCCGGCCATCGGACCTCCCGATCAAAAAGTCAACATTTACCCCTTATATCGTCCAAATTACGAAAATGCCCTTGCACTTCCGTACATCATAACTTTCACCACGAACGTCGGAATCGAACGTGCCACCTGTCTATGAACTCGTGACGTCCTGAACTACGTCACGGTCATCGGTCAAAGTCCATTTGACCATCCGATTTAAAAGTCAACATTTTGCCCACGCCCAGGGGAAAAACGGTCACTTTGCACAATTCGTCCGAAATCGCTCAACTAATCCCAGATTAGTAAATCACAATTAAATATTATTAAATCCCGATATTCAGGACGGGTCGTTACACTACGTGTATACATTCACGTCCAACATTCTTCCACAGTACGCATACCAAATCAAACGTCACTCGATGCCCATCCACAATCCGACGGTCAATGCTGAAATTCAGCTCATCCTCTGTGACTGTATCAAACAAGCACATAACCAACTGTCACTAGACTCTCCATTGCTCAATTCTTAAACCTCGTATTCCCAAGTCTCGACTAAGACATCGACCCTCGTCAATCTTACCTATCATTTACACAAGTATACTCCGAATCCAAACTGACAATACAAAGTTAACATTTTGCTCATAATTCTGCTGAGTCTGGCTCAGTCCTACTCACGATCCTACTCATGCTGACAGTCCTGCGATACCAAGCTGACATCTAATCTCTGCTTAGTATCTTATATGACAATCCTTCTCCTAATCTCTGCTCAGCTGGAGCACCACAAGTCATCTCTCACTCAGCGGTCTCTAACCATGTAGCATACTCACGATGCATCGTCGTGTCTAGCTGGTAACTCACGACTCCACTACGCTTTCGTTGCGCAACTTTGATAACGACTCGCTTTAGAGTCCTATCAGGGTACCTCATATCGTACCTCATGTTACTCAGCGACCAACGTTGGGATCTTGACTCGAGAGGAGGCTCAATTCTCTTCTCACTCATCCTGTCGATACACAGACTAATATCTCACTCATCCTAAGTGTATTTGGACCCCATTGAATACTTTCTCTAGCTGAGATAATCACACACATAATCATTAGGTTTCCTCTAGCTCATCCTGTCTTGGAGCTCCATGCTCACTCAATCACGAAACCCTATAAAGCCACTCTGCACTAGCGCACAGTATTCGATGTCCGGTCCTCGTACTCTTTGTATAATCAACATCAGAACCCCGTTTGATTATCATACCACGTCCATCTCGGACTCAATCTGATGATTGTACCACATCAATCAGATTCTTCAACACTCTACTGTCGTACCATCTAACATGAACTACTCACAGGTGCATCCATGACAGGACCCATCACAATCCCCCCGGGATTAGTGCTGGATGACCCTGCTCCCGTCTAACACGAAGTGTCAGACAAGGGATATTTTCGACCTTTACCCTCCCGGGCTATCAGAGTACGCCAGGATCCGGAGGAGGCATGTGATATCTCGGTCTCTACTATAGTCCACATCCGATGTCAACCTGAAGGGCAGTCAAAACATTAAAAGCTGTGAGTGGACAAAACAAAAGTTTATAAAAACATTTTAACGAGAAGACATTTGTACCCTTCACTAAAAAGCATGCATGCATTCGAAAACCATTTATCCAGAAAAACCATAATGAAATCAAGTACACGGGCCACTGCCCAAATCCATAAGGGACTCAGCCCAAATCATAAGAAACTAACCATACGGGCCATTGCCCAAAACCTGTGTAAACGCACATCATACATCATATCATATTTCATATTTATATCATATACACATATAATTCACACAACCAATCCTGTCACGGTTTCCAAAGCTACGCGCGTGCTACCCAGGTCTCAATCCGAGTCTTCTCAAAGTCAAGATCAATGTCCGCAGACCACTGACCCTACCTTAGGTAATAGTAATTATAGCCTTCCTGAGAGTAAGGAACCCAACTGGGGGGCGACTCCACTCAGTCGGTGCTCCGTGACTACTCCGGGGTCCACCTAGGCCAACGACCCTCCCCGGAGGAGATAATAGAACAAGTAAAGGAGGGTATATGAACATATATATACATAACATAAATATTCATGTTCGGTTACCTTGAACCATCATGATCCATAACATCCATTAACCAGGGTTCATGCCGGTTCCCATAAACCGTCATGAACCAGAATGACCTGAAAAAGGTTCATGCCGGTTCCCATAAACCGTCATGAACCACAATGAACTTTCAAGAGTTCATGTCGGTTTCCGTAAACCGTTATGAACTTGGAAATCCATCTAGGGTCCCTGACCCGAAATCATCAGTGTAAAACAACTGGGTCTCGTGCCTGAACATAGGACATCAGCTGGGCACCGTGCCCGAAATCTGAGGTCATATGCCCGAGACAAAACCAAATGGGTCTCATACCCGAGTTTATCCTTTTAGAAATCCAAAACCAGTTCATTTAGACAAATAATGAAATACAGACCCGTATAAGCACCGTATAAGGCCGAAACCTCGAAATACGTGCTTATACGTAACCACATACAAATGCACCCATGGAATCATCAAACATGTAATAAAATATATAATAAACATTTATGCATGCACCAATTTAGAAAACAAGGTCCACTCACAGACCGTCCGAGCTGCCGCCTAGATTTGCGTGCCATACGGCTCCCCGAGCCGATCACTGTCACCGGGACTCCCAAACCTGTCCAAATTTTAATAGAAGGTTAATAACTACTTAATTAACCTCCTACCAAAGCCCCGTAATTTTCCCAAACTTTTAACTATTTTTAAAGTCGATCCCAAACCTTCCGATGCCCCGAAACATATCGAGACGGTGTCTGATCGACACGAAACCAGTCCCAAAATATTCGTTACATCGAATAGATGATTTAACATGTCGGAAACATCCCCAAATTCTTCCCCACGCGCCCGCACGCGCCGCCTGAAGTGGCTGCGCGTGGGCTTCACGCGCCTGCTACAGTACCCGTCTTCAACCTCGCGCAGCCAGTCCGGGCCGCCCGATCCGGTCCAACCCCTGCAACTGGACCGGCGTAACTAGTCCAGGCCCCTACAACATGTATTTTTCGCCTGTTTTCTTCCAATCCAATCCCTAAATTTCTATCTTCTCATTTCCCATCTAACCCAATTAAACAAAACCCTTAAAACCGCCTAGAACCCGTGAACCCAAAATGGACCTCACGGTTCAAAAATCCAAAACCTCACACCACGGCTCCTCAACGTCCAAACCTTTCAAAACTTCCCTATTGACCTCCTAACAACCTAATTACTTCAAAACCAACATCCAAATCGACCCATAACACACAAAATGGAAATTGGATTGAAAAATGGTTAAATCGATACCTCGATCGTTTTTTCTCCCCCTCCGTGCACGGCGGTGATGCCTGGGCCAGCCACCACTTCCAGCCGGTCCTCTTCATCCCTATGTCCTCTCAGCTAAGCTCACAGGTCAAGGGTTTGGTATTTGGGGTGAGAAATGGTGATCGGGTTGGTTTGGGAAAATGGGAGAAATGGATGAACGTGGAAGGGTTTGATGCATGAATGAAATTGGTGTCCCTTGGATGGGTGACACTTGTCACTCATCCATTGGGCATCAGGACAAATATCTGGGCTCACTAGAGACAAGACTGCACTTTTCGTTGCGTAAAACGTGTCCCCATGAATAGTAACTTGGAACTTCCGTGAACCGTAACTTCGTCATCGAGCGTCCGAATTCGACGTGCCGCCTGCCTATGGATTCGTATCGTCCTTATCTACGTAATAGTCCTTGGCCGTCGGCCATCGGACATCCCAGTCAAAAAGTCAACATTTCGCTCCTTTTAACTAAAATTACCAAAATGCCCCTAAACTTCCGAACGTCATAACTTCCTCCTCGAACGTCAAAATTGAACGTGCCACCTGTCTATGAACTCGTGACGTCACAAACTACGTCACGGTCATCGGTCAAAGTTCATTTGACCGCCCGATCAAAAATTCAACGTTTTTCCCACGCTCAGGGGCAAAACGGTCATTTCGCATCGTTCGTCCGATTTCGCTCTACTAATCACGGATTAGCCTCACTAATCGTGATTAGTCACTAATCTAATCATGGAATTTGGGACGGGTCGTTACAACCTTCCCTCCTTAATTAATTTCGTCCTCGAAATTCCAACCGACCTAATTCCAACTGTTCTTCCCTCCTTAATTAGTTTCGTTCTCGAAACTCCAACTATCCTGATTCCACATCCAACTCGTGGAAAGAAAATCTGACCTCGAAACACGTGTACACTCGTACACCCACTAACCAAAACTATACTTACTCGTACCCAAGCGTACCACTAACACTCATGTCGCATCGACTACACTCGACCACGTCGAGTGACAGTAATTACACGTTTCGAATGGACACCATTTGTCGAATCCACCAACTCGTCGACACAACCAACTCGACGGTTGCTTACTCAATCTCTAATTATCCTGACGTTTTCTCCCACTAGGAGTCACCAAATCTCACTATTTGATCCACGATAACACCTCCGACGAATTGTTACCACTTGACAGTCGCCAGTCAAAAACTGACACTATACACTCGTGGTTACACTAACCTCCAACTTACTCAACCTGAGTATACACTAACCAACAATTCACCTGACCTGTGTGTAACTAGACCCATCAGAAATACCGTGACCCAGTGCACAGTATCCAACGTCCAGTTCACGACCTCAACTAATCCAATGGTATCAGAACCAATCCGACTACCAACACGCTCACCATCCTACAAATGGTATAACCTATATACTGTCACCAGGAACGACAAGTACACCCAGTATCGTACCTTGAACAACGTACAAAGTACGTACATCTACCCATCGATCAGCCTACAACCATCCAGGTCCTTGTCAATCACGTTTCAATTATTGTCAGGACCCGACCCTCTTCTGTCAGGTCCCGATTCATCTAGCACGATATTGTCCGCTTTGGGCCTCGCCCTCACGGTTTTGTTTTCGGGAGCTCACGGTGCAACTTCCCAGGGGGTCACCCATCTGGAATTGCACCAGCCTCAACTCGCTTAACTTTGGGGTTCCAATCCCCCCCAAAGCCACTGAGCTCCCAAAAGGCCTCATCTAAATTAGAGTGGTGCAACCGCACGCTCTATCTAGCATGATATTGTCCTTTTTTAGGCGCACCTGCGCCCGCAAGGTTTTGACCCCAAGACCTCACGCCTGGAAGGTAACCACCTTAACCAGTGCAGCCAAGGGAGGCCTCATGCTAGATAGGTGTGTGCCTACACCTTTAAGGCACACCACCATTCCTTTCCCAGACCATTCCCCCCTCGCAGGAATGTGGGATTGTTCACCGTTCCCTCCAGGACACGAGTCTTACAATTATGGAGTTCACTTGTCCAATCCAGTATCAGACAAATCAAAACTCCAACCCATCATCTGTTTCCAAATCCAAATCCGAATCCGCAATTTCGTAAGAAATCCCGAATTCAAACCCAGAAATCATATCCATAAACATGTCCAAATTCGAATCCGAAATCATCATTCCGTAAACCGGCATTTGGAACAACCATTCCGAACCCAAATCTATAAAAGGAAATCCACTGTCAAGCTCTAGAATCAAATCCTGAATCGTCATCCAGAATCCGATTCCAAAACCCAAATCCAGAAATCCTCTTTCAAGTTCCAAAATCAAATCCTGAATCGTCATCCAGAAATCTGATTCCAAAACTCGAAATCTCGTTCTCGTCTACCGAGACGTACCATAATCGAACCTATCGGTTACCTACTTTACCGATTACCACATTACCATCGATTGAATTCACAGGGAAGCCAATCCCAATATCAACATATCTAGGCTGACAAAATCCGACCTCATGGGACACTTACTCACCTGAGTAATATACCATACGGGATTTACCTCGAAAAGAAGTTCAGTCCCATCATGTTCCACTCAAACTCTCCACCTATTTGGATCATCAAAATCACGATCCAGATCCATAACGATACCCAAAGTCCTAAACCAATTCCCACATCTAAACAGATCAGTTAACGACGAGACACGCCGAGACTGTGGGTTCTCACTGATTACCTCGTATCGATCCTTGTCATTCCACCGAGGAAAATCAAAGATGATACAAGACTATGACATCAAAACTCATCCTATGTGAATACAACCAAACTCGTTGCATTCACCACGTCACGTAAACCAACATCGTCTGCCACCAAGCAGGAAATGAGAAATCTCAGTCACCTAACTTCGATATACTCGATTCCTCTTGATGACCCAAAACAAATCCCGGGTTCACCAACCAATACACGATCAGCGTACTGGTGACGCAACCATCCTCTACCGTCATCTACCATCATGAACCACAGTAGAAACTGAGAAGTCACCCAAAATGACTTCGAAATACCCAATACCAATGCGGAAAACCCGCATTCCTCTCGTCACCTCAATTACAAACTTTCGCGATTCCAAAGCTCCAACTAGATTGGAAACAACATACCCGGACATCAACCATGTGTCCCCTAACCAATTTAACTCTATCTAAGATCCACTCCGGGACCACAAATACCGAACATATGCCCATCACGACGGATGTCACATCCCGATCCGTAACTCATCGTCATCACGATCACCGGCACCAGCACCAGCGCTAGTACCACCACTGTCACTATCACCAACATCACCTGTCGACATTAGCACAGAGTGGGCGAATCATACAACTCTGGATCTCCACTCATACCGAGCGACTATCCTGTACCTCTACTCGAATAGGAGAAACTCTGCCTCCCTCGTACCCGACAACTCAGGGTACAGTCACCCTGACAACTCACACGAGAAAAGGAAACGTCCCTTGAACGTCCTCGATTCCCAATAACCATAACTACAACCACTCTCGGTAGTAGCGCCTGCCACAGACTCGTGCAGACCTACCTACTAGGAATCGCTACCGAGATTCGCATCCAACGGAATCAACCGCCCTTATTAACCACTCTGTATCCCACTCAGGGATTCCATCGACAAGTACCAACCCTGGTAACTCGTCCAACTAATCACTAACCAGTCGTAACTCGACTAAACCAAATGTCGTCTACCAGGTCCCCCATGACCTTAGTTGCAGCAACTATCCATTGCAACTAAAGTAGTACGACAACCAACTAGGTATAACCGATTACCATAACCTCAACTGCAGAGTGCAGTCCCAACACAGCTGACATGACTAAACCGACTAACGAACCCAAATCCGAATAGTCGTCAAAGTCACACCACTCGCCAACTCACCTTTCCGAACCATACACCTAAAGGTAGGGTTCCACGATCACACCTAGAGTTCCCTTGAACCCAACTGCGAAAAGCAGTAAAATCAACAATCTGACCGACCCCGCAGTTTTGACATCGTAAGGACGTCAATCTAATCCTGCCAACAATCCAACTAGGATTCCCCGAATCCAATTGCTAACTGCAGACTGTAGTAAATCCATCTAACTCAACCAAATCCGATCATCGGATAGTCACAACTCCCAACCAGTCGTCGGAACCGATCCTATGACATTGTGAAGACGATCCCAATTAACCGTCTCACCTTCAAAATCTAACGTACGAATACGTTCATCCTTCCATAGGGTCCCACACTGTCAACCCTAACAGAACTATGGCAACCCAGGAATCCAAACAATCAGGTTGACCACAAACTGTAGCCCATTGAGATATCACATCCTCGACCTGTGCATTACTCCGAGAGCTACACGGTTGCTCGAATAGAGACAACCCCACTCAGATAAGCATCCTACGAGAAATCCTATGCTCTCATACCACACTGACAGGACCCATCCCAATCCCCCCGGGATTAGTGCGGGATGACCCTGCTCCCGTCTAACACGAAGTGTCAGACAAGGGATATTTCCGACCTTTACCCTCCCGGGCTATCAGAGTACGCCAGGATCCGGAGGAGGCATGTGATATCTCGGTCTCTACTACAGTCCACATCCGATGTCAACCTGAAGGGCAGTCAAAACATTAAAAGCTGTGAGTGGACAAAACAAAAGTTTATAAAAACATTTTAACGAGAAGACATTTGTACCCTTCACTAAAAAGCATGCATGCATTCAAAAACCATATATCAAGAAAACCATAATGAAATCAAGTACACGGGCCACTGCCCAAATCCATAAGGGGACCAGCCCAAATCATAAGAAACTAACCATACGGGCCATTACCCAAAACCTGTGTAAACGTACATCATACATCATATCATATATCATATTTATATCATATACACATATAATTCACACAACCAATCCTGTCACGGTTTCCAAAGCTACGCGCGTGCTACCCAGGTCTCAATCCGAGTCTTCTCAAAGTCAAGATCAATGTCCGCAGACCACTGACCCTACCTTAGGTAATAGTAATTATAGCCTTCCTGAGAGTAAGGAACCCAACTGGGGGGCGACTCCACTCAGTCGGTGCTCCGTGACTACTCCGGGGTCCACCTAGGCCAACGACCCTCCCCGGAGGAGATAATAGAACAAGTAAAGGAGGGTATATGAACATATATATACATAACATAAATATTCATGCCCGGTTCCCTTGAACCGTCATGTTCCATAACATCCATTAACCAGGGTTCATGCCGGTTCCCATAAACCGTCATGAACCAGAATGACCTGACAAAGGTTCATGCCGGTTCCCATAAACCGTCATGAACCACAATGACCTTTCCAGAGTTCATACCGGTTCCCGTAAACCGTCATGAACTTGGAAATCCATCTAGGGTCCCTGACCCGTAATCATCAGTGTAAAACAACTGGGTCTCGTGCCCGAACATAGGACATCAGCTGGGCACCGTGCCCGAAATCTGTGGTCATATGCCCGAGACAAAACCAAATGGGTCTCATACCCGAGTTTATCCTTTTAGAAATCCAAAACCAGTTCATTTAGACAAATAAAGAAATACAGACCCGTATAAGCACCGTATAAGGCCGAAACCTCGAAATACGTGCTTATACATAACCACATACAAATGCACCCATGGCCGAAACCTCGAAACCAGTTCAAACATGTAATAAAACATATAATAAACATTTATGCATGCACCAATTTAGAAAACAAGGTCCACTCACAGACCGTCCGAGCTGCCGCCTCGATTTGCGTGCCATACGGCTCCCCGAGCCGATCACCGTCACCGGGACTCCCAAACCTGTCCAAATTTTAATATAAGGTTAATAACTACTTAATTAACCTCCTACCAAAGCCCTATAATTTTCCCGAACTTTTAACTATTTTTAAAGTCGATCTTAAACCTTCCGATGCCCTGAAACATATCGAGACGGTGTCTGATCGACACGAAACCAGTCCCAAAATGTTCGTTACATCGAATAGATGATTTCACATGTTGGAAACATCCCCAAATTCTTCCCCACGCGCCCGTACGCGCCGCCTGAAGTGGCTGCGTTTCGGCTTCACGCTTCTGCTACAGTACCTGTCTTCAACCTCACGCAGCCAGTCCGGGGGCCCCCCGGTCCGGTCCGACCCCTGCAACTGGACCGGCGTAACCGGTCCAGGCCCCTACAACTTGTATTTTTCGTCCGTTTTCTTCCAATCCAATTCCTAAATTCATATATTCTCATTTCCCATCTAACCCAATTAAACAAAACCCTTAAAACCGCCTAGAACCCGTGAACCCAAAATGGACCTCACGGTTCAACAATCCAAAACCTCACCCCACGGCTCCTCAACGTCCAAAACCTTTCAAAACCTCCCTATTGACCTCCTAACAACCTAATTACTTCAAAACCAACATCCAAATCGACCCATAACACACAAAATGGAAATTGGCTCGAAAAATGGTTAAACCGATACCTCGATCGGTTTTTCTCCCCCGCCGCGCATGGAGGTGCTGCCTAGGCCAGCCACCACGTCCAGCCGGTCCTCTTCATCCCTATGTCCTCTCAGCTAAGCTCACAGGTCAAGGGTTTGGTATTTGGGTGAGAAATGGTGATCGGGTTGGTTTGGGAAAAATGGGGGAAATGGATGAACGGGGAAGGGTTTGATGCATGAATGAAATTGGTGTCCATTGGATGGGTGACACTTGTCACTCATCCATTGGGCATCAGGACAAATATCTGGGCCCACTAGAGACAAGACTGCACTTTTCGTCTCGTAAAACGTGTCGCTGTGAATTAAGCTGGAACTTCCGTGAACCGTAACTTCGTCGTCGAACGTCCGAATTCGACGTGCCGCCTGCCTATGGATTCGTATCGTCCTTATCTATGTAATAGTCCTTGGCCCTCGGCCATCGGACATCCCAGTCAAAAAGTCAACATTTCGCTCCTTTTAACTAAAATTACCAAAATGCCCCTAAACTTCCGAACGTCATAACTTCCTCCTCGAACGTCGGAATTGAACGTGCCACCTGTCTATGAACTCGTGACGTCACGAACTACGTCACGATCATCGGTCAAAGTCCATTTGACCGTCCGATCAAAAAGTCAACATTTTGCTCACGCTCAGGCGCAAAACGGTCATTTCGCATCGTTCGTCCGATTTCGCTCTACTAATCATGGATTAGCCTCACTAATTGTGATTAGTCACTAATCTAATCATGGAATTTGGGACGGGTCGTTACAATCCATATCATAGTAATCACATAGGGACTCTCGGTCCTGCTCAAGGACTCCACTCACGCAACATCCGAACTCCGTCTGGGGACTACACATGCACCAACCGGATACGTACCAATATCCACATCTAGTCCACATACCATATCAACCTCGAACTTAATCCGTATATCATCTAGCTGACTTGCCAATCATAATCCGATATGGAACCTGTCTATTTGATCTCTACTCTAGACAGATCACATACCACACACAAGGTCTTCTCTGAGTTCTCGTGGTCACCCGACCAACTCCTGAGACACTCCAAGACCAACCAACTCACGTCTACCTAGACGTATCAATCCAAATCTCTTCCCTCATCTTGACGATGCAAAAGGTCAGATTCTGAAGCTCTGTTGTAACCTCTAATCCAGCCTATGTGTCTCACTGAAATACTGTCCAATAACATTCCCTGGTTGTCCTTTACCAGCACAATACCTCCAACCTCAATCAGAGATAACGAGCCTGCACACACCCTACTCAAGGCATCGGCTTCTAGACTTATCTTTTCCCGAATGATACTCGATGTATCCTCAACATCTGTCGATCAGCTCCAGTTGTCTCCTCTGCCTCGAGTTCCACTCTGAGGGAGTACCAACACAAACAGCTCCGTGATCTCTAACATCCTGTACACGCCTCCGGGAGATAGTGAATCAAGGTTCAACTGTTCTGTCTAAAAACCTCACTATCGTCCAAGATAGTCAAACTAGAGCAGCAACTAATCTTTTGCTCACTCATTGATCATCTCACACTAGATTGACTTCCTTCCGAGTTGATCTCGTCAACCAGCTACAATCACGGGGAATTCTACGACTAAACTCCCTAGTACTCAACTAATCCAAGAGAATCCAATCTCAGTCCATGCGGTTCGTTGACAATATCTCCAAAATTACCCAGGTCCTCCGAGTTGTGTGGATACTCGTAACAAGCATCATGGCTAGGACATCGACACTGGTCCACGGTTCCCGAAATCCATGTAGCATGAGTACACAATCCACTAAATCAGATCTATGGATTTCGCAATCCGAATCCCATCCCACCATAGTAGGGTCCACAACTCCAATAGGGATTCACACATCTAGGGTTCGCGTTTCTCGAAACCATTTCCATCTCAACCAGTATGATAAGGTTACATTGCCAACTCACAATGGCCAACCATCACCACACACTATTCCTAAGCCATCTCGTAAATTTCACTTCTGAAGTTAATTCGAGAATCACACATCTGAACATACAATACATGCATCCAAGGAATTTCTTTCAACCAACCCTTGCCTTCGGGTCAAGTCAAACCAATTTCAACAAGGTATATGTGCTAGACCCTCATGTCTATCGTAAGTGTACCTCCCTCTGAGATAGCAACCTCGGTAAATTCTGAAAGGGATATCACTAGGAGTGTCAACACAACCGACATCATCCTAAAGCTTACTTAGCCATTTGGGTACTTCACAACATGTGTCCCATCACTCGGGCAGTCATCCTATAGTAATTTTCCGGCTTACAAGCTGTAACTCACGAAATGATTATCCTCTGACTAGTCCTTGGTAAAACTCTTGTAAAAGAATGAATACTCTTCCTTAGTGATCTCCTTGTCCGTTGGTGAGACCAATCACAACAACTCAAGACTACCATCTACAAGCGGTTCCTCGAGAGCTCAACAGAGGAGTAATGGTTAGTCCACTTGATGGATTTGTGGAACATCACGACAAATCTTGTCTGTGTCCTGGAAAACCAATCTATCTTAAGGTTAAAACCTTATCCAAAACCAAACCGTCTCGGTTCACTAAACAGTACTCATTATAGTACTGGTCGAAGTACTAGCTCGCATGTCTCATCTCTTCGGGATCAACTACTACACGCGTCAATCATGCAATCCGACCACAACTAACTAGGATACCTATCACCAATCTAGGCATACCCCATGCCTCTATTAACCTAAGCATTTCCCCTATTCGGTTGGATTATTGGAATCTTACTGATCCACTCGGGCTCTTCTTTGTCTCACTCAACATTTATTAACACTGTAACTCGTACGTCTGCCACCCGAGGCTCTGATTTCCTGTAGCTCCTTGGCATTTGTAACCTCTAGATGTTCTCGACGTCATCCAGAACCACCTGATCACTGCTGGAACTCCATGCAACTCATTTCCATGAGATGTCACATCATCAATAGAGTCCTACTTCTAAGACCTGACACACCACGACGAAGCTTGACTACCTCAATCATTATCGTACTTAGTGCGAACCGGACTAAAACCCCAAATCTCTGCTCGTACAGAGAAAAATCACATACCTCTGCACCAAATGCAGGAATCTCACCTTTTGGTGATCCGACCCAGCTAATGAATCCTCATCGTCTCAGTCGTCACTAGAACATGATCGATAAGACTCACACACGTCCATTGATAGCAATGTCTACCACAGACATCGTACAGAGTGGTTTGCACCATCTCACAATATCATTGCTATATGTACCCTCCTCAAAGCGTAAGATCCTCTGATCGGTCTACCCCGGGATCAGATCCACAAGTATCACTCTCTTGGTAACTTGTTCAACTAGCCTCACACTAGGGTCAGCCACGACCTCGACTGCTTCATGCAACACATCTATCCTGACCGTCCAACGGTCTCGACTTTGAAAAGTTGTTATACTGGGACCTAATCCACCAGTAAAACTACGGCTCCCCGTCGATAGGAACAAAAGAAACTCATCCCTTCTCGGGGTTCATCCAGCTCTAATCAAGGTCTAACACTGCTCAACCACGACATCCTATGCCAAACAAAACATATCTGGGGTATATTCCCACTTAACCTTCCTATTCTTACCCTCACTACCAGGTCGATGACAGGCACTTATTATCATAAAGTCATCACATCCGGTACATGGCGACACTACAAGAGCAACCTATGCTCTGATACCAAATTGATAGGACTCATCCTAATACCCCTGGATTATCGTGGGATGTGCCTGCTTGCGTCTAACACCACGTGTCAGCCTAGGGTTAAAACCGTAAACCAGCTCGGAGTTTCTAGAGTGCATAGTGATTTCCAGAGTACGCAGCAACATGTGATGTCTCGGTCTTTACTACAACCTATATTCGTGATCAACTTGAAGGGTGCCAAAAACAACAAAACGTGTGAGTGGATAAGAATAAACATTTATTAAAATCATTTTCCAAAATATTGATTTCACCCTCCATTTTACAAAGACTGCATGCATATCAGTTTAAAACCATTACTTCCTTAAAAAAAAATATGTTCGAAAAACCGATGCAATCATCGTAAAACCAACACATGTTAAAATCTTTGGACACAAATAAATGGTTTTAAACCACGGGACTCATTCTCATATCCAACCTTTGTTGCATCTCATATCATTATTTCATATCATCATCAGTCACGTCATTCGTGCAATGTGTGCAAATAAGCGCCCGGACCAGTCAGATCCGAGCACGTCACCGTGAACACATCACCGGCCCACATTCCAAATCGTCGTGAACGCACCACCGTTTGATCTCTATATATACCATCACTCCTTAGTCGAGCCTCCCTCGGCCTCAAGACAACATGCAGTGCTTCGTGACCGCTCTGGGCGAACACATTCTATCTCAGTGGCAAGCGTTATTTCCACGGTTCTCTTTGGGGAAACATATTCACAACTAGAAGTCCTCTCATACTCATCATCTCGGAGAATGGTCATAGTAAAAACGGTGGAAACATTTTTTCCATTGTTCAAATCAAATCAGTTGTATTGCACAGGGTCTCAGCCCAAAACATGGTTTCCACAAAAACTCATAAAATCAATGTCTAGTTCTCATTTTGCAATCTCAAATCATTTCACTATCAAATCAGGTGTTCCACGTGGGATCTCTACGCAAAACCGAATCTCAACAAGGTCACAAGCCCATAATTTCATAATAAAGGGGTCGCAAGCCTGATACATCATTTCAATAGGGCCACAAGCCTGAAACATAATCTCATAAAACATTTGACTATAATCTTGTTCAAAACCGTAATCGAACTGGGTCTCATGCCCAAAAGCCGTTTTTACGAAAATCCATAAAATCATTCAAAATCGATAATCAACCAACATACAAAACATTTATGCATTTCATCAATCCAACCATATGCAAACATTTCATTTCATACCATATTTATAAAACATTAAAACATATATGGATGCAGCATTTATAAACCAAAGTCAACTCATTCTCGGTCTACACTATGCGCTCTAAAACTTCGTCGTAAGCCAATCTGAAGCTAGTTCACAGTCTCCGGGCCTGTCAAAATCACATATGAGGGTCACTAATGTTCTCTACAAGTTCATACACTAAACCATCACAAAGGCCGATACCGAAAATGCATCTTGGACACTCTTCTTGAGACTAAAAACCCCTATATGTCCTTCCAAACGATCTCTGATCGACTTGAAACCACCACCATTATATTCTTAACATCGAAAACTTTCGAACAACATCGATTTGACCCCAAAATTTGTGTACACGCTCCCTCATGCACCAGTCAATGTTCGATCAATGCTGGTCGTTTTTAGTTAATGTCTGTCAATAGTAGTCAACGACTGACATCATCATGATATCATGCTGATGTGGGTTGACAATGCTGACGTGGACCTACCACGTCAGCTACCACATCTTCTAACACACTCTTACAACTCACCACGTGGCACCATCTCTTTAGTCCAGTTGGTCTGACATGTCTGACGTGGCACTACCACGTCACTGCTGACTGGGCCTAACAGCCTTCCACGTGTCATCCTCTAGTTGGCCATATGGCCTGACAAGTCTGACAGGTGATAACGTGGATTGCCACGTCATCATTGTTAACCTCTGGCTGGGTTGACCCGAGCCTCTATAATGGGTTGTTCGACCTGACTACCCGACCCGGTCCATTCTTCCTCTTTCGACCACCAAAACTCACAATTTTCCCCCATTCAACTCGCCTTTAACCCAAAAACAAAACCATAACCTCGAAACTAAAAAACAAAGTCAAAATCTCACCTCTCAAACTCAAATCCTGAAGCCCAACCTTCGTGCTTCCTTCCTAGGCTGTCTAGTGATCCTTTCACGTCCAAAATGATCCCTATAGGCTTGTATAAGCTCAATAAACCCAACCAAATCGTGAAAATCATCCCAAAATGTCCAAAAAATTGAATCCAAAATCTAACAAGCTCATGGTTTTACCTGGGTTCACGGCCAGCCATTCCACTATGCCTCCACCGTCCATATCGTCACCTCAGTCTCTCTTAGCCACTCACTCTCTCTATCTCACTCTAGCAGCCCAGTAGCTTGTTCAGATGGGTGAGATTGGGTTTGGGGTTTTCGAGTTTGGATGAATGAAATAGGAAAGGGAATGGTAGGTGCATGTAAGTGAAATATGGATCAATGGATGAGTGACACTTGTCACTCATCTATTGGCCCACAACTGATATTTTGGGCCCACTCAAGTTAAAGCCAAGAGTCAACTATCTCGTAAAATGTGCAATTATAAATAGTTCTCAAAACTATTTTGGACCTGTAACTTTCCCATATAAGGTCCTATTTCAACATGCCACTTGTCTACGGACTCGTATTGTCTCAATCTACGTAATAGTCATCGATCCACGTGCATTGAACATCGCGGGATAAAAGTTAACTTTTTCCACCAGTTTTGGGAAAAATTCATAATTTCATCCCGAACGTCCAAAAATCCTCGACTAATTCGCAATTAGTCTCGTTAATCCTTAATCAATTCTCGATAATCCCTTAAATTTGGGACGAGTTGTTAAGGAGCCCGTTCTATGAGCTGAGCAATAAGGCATTGACGAACGGAACCATGGTCGAATGCATGCACTTTTTAACCACCGTACAGCTATCGTCCACCTTCTACAACTGAGCCACATTAGCATCACATAGCTTCGCAAAACATAACCAAATACCATAAGTGAAGATTGGCTTCTTTAAAGGCTTCAAAATGACTCTAGGGTTTGAGCCGTGGTTCCTTGGACACCTTATCCCCTGCAGTGGGCCTCTTTCCTCTTATGCTGACTAGCCTTTACCTCCTTGGTAGCCTCATCCATCGGTGGCCAATAACTCCTGTCGCTGAATTTGTGATCGGTTGACACCAGCCTCGGCTCCTGATCACTTTCGACTTAGCAAGGGGCTCCCCTCAGAACCCGCGACTAACCTTTCATCTCCCGGATGTACCTTCGGCTGATCGACCTTTGTAGGATTTGGTTGATTGGTCGTGGTCTTCTGCTTCAGTACTTGATGTGCTGAGCCATCCTCCTTGGCTTTCAATGCTTTCTTACCAATCAACCGGTACTTCTTTATTGTCTCCTGCAGTTTCGTAGCATACACTACCTCATCTACCGAATAAACTGAGAGAAAAACAAAACACAAGTAACTCTCAATCAACAAGTTCAAAAACCTAACGCTAATCGACATGAAGACTCAAACGGCACTTATCGGGTGGAGAAATTAGGCTAATCTTGATCAAATTGTCTAGTATCCTCAAAATGCAACGACTTCACTCAATATCACTGAGCGTTTGTCGAACAAACTCATAAGCTTGCTCCTTCTCTATCGAACAAGCTCAATTAAGCGCACATGAAAACAAATATTGATCATCATATTCTAACCAGGAAAGCAGGTGCAACGACCCGTCCCGAATTCCAAGATTAGATTAGTGACTAATCCTAATTAGTGAGGTTAATCCGTGATTAGTTGGGCAAAATCGGGACGAACGATGCAAAATGACCGTTTTGCCCTTGGGCGTGGGCAAAACGTGACTTTTCGGTTCGGGGGGTCAAATGGACTTTGATCAATGACCGTGATGTATTTTAGGATGTCACAATTTCATAGACAGGTGGCACGTTCAATTCCGACGTTCGAGGAGGAAGTTATGACGTTCAGAAGTTTAGGGGCATTTTGGTAATTTTGGTAAAAATGGGTCCAAATGCTTACTTTTTGACCGAGAGTTCCAATGGCCGAGGGCCGAGGACCATTACGTAGACCGGGACGATACGAATCCATAGGCAGGCGGCACGCTAAAATCGGACTTCGAACGGGGAAGTTATAGGTCACGGAAGTTCAATTTCACTATGCACGTACTTCGAGGCGGGGCTGAGTTGGTAAATTCTGATTGGCCAGATAATATTTTGAGTGTGTCCCATGGATGAGTGACTCCCATTGGCTAAATCCCTTAATTTTTGGATCTAAGTAATTAAATATTATTATTTTAATTATTTTATAATTAAACCTTCTAACACTAAATCTTGGCCCTCCATTCTATTTTAATCTCTCAATACTCACCCTCCATTTCTCTCCTCTCATCTGATCAAACATCATCACTTCATTCATCTTCATCTTTCTTCATCCTCACAAAACCGAACCCCCCCCCCCCCCCCCTATATGCACATTTCTTCATTTTTCTTCAAAACACACACACATACCACCCTTCCTCTTGTGACCCGTGAGTGAGTGTGAGGAATGAGGAAGGGCTGAGATGATGAAGGACTGGGACAGAGGGTGGTGGCTCCCGGTGGTGGACGGCGGAGCAAACCGTGAGGTAAGAAAACATTTGAAATTTCGAATTTGAGTTTTAATGGTTTTTACTCGATTTCTTTAATTGGGTAAGGTTTCTAGGACTCTAGGAGTCAAATAGGATTAGTTTTGGGGCTTGTGATGGCCGGAAATGGCCGTGAACGGCAGGAGAAAATCCGGCCACCATTGATGACGAATGAAGATACGGCTTTGGGTGTTTTATTCTGTTTCAATTAGCTAGAAAGGTTAGAAATGAGATTAGGAACATATTAGGATTAAAAGGAGATGAAATGGACCTAAAATCGGTCCGAAACCCAGAGAAAATCGAGGTTGATGACGGGGTGAACAGTGCCATGAACAGTAAAACTGGTTCAGTCCAAGGTTAGGGACGATGAACAGTATTTTCGACCTTCTTGGGGCGCGTGGACCATAATTTTGGGAAGTGTTCAACATATGAAAATGTAACGAAGATTTTGGGACTGGTCTCGCGTCAATCGGACATCATTTCGATAGGTTTCAGGCTGTCGGAAGGATTAGGGTCGGTTCAAAAATAGTTAAAATTTCGGGAAAATTACGGGGCTTTGGTAGAAGGTTAATTACGTAGTTAGTAACCTTCTATTAAACTTTGGACAGGTTTGGGAGTCCCGGTGACAGTGATCGGCTCGGGAGAGCCTATGGCACGCAAATCGAGGCGGCAGCTCGGACGGTCTGTGAGTGGACCTTGTTTTCTAAATTGTGCATGCATAAATGTTTATTATATGTTTTAAATACTTGTTTGTGATGCCATGAGTGCATTTGGATGTGTGGTACGTATTAGCACGTATTTCGAGGTTTCGGCCCTATACGGTGCCAATATGGGTTTGTATGTCTTTAATGGTCTGAATGATTTTAAATTGGATTTCAAATGGATAAACTCGGGTATGAGACCCATTTGGTTTTGTCTCGGGCATATGACCTCAGATATCGGGCACGGTGCCCAGCTGATGTCATATGTTCGGAACAAGACCCAGGTTACCTTACGGTTTTGATTTCAGGTCAGGGAATCTTAAACGGATTTCCCGGTTCATGACGGTTTATGGGAACCGGCATTAACCCTTGTTATTGTATCGTAGTTCATGACGGTTTATGGGAACCGGCATGAACCCCTGTTATGTTATTATGGTACATGACGGTTTATGGGAATCGGGCATGTAATGGATGTTATGGATCATGACGTTTCAGGGGAACCGGGCATGAATGGTTATGTTATGTATTATATATGTTCATCTACCTTCCTTTACTTCTATTATCTCCTCCGGGGAGGGTCGTTAGCCTGGGTGGACCCCGGAGTAGTCGCGGAGCACCGATTGGGTGGAGTCACCCCCCAGTTGGGTTCCTTACTCTCAGGAAGGCTATGATTACTATTACCTCGGGTAGGGTCAGTGGTCTCCGGACATTGATCTTGACTTTGAGAAGACTCGGATTGAGACCTGGGTAGCACGCGCGTATCTTTGGAAACCGTGACATGATTGGTTGTGTGTGAATTATATGTATATATGATGTATACTTTATGAGATATATGATATGATATATGATGTGTGGTTACACAGGTTTTGGGCAGTGGCCCGTATGGTTGGTTTCTTATGGTTTGGGCCGAGTCCCTTGTGGATTTGGGCAGTGGCCCGTATGGTCGTTTTCATGATGGTTCTTTCAACCTTGGTTTTGGGCTTAGATCCCACATATGGTTTATTTCGGATAAATGGTTTTCGAATGCATGCATGCTTTTTAGTGAAGGGTACAAATGTCTTTATGGAAATATTTTTATAAATTGGTTGTTTTGTCCACTCACAGTTTTTAATGTTTTGAATGCCCTTCAGGTTGACATCGGATGTGGACTGTAGCGAAGACCGAGATATCACATACCTCTTCCGGATCCTGGGGTTCTCTGATAGCCCGGGAGGGTAAAATTCGGAAATATGCCTTGTCTGACACTTCGTGTCAAACGGGAGCAGGGTCATCCAGCGTTAATCCCGGGGGATTTAGATGGGTCCTGTCAGCGTGGTATCAGAGCGTGGTTGCTCATGTTACTCTGAATTCCTGCGCGTGTTTGGCGTACTACTCCTTACGCAGGTCGAGGATGTGATATCTAAATGGGCTAGAGTTCGCGATCAACCTGATAGTTAGGGTGTCGGTACGATAGTTAGTAGGCTTAAATCGTGGGTATGTCTTGGTTCAGCATTTGATGCTAGGGTTGCCATAGTTTTGCCAAGGTCGACAGTGTGGGACCCTATGGAAGGATGAACGTATTCGTACGTTAGATTTTGATCGTGAGACGGTTAGTTGGGATCGTCTTTCACGATGTCGTAGGATCGGTTCCGACTACTGGTTGGGTGTTGTGACCATCCAATGATCAGATTTGGTTAAGTTAAACGGATATACTGCAGGAGGCAGCCGCATTCGAGGAATCCTAGTTGATTGACGGTAGGATTGGATTGACGTCTTTTCGATGTCAAGACCACGGGGAGGGTCAGATTGTGGATTGTACTGCCTTATGCAGTTGGGTTCAGAGTAACCCTAGGGCGTGATGTGGAACCCTACCTTGGGTGTATGGTTCGGAAATGTGAGTTAACGAGTGGTTTGACTTGGACGACTATTTGGATTTGGATTCGTTAGTCGATCTAGTCATATCATCTTATGTTGGAACTGCACTCTGTAGTCGAGGTTGTACTTATCGGTTAGACCTAGTTGGTTGTCGTGCTACTTTGGTTGTGATGGATTGTTGGTACAACTAAGGTCGTGGGCGACCTGGTAGACGACATTTGGTTTAGTCGAGTTAGGACTGGTTAGAGTTTGATTTGGACAAGTTATCTGGGTTGGTACTTGTCGATGGTATCCCTTCGTGGGGATACGGATTAGTAGTACGAGCGGTTGATTCCGTTGGATGCGGAGTCTGGATATCGAGATGTCTGGCAGTTAGGTCTGCACGAGGTTGGGGCAAGCATTACTAACGAGAGTGGTTGTAGTTACGGTTGTTGGGAATCGGGGACGTTCAGGGAACGTTTCTTTTTTCCGTATAAGTTGTCAGGGTGACTGTACCTAGAGTTGTTGGGTACGAGGGAGGCATAGTTTCTCTAATTTGAGTAGAGGTATGGGATCGTCGCTCGGTATGAGCGGAGATCCAGGGTTGTCAGATTTGCACCCTATGTTCCGGTGTTGATGCTGATACTGATACTGATGTATGTGTGCCGATGCTGATACTGATAGTGCATTGGTGCTGGTACTAGCGCTGGTGCTGATGCCGGTGATTGTGATGACGGTGAATTACGAGTCGGGATGTGACACCGTCAGAATAGGCAGATGTTCGGTAACTGTGGTTCAGGAGTGGATCACGGATAGAGTTAAATTGGATGGTGGACCAGTGGTTTATCTTAGGTCATCAGGTGGAGTGAGTATATCGGGGTTAGGTGACTGAGATTTCTCATTCTCTACTTGGTGGCAGACGATGTCAGGTTACATGACGTGGTGAGTGCAGCGAGTGTTGTTTGCATTCACGTAGGATGGATTTTGATGTCATTGTATTTGATTATCCTTGGTTTTTCCTCGGTGGAATGACAAGGATCGATACGGGGTAATCAGTGAGAACCCACAGTCTCGACGTGTCTCGTCGTTGACTGATCTGTTTAGATGTGGGAATTGGTTTAGGACTTTGGGTATCGTTATGGATCTGGATCGTGATTTTGATGATCCAGATGGGTGGAGAGTTATCACTCTTACTTGGATGTTTGAGTGGAGCATGATGGGACTGAACTTCTTTTCGAGGTAAATCCCATATGGTATATTACTCAGGTGAGTAAGTGTTCGATGAGGTCAGATGACAGGACCCATCCCAATCCCCCCGGGATTAGTGCGGGATGACCCTGCTCCCGTCTGACACGAAGTGTCAGACAAGGGATATTTCCGACCTTTGCCCTCCCGGGCTATCAGAGTACGCCAGGATCCGGAGGAGGTATGTGATATCTCGGTCTCTGCTACAGTCCACATCCGATGTCAACCTGAAGGGCAGTGAAAACATTAAAAACTGTGAGTGGACAAAACAAAAGTTTATAAAACATTTAATAAGGAAGACATTTGTACCCTCCACTAAAAAGCATGCATGCATTGGAAAACCATTTAACCAAAGAAACCATACGTGGGAACTAAGCCCAAATCAGATATAAACCAAGGTCGAAAGGACCACAATAAAACGACCATACGGGCCACTGCCCAAATCCATAAGGGACTCGGCCCCAAACCATAAAGAAACCAGCCACTGCTCAAATCCTGTGCACACCTGTGCACACCACATAACATATATCATAAATACATCACATACATATATATAAGTCACACAACCAATCCTGTCACGGTATCCAAAGCTACGCGCGCGCTACCCGGGTCTCAATCCGAGTCATCTCAAAGTCAAGATCAATGTCCGCAGACCACTGACCCTACCCGAGGTAATAGTAATCATAGCCTTCCTGAGAGTAAGGAACCCAACTGGGGGGTGACTCCACTCAGTCGGTGCTCCGTGACTACTCCGGGGTCCACCCAGGCCAACGACCCTCCCCGGAGGAGATAGTAGAACATGTAAAGGAAGGTAGACGAACATATATATACATAACATAAACATTCATGACCGGTTCCCCTGAACCGTCATGAATCCATAATACCCATAATCAGGTAACATGCCGGTTCCCATAAACCGTCATGTACCGTAATAACCAACAAGGGTTCATGCCGGTTCCCATAAACCGTCATGAACCATGATACCATAACAAGGGTTCATGCCGGTTCCCATAAACCGTCATGAACCTGGGAATCCATTTAAGGTTCCCTGACCTGAAATCAAAACCGTAAAGTGACTGGGTCTCGTACCCGAACATAGGACACCAACTGGGCACCGTGCCCGGAATCTGAGGTCATATGCCCGAGACAAAACCAAATGGGTCTCATACCCGAGTTTATCATTTTGAAATCCAAATTCAGTTCATTAAATCAATAAAGAAATACAGACCCGTATAAGCACCGTATAAGGCCGAAACCTCGAAATACGTGCTTATACGTAACCACATACAAATGCACCCATGGCATCATCAAACAAGTAATAAACATATAATAAACATTTATGCATGCACCAATTTAGAAAACAAGGTCCACTCACAGACCGTCCGAGCTGCCGCCTCGATTTGCGTGCCATACGGCTCCCCGAGCCGATCACCGTCACCGGGACTCTCAAACCTGTCCAAATCGTAATAGAAGGTTACTAACTACTTAATTAACCTCCTACCAAAGCCCCGTAATTTTCCCGTATTTTTAACTATTTTTAATCCCGAACCTAAACCTTCCGATGCCCCGAAACATATCGAGACGGTGTCCGATTGACACGAAACCAGTCCCAAAATTGTTCGTTACATCGAATAGATGATTTCATATGTTGAAGCCATCCCCAAATACCCTAGCACGCGCCCGCACGCGCTGCCTGAAGTGGCTGCGCGTGGGAGCCACGCGCCTGTGAACAGTACTCCTTCAACCTCTCGACGGCGGTTCAGACCGGCCGGTCCGGTTCGTTTCTGCAACTGGACCGGCGTAACCGGTCCAGACCTCCGACTCCCTCATTTTCGGTCCGATTTCTTCCATTCCAATTTCTAAATTTCTATTTTCTCATTTCCAATCTATCCTAATCAAGAAACCTAGGAAAAACTACCCGAAACCCCTTGGTTCGAAATGGACCTCACGGTCCCATTTTTCCGATCGGTCCCCCACGCTTCTCAGCCGTTAACCCTCACCAAAACCGTCCTAAAACCTTCCTAGCATCCTAATAATCATTCCCTAATCATTAAAAACAACCATGAAGCTCACATCGAAAAATGAGGAAAAACGGCTTACTGGGTACCCGATCGGGTTTTGGGCTCCCGCCACCGCCCACGGCGGTTCAGCCACCAGCTGCCGTCCTAGTCCTCCTCTCTCACTCTCCTGGTTCCTCAGATCATAAGGGATGAAGGTTTTGGGATTTTGGGTGAAATGGGATCGGGTAATGGATGGAGGAAAATGGAAAATGGACGCACGGTTGAGTGTTTTGGTGCATGAGTGGGTGAGGTTGGCCAGTGGATGGGTGACAAGTGTCACTCATCCATTGGTTGCTGAAAAGTAACTGGACCCACTAAAGACAAACTGCACTTTTTGTCTCGTAAAACGTGCCGTCGTGAATAGTAACCGGGAACTTCCGTGAACCGTAACTTCGCCGTCGAACGTCCGATTTCGACGTGCCGCCTGTCTACGGATTCGTATCGTCCTCACTTACATAACGGTCTTCGGCCCTCGGCCATCGGACCTCCCGGTCAAAAAGTCAACTTTTGACCTACTATTCACCCAAATTACCAAAATGCCCCTAACTTCCGAACGTCATAACTTCTTCCTCGAACGTCGGAATTGAACGTGCCACCTGTCTATGAACTCGTGACGTCACGAACTACGTCACGGTCATCGGTCAAAGTCCATTTGACCGCCCGATTAAAAAGTCAACGTTTTGCCACCATTAGGGGCAAAACGGTCATTTCGCATCGTTCATCCGATTTAGCCGAACTAATCACCGATTAACCTCACTAATCGTGATTAGTCACTAATCTAATCATGGAATTTGGGACGGGTCGTTACAACCTTCCCTCCTTAATTAATTTCGTCCTCGAAATTCCAACCGACCTAATCTAACCGTTCTTCCCTCCTTACTTAGTTTTGTTCTCGAAACTCCAACTATCCTGATTCCACCTCCACCTTGTGGAATAATTCGATCTACCCCGCAACACGCGTACACTCGCACACCAACTAACCAGAATAATACTTACTCGTCTGTCGCCAGACGTACCACTACACTCACGTCGTATCGACTACATTCGACCACATCGAATGACAAAAGTCTTACGCTCTGAATTGACACGACTTGTCAAATCTATCGTTTTCGTTGACACAATCAACTCAAAGGTTCCTTTTCTCACTCACTAACTATATTGACGTCTGCTCCCACTGGGAGTCACCAAAACTCACTAACCGATCCACGCTGACACCTTCGACAAACTGTCACCACTTGACAGTCGTCAGTCAAGACTAACACGATACACTTGTGGTTACACGAACCACCAACTCACTCAACCGGAGTATATGCATACTAACAAAACACTCGACCTGTGTGTAACTAGACCCATCAGAAATATCATGACCCACTGCACAATATCCAATGTCCAGTCCACGACCTCAACTAATCTGATGGTATCAGAACCAATCCGACTACCAGTACGCTCTCCAACGCACCACCGGTATAACCTATATACCGTCGCCAGACATCCCAAGTCTGCCCGGTGTCGTACCTCGAACAATGAACAAGGTACATATAACTACCCATCAATCAGCCTACAACCACCTAGGTTGTAGTCAATCACGTTTCAATTATGGAGTCCATCTGTCCGATCTAGACAAATCGAAACTCCAACCCATTATCTATTTCCAAATCCGAATCCGAATCCGCAATTTCGTAAGAAATCCCGAATCCAACCCAGAAATCATATCCATAATCATGTCCAAATTCAAATCCGAAATCCTTATTCCGTAAGCTAGCATTTGGAATAACTATTCCGAACCCAAATCCATAAAAGAAAATCTATAGTCAAGCTCTAGAATCAAATCCTGAATCGTCACCCAGAATCCGATTCCAAAACCCAAAACCCAAATACAGAAATCCTCTTTCAAGTTCCAAAATCAAATCCTGAATCGTCATCCAGAAATCTGATTCCAAAACCCGAAATATCGTTCTCGTCTACCGAGACACACTATATCCGAACCTATCGGATACCTGCTTAGATGATTACACATTACATCTGATTGACTTCATAGGGAAGCCAATCCCAACACTCACACATCTCTAAGACTGACCATATCCGACCACGTCGGAAGACTACTCATCGGACAACTACTCAGGTGAGTAATAAGTCATATGGGATTTACCTCGAAAAGAAGTTCAGTCCCATCATGCTCCACTCAACATCCAAGTAAGAGTAATAAACTCTCCACCTATCTGGATCATCCAAATCACGATCCAGATCCAACACTACGTCAACCGACCATAGACGTCACGATCCCCGATCGTCACGACGTCCAAAGTCCTCAACCATGTCCCACATCTAAATAGATTAGTCAACGACAAGACACGCCGAGACCGTGGGTTCTCACTAATTTTCTTGTATCGATCCTTGTCATTCCACCGAGGAAAATCAAAGATGATACAAGACTATGACATCAAAATTCATCCTATGTGAATACAACCAAACTCGCTGCATTCACCACGTCACGTAAACCAACCTCGTCTGCCACCAAGCAGGAAATGAGGAATCTCAGTCACCTAACTTCGATATACTCATCTCCTCCTGATGGTCCGGAACAAATCCCGGGTCCACCAACCAATACACAAATCAGTGTACTAGTGGCAACCAACAACATCAATAACATCTACATCCTCTACCACCATCAAGTATGGTAGAACCTGAGAAGTCGCCCAAAACGACTTCGACATACCCGTTACCAATGCGGAAAACCCGTATTCCACTCGTCACCTCAATCGCAACCTCTCGCGATTCCGAAGTTCCAACAAGATTGGAAACAACATACCCGGACATCAACCACTTGTATCCTAACTATCCGTGATCCACTCCCGAACCACAGATACCAATCACAAGCCCATCACGTCGGAGTCACATCCTGACTCGTAACTCACCGTCATCACAATCACCGGCACCAACACCAGCACTAGTACCAGCACCACGCACTATCACCAAAACTAGTGTCAGTATCAACACGCCGTGTGCAAAACTGACAACCCTGGATCTCCGCTCATACCGAGCGACGATCCCGTACCTCAACTCATATTGGAGAAACTCAGTCTCCCTCGTACCTAACAATTATGAGTACAGTCATCCTGACAACTCATACGAGAAAAGAAAACGTCCCCTGAACGTCCCCGATTCCCAACAACCACAGCTACAACCACTCTCGGTAGTAGTGCCTTCCACAGACTCGTGCAGACCTCACTACCAGACCTCGCTATATCCAGACTCCGTATCCAACGGAATCAATCGCCCGTACCAACTACTCTGTATCCCACTCAGGGATTCCATCGACAAGTACCAACCCTGGTAACCTGTCCAACCAAACTCTAACCAGTCGCAACTCGACTATCCCAATGTCGTCTACCAGGTCACCCGCGACCTTAGTTGCACCAACCCACAACTGAAGTAGCACGACAACCAACTCGGTCTAACCGATACGTACAACCCTGACTGCGAAGTGCAGTCCCAACACAAGCTGACATGACTAGACCGACTAACGAATCCAAATCCGAATAGGCGTCCAAGTCAAACCACCAGTCAACTCCCATTTCCGAACCATACCCATACGGTAGGGTTCCACGATCACACCTAGAGTTACTCGGAACCCAACTGCGAAAAGCAGTAAAATCAACAATCTGACCGACCCTGCGGTCCGACATCATAAAGACGTCAATCCAATCCCACCAACAATCCAACTCGGATTCCTCGAATCCGGTTGCTAACTGCCAACTGCAGTAAATCCATTTAACTCAACATAATCTGAACATCTAATGGTCACACTCCTAACCAGTCGTCGGAATCGATCCTACGACATCGTGAAAGACGATCCCAACTAACCGTCTCACGGTCAAAACTCGAAAATACGAACACGTTACTCCTTCCGTAGGGTCCCACACTGTCAACCTTGACAGAACTATGGCAACCCCAGCATCGAGTGCCGAACCAAGGCTCGCCAATCCTACTAACTATCGTACCGGCACCCCAACAATCAGGTTGACCACGAACTGCAGCCCCTTGAGATATCACATCCTCGACCAGCACACATACTCCAAGAGCTCCGCGGTTGCCCGAATAGAGACAACCCCGCTCTGATACCACGCTGACAGGACCCATCCCAATCCCCCCGGGATTAGTGCGGGATGACCCTGCTCCCGTCTGACACGAAGTGTCAGACAAGGGATATTTCCGACCTTTGCCCTCCCGGGCTATCAGAGTACGCCAGGATCCGGAGGAGGTATGTGATATCTCGGTCTCTGCTACAGTCCACATCCGATGTCAACCTGAAGGGGCAGTGAAAACATTAAAAACTGTGAGTGGACAAAACAAAAGTTTATAAAACATTTAATAAGGAAGACATTTGTACCCTCCACTAAAAAGCATGCATGCATTGGAAAACCATTTAACCAAAGAAACCATACGTGGGAACTAAGCCCAAATCAGATATAAACCAAGGTCGAAAGGACCACAATAAAACGACCATACGGGCCACTGCCCAAATCCATAAGGGACTCGGCCCCAAACCATAAAGAAACCAGCCACTGCTCAAATCCTGTGCACACCTGTGCACACCACATAACATATATCATAAATACATCACATACATATATATAAGTCACACAACCAATCCTGTCACGGTATCCAAAGCTACGCGCGCGCTACCCGGGTCTCAATCCGAGTCATCTCAAAGTCAAGATCAATGTCCGCAGACCACTGACCCTACCCGAGGTAATAGTAATCATAGCCTTCCTGAGAGTAAGGAACCCAACTGGGGGGTGACTCCACTCAGTCGGTGCTCCGTGACTACTCCGGGGTCCACCCAGGCCAACGACCCTCCCCGGAGGAGATAGTAGAACATGTAAAGGAAGGTAGACGAACATATATATACATAACATAAACATTCATGACCGGTTCCCCTGAACCGTCATGAATCCATAATACCCATAATCAGGTAACATGCCGGTTCCCATAAACCGTCATGTACCGTAATAACCAACAAGGGTTCATGCCGGTTCCCATAAACCGTCATGAACCATGATACCATAACAAGGGTTCATGCCGGTTCCCATAAACCGTCATGAACCTGGGAATCCATTTAAGGTTCCCTGACCTGAAATCAAAACCGTAAAGTGACTGGGTCTCGTACCCGAACATAGGACACCAACTGGGCACCGTGCCCGGAATCTGAGGTCATATGCCCGAGACAAAACCAAATGGGTCTCATACCCGAGTTTATCATTTTGAAATCCAAATTCAGTTCATTAAATCAATAAAGAAATACAGACCCGTATAAGCACCGTATAAGGCCGAAACCTCGAAATACGTGCTTATACGTAACCACATACAAATGTACCCATGGCATCATCAAACAAGTAATAAAACATATAATAAACATTTATGCATGCACCAATTTAGAAAACAAGGTCCACTCACAGACCGTTCCGAGCTGCCGCCTCGATTTGCGTGCCATACGGCTCCCCGAGCCGATCACCGTCACCGGGACTCTCAAACCTGTCCAAATCGTAATAGAAGGTTACTAACTACTTAATTAACCTCCTACCAAAGCCCCGTAATTTTCCCGTATTTTTAACTATTTTTAATCCCGAACCTAAACCTTCCGATGCCCCGAAACATATCGAGACGGTGTCCGATTGACACGAAACCAGTCCCAAAATGTTCGTTACATCGAATAGATGATTTCATATGTTGAAGCCATCCCCAAATACCCTAGCACGCGCCCGCACGCGCTGCCTGAAGTGGCTGCGCGTGGGAGCCACGCACCTGTGAACAGTACTCCTTCAACCTCTCGACGGCCGGTTCAGACCGGCCGGGCCGGTTCAGACCGGCCGAGCCGGTTCAGACCGGCCGGGCCGGTTCAGACCAGCCGGTCCGGTTCGTTTCTGCAACTGGACCGGCGTAACCGGTCCAGACCTCCGACTCCCTCATTTTCGGTCCGATTTCTTCCATTCCAATTTCTAAATTTCTATTTTCTCATTTCCAATCTATCCTAATCAAGAAACCTAGGAAAAACTACCCGAAACCCCTTGGTTCGAAATGGACCTCACGGTCCCATTTTTCCGATCGGTCCCCCACGGCTTCTCAGCCGTTAACCCTCACCAAAACCGTCCTAAAACCTTCCTAGCATCCTAATAATCATTCCCTAATCATTTAAAAACAACCATGAAGCTCACATCGAAAAATGAGGAAAAACGGCTTACCGGGTACCCGATCGGGTTTTGGGCTCCCGCCACCGCCCACGGCGGTTCCAGCCACCAGCTGCCGTCCTAGTCCTCCTCTCTCACTCTCCTGGTTCCTCAGATCATAAGGGATGAAGGTTTTGGGATTTTGGGTGAAATGGGATCGGGTAATGGATGGAGGAAAATGGAAAATGGACGCACGGTTGAGTGTTTTGGTGCATGAGTGGGTGAGGTTGGCCAGTGGATGGGTGACAAGTGTCACTCATCCATTGGTTGCTGAAAAGTAACTGGACCCACTAAAGACAAACTGCACTTTTTGTCTCGTAAAACGTGCCGTCGTGAATAGTAACCGGGAACTTCCGTGAACCGTAACTTCGCCGTCGAACGTCCGATTTCGACGTGCCGCCTGTCTACGGATTCGTATCGTCCTCATCTACATAACGGTCTTCGGCCCTCGGCCATCGGACCTCCCGGTCAAAAAGTCAACTTTTGACCTACTATTCACCCAAATTACCAAAATGCCCCTAAACTTCCGAACGTCATAACTTCTTCCTCGAACGTCGGAATTGAACGTGCCACCTGTCTATGAACTCGTGACGTCACGAACTACGTCACGGTCATCGGTCAAAGTCCATTTGACCGCCCGATTAAAAAGTCAACGTTTTGCCACCATCAGGGGTAAAACGGTCATTTCGCATCGTTCATCCGATTTAGCCGAACTAATCACCGATTAACCTCACTAATCGTGATTAGTCACTAATCTAATCATGGAATTTGGGACGGGTCGTTACATCAGATTTGGTCAGCCTAGATATGTTGTTATTGGGATTGGCTTCCCTATGAAGTCAATCAAATGGTAATGTGGTAATCAATTGAACGGGTAACCGATAGGTTCGGTTTTGATGCGTCTCGGTAGACGTGAACGATATTTCGGGTTTTGGAATCAGATTTCTGGATGACGATTCAGGATTTGATTTTGGAACTTGAAAGAGGATTTCTGGATTTGGGTTTTGGAATCGGATTCTGGGTGACGATTCAGGATTTGATTCTGGAGCTTGACAGTGGATTTCCTTTTATGGATTTGGGTTCGGAATGGTTATTCCAAATGCTGGCTTACGGAATGATGATTTCGGATTCGAATTTGGACATGGTTATGGATATGATTTCAGGGTTTGGATTCGGGATTTCTTACGAAATTGTGGATTCGGATTCGGATCTGGAAATGGATAATAGGTCGTAGTTTTGATCTGTCTGGTACTGGATTGGACAGATGGACTCCATTATTGAAACGTGATTGGCTATGACCTAGGTGGTTATAGTCTGGTTGATGGATAGATGTACGTACCTTGTACGTTGTTCGAGGTACGATACCAGGTAGGCTTGTGGTGTCTGGTGACGGTATATAGGTTATTCCTGAGATATGTTGGTGAGTGCGTTGGTGGTCAGTTTAATTCTGATACCATCGGATTAGTTGAGGTCGTGGACTGGACATTGGATACTGTGCGTTGGGTCATGGTATTTCTGGTGGCTCCAATTACACACAGGATGAGTGTGCTTGGGGTAGGTGTAACAACGAGTGAGTATCGTGTTAGTTTCGACTGGCGACTGTCAAGTTGTGACGGTTTGTCGGAGGTGTCAGGTTGGATCGGTTAGTGAGATTTGGTGACTCCCAGTGGGAGTAGACGTCGGGAAGATTGGTGATTGAGAAAGAAACCGTCTAGTTATTTGTGTCAACGACATGGTAGGATTGTCAAGTGGTGTCAACTCGGAACGTGTGATTACAGTCATTCGACGTGGTCGAATGTAGTCGATGCGAAGTGAGTGTTAGTGGTACGTCCGGATACGAGTAAGTATTGTTTTGGTTAGTGGGTGTAGGAGTGTACACATGTTGTGAGGTTAAAATTGATTTCCACGAGGTGGATGTGGAATCATGAGAGTTGGAGTTTCGAGAATGAAACTAAATTAAGGAGGGAAGAACGGTTGGAATTAGGTCAGTTGGAATTTCGAGGACGAAATTTATTAAGTAGGGAAGGTTGTAACGACCCGTCCCGAAATCGAGGACGAAATTAATTAATTTAGTGAGGTTAATCCGTTATTAGTTGGGCGAAATCGGACGAACGATGCAAAATGACCGTTTTGCCCTTGGGCGTGGGCAAAACGTTGACTTTTCGTTCGGGAGGTCAAATGGACTTTGACCGATGACCATGACGTAGTTTAGCACGTCACGAGTTCATAGATAGGTGGCACGTTCAATTCCGACGTTCAAGGAGGAAGTTATGACGTTCAAAAGTTTAGGGGCATTTTGGTAATTTTGGTGAAAATGGGTCAAATGCTGACTTTTTGACCGAGAGGTCCAATGGCCGAGGGCCGAGGACCATTACATAGATCGGGAAGATACGAATCCATAGGCAGGCGGCACGCTGAAATCGGACTTCAAACAGGGAAGTTATAGGTCACGAAAGTTCAATTTCACTATGCACGTACTTCGAGGTGGGGCTGAGTTGGCAAATTCTGATTGGCCAGATATTTTGAGTGCGTCCCATGGATGAGTGACAAGTGTCACTCATCCCATTGGCTAAATCCCTTAATTTGTGGATCTAAGTAATTAAATATTATTATTTTAATTATTTTATAATTAAACCTTCTAACACTAAATCTTGGCCCTCCATTCTATTTTAATCTCTCAAATCCTCACCCTCCATTTCTCTCCTCTCATCTGATCAAACATCATCACTTCATTCATCTTCATCTTTGTTCATCCTCACAAAACCCGACCCCCCCCCCCCTATATGCACATTTCTTCATTTTTCTTCAAACACACACACACATACCACCCTTCCTCTTGTGACCCGTGAGTGAGTGTGAGGAATGAGGAAGGGCTGAGATGATGAAGGACTGGGACAGAGGGTGGTGGCTCACGGTGGTGGACGGCGGAGCAAACCCGTGAGGTAAGAAAATATTTGAAATTTCGAATTTGAGTTTTAATGGTTTTTACTCGATTTCTTTAATTGGGTAAGGTTTCTGGGAACTCTAGGAGTCAAATAGGATTAGTTTTGGGGCTTGTGATGGCCGGAAATGGCCGTGAATGGCGGGAGAAAATCCGGCCACCATTGATGACGGATGAAGGTACGATTTTGTGTGTTTTGTTCCGTTTTAATTAACTAGAAAGGTTAGAAATGAGATTAGGAACATATTAGGATTAAAAGGAGATCAAATGGACCTAAAATCAGTCCGAAAACCAGAGAAAACCGGGGTTGATGATGGGTGAATAGTGCCATGAACAGTAAAACTGGTTCAGTCCAAGGTTAGGGACGATGAACAGTGTTTTCGACCTTCTTGGGCGCGTGAGGGTACGTGGGCCATAATTTGGGGAAGTGTTGAACATATGAAATCTTCTATTCGATGTAACGAAGATTTTGGGACTGGTCTCGAGTCAATCGGACATCGTTTCGATAGGTTTCGGGCTGTCGGAAGGATTAGGATCGGTTTAAAATTAGTTAAAAGTTCGGGAAAATTACGGGGCTTTGGTAGGAGGTTAATTAAGTAGTTAATAACCTTATATTAAAATTTGGACAAGTTTGGGAGTTCCGGTGACAGTGATCGGCTCGGGAGAGCCTATGGCACGCAAATCGAAGCGGCAGCTCGGACAGTCTGTGAGTGGACCTTGTTTTCTAAATTGGTGCATGTATAAATGTTTATTATATGTTTTAAATACTAGTTTGTGATGCTATGAGTGCATTTGGATGTGTGGTTACGTATTGGCACGTATTTCGAGGTTTCGGCCCTATACGGTGCCAATACGGGTTTGTATGTCTTTATTGGCCTAAATGATTTGGAATTGGATTTCAAATACATAAACTCGGGAATGAGACCCATTTGGTCTTGTCTCGGGTATATGACCTCAGATATCGGGCACGGTGCCCAGCTGATGTCCTATGTTCTGGAACGAGACCTAGGTTACCTTACGGTTTTGATTTCAGGTCAGGGAACCTTAAATGGATTTCCCGGTTCATGACGGTTTATGGGAACCGGCATGAACCCTTGTTATGGTATCGTGGTTCATGACGGTTTATGGGAACGGGCATGAACCCTTGTTCTGTTATTATGGTACATGACGGTTTATCGGAACCGGGCATGGAATGGATGTTATGGATCATGACGGTTCAGGGAAACTGGGCATGAATGTTTATGTTATGTATATATATGTTCATCTACCTTCTTTTACTTCTATTATCTCCTCCGGGGAGGGTCGTTGGCCTGGGTGGACCCCGGAGTAGTCACGGAGCACCGACTGAGTGTAGTCACCCCCCAGTTGGGTTCCTTACTCTCATGAAGGCTATGATTACTATTACCTCGGGTAGGGTCAGTGGTCTGCGGACATTGATCTTGACTTTGAGAAGACTCGGATTGAGACCTGGGTAGCACGCGCATAGCTTTGGAAACCGTGACAGGATTGGTTGTGTGAATTATATGTATATATGATGTATGCTTTATGAGATATATGATATGATATATGATGTGTGTTTACACAGGTTTTGGACAGTGGCCCGTATGGTTGGTTTCTTATGGTTTGGGCCGAGTCTCTTGTGGATTTGGGCAGTGGCCCGTATGGTCGTTTTCATGATGGTTCTTTCAACCTTGGGTTTGGGCTTAGTTCCCACATATGGTTTATTTCAGATAAATGGTTTTTGAATGCATGCATGCTTTTTAGTAAAGGGTATAAATGTCTTCTTATGAAATGTTTTACAAACTCTTGTTTTGTCCACTCACAGCTTTTAATGTTTTGACTGCCCTTCAGGTTGACAGTGGATGTGGACTGTAGCAGAGCCCGAGATATCACATGTCTCCTCCGGATCCTGGCGTACTCTGATAGCCCGGGAGGGCAAAGGTCGGAAATAACCCTTGGAAACAAGACAGAGCAAAACAAAAGGGAAAATACATTTAAGCACACAACCAATCCTATTACCAAGGATGAAGGTTCTGAGTAAAATTTGATCAGCAGAACAGAAGTCAATCGATAACAAGACAGAGCTCTGATAGTTCTTCTCGTAAAAGTGCAAAAGATGAGAGAATTCCAGCACTTTTATAGGTGCCTGAGGTGCCTTAAGATGTTGACCATCCGTCTAACGGCGCCACGCATTTGTAGCACTGTTCTAAGATATGGATTGCACATATAAATACATGTACATTACGTATTAAAAAAAATATTTTTTGAAACCTTGAAATCAAAAACTAAATACTGAAGATGCTCTGATCGGTAAGTAGGATCATTGCAACCGATTAGACGCTTCCTATGAAGTGCCCTCTCAGAATTAACCCTCCAATCGACAATCAAAAACATTGCGACTGATGGAAAGCATCATTCGAGATGCTTTCGTGGCACTAGTTGGCAAACAGGAACATTATGACTAATTGGGAGCCTTATACGAAGTGCCCCATCAAATTCATGTTTCGATCGGCAAGCAGGAACATTGCGACTAATCGAAAGCATCATTCGAGGTGCTCTTGCAGCCCCAATCGTTAAGCAGGAATATTGCGACCAATCAAGAGTCTTTTATGAAGTACCCTTTCAAATTCATGCTCCAATCGGAAAGTAGGAACATTGCAATAGAACGAAAGCATCATTCTAGGTGCTTCCGCGGTCCCAATCAGCAAGCAAGAACATTGCAACCAATTGGCAACCATAATCGAAGTACCCTCTTAGAGTCATACTCCGATCGGTAAGCAGGAACATTAGTAACGGTCGAAAGCATCACTAGAAATGCTCTCATGGCCCTAATTGGAAAGCATGAATATTGCGACCGATCAGGAACCTTATAAAAAGTACCCTCTTAGATTCATCCTACGATCGGCAAGCAGGAACATTGCGACCGATCATAAGCAACATTTGTGGTGCTCTTGTAGCCCCAATCGGTAAGCAAGAACCGACCGGGAGCCTAAGACGGGTAATTTCTCATCCTCACTAAGCATCCTCACATGTATGTGGAAGGAAAGCAGAGTGATGACATAAAATGGAGTTTATTTTTCTTATCAACTTGATAAGCATACACCAAGCCTTGTAATGCTGGATTTCTGCCAATTATGTCTCCAACAAGCGGCAATGATTGATGGTTTGGTTATCCAGGAAGATTAGAAAATTTTGGTTGGCATTGGGATCAGCATGGCTTCCTTGTGCACTGGTTGGATTCTTGGAGCTTGCCATACTTAAGTTTGAAATTGAGAACGTTGGTTGGCTGCATAAAGATTAGTGATAGCTTTTATAGGCTAACTGATATGGCTTATGTCATTCTATGATTATTACCATATGCAACTTGAGTTTATCTCAAGATGACACCTACACTCTGAGGTGCAGTAAAAATAGTATATGTTTGAGCCTAGCCAACGAAAGAAGTAGTGGTAAGGGAAATATTATATTAAAGCGCAATTATAAGGTTACATCAAAAATAGGATGCAAGTATTATCCCAAATTAGGACATAAAATGGGTAAATTACATTTTAGGTCACTGTGGTTGAGCGAAAATCGATTTTAGTCACTTTGATTTTAATTTTATTAGTTTGATCACTGTAGTTTCAACAATCAACAATGCTAGAATTTATGTATGATTTGATTTTGGCATTAGTAAGGACCTACTAATTTAGTCATGATTGAAGCAGTAGAGTCATTGTCATTGAATCATAATGAGACTCCTCTTTGGACTTGATGCTTGTGAGTTAATATAATTAGACCTTGTTACTGATTAGTCTCTTAGTATCCTAATGTGATTATGATAGGTTATCACATTAGAATAAACTACTGTATGTGCAGTCTCTACTTTTGCCAATAAGACATCTTTTTTTTGAGAGCTATAGACCTATTGATTTGAAAAACGATAGACGATTATTGGCAGAGAAGAGAAGACTACTCATTTTGTTAAGTACATAATGACATCTACATATATGTGATTGATATTTTGTGTACATAATATTCTCTCTAAATTATATGTCGTGATCTTAAAGCTTAGTTGTTATTTATGTAAGATTGTTTGAACAAAATCTTACATGTCATATCATACCGTCAACATGCACCTCCATATTGCATAAATTATTAACGAACCACTTTTTTGTCTAAAACGTTTTTGCCCTAAATCATATGTAATCGTTTTCTCAAACTTTTGTTTTTATTTTGATCGAAAACGACATGTTGTTTGTTCGCCTCATTAAAAACCGACACACGGATTTTTTTAAACTTGGACCATTGGAAGCCAATGTCTACTTCGAAAAAAAGATATCCAGATGCGTAGGGCGTATAATTTTCTTCCAAAATCAATTTGGGTTTTTTTTTTCTCCCTGAACTTTGCTTCAATTCTCTGCATATATTCACTCGATTTTTGTTTATTAGTTAATATCAATCCTTGATTTCTTGCTTCCGCTAATGTTTATTGAATATTGCATGATTGAATGCTTTAGGTATGAAGTTCTTTATCAGATTATGCATATTGTGTTCTTAATCGTTTTACTGCAATGTTTTGATGGATTATGAACTAATGTGATTTGCATGCTCGTCAATTTGATGTATCCCTATAAAAACCCTGTTTTAAAACAACAAAATATCTAATTGTCCTATTCTAAGTTTTATGTGTTTGCACATTATTTTCTATAATGCTAATTAATTCATATTGATCTGGAATTAGTGAGACTAAAAATCGTGCAAGGACCGGCTGGTTTTCAACCCAAGTTGGTTTACATGCCATGTTCTTACACAATTCTTTGTGAGTCCCTTTAGGAGGGTTGTGTGCTATGTTAGAATGTAGAATTCTCCAAAGCAAACTCTCATTCTAGTCTAAGCCAACCTAAGGCCATGATGGGCATATGAAGCACAATTTCGTCTGCACAAATGTGATGATTTTGTATTTGTTGATATGTTCACACCTAAATCTTAGATAATACAATTCTTCCTAAAAGTGAACTAGTGATCATGTACTAATGAAAATGAATGGATATCTTATGACTTGTTTTGATTCATTGATGCTCACATGATTTGAAACTCATAGAGGAAATGGAACTAAGTTTTAGGAAAGCTCACCACCAATTTCACTACGATATAGGCTTTGACTAATAGCAACTTCAAGAAGCAAAAAAACAGGACATTCTATTGCCACTGGCTTATCGTGGATGGGAAGATCCGGCCACTGCAGAAAGACACACCACTAGTTCCTACATCAAGCAATTCTAAGAAACGGGTTGCTGCTTACGAGAACTAAGAGAAGGATAACATGCTGAGCATTCTCATCATGGAGAAATCAATGATGAGGGACCCATTGAATTAGATTCAAATTGGGGACATAAACAAACTTTTTTTTAATGAGACTATATGCATGGAAGCAAGATGTATAGAAACCATAAAGGGAGTAATGAAACCTAGAAAAATTACTGCCAAACAATTCATGGCAGATGTTGGGGAGAAGTATTAAGGAATCTGAGAAAATTGAGACCAACAACTACCTATCA
Organism: Prinsepia uniflora; assembly: GCA_032719365.1. Classification (NCBI taxonomy): domain Eukaryota; kingdom Viridiplantae; phylum Streptophyta; class Magnoliopsida; order Rosales; family Rosaceae; genus Prinsepia; species Prinsepia uniflora. The sequence goes on from CM064866.1 coordinate 40,633,566, forward strand.
GAGGTGATGTTTATGAAGTTTGAGGGTACATGCACTATCCGAGAGCATATTCTGTAGCTAATCAATATCTCAACTAGTTGGAATCTCCCAACATCCACATTGAGGAAGAATTACTTGTGTATTTGTCCCTTAACTCACTGCCAACGAAATTTGCTCACTTGAGGATCTTCTACAACTGTCCAAAGGAGAAATGGACCATGAACGATGTGATCAATCAATGTGTGCAAGAAGAGCATAGGCAGGAAAAGGAAAAGGTAGATGTAGTAAGCCTGGTTATAAGAAGGCAAAAAGTTCCAACCTTCCTTTGCTAAGATGGACCTAAACTCACTAATGCCTCTAAGAAACCTAGATCTTACAATCTTAAAGTGCATAATGCAGAACTGAAGTGTTTTTCCATAGGAAAAATGGTAATATTAGGAAAACTATGATTAGTACAGAATTTGGCTGGTCAAGAAAGTTAAAATATTTTGTTTATGTTGAGAATAACCTTCTTAAAATTCGAAAAAAATCTTGGCAGCTTGATACTGGTTGTTTTCTTCATATCATAAATGATTCCTAGGGTATAAAAATGACCAGAAAAAATTAAAAAAAATTACAAAGTCTATATTGGGGATGGATCACAGATCGATGTCAAGTCTGTTGGACGTCTTAAAGTTAGATTATCAACTCGTTTCATCTTAGAATTAGAAGATGTTTTATATGTATCTTCAATTAGAAGGAGTTTAATTTTGGCATTTAAACCCACCCAAATTGGTTTTTGGTTTTTTTGGTGATTTAAAAACCATAAATCTATTTCATAGTACAAATAAAAACAAGTCTACTAGTTCTTATTCTTTTGATGAAACCTGTGAACTTCGGAAATTGAATTGCTCTCATGTTGATGACGGTCTCACTATTAGTTGCAACCATCCTAAAAGATTGCTCAATGATTTATCTTTTACTTTATGACATAAAAGACTTGGACACATATTTAATGAACAAAATTTTCAATTAACAAAAAGAGACTTACTCCTCAGCTAGGTCCAACAAACTCTAATGCATGTGTTGATTTTTATAAGGGCATAACGACTAATCCTAATAAAAAGGGTTCTAATTGAAGTCAACACCTTTTGGAAATCATACATGCTAATGTTTGTGGTCCATTTCCATAAAGAATTATGTGGTAACTTCTATTTTGACTTTTATTGATGATTTTGCAAGATAGACATATATTTACCTTATTTATGAATATTAGCAGTTCTTAGTTGTTTCAAAATTTTCAAAACCAAAGTTTAAAAACAACTGGATATGCACATTACGATTGTAAGATCAAATATTGGGGGTGAGTATTATGTTAGGTTTATGGAAGCAGGACAACAAAAGGGGCCCTTTGCACTCTTTCTTGAGCAACACGCCATTGTTGCCCAGTACACTACTCCAGGAACTCCTCAGAAAAATGGGGTAGCATAAAGAAAGAATATAAGTCTATTTAATATGGTTAGAAGTATGAAAAGAAAATCCGATTTTCCTGATTTCTTGTGGGTTGAGACACTCAAAACAGAAAACTATATCCTAAACTGTGTAACTAGTAAGCTAATTTTCATGTATAGGATTGTCAAGTTTAAGTAAGGTTATACAATCCTCCATAAAAGAAATTGGACTCTAGGTATAATTCTTGTTTTTTCATTGGATATTTTGAAAAATCAAAAGGGTTTAAGTTTTGTTGTCCAAAAGCTCAAACCAGGATACATGAGACTCATAATGCCACGTTCATTAAGAGTTCACCTATGGAATCTCATCACATTGACGATTTTGTGTTTGAGAAAATTCCCACTCAATATGCCGTGACAATGCCAACATCAAGTACGTAATTTTTTTACAGCAATAGTGCCTGATTTACTATGCTCATATCTTATACCAGAAGTTGATCCACTAGCTGCAACTAACATAGGACTTTCTGAATCAGAAACTACCATGATAGTCAGAATAACTCTTAGCCTCCCACTTCCTAGTTGATTTCAGCACCAACTCAACTACGAAGATCAACAAAAGAGAAGAAATCTTCAATTCCTATAGATAATATGGTTTATCTACAAGAGATGGATTTTGATATTGGAAATGAGGATGATAATCTTACTTAAAATTAGGCACTAAATAGAAAACACTCTGGCTTGTGGGAGATTTCTATGCAAGAGGAGCTTGACTCAACGTCAAAGGATGATGTATGGACTTTGGTAGATGGCACAGCAGAAATCAAGCATATAGGATGCCAATGGGTTTTCAAAATCAAGAGGAACTCACAATGATAGATTGAGAGGTATAAAGCACGGCATGTGGTAAAGGGGTTCACACAAAGGGCTGATATAGACTAGACTGATACTTTCACTTCAGTTTCTTCCAAAGAATCCATGAGGATCATAATGGCACTCATAGCTCACTTTGACTTAGAACTTCATCAAATGGATGTCTAGACTACTTTCTTGAATGGGAAGTTGGATGAAGATATTTATATGCAACAACTAATCGGATTTTTTGAAAGGGGGAAGCAATCAATGGTCTGTAAACTGAATAGGTTGATTTATGGTCGTAAGCAAGCTTCAAAGCATTGGTATCTCAAATTCGACAAGACCATGACATCTTTTGGTTTCATGGAAAACAACCTAGATGATTGCATCTACCTAAAGATCAATGGTTCTAAATTCATTTTTCTTGTTCTATATGTTGATGACATACTACTAGCTAGCTCAAATTTGAATCAGTTGTAGAAAACAAAGCATATGTTGTCTAGTAGTTTTAAAATGAAGAACGTAGGAGAAGCACATTTTGCGTTAGGCATTGAGATTGTGAGGGATACAAAGAGAGCATTTTTGAGTTTGTCTCAAAGGGACTATATTAAAAAGTCTTTAAACGGTTCAATATGAGTTCTTGCTCATAAGGGGAAGCTCATGTCAACAAAGGAGATAAGCTACATGTTGATCAATACCCTATGACAGAATTAGAGAAACAAAAGATGAGTGACAAGTTGCATGCTTCTTTGGTACGCAACCTAATGTATGTTCAAGTTTGTACTAGACCAAATTAGGTTTTATGGTTAGTTTTTTGGGAAGGTTTCAATCAAATCCTAGTGAGAAAAATTTCATTGCAAGAAATAAAGCCCTGAGATACTTGCAACAAACCAATGCTTTTATGCTAGTATATAGGAGAGTAGATGAGTTGAAACTAGTGGTTGTTTAAGACTCAGACTTAGCTAGCTATTCCATAGAAAGAAAGTCCATGGGAGCTTATGATACTAGACATTAGCATGAAAGATATGCTAGTAGATCCTACCACAAAAGCCTTGCATGTCAAGAAATTCAAGGTTCATAACTCTAAAATCGGAATCATAGTTGAGTTTGATCCGTGGGAGTGCTTGTAACGACCCGTCCCAAATTCTTGCGATCAATTAAGAATTAATTATGGATTAGCAAGGCTAATTGGGGATTATTCAAGGATTATCGGATGTTCAGGGAAAAATTATGATTTTATCCCTAAAATAGGGCAAAAAGTTGAATTTTACCCCGGGAGGTCCATTGTTCGTGGACTAGGGACCGTTACGTAGATCAAGTCGATACAAGTCCGTAGACAAGCGGCACGTCAAAATCGAACATTCAACGGGAAAGTTACGGGTCACGGAAGTCCCGATGTAATGACCCGGAAATTCGAAAAACGAAAATTTGGAAAATTTGAGGAAAAGGACGATTTTGCCTCTGGAATTAGGCGAAAAGTTGATTTTTAATTTGAGCGGTCAAACGAACTTTGACCGATGACCGTGACGTAGTTCGGGACGTCATGAGTTCATAGACAGGTGGTACACCCAATTCCGACATTCAAGGAGAAAGTTATGATGTTCGGAAGTTTAGGGGCAGTTTGGTAAATTGGTAAAAGGGGCCGACAGTTGACTTTTTGATCGGGACCTTGTTTGGACTTTCCGGAAGTACCGTTGGATAGGTCTCGGGACGCTGAATCCGTAGACAGGCGGCATGCGTCAATCGGAGTCCGAACGAAAAAGTAGTGGGTCTAGAACTATGAGGGGCATTTTGGTAATTTGCTATGATAAGGGTAAAACAGTAATTTGTCTTTAACGGTGAAATTAATTTATAAACTATATCTTAATTCAGCTGATTCAGCTTATAGGATGAGGATGATTACTTAAATGACACCTGGTAAGGTTTACGTGAGATTAGTGGCAATGTTTGAATGCCTAACATGGACAAATTAGCCGCCTAACCTTTGTTTAAATTCTTAACTTAGATTGATCAAGAAGGAAACCAGAGAACACAGGGAGAGTCAAAGGGAATTTTGAGTGAAAAACAGAAGGAAAATAGGAGAGAAAACGGGGAGGAATACTGTGAACCCGAGAGGAAAAACCCGAAAACCTTGCTTGATGAAATTGAGATTTAATTCGAAGTTTTAGCTTAACCCAGGCCGACTAAAGAGTAGAATTATTCCTCTGGGATGATTTCGAGTCGAACCACATCAGAAAGGAAGACAATTGAAGGGGAAATTAGCAAGAACATACTCTTCGACTTCCATGGAACTTGGAGCTTGAGTTCGATAACTTGGAGGATTTGAGATTCCTAGCAAGTGTCGGAAATTACGGAAACGTGTGCAGCACAGGAAACGAGCAATTCGACGGCCGTGGCACGACACTCGGGGCAGATTACGAGGCATGAGTAGAAATCAGTGCAGTTATCCCTGGTCTGATAGGTGCTGAAGGATACTTTCTGGATTTCAGTCGACTTGTCAGACGGGAGCAGGACCGGGCACAGTTATCGAGGTCTAGTTGGGACAGGTCCTGTCACCCGAGGTACTATTACACGCTTTACGAGACGGGTGGACTTTTGTCCTGAGTGGGCCCCAGATATTTAGTTCAGGCCCAATTGTCACATTGCTCACCTAACACACATACATGCATCTACATCTTCCCATTTCATTCGATCCAAACTGAGACCCTTCCTCATTTTCTATCCATCGTCACCCCATCATCTACTTGAAGAACCCTGTGAGATTGAGAGTGTGGCTGAGGGTGAGACTATGACGGTGTGGAGGTGGCTGAGCCCCTGTGGACAGCGGAGGGATCGCGGGAAACAGGTAACCCGAAACCACCTAGTTTTTGAAATTTGAATTTCCTAATTTGGATGTTGAGGATGTTTTCTGATGATTGAGGGGTGTTTTTTGAGTTTGTACGATGGTGTAGGGATGGTTTTGGACGGAGGTTGACGGCTGAGCAACCCAGACAGATGACCAGAAAACTAGGACGTGAAGATCAATCATGGAAGGTAAATTCTTGGCCTTGTTTCACGTTTTTAAGTCTGTGGGTCGATAGGATAGGACTGGTCGAACTTATAAGAATGAACTGGTTTGAAAACAGTTGAGATTCGAGGGAGAACCAGCCTCGACGGTTCGTCGGTCCAGTCGAACCGAATTTACAGTGAACCGAGTTCACTCGAGGACAGGGATGACACTGTTCAATTTCACTCGTAGTGGCTTTGGGCAGTGCGTGAGGACGCGTGGGCCTAATTTTCGAGGCACGGTCAACACGTGTTTTCATCCTTTCGATGTAATGAACATTTTGGGACAGGTTTCGAGTCGATCAGACACTATTTTCGGGGTAATTTTGAATGTCCGAATGTTTAGGATTTATTCTAAATACGTTTAAAAATCCCGTAAAATTGGGGGATTCAATGTTAGCCTATTTGAGGTAGTTAGTGACCCTCGGGTGTTGTTTGGACAGGTCTGGGAGTTTTGGAGATGGTCATTTAGCCCAGGGAGGCTTATGGCACGTGTATCGAGTCGACAACTTGGACGGTCTGTGATTGGACTTTGTTTTATGAAATTTATGCATGCATAAATGTTTTATATATGTTTATGAACATGTTTTGAGATGTCATGAGTGCATGTGATTTAAATATAATTTTTTGGGCATTTTCGGAGGAAAATGTGTTAGTGCACATAGTTCGAGATTTATACTTTATGTGATGCTTAGGCTTCGACCGAGTGTGCTATGTGCTTGTGTTTTATGTGATTCCGAAGGTTTCACAGAGAAGTGTGAAACCGAGGAACTGATTTACGGTTTTTAGGATTTAACGAGGATGCGTGAAATCGAGATTCGGGCACGTGTCCCAGTTGAACTATGATTTGAAAGTGTTTTGGAAATGAGAACTGGTTTTCAGTTTTGGAAATATCTTTCGGGCATATTGTAACGACCCGTCCCGAATTTTGGGATTAGATTAGTGACTAATCATGATTAGTGAGGTTGATCAGTGATTAGAAGGGCGAAATCGGACAAAATGTGCAAAATGACCGTCTTGCACCTAGTCGTGAGAAAAATGTTGACTTTTTGATCGGGCGGTCAAATGGACTTTGACCGATGACCGTGACGTAGTTTGAGACATCACGAGTTCATAGACAGGTGGCACGTTCGATTCCGACATTCGAGGGAGAAGTTATGACGTTCGGAAGTTTAGGGGCATTTTGGTAATTTCGAGTAATAGGGGCAAAATGTTGGCTTTTGACCCGGGAGGTCCAATGGATGAGGGCCAAGGACCGTTACGTAAGTCTCGTCGATACGAATCCAATAACAAGCGGCATGCCGAAATCGGAGTTTCGACGACGAAGTTATGGTCACGGGAACGAATTCAATTAACCGAACGAATCGAGACTCCGATTAAAATAATAATAAAATAATGAATAGTGACCGTTGACTGTGCTCACATGGATGAGTGACAAGTGTCACCCATCCCCTAATTTAAGCCCTAGAATCTGCTCCATGTTTCCCTCCCAACACCATCATTATGTCCTAATATTGTTAATTACCCTTATCCTCCATTAATCATCTAATTGTCTTCAAACCGTGAGCATTGGGCATCAGAATTGGGAGAATTGAGCTCCCTTTCACAACCAGCCGTGAGGGGAAAATTGAGAGCTTTGAGAGACAGAATTAACGAGGGAATTACGGGGACAAAGGGAAAGCTGGGAAATCAAAATCGAAAATTTAGAAAAATTGGGGGGAAATTTGAATACTGAGAGATAAGCCCTGAGGATCAAAATTGACTTCAATTTGAGTCTTTTGGGATTGCCACGATCAGTTTCGTCGAAAGAATGAAGGAAATTGGTGCCCAATTCACTCTGAACGGGCCTGGTAACAGAGAGCTTGAGTCGAGGTTGAGTCGTGATCATTGAGTGATCAAACGACGAAATTGATGAAGGGAAACTGTTTCGCATGGTCCGGTGATGCTCCTGGGTGCATCAATTGAAAGAAATTAGAAGGAATTGAGGAATTTCGATGAAGGAACAGTGACGGGTGTTCATCATTGTTCATCGTCTAATCGTTGGGTTTAAGGAGATTGATAGAATTAAGTGTACAGAACTTTAATTGAACTTAAATGGAAGCTAATTGAATGATCAATTGAAGTATTTAGGGCTGAATTGACAGAGAACTGATCGGATCTGTTCGCGGCTTGCAGGATCCGTTTTACAGTTAAACGGGTTGGGACGATGACACTGTAGCAGGCGCGTGGGTTTCACGCACAACCACTCACGGCGGCGCGTGACGGCGCGTGGGCACGAATCTCAAGGTGAGGTCAACATGACTTCTATCCTGTTTAATGTAACGAACATTTTGGTATTGGTTTCGTGTCGATCGGACACCGTTTCGATATTGTTCGAGACGTCCGAAAGTTTTAAATCAAGTTTAAAAATAGTTAAAAATTCGGGAAAATTACGGGACTTTAATAGGAGGTTAATGAAGAGGTTAATGACCCTCTAATGTGATTTGGACAGGATTGGGAGTCCCGGTGATAGTGGTGTGGCCCAGGAAGGCCTATGGCACGCGTATGGAGGCGTATCGTAAAACGGTCTGTGAGTGGACTTTGGTATTATAAATTCTATGCATACTTAACTGTTTTATATGGATTATGATTGTGATTGTATGATGTTGATTTGGATATTGGTAAATTATACGGTTTCACGTATTTCGAGGCGATTTACGTGCTTGCACGTAAATTGAGGTTTTTCCGATTTTACACGGATTTTCCATACTTATGACTTGGATATAATATGATGAAATGGTTTTGAAATTGGAAAGATGAACTCGGGCTTGAGGCCTAATTATTTTTGAAACCTCGGTCTTGGAGTCCATTTGAGTTAATGAAATCGGGTCGGGGGCCCAATTGCTTATGAAATCGGGCTAGGGGCCCAGTTGTTACGAAATCGGGCTGAGAATCATTCGAGTTATATTATCGGGCCAGGGGCCCAGTTGATTTACGAATTAGGGCCGTGGGCCCAGTGGTTTATAAAATCGGGTCGTGGGCCCAATGGTTTACAAAATCGGGCATGAGGCCGAGTTGGGTTATAAATGTGATTTCGGGTCTGGGACCCTATGTTTAATAAATGTGATTTCGGGTCTGGGACCCTATGTTTAATAAATGTGATTTCGGGTCAGGGACCCTAAAAGGAATTGGATATTTCGGGCAGAGCCCATTGCAATGTTGTGAAATGATTTAATAAAACTGTTTTCCATATACCATCTTGATACGAGGATATATGATGGTCTCCTCCAGATGTCTGGGACACTGGGGAAGTCACGGTGCAATGTCTGCGAGGGGTCATCGTACGGAGTTACCGGACCGTATAGTGACTCACGAGTAGGATTGCTATGATTGACGTCTGGGACGTCAGACATCTGTGATGTCAAAGATATTGACCTGAAGAGACCCCGGGCAGCACGCGTCGCTTATTATACCGTGAGATATGGCGTCTGGGACGTCAAGAATCTGGGACGCTAAGCATCTGGGATGCTGGAGATGGTAATGTGGTAAATATGGATTAATGAATCTATGAAATGGCTTTTCGGTTGGATTTGTTTTTATGTGGTAAAAATGGATTATTGGTTGATGAAATGGTATTTCGGGTCGGGGACCCTAAATGGTTTTGGAATTATGGATTTATATTTATGGATTTGGACGGTGGCCCACATTGTTTTTGTTGTATGAATGTGGTATTCCACAGTTTTGGGCTGAGTTCCCACACTTGGTTTTGAGTTACGGTTTTTGGGCTAAGGCCCTAATGGCTTGGTTGAACAAATGTTTTGGTTACTGGTTTTCGTGGCATGCATACATTTTTATTGGAGGGCATAAATGTCTTATAACTGTGTTTAATGAACTTAATGATTTTCGTCCACTCACAGCTTTTATTGGTTTTAATGCTCTTCAGGTTGATCACGGATGCGAATGCAGCAGAGACTGGGACATTGCACGCCTCCTCCATCGATCCTTGCGCACTCTGGAAGCCCCGTTTGGGTAGTGACTCTTGGTTATCCCTTATCTGACACCCCTTGTTGGACGGGAGCAGGGCACATTCCACGGTAATCCCGGGGGGATTGGGATGGGTCCTGTCACATATGGCCCAGTTGATTTGAGGTTTGACTTAGAGTACAGTCAAACAAGAGATAAGTCGGGTAGAGACCCAGTTATGAGTTTTACGAATGGTATTTCGGGCGTGAGACAAAATCGTGGATTTGATAGGATTCGAGGAATCCTGAGATGTGAAGTGTCGTAGGCCACTGAATTTTCGGGCTGTGACCCGTTTGATGATGTTATATGCTTGAGGCCCTATGTACGATGATAACATTCGGGTTCATCGTGGGTGTTACGGCGGCTGCCTGGGAACTATAATGTGTTCCTTCCAGAGAGGTCACGATGCATTACTTATTGTCGAGCAGCTGTAGGAAGAAATGATCGAGGGAGGCCCGACTTAGGAGTGCTGATGAGATATTATGGGATAGATTGGCGATGTGTTCACGATGATCTAGAGACAGTCACGACGAGTGATGTGTTCACGATGACATGATTGGATTATGAGCGGTCCTCAGTTGTATGCAGATGTGATATGATGAGAAACATGACTGATATTGGGATGAGTTCCCACTTGTTCTATGGATTGGGGCGAGGTTTTGTGTATGTTTTCTGTTGGGTTGAGACCCTTACTTGTTTCGTTGATCTGGTGTTTGGGCTGAGACCCTACTGCGATGATGGCTTCAGTTGAGAGGCAGTTTTCACTATGCTTTGATTTGTGAAGTAATACGTCATGCTTCCGAGAAAGTATTCGAAATAACTGTTTTACGATGCATGCATGCTTTTACGTGAAGGGTATAAATGTGTTTTCGATATAAATGATTTTTATAAACTGTTGTTTCATCCATTCATAACTTTTATAGTTTTAATACCCTTCAGGTTAATAGCGGATGCGGGCTATAGCAGAGATAGAGATATCACATGCCACCGTCGAATCCTGGTATACTCTGATGGGCCCCGAGTGGGTGACGAGTTATCCCTGGTCAAACACGTGGTGTTAGACGAGAGCAGGCACGTACCACGATAATCCAGGGGGATTTGGAATGGGTCCTATCGAGTTGGTATCAGAGCATTTTTTTTTCTCTCAGAGTGACACGCAGGTGCTGGATGTGATATCTCAACCGTGGTAACAGACCCTCATCAACCTGATAGTTAGGGTAAGAGTATGAGGATTCAATGGAATTGAACCCTCATTAGATTATGTTTGCAACGAGGTGTGATGGTTTAGGGTTCGATTGGCACAAGTTACCTTGTCTGAGTAAGGTTGGACCCCGAGTAGGATCATTGTGTAGAGGAATTTAACGGCCCAGGGCTGTAGTGTTACATATAAGTCCCATCTACGTAGTTGAATAGTTTTCCCAATATGACGAGTTTGAGGGTCGGAACTGTGGGATGGTAATGTCTCATAGTGGATTGTGGCAATGTGGTATCAGTGGAGGTCGTGGACAACCCGAGTTGAGACTGTTGGGCATAGGAATGTTTGATCCTATTTGGCGTGAGATGCCATGTGCAGTGTGTCAAATCACAAGGGGATGTCGACTGGCAGTAGATGCCTCAGTATAGATGTTGTGTGGCATAGTAGGCCGTGATTGTGACATGTAGTGGATGTGCAGTGTTAGGCACTAAGTATGGCCAAGTCTCTTGTAGGCCAAACGACTAGAGGCTGTAGAGTTACGGGTGGACGAGGTCCGCGGATTGTGATTACTGGTTGGTTGGATACCAGTATCGAAGTATGACGACTTTTCGGAGTCGAGAACGATGGATCGGTTAGGATGGTCTTGCTGCAGTGAGCAGTCGAGCTCGTGATAACCCTAGCTCGAGATTGATTGGACAAGTTACCAAGAGTGTGGTACTTATGGAAAGGATCCTGAGGTGGGTCAATCAGTGGATTTTACATGTTAAGTGGTTGGTATCTGCGGTGAGTTGACTGCATGGATATGGAGTCTCGATAGCGAAGTGTTTCTGGGATTGGTCTGCACGCGGTTGTGGCATATGCTGCTATCGATGGACGTAGTCGAGTCTTTTTGAGTGGATAGGCTCATGTTACAGTGACGAAGGAGACGATGGAAATTCACCAGTCGTGACGAGGATACGGAGGTGCATGAGTGACGCACAGTACGAGCAGTGATTTTTGGATTCTACTCGATTACGACTGAGTACAATCACAAAATGATGTTGGACTTTGGGTGTTGGCGAGTATGTCTCACTACCTCAGTGGAGCTGACAAAGATGAGCGAGAAATGATGCAGATGAGTTGAATGGAATCCAATACTGATTGGTTGGTTTCGAATGACACTGAGTGTGTCTAAGTGATGTAATGCCAATGAGGGCTTGGATGATGACCGGTAAAGTAGATGCGCCCAGAGTGGCGAGCATGTGAGTTTGGTGGGCACTGAGAGGGAAGAAGAGGATTCCGAGTGGCTCAGTGTGAAGCAAGGGGTATACATGGTTTGGTGACCAGTTCCCTAGTGATGCAAGACTTGAGACGCGAGGGTGTGCTCGGGGGTTGTAACTGTAAAAAGGATAACAGGCAATTAGGTAGTAATGTATGACATCTTTTTGGATGTGCATAAATGGTATAAACAGAGAGGCGAGTTGAGTGTTAGACGGTTTACAGGACATATAGGTGGATGTTGTCCGAGTGAGTTGAGGACTTGCGAGTCCAGTGGGAAATGGTTTTGGTCGACTATGGGCGACCATACTTCCTAAGTTTTATATAAGTTTGGTTAAGAATATGACTGATGAGACAGGATCGTCAGTGAGAGTATGCTTCCAACATGGTTGGAACTTCGGACTCAAGAGAAGTTGTAAATAATTCCGCATTAGTGCCGGATATTCCGAAGTAGGTAAAGGAGATGGTAGTTTTCGACTCTGTGTTAGATGATGTTGGGTGTCACCAGTACAGTGATCACGTATTGATTGGTGGACCTATGATTGACTTTGGGTCCGTTATTAAGAGAGGTTGTGATTGAGACAACAGAAGAATGCTTGATTCCACACTAGTGATGGGTATTCTGAAGTCGATGAGGGAGACTTCTCATTTTCTGATGTTGAGCAGATGATGCTTGGTGCCGCAGGATGACGTAGGATGAATTTTGATGTCATCATCTTTGAATTTCCTTATCTGGGTCAATGATGAGTGATATGACAGTCAAAGGGTTCAAGGAGGGTGTAAGAACCGAACACCTAGACAGTGAGTCAAATTTGAATGACTTGAAGAGCCGATGGTACTTAGCGTCACCAGATGTGACGAGGGAGTGGCTGAGGTGATGGACCTATGTTGGTATTATGGGGAATGTTACGTTGACTGTGAGAGCTGATAGTGGATCCTAGGAAGATCGAGGCGAGTTTGGATCGAGTAGTGTGCTGACGATCTAGTCGATCATGATGATCGGGATGATTGTGGTGACCGAGAGTCGAGTAGACCGAGGTCTGGTCGTCATCGGGGGGAATCGTATTGTATGACAGTTGAAGAATCTTTTGGGATAGTTGGTAAGATGACAAGACAGAGGTTGGATATGTGAAGGAATACGGGTCTATCTTGGGTAGGTCTTGGATATATGAAAGGACACCAAGTAGAGCGTATTATCGGTATTGGGTAGATACGGTTATGTATTGGAGATGTGAAAAAGTATTGCTCTATTTTGGAGTTGGATATGTGAATAAGTGTGAGACGAGGACGATACGTGGGTACCGATCAAGAAGAGATGAATAGCCAATGCTTCGAGCAGGATGTTGGCAGGTTCGTTATCACTCCAGATGGAGCGATTGTATGGAGTGTTGTTGGACGATGATAGGTTACCGAAAGATTCAAGTTGGTGCGTCTTAGTGACGTGACTCAGTTGACCTTTGGAAGGAACCAAGGAATGAGATTGATTAGTGAACTGGCTGGACTATCTCTGGAGTTGGTCAGATGACCACGATGACTCCGAGAGGACGTTGAGTATAGTGAGGTATGGCCAAGACAGATGATTGGGGCGTGAACAATAGTATGTGGATGGACGTTGCCAGAGTGCAGTCCTTAAGCAGACCAAGTAGTGCCTTGATGATTGATATGATGAGGGTGCACCAGTGTGTAGTGCACGTTGGACGATGGGATTGACCACGGTCAATCAGTATGTCAGGTTGAAAGTTACCAAAAGGAATGAATGTGTGTCGAATGTATAGATTCCTAGTTGGACATGAGATAGTGATCGGATTGGATCTGATGGTGACTGTTCGACGAGGATTATAATTGGATGTGTTCCGACATGATGAGATGGTGGCTAAACGTCGAATACTGTGCTAGTGCAGAGATGATTAAGAGCGTTCAGTGATTATGTGAGCCGAGAGCTCAGGGCCATGTGGTCCAAAGGAACCCTAGTGATTTTATATGTGTGGTTAACTCTGCTAGTAAGTATTCGATGGGGTTCAGATACACCCAAGATGGGTGAGATGTCGAATGTGTTTCGACAGGATACGTGAGATGACAGTTTGGGACTCACGATGAGTAGAGATTTCAGCATAGGTCACTGAGTGACACCAGATACGATATGGGGACTCGAGAGCGAGTCGAGATCAGAGTAGCGCAACGAGAGCGCAGTGGAGCCGGGAGTTGCCGCCTGGTCACGATAGTTGTCGATGGGATTGGTTTCCGTACGAAGTCAATCTGACATGATGTGGTAATGGGATGAATCGGTATCCAACAGATTCAGATTGGTATGCAGTGATGAGACTCTAGTGAGAGTCAGCTTAAGTATGGGAAAACGAGGAAGTGACTGTTGTGACTACCGAGACCCATAAATTCTGCAGATTTGAGCATGGCCTGCAAGGTGAGATTCGTGCCATTGTGACGGTAAAGTCTAGCGGGTGATTTTCTAGTCAGATGCTGAGCAGAATGTCAGCTTGGATGTGATGGCCCTCAGTGGGAGTACGTATTTCAGCATGACGACCAAAATTCGGAAATTTTCAGATGAGAAGAACTATAAGGCTGAAAGGCCAACTTTGATGTTAGCTTAGTATGGCAGACCTGTCGGAGTGAGTGATAGGATGTCAGGACCTGACCCGACCCTCCTCGATCAGGACCCGACTCTAGCACGATATTGTCCGCTTTGGGCTCTTTTTCCTCACAGTTTTGTTTTCGGGAACTCACGGTGCAACTTCCCAGTGGGTCACCCATCTTAGGATTGCACCAGCCTCAACTCACTTAACTTTGGAGTTCCCTTGGAGTTCCCTCGGAATCCAATGCCAGTGAGCTCCCAAAAGGCCTCGTGCTAGATAGGTGTGTCCCTACACCGTTAAGGCACATCACCATTCCCCTCCCAGACCATTCTCGACCTCGTATGAATGTGGGATCATTAAGCATTCCCTCCAGGACATGAGTCTTACAATCCACCCCCTTACGGCCCAGCATCATCGCTGGCACACTTCCCGATCGGGGTTTGACTGTGATACCATTCTGTCAGGACCCGACCCTCTTCGATAAGGACTTGACTACGATATTGTCCGCTTTGGGCTCCTCACCCTCACAGTTTTTTTTTCTGGAACTCACGGTGCAACTTCCCAGTAGGTCACCCATCCTAGGATTACACTAGCCACAACTCGCTTAACTTTGGAGTTCCCTAGGAATCCAAAGCCAGTGAGCTCGCAAAAGGCCTCGTGCTAGATAGGTGTGTGCCTACACCTTTAAGGCACACCACCATTCCCCTCCCAGACCATTCCCCCCTCGCAGGAATGTGGGATCGTTCACCGTTCCTGCTAGGACACGGGTCTTACACAGGCGAGATTGACGAGTGTCGGTGTCTCGAATGAGACTTACGAGTCGACGTGTGGTTTCTCGAGATTGAGTTGGAGCTTTGGAAGCTCCGGTGACAGTGCGTACTAACGAGTATGATGGTTGTGTCGGACGTGTACTTTTACACGAGAGTGCCTGTAACGACCTATCCCGAATTCCAAGATTAGATTAGTGACTAGTGAAGGATTATTGGGAGTGATCAGTTGAGTGAAATCGGACAGACGGTGTAAAATGACCGTTTTGCTCTTAGTTGTGGGTAAAATGTTGACTTTTAACTCGCGGAGTCAAACGTACGAGGACTGATGACGGTGACGTAGATCGGGACGTCACGAGTCCGTAGATAGGCGACACGTCATAAACGAACGTTCGACGGGAAAGTTATGGTCACGGGAAGTGCATTTGGATTATGCATGTATTACAAGGCAAAAAACGCTTGGCTAAATCTGATTGGTTGACTTAATAATGTGGGACCCTTGGATGAATGACAAATGTCACTCATCCCATTGGTCAGTATCCCTAAAAAGTGGATCTTAATCATGATTGGTGGGTTTAGCATTAAAATATTGTTTTTTGATTATTTTATATTTTCCTTCACCCACTTTCTCTCAATCTCAGCCCTCCATTTCCCTCACACTCCTCATCCTCACCGTTCACTCATCTGATCTGCACCACCAAACCTCACCTTCCCTTCCCCCACCCGTACTTCATCTTCATTTTCCCTCTCAAAACAAACACACGACACAAACACACCACCTGACCACCATATCCATCTGAGTTCGTGTGTTCAACCCTGGGTGTGACTAAGAGAGTGCGAGGACTGAGAGCGACTAGGACGGTGTAATGATGGAATACGGGCCACGGCTGTGGCCACAGCGGAGGAGAACCGGAAACCGCGAGGTAAGGTTGTTCGAAATTGGAATATGAGTTTTAGGGGGTTTTAGTTTATTTTAACAATGGAAAGGGCTTTCTGGTGATCGTAGGAATTGATTAGGATTAGAATCGTGGCCAGAGGTGGTCGATGATGGCCGGAAACTGTGGTGGAAAAACAGGGCACATGCTTCAATCCAAACGGGTAACTTCTTGACCCATTTTCATAGTTTGGATTTGTCAGGACCCACCCCGGTTCCACCCCGAAAACCGAGGTAAATCTGCCCCACCACTAAAAGTCGTAGCCTCGAGCCGCTGGGCTCGCTCAATCGTAACACTCTCTGTCCCTCTCGCCGCTTCGTCTTTAGGTCGTGTAGGGGGTCCACGTCTCGGAGGCATAGTCAACCGCACGGTGAAAGAGGCATGGAAAGAGTCAAACAACCTAAACACAACCTCACAACAAACACAAACCGACAAACCTGACAAACCTATGCTCTGATACCAATTGTCAGGACCCACCCCGGTTCCACCCCGAAAACCGAGGAAAATCCTACTGCCGTCTGACACCCCGACACGCAACTAAAGTAAACTCACGAAAAACCACCAAATACATGCCAGACGCAGGAGAAAAATTTAAACATACCGAAGTCAATTTTATAGAGCATAGTACCAAATACAAAGGAAAGAAAACTGATAAACAAGGTACACGCACAACGGAAAATTTAAAGCACTACGGGGTCACTCTCGAGTATTCTATGCCTCCAACGCTGCCTCAATGTCAACCCCCGCGCTAGCTCCATGACCTGGAGGGCAATTTAAAAACAAAAGGTGTGAGTGGACCATGAATAAAAGAAGAGTTTCCAAAAACCATTTCATAAGAAAACCAGGGTTTTGGCCCTCCGTTTTGAAACCACACATGCATAACCCATTTACTGAAATCAGTTATAAATCACATAAAGATCGTCATAAAAACAAAATTGAAAGCAGTTACAGAAATCACATCATAAACATCATAAAACCATCATAAATACCAAGCAAATCATTATCCGATCAAACCTGCTGGACCTATCCGAATCTTTAAACTCTCGAGTCTTTAAACTCAATCCAGGCCTCAATAATATCCGAGTCTTTAAACTCCCGAGTCTTTAAACTCAACAGGCCTACGGGGGAAAATCAGTATATCCGAGTCTTTAAACATCCGAGTTTTTAAACTCAATCCGGGTCTTTAAACCCAATCCGGGCCCCGTCCCCCGTCAATCACAATCCGGGTCTTTAAACCCAATAACCAGATCCAGCAAATCCAATCCAAAACCATTTGAAAACCATTTCTAAATCCGTATCCAAACCCGAATCCGAAATCACCGGTCTGAAACCCTTCCGGCGTCCAGAACCGTCATTCCGAACCCAAATCTGGAAATTTACTTTCCAACTTTAAAACAAAATTCCGCTTTCCGAAATCTGATTCTAACACCCGAAAACCTCGATTATCAATCATGTCTCAAAATCCATGTATAATCATTGAAAATCACTTATCGTTTGAAAACCCCAAATCATGGCATCGAAATCAGAATTCAAACTTTTCTCGTAAAACGTGCTGAAAACCGTACTTCCTCGAAAAACATGCAATTAAGTAAAACAGTTATAGCATAAATCAAACATCATGAAATCACATGTAAAACCATAAAATAATTATAGAAAAACAGTTATGCATGCTCAAGTATAGAGAAGGGGTCCACTCACAGTCACCGGCACGTCACTTGCGCCCCGTACGTTCCTCAGCTTCCTCGGGAAGTCCCGATCCTGTCACAAGGAACCAAAGAACGTCATTAACACATCTACCAAGACTCTTCTAATTTTCCCCCAAAATCCCTGGGTCCTAAACGTAACGAACCGGGACCCTAAATCTTCAACCTCGCGGAACTAACCTCAAACGACGTCCGAATAACCCGAAACTTAATTCACTAGACTCGTTACAACCTCTAGACAAAAAAACCTAGTTGGAAGTTTCCCCAGAAAACACCCCACGCGCCTCCACGCGCCTGCACACAGTCACTGTTCATCGTCATCTTCAATGGGCGAATCGGTCTAAACCGGCGTACCCAGTTCTCTTCCAACCCTTCACCGTTTTCCTCCCTTTCTTCACCAATCTCTTCGCCCAGTCCTAAGCAACCTATTCCCCCCACTCCAAACACTTCGACATAGCCTCTAACCCGTCGTCCCTAACTCGAAACCGTAACCCGTTCAGACCCCTGTTTCACAATCCGACCACCCAAGTCCTCCCCCGTCACGGTGGCTACACTAAACAACTCCTAGGACCTCACTGAGTCTCACACAACTCGCCAATATCCTCGACTCGTACTCAAAACCCACGACTATTGGTTTGAACCTAAACGGAAAAACAGAGAAAAACTACGGGGATGAGAAATAACCTGTGCTCAGGCCACCGCCGTAAGCTCAGCCATGCGTATGTAACTCCTCTCGTCCTCCTCCGTCCGCTGGATACCACCACCATCCTCGATTGATTACTTACACGACAGCACCACCACTCAAGTTCCTCTCTATTTTTTGGTTCCCGTGAGCTCACACTTCCTCCTCACACACTAACGTTCACACACAAAACCACTCCAATTCACTCCTCAACTCTCCCTTAATCTCTCCTCTCGCTCACCAGTTCACAACACCACACACCGCCCTTCACTTGGTCAATTCCCTCTCAACCTCACTCTGTCTCTGTTTCCTCTCGAATGCACGGTTACACAGCCCAAATAATTGGGACCGTGCACACGCCTAGAATCCCCTACACACTTGCCACATGTCACAATCCCCTCAACCCTCTCACAAATATCCCAATCTCACATGTACACTTGTCCCAATCCGGTTGCACAATTCCCAATGTGCAAAAGACTAAAATGCCCCTCTTTTGAGTCAAAATTACGATTATGTCCTTACCGTTTTAGACCCGTATCTTACTCACCTTAGGTTCGATGAACACGTGCCGCCTATCGTTGAACTCAAGACGACGAGATCTACCTAACGGTCCTAGGTCAACATGTCAAAACCCGATCATACGAAAAGTCAACTTTTCCCCTTATTTTAGCCAAATTACGGTAATGCCCTCAACCTTCCGAACATCATATCTTCCTCCTCGGATGTCGGAATCGGGCGTGCCACCTGTCTACGGATTCGTGACATCCCGAACTACGTCACGGTCACCGGTTAATATCCAATTGACCACCCGAACTAAAAGTTAACTATTTGCCCAACCTAGGGGCAAAATCGTCATTCTACGCTAACAGAGCTATCGTAACCAACTAACCACCGATTAAGCTCACTAATCCCATCTTAATCACTATCTTAACCCTAATTTCCAGGACGGGTCCTTACAACCTACCCTCCTTAAAAGAATTTCGTTCCCGAAATTCCACAGCTCGTTCCCAACACTAGGGGTCTCCTACCCGGTGATCCACACTGGTGCAACAACTACTCCTGGGTTTCCGATCTATCATCTCCACCTTGGGAATTTCACAACACCCCCAACTACCAGTTCACCACTCCTGACCCTCACTTAGTACGACAAAACTTCATGGTGTACGCAAGGGAAACTCTATGAACAGAAAACAAAGGTATTTTAAAATACCTCATATAGAGTACCCAATAGAATCCATAGAGTACATCTTCACATACTACCACCTCACCTTCCAGAACCCAACTCGAAGCCTAACCCAGAACAATCTAGTCCAAAAGGGAACCCTACCTACCAACTCACTCCCTCGCTATCACACCCCCAGCTCTTACTTCGACCACTTGTCGGAATAAATCTACAAAGTCCTAAAGGCAAATCCTAGATTGTAGGTTCTCTTCCTTCAATAACCTCATATCGATCAGTTATAGTTACTTCTTTCTCGTGTCTTCCGTCATCCTTCAACGAAACTCACTGAACTCCCCAGCCTCGTCACTCCAGGTCACCTAAGTGAAAAGTCCTAGACTTCATCCCGGGATCCAACAAAACGGTGTACAACACAACCAAGGATAGTAAAAGTACCTGTCCCCGCACCTGGTACCAACTGAACCTCCTGCTGAGTCATCGCAAACACTCGGGGCTGGGGTCTTGAAGCTCTACCACGTCCTCCCACACCACTCGTGGCACTACCACCTCCTCTGCTGCTGGCTGTCCCTGACACTGACGCTGTACTCCGTCCGGGCTCCGCCGGTCCTCGACCTACACCACTGTCCTGTGGTAACAGTGGACACTCACGTCGAAAGTGACCTCACTCTCCACAGTAAAAACACACATCCCGACCAGGTCCACCACTCGGTCTCCCTGTAGACGCAACAGACGTCGCACTGGCTTGCGGAGTCTACTGTGCATGGTAACCACGGAATCCCGAACTCTGGAAACTACCAGGTCTACCAAAATGATCATCGCCCGCAGACTATGCTCCACTGTAGTTACCCCTCTTCGGTGTCCTCTGACTCGAAGCTCCAGAAAAAGGTGGCTCCTGGCATCGTACCGGCAAGGTAGCCTCAACCCTCACCGCAGCGTCTGACAACTCTCGGAGGGTAGAAAACGATCGAGCCGTCATATGGCTCGAATCTTGCCTCGCAGGCCCAACTCAAACCTACAACACTTCTCGGCTTTAGTGGCCACAAACGCAGGAGCAAAACGAGACAACATCTGAAACTTCTGTTCGTACTCAGCCACACTCAGATTCCCCTGTTGAAGTTGCAGAAACTCAGCCTCCTTGGCATCTCGGAAAGAACGAGGGTAGTACTGATCTAGGAACCTCACCCGAAACGTCTCCCAGGTCACTGTGTGGACGTCCCAACCAGACAACTCGAGGGTATACCACCACTCGTACGCTGCACCGTCCAGTAAAAAGGTAGCCAGTAACACTTGATCCTCTGGTGGGCAATGCAGTACTGCAAAAATCCGCTCAAGCCTCGTGATCCACCTCTGGGCTTCCTCAGGATCTGCCCTACCACTAAAATTCGTAGCCCCGAGCCGCTGGGCTCGCTGAATCGTAACACTCCCTGTCCCTCTCGCCGCTTCGTCTTCAGGTCGTGGAGGGGGTGCACGTCTCGGAGGCATAGTCAATCGCATGGTGAAAGAGGCATGGAAACAGTCAAACAACCTAAACACAACCTCATAACAGGCACAAACCGACAAACCCGACAAACCAATGCTCTGATACCAATTGTCAGGACCCACATCGGTTCCACCCCGAAAACCGAGGAAAATCCTGCTCCCGTCTGACACCCCGACACGCAACTAAAGTAAACTCACGAAAAAACACCAAATACATGCCAGACGCAGGAGAAAAATTTAAACATACTGAAGTCAATTTTATAGAGCATAGTACCAAATACAAAGGAAAGAAAACTGATAAACAAGGTACACGCACAACGGAAAATTTAAAGCACTCCGGGGTCACTCTCTAGTATTCTATGCCTCCGACGCTGCCTCAACGTCAACCCCCGCGCTAGCTCCATGACCTGGAGGGCAATTTAAAAAAAAAAAGGTGTGAGTGGACCATAAATAAAAGAAGAGTTTCCAAAAACCATTTCATAAGAAAACCAGGGTTTTGGCCCTCCGTTTTGAAACCACACATGCATAACCCATTTACTGAAATCAGTTATAAATCACATAAAGATCGTCATAAAAACAGAATTGAAAGCAGTTACAGAAATCACATCATAAACATCATAAAACCATCATAAATACCAAGCAAATCATTATCCGATCAAACCTGCTGGACCTATCCCAGTCTTTAAACTCCCGAGTCTTTAAACTCAATCCAAGCCTCAATAATATCCGAGTCTTTAAACTCCCGAGTCTTTAAACTCAACAGGCCTACGGGGGAAAATCAGTATATCCGAGTCTTTAAATATCCGAGTCTTTAAACTCAATCCGGGTATTTAAACCCAATCCGGGCCCGTCCCCCGTCAATCACAATCCGGGTCTTTAAACCCAATAACCAGATCCAGCAAATCCAATCCAAAACCATTTGAAAACCATTTCTAAATCCGTATCCAAACTCGAATCCGAAATCACCGGTCTGAAACCCTTCCGGCGTCCAGAACCGTCATTCCGAACCCAAATCCGGAAATCCACTTTCCAACTTTGAAACCAAATTCCGCTTTCCGAAATCCGATTCTAACACCCGAAAACCTCGATTATCAATCATGTCTCAAAATCCATGTATAATCATTGAAAATCACTTATCGTTTGAAAACCCCAAATCATGGCATCGAAATCAGAATTCAAACCTTTCTCGTAAAACGTGCTGAAAACCGTACTTCCTCGAAAAACGTGCAATTAAGTAAAACAGTTATAGCATAAATCAAACACCATGAAATCACATGTAAAACCATAAAATAATTATAGAAAAACAGTTATGCATGCTCAAGTATAGAGAAGGGGTCCACTCACAGTCACCGGCACGTCACTCGCACCCCGTACGTTCCTCAGCTTCCTCGGGAAGTCCCGATCCTATCACAAGGAACCAAAGAACGTCATTAACACATCTACCAAGACTCTTCTAATTTTCCCCAAAAATGCCTGGGTCCTAAACGTAATGAACCGGGACCCTAAACCTTCAACCTCGCGGAACTAACCTCAAACGACGTCCGAATAACCCGAAACTTAATTCACTAGACTCGTTACAACCTCTAGACAAAAAAACCTAGTTGGAAGTTTCCCCAGAAAACACCCCACGCGCCTCCACGCGCCTGTACACAGTCACTGTTCATCGTCATCTTCAATTGGCGAACCGGTCTAAACCGGCGTACCCGGTTCTCTTCCAACCCTTCATCGTTTTCCTCCCTTTCTTCACCAATCTCTTCGTCCAGTCCTAAGCAACTTATTCCCCCACTCCAAACACTTCGACATAGCCTCTAACCCGTCGTCCCTAACTCGAAACCGTAACCCGTTCAGACCCCTGTTTCACAATCCGACCACCCAAGTCCTCCCCCGTCACGGTGGCTACACTAAACAACTCCTAGGACCTCACTGAGTCTCACACAACTCACCAAAATCCTCGACTCGTACTCAAAACCCACGACTATTGGTTTGAACCTAAACGGCAAAACAGAGCAAAACAACGGGGATGAGAAATAACCTGTGCTTAGGCCACCGCCGTGAGCTCAGCCGTGCGTATGTAACTCCTCTCGTCCTCCTCCGTCCGCTGGACACCACCACCATCCTCGATTGATTACTTACACGACAGCACCACCACTCAAGTTCCTCTCTATTTTTTGGTTCCCGTGAGCTCACACTTCCTCCTCACACACTAACGTTCACACACAAAACCACTCCAATTCACTCCTCAACTCTCCCTTAATCTCTCCTCTCGCTCACCAGTTCACAACACCACACACCGCCCTTCACTTGGTCAATTCGCTCTCAACCTCACTCTGTCTCTGTTTCCTCTCGAATGCATGGTTACACAGCCCAAATAATTGGGACCGTGCACACGCCTAGAATCCCCTACACACTTGCCACATGTCACAATCCCCTCAACCCTCTCACAAATATCCCAATCTCACATGTACACTTGTCCCAATCCGGTTGCACAATTCCCAATGTGCAAAAGACCAAAATGCCCCTCTTTTGAGTCAAAATTACTATTATGTCCTTACCGTTTTAGACCCGTATCTTACTCACCCTAGGTCCGATGAACACGTGCCGCCTATCGTTGAACTCAGGACGACGAGATCTACCTAACGGTCATAGGTCAACATGTCAAAACCCGATCATACAAAAGTCAACTTTTCCCCTTATTTTAGCCAAATTACGGTAATGCCCTCAACCTTCCGAACATCATATCTTCCTCCTCGGATGTCGGAATCGGGCGTTGTTGACACCATATCGACCGACCACCCTAGCACAGGTCCCACCAGGACAGGAAGGCCGCCGACCTACCGCCTGATCGGCACCCTCACGACCCACGGTCCGCCGATCGGCAGCATACTGCAGACCCGCCATTCGGCACCTGACAGTGAACAGACGACAGCTGGCTGCGATAGTCACCTAACCAACTCTGCCACAC
This sequence comes from Prinsepia uniflora, assembly GCA_032719365.1. Lineage (NCBI taxonomy): Eukaryota > Viridiplantae > Streptophyta > Magnoliopsida > Rosales > Rosaceae > Prinsepia > Prinsepia uniflora. Next base: position 40,657,625 of record CM064866.1, read on the forward strand.
CAACTCCCTGACGGAGGCAGGTTGGGACTCCAGCTGGCGCCTCCTCCGGATGTCCAGGGCTTGTCAGACGGCTCTCAGCCACAAAGCACCACCTGCTCCCGTAACAGTAGCCCACCTACCGCAGTTATGGCTACTATAAATACCCCGAAACCCTTCACAAAGGTTGGACACTCAGAACCGAGCCAGAGCACTGTATTGACTTGCCCCTTGGCATTCAGATACTAACTTTGGCATCGGAGCCCCTTTGGCCGACACCACACCGATGTCTAGTTTTACAGGATCCCTGCCGAACCACAACGCCCCCGGCGGGCCAGAGACACCAAGCGGCTGGTCCTAGAACCCCCAGCGGGTCTCATCGAGTTGGTCATTTCAGGATCAAACAGGCGTGCCACCTGTCTACGGATTCGTGACATCCCGAACTACGTCACCGGTCACCGGTCCAGGACAGGTCCTTACATGATTATATAGGATGCTAAGAAATGAGTAGATGAAGGTTTAGGAATTGAAAGGGACGAAAATGGATAAAAAATAAGAGAGATTGAGCACTAGACCAGTCACGCCGATCTAGACCGGTCACGCCAGTCTAGACCGGTCCAGTCCGGCCGAAACCAGACGAACCCGGTTCACCAGAGGTAGAGGATGAACAGTGCAGGGGCGCATGGCTTTCACGCGCAGTGTAACGACCCGTCCCGAATATCGGGATTCAATAATATTTAATTGTGATTTACTAATCTGGGATTAGTTGGGTGATTTCGGACGAATTGTGCAAAATGACCGTTTTGCCCCTGGGCGTGGGCAAAACGTTGACTTTTAATTCGGATGGCCAAATGGACTTTGACCGATGACCGTGACGTGGTTCGGGACGTCACGAGTTCATAGACAGGTGGCACGTTCGATTCCAATGTCCGTGGTGAAAGTTATGATGTACGGAAGTTCAAGGGCATTTTCGTAATTTGGACGAAATAAGGGAAAATGTTGACTTTTTGACCAGGATGTCTGATGGCTGAGGGCCAAGGACCGTTACGTAGGTCGCGTCGATACGAATCTAATGACAGGCGGCATGCCGAAATCGGAGATTCGACGACGAAGTTATGGGTCACAGAAGTTTGGTTTCGATTTGCACGCATTACGAGGCAAGGACACGTGGCATTTTCTGATTGGTCTGGGATTCTGGGTGGGACACGTGGACCACTAACCTTTAATTATGGACTCAGATCTGGATTGGTGGGATTAGATTAAATTATTAGGAATTAAATAAATAAAGAATTCCCACTTTGTTCAACTTTTAATCTGGGCCATTTATCTGACCTCTGCCTTCAATCTCAGCCCTCCATCTCCTGTGATGTTGCCATCCTCACTGTCCACTGTTTGATTCGAATAGCCATCAAATACATCCCTTCCTCATTTTCATTCTTCCTCTGCCCGTGAAGGAATTTGAACACACACTCACGCCAGCCCATCTCCTTTGTGCTTGGGAGTGAGAACAACCATTGGTGGGGGCGGAGGGACGACTGTGGTGAGCCGGGTAACGGCGGGAGACGGCGAGGTTGGCGACGGAGAGGAAAAACAGAGAGGTCCGAAACTCTGAGATTGGAAGTCGATGTGGGGTGGCGTTTGATCGTTTTGGTGAGGTGAATGGAGTTCCTGGAGTCAAACTGGGAATGGTGGTGGCCACGGTGCTGACAACGGCGGCGAGGTAAGTCCCAAACCCGTGAGTCCGTTTTCGGGTATAAAAATGGCAGCTTGGATTTTAGGGTGTGTTGATCGATCTGGTGACCAGGATGATGATCTAGAGGATGAGACGAGCCTTTTGGGATCGTTTTTGAAGAGAATGGTGGTCGGAGCTGAGAGCAGTCGACGGAGGAATGTTGGCCGTGAGTTTCTCGATCCAGAAGGTACGATCTAGGCGTGTTTCCTAGTTTTTGATTCTACAGAACCCTTAGTTTAACGTGGACGATATTGTAGGTGAAAACCCCGTCCAAAATGATCGAGGAATGACTGAGAACCAGTCGGGTTGGCCCGCGGGTCACGGCGACCCGTTTTACAGACATACGGGCTAGACGATGATGAACAGTACCCGGGGCGTGGGTTTCACGCGCAGGGAGTTCAACCGGCGCGTGGGTGTGCGTGAAACGTAATTTCGGGAAACTTCCAACATGACTTTTGTTCTATACAATGTAACGAACATTTTGGAGTTGGTTTCGTGTCATTCGGATCTCGTTTCGATATTGTTCGGGATGTCCGAAGGTTTTAAATCCAGTTTAAAAATACTTAAAAATTCGGGAAAATTACGGGACATGAATAGGATGTTAATGATGAGGTTAGTAATCCTCTGATGTGATTTGAACAGGATTGGGAGTCCCGGTGATAGTGGTGTGGCCCGGGAAGGCCTATGGCACGCGTATCAAGGCGCTCGGTTAAACGGTCTGTGAGTGGACATTGGTTTTATAAATTCGATGCATGCATAACTGTTTCATGATTGTTATAATTATGATTAAATGATTTACTTTGGATATCGGTGAATTGAAATGATTTCATGCATTTCGAGGTGATTTACGTATTTGCACGTAAACCGAGGTTTTCTAGATTTGCACTGATTTCCATAAATGTGGTTGGATATAATTTCATGAAACGGTTACGGACTTGATAAAGTAAAATCGGGCCAAGGGCCCAGTTAACTTGTGAATCGGGATAGGGGCCCAGTTAACTTGTGAATCGGGCCAAGGGCCCAGTTAACTTATGAAATCGGGCCAGGGGCCCAGTTGATTTCTACATGTGATTGCGGGTCGGGGACCCTAAAATGGAATTCAATAAATGCTTTCTGGTTTACATTTTATATATATTCACATGCTAAAAACGAATAACGGTTTGATGATATGGAAATTATGGTTATGGCACGTTTCACGGTATTTGGGCTTGAGACCCGTCTGATGAAACTTAAAGATCGGTTTGGATTTTATCTATGTATATATATATGCTTTGCATGTGGATATCAATAAAATTTATTTGGTACTGCATTGTATAGATCCTTCCATATGATACTGTCTCCTCCGGATGAGGTACCCCGGAGAGGTCACGGACGTCTAGAACGTCCAGCGTCTATGACGCTAAGCATCCGGAATGCTGTACCCGAACGGGGTTCGGGGATTGAACTCGAAAATTGAGACCCGAGTGGCATGCGTAGCCTTGTGATTGTGACCTTATTAGACGTCAGGGACGTCAGACATCAGGGATGTCGGATTGGAGTGTATGGTGCAGTGGCTAAAATTATGTTTATGGTTCATATCATATGATATATGATTTTAAATGATGGTGCATGCATATGATTTTACTGAGGGGCATAAATGTCTTATAAATGTTTTAAACATACTTGTTTATTTTCGTCCACTCACAACTTTTGTTTTTAATGCCCTTCAGGTTGATTCCGGATGCGACTGCAGCAAAGACTTGAGCATCGCACACCTCCTCCATCGATCCTTACGCATTCTGGAAGCCCAGTTGGGCAGTGGCAACAGGTTATCCCTTGTCTGACACCTCTTGTCAGACGGGAACATGACACATTCCATGGTAATCCTGGGGGGATTGGGATGGGTCGTGTCATGTGGTATCAGAGCAGGTTTTGCTCTCTTGTGCGCGAAGGTCAAGGGTGTGATGTCTCTTTGGGATGCAGTTCCGTTGTCAACCTGATAGATAGTTTTGGATTTGAATGGTGGATAGGATGTGTTTAGCCCGATACGCCGTGCATTGATGCGATTCAACCCAAGTGGGTTGTATACGATTAACTGGTAATGCGGGACCATCGGTTCGGTCATGTGATGATGGACGGTTGTGCTACTGGGCACCGCCGGGTTCAGGGAACCCCATTGGAATAATGTTATGGAAATACGAAACTCAGTTGAGTAATGGTCTAAATTATGGACCCTGGTAGTGTTGGCTAGTGTGCGGGGTGTTGGTGCATCGGAGTTAGCCGATGACCTTCGTGGTGGAACCCACGTTGAGTTGACGATTGGATTGGATTTGACGTCTATGCGATGTCAGGACCGCGGAGTCAGTCAGGTTGTGGATTTTACTGCAAAAGGCAGTTGGGTTCAGTGGAACCCTAGGGTGTGATTTTGGAACCCTAATTTATAATCGATGGACCGGAAAAGTGAACTTTAAATATGAACTTGTGCTGCGACGAACGGCGAAGGTCGTGGATGACCATGTGGATGACTCTAGTGAGTCTTATGGGTTTCGATCTACGGATACGGTTAAGAGATAAAATATGGAATCCCGTGTTGGATCGAATATTAGTGTGATGTGTGGATACGGATCTTGACAACGATGACTGTTGGTCGACAGTTGTGTCGAGATGACTGGCTATTGAGGGTATTTAGTGTGGTGTTAACACTTGAGGATCAGGGGACGTTCAAGGAACGTTCATTATCCTGATGTGCCGATGGCAAAAATTGGAGGTACCCATAGTCGGGGGGTACGAGTGTTGTTACGGGATCGTCGTTCGGAATGAACGGAGATCCAGGGTAACAACTTTGCACACAGTGTGCTAGCATGGATGTTCGTGTGCTGGCATGGATGTTCCTGTGCTATGTATGGATGTTGGTATGTTGGTGTTTTTATGCCAATACTAGTATGGATGCCTGTGTGCTGATACTAGTGTTGATGATGGTGCGTTGGTGCTGGTACTAGCGCTGGTGCTGGTGTCAGTAATTGTGATGACGATGAGCCACCAGTTGGGGTGTGACTCTGTCATGATGGACATATGATCGGTATCTGCGACTCAGTGGTGGTTGAGTCTTGGACTGGATGGGATCCAGTGGAGGTTGTGTCGTGTTGGGATAAGTCCCAACAGATTTATGATGACAAGTGATGAACGGATAAAACGGTATGATTGAAACTTGAGGAATCTAGGGATGATGTTCCCTATGTCATGAGAATTGGTGGATTTGGGGAGTTGTTGTCAACTCCGAGATTGGTAAGATTGTGTACTGCTTATATCCCCAGGAAGTACATGGAAATTATTGAAATTGGAAAGTTGAGGAAAACCATTCATGGTATTGATGTGAGATTTTGTGATTGTGAATCACTTGGAACCTGAGGATTGAACCTGTTAAGGTTGAGATGTGAGATGGAGGCAGTTGGGTATGCACATCCAGGCAGAGTTGTGGATATTCCGTTCGGAATCAGGGTATGTGCATAAATGATTATTGGCGGGCGTGAGGTCCGAGTAATTAATTGATTTTGGACACGTGATGGTCCAAGTAAGGTAAGGACGTGGGCAGTCCAGTGGTTGGACTTGACATCTCATTGGGAGCATGTCTGTTTCCAACATGGTTGGAACTCCCGATTCGGGGAGAGTTGTGATTGGGAGACGAGAGGAGTGCTCGTTTCCGCATCGGTGATTGGTATTTCGAAGTCATTGGGGCTGACTTCTTATTTCCTGTCGTTGCAGATGATGATTGTTGCTACCAGTACGTTGAGCGTGTATTGGTGGGTGAACCCATGTTTGGCTTGGGATCATTGGACACAAGAAGTTGTGTACGATTTTGGATTTGGTGGTGAAATGCGGGATCACCATTCCACCAAGGGAAATTTGACGAAGGATTCAATTGAGGGTGTAAGACCCTACGATCAGATTTCAGATAGATTGTTAGCTATGCGAGCATGTGTGGATCCTAGGTGGATCTGATTTGTGATGTTGTCGACTTTGGACGATGTGACGATCTAGGATCGTGATATTACTTGTCGGGTGACATAGTGATGGATCTGGATCGTGATCGTGATGATCCAGATTGGATGAGAGTTTATCACTCTTATCTTGATATGTGAGTCGTAAATGACGGGACTGAACTTCCTTTCGGAGTGGAGTCCATATGGTTGTTACTCGGGTGAGTAGGTTTCTGACGTGGTCGGATTTTGTCAACCTTTGACGTGATAATATTGGGATTGGCTTCCATATGAAGTCAATCGAGTGTTTTGAGCAGGTAACCGATAGATTCGGTTTTGGTACGTCTCAAGTAGACGTAAACGAGATTTTGGGTTTTGGAATCGAATTTCTGGGTGACGATTCAGGATTCGATTGCGAAGCTCGAAAATGGATTACTGGATTTGGGTGCGGAATGATTATTCCAATGCTAGCTTACTGAATAATGATTTCGGATTCGGATTTGGACATGGAATAAAAATATGATGTTTGGGTTCGGATTCGGGATTTCTTACGAAATTGCGGATTTGGATTCGGGATTGGAACTGGATGATGGGTGGAGTTCGATTTGTCTCATGTTGGTGTGGGCAAATGTACTCCAATATTGGAACGTGTTTGGCTATGACCTAGGTAGTTGTAGTCTCGTCAATGGATAGATGTACGTACAGGGTACGTTGTACGATGATTGATACTGGTTAAGCTGAGTGGTGCCTAATTGCGGTACATGGGTTGTACCAGTGGTGTGTAAATTGACGTGTTGGTAATCGGCTTGGGTCCGATATCATTTGTTTGGATGTGATTGTGGACTGGACATTGGATACTGTGCGCTGTGCAGAGTGATTTTGTCGGGTTCAGTGATTGTATGAACAGGTGCTCATAGCCATGGTTGGCTAGTTGAACCCTAGTATCGAGATGTGTGATCATTGCTGGGCTGGTATTCATTGTGTTCCAGTTACACCACTTGATTGAGTAAGTTGACGGTATACGTACACTCAGGATGAGTGAATTGGTGGTCTGAGTAACCACGAGTAGCCTTGTGTGACTTGATCACACCGTGATTTCCCAGCGTCTTAGTTCGCTGAGGGAGTCGGCGATTATGGACATTGAGATTAATTTATGTCGCAGGATCGGGCTTGCCCTGCGAATTGAGATCATGTAGTTGATCTTACGCTACATCGGGAGTGATGTAGTACGTGGTGTTGTCACTAACGGGCAGATGGTTGGGGCTTTACTAGGGTGGTAAAGCTTAGCGGTGACAGTTTGACTGGTGGTGTCAGCATAGACTGACAAATGAGATTTGGTGACTCCCAATGGGAGCAAATGTAAGGATATATTGGCAATGGAAGGGAACTGTTTGGCTAAATGAGTCAGCCAAATGGTTAAGCGATTTTATCGCGGATCAGGTGATTATGTCCACTCGAGGTGGTCGAGTGTTGTTGTTGTGACGTATGACTGTGATGGGATGTCTGGGTACAGACGAGACTGGTGTTGTTCCAGTAAGTGGGTGTACAGGTGTACACAGATGTGAGGTCGAAATGTTTTCCACAAAGTGGTTGTGGAATAAGATTGTTGGGAATTTCGAGGACGAAATTCTTTAAGGAGGGAAGGTTGTAACGACCCGTCCCGATAATATTTAATTTTGATTTACTAATCTGGGATTAGTTGGGTGATTTCGGACGAATTGTGCAAAATGAACGTTTTGCCCTTAGGCGTGGGCAAAACGTTGACTTTTAATTCGGATGGCCAAATGGACTTTGAACGATGACCGTGACGTAGTTCGGGACATCACGAGTTCATAGACAGGTGGCACGTTCGATTCTGATGTCCGTGGTGAAAGTTATGATGTACAGAAGTTCAAGGGCATTTTCGTAATTTGGACGAAATAAGGGGAAATGTTGAATTTTTTACCAGGATGTCCGATGGCCGAGGGCCAAGGATCGTTACGTAGGTCTCGTCGATACGAATCCAATGATAGGCGGCATGCCGAAATCGGAGATTCGACGACGAAGTTATGGGTCACGGAAGTTTGGTTTCGATTTGCACGCATTACGAGGCAGGGACACGTGGCGTTTTCTGATTGGTCTGGGATTCTGGGTGGGACACGTGGACCACTAACCTTTAATTATGGACTCAGATCTGGATTAGTGGGATTGGATTAAATTATTAGGAATTAAATAAATAAAGAATTCCCACTTTGTTCAACTTTTAATCTGGGACATTTATCTGATCTCTGCCTTCAATCTCAGCCCTCCATCTCCTGTGATGTTGCCATCCTCATTGTCCATTGTTTGATTCGAATAGCCATCAAATACATCCCTTCCTCATTTTCATTCTTCCTCTGCCCGTGAAGGAATTTGAACACACACTCACGCCAGCCCATCTCCTTTGTGCTTGGGAGTGAGAACAACCATTGGTGTGGGCGGAGGGACGACTGTGGTGAGCCGGGTGACGGCGGGAGACGGCGAGGTTGGCGACGGAGAGGAAAAACAGAGAGGTCCGAAACTCTGAGACTGGAAGTCGATGTGGGGTGGTGTTTGATCGTTTTGGTGAGGTGAATGGAGTTCCTAGAGTCAAACTGGGAATGGTGGTGGCCACAGTGCTGACCACGGCGGCGAGGTAAGCCCCAAACCCGTGAGTCCGTTTTCGGGTATAAAAATGGCAGGTTGGATTTTACGGTGTGTTGATCGATCTAGTGACCAGGATGATGATCTAGAGGATGAGACAAGCCTTTTGGGATCGTTTTCGAAGGGAATGGTGGTCGGAGCTGAGAGCAGTCGACGGAGGAATGTTGGCCGTGAGTTTCTCGATGCAGAAGGTACGATCTAGGCGTGTTTCCTAGTTTTTGATTCTACAGAACCCTTAGTTTAACTTGGACGATCTTGTAGGTGAAAACCTTGTCCAAAATGATCGAGGAATGACTGAGAACCAGTCAGGTTGGCCCGCGGGTCACGGCAACCCGTTTTACAGACATACGGGCTAGACGATGATGAACAGTACCCGGCGCGTGGGTTTCACGCACAGGGAGTTCAACCGGCGCGTGGGGGCGCGTAAAAGGTAATTTGGGGAAACTTCCAACATTACTTTTGTTCTATACAATGTAACGAACATTTTGGCGTTGGTTTCGTGTCAGGACCCACCCTGGTTTCACCCCGGAACCCGAGGTAAATCCCGCTCCCGTCTGACTCCCCGACGCAAAACTCAAGTAAAACTCACTCTAACCCAGTCAAACGCAGGAGTAATTAGACACAATGTCCCGAAGGTAGCATTTACAGAACATAGTACGAACATACAAAGAAAATAAAACTGATAACTACACGCACACGGAAGCCTTTAATCTACCCTGGGAACTCTCACGTCACTTCTATGCCTCAGACTCTGCCTCGACGTCAAGACCCCGCGCTAGCTCCACAACCTGGAGGGCAAATAAAACAGAAAATGTGAGTGGACCATAAGGTACAAAAGTTCAAAAACCATTTTATAAGAAAACCGAGTTAAACCCTCCGTTTTGAAAACACATGCATAACCAACAGTTATAAATACATTTATAAAATAATCATTATAAACATCATAAGAAACAGAAACACTATAAAAGATCATAAGAAACCATAATATGAGTATCAGAAACCGTATCCAAAAACCATAAACATCAAATCATCATTTTCCCGATCAAACCTGCTGGACCTATCCGAGTCTTTAAACTCCCGAGTCTTTAAACTCAATCCAGGCCTTAATAATATCCGAGTCTTTAAACTCCCGAGTCTTTAAACTCAAGGCCTACGGGGGAAAATCAATATATATCCGAGTCTTTAAACTCCCGAGTCTTTAAACTCAATCCGGGTCTTTAAACCCAATCCGGCCGGTCCCCCGTCACATATATATCCGGGTCTTTAAACCCAATATCCAGATCCAGCAAATCCAATCCCAAAACCATTTGAAAACCATTTACCAGATCCGCATCCAAACCCGAATCCGAAATCACTGGTCCGAAGCCCTTCCGGCGTTCAGAACCGTCATTCCGAACCCAAATCCGGAATACCACTTTCCAACGTTAAAACCAAAGTCAAATTGTCAAATTCCAATTTCAAACCGAAACCTTGATTCTCAAAATCATATTCCAAATCCACTTATAATCATCAGAAATCATTTAACGTTTTGAAACCCCCAAAACCATAACTTTATATGCAAAATCACCCTTTTCTCGTAAAACGTGCTAAAAACCACTTTCCTCGAAAAACGTGTAATAATGTATAACCAACCAAACATATTCGATAAACATAAAATCATGATTAAAACCATAAAACCATTATAGAAAACAGTTATGCATGTTCAAGTTTAGAGAAAGGGTCCACTCACAGTACTGAGCCCTACTCGCGTCCCGAACGTCCAGCCCGTTCCTCGGCTTCCTCGGGAAATCCCGATCCTGTCAAACACCGTCAAATTACGTCACTAACACGTCTACGAACACTCACCTAAAAGCCCTCAAAATTCCCCGAATCGAAAACGTAATAACCCGAGACCTTAAACTTTCACCCTCGCGGAACTAAACTCAAACGACGTCCGATTAACCCGAAACCACTTCCAATGGACTCACCACAACTCCTAGACCAAAAACCCTGTTGATCGTTTTCCCCATCGCCGTCGCACGCGCCCCCACGCGCTGCCCAAAGTTGCTGCGCGTGGCCCTCACGCGCTGCTACAGTGCATCGGCTACCTCGAGCCAACCCGGTTCGCCACAGTCGCCTGCAACACAGACCGGCGTCAGCGGTTCACCGCCGTGCCTGCACTATTTCCTTCCCTCTCTTCACCATTCTCATCGTCCAGTCCTTCCCTATTGATTCCCCAACTCCGTTCACCTCGACACTGTCCCTAGCCCGTCGACTGAACTTGAAACCAGACAACCCCAAACTCCCCTGTTTTCCGATCCAGCCACTCCGGTCACCCCCCGTCATGGTGGCAACACCAGACGGTTCCTAGACCTCTTCTAAGTCTAACCCGACCCACCTTGGCCGTCGACTCCTGCCCAAACGTCACGACTCGCCGTTGGAACCCACGGCCAAAACAGAGCACCAGAATACCTCTGTCGTGCCATCCTCCGCCGTGTACCTCCCCGTCACGGCAACAGAACCAATAGAATCCCAGACCTCCACTGAGCCCCCTAGACCTGCTTATGGGCCTCGATTCGACCTCTAGACTCACGATTCTCGACTTGAAACTCAACGACTAAACAGAGCAAGTAGAAAAGGATGAGAAATTACCTGTCCTCCGATCGCCGTCGCGAGCTCAGCCGTGAGGCAGTAGCTCCCCCCGTCCACCTCCAGCCTTTGGACACTTCCTCTGGCCTTTCTTGATCGATCACGGCCACAACACCGCCCAAAAACACTCACGTCCTCCCTGTGCACTCTGGTTTTTCCCGTGGCCCTCACTCCCCTCACACACACGGCCAACACTTCCACACCTCCTCCCTGCTTCCCTCTCACTCTCTGAACACCCACACACAGTCACAAACTCACCAGCACCCTCGATCAACCTTCAATCTTCTCGCTTCTCCCCCTCTGTTTCTCTCTGTGTCGAAGAACACTCCCACGGGCACTGCACGGTTGCACCACAAATATTTGGGCCGTGTATGTACAGGATTCAACCAGAACCCTCTACACAATTGCCACATGTCACCATCCCCCATTCTCTCTCACCCATGTGGCCCAATCTCAACCCTTCATCTGCTTCTTTCTGCACAAATCCCCAGGTACAAAAAGACCAAATTACCCTTCTTGTTAACTTATTTTTTTACGGTTTTGCCACTAACGTTCTAGACCCGTATCTCACTGATCGTAAGTCCGATGAACACGTGCCGCCTGTCATCGAACTCAGGACGATGAGATCTACCTAACCATCCTAGGTCAACGTACCAAAACTCGATTATTCAAAAAGTCAACTTTTCCCCCTATTTTTCCAAAATTACGGTTATGCCCTCAACCTTCCGAACATCACAACTTCCTCCTCGGATGTCGGAATCGGGCGTGCTACCTGCCTAAGGATGCGTAACGTCCTCAACTACGTCCTGGTCACTGGTCAACTCCCATTTGACCACCCGAACTAAAAGTCAACATTTCTGCCCGACCTAGGGGCAAAATCGTCATTCTAGGTTCCCGGACCCCTCGGGACCACCTAACCCTTGATTACCCTCACTAATCACACCTACTAATCCCGGCTCTCGAGACGGGTTGTTACAATCTACCCACCTAAAAAGAATTTCGTCCCCGAAATTCCACAGCTAGTTCCCGACACCTAGGGTCTCCTACCCAGTAAAGAACAACCTCTCCTAGGTTTCCTGTCTATCATCTCCACCTTGGGTATTTCACTCCATCCCTAACTACTGTTACCACAGCCAACCCTAGCTATGTAACAACTACATGGTGTACGCAAGGGAAACTCTATGAACAGAAAACAAAGGTATTGTAAAATACCTCATTTCGCAATACCCGACAGAAATCATAGAGTACATCCTCGTATACAACCACCCATCTCCCTCGGCTACTATTCCGGCCACGGTCGGACTAATTTCACAAAGTCCTAAAGGCAAACTCTAGCTTGTGGGTTCTCTCCTTCCACAGTCTCCAATTGATCAGTTATAGTCACTCCTTTCCTATACCTTCCGTCACCCTACTACGGAACTTAACTCCTAGACTCTACCCCAAAATCCAAACACCAAACCAACAGAACAACCAAAAGTAAAACAAGTACCTGTCCCCACATCTGGTATCGCCTGATCCTCCTGCTGAGTCATCGAGAACACCTGGGCCTGAGATCCCGACGCTCTACCACGTCCCCTCGAACTACTCGTGGCTGTGCCACCACCTCCTCTCGTGCCCGCTGTCCCTGATGCTGTACTCTGTCCGGACTCCGCTACTCCTCTGCCTACACCACCTTCCTGTGGCAACAGTGGACACTCACGTCGAAAATGACCTCGCTCCCCGCAGTAGAAACACACATTCCAGCCTGGTCCACTGCTCGGTCTCCCTGTAGACGCTACCGACGTCGCACTCGCTTGCGGAGTCGGCGGTACTCGATAACCCCAAAATCCTGAACTCTGGGCACTACCAGGCCTACCAAAACGATCATCGCCCGACGAGGACGATCCACCGAAGTTACCTCTTTTCGGTGTCCGCTGGCTCGAAGCTCCAGGAATAGATAGTTCCCGGCGTCGCACCGGCAAACTAGCCTCAACTCGCACCGCAGCATCCGACAAGTCTCGGAGGGTAGCAAAAGATCCAGCTGTCACTACGGCTCGAATCTCACCTCGCAAACCCAACTCAAACCTACGGCACTTCTCGGCTTCAGTGGCCACAAAAGCAGGAGCAAACCGAGACAACATCTGAAACTTCCGTTCATACTCTGCCACTGTCATATTCCCCTGCTGGAGCTGCAGAAACTCCGCCTCCTTGGCATCCCGGAAAGAACGAGGATAATACTGCTCCAGAAACCGTTCCCTAAACGTCTCCCAGGTCACACTATGGACATCCCAACCGGACAACTCGAGGGTATACCACCACTCATACGCCGCACCATCTAGTAAAAAGGTAGCCAGCAACACTCGTTCCCCCGGCGGACAATGCATCACCGCAAAAATCCGCTCTAGTCTAGTAATCCACCTCTGGGCTTCCTCAGGATCAGCCCCACCACTAAAAGTAGTAGCCCCGAGCCGCTGGGCTCGCTCAATCGTGGCACTCTCCGTCTCTCTGGCTACTTCTTCAGGTTGTGGAGAGGGTCTACGTCTCGGAGGCATCGTCAACCGCACGCTGAAAGAGGCATAGAAGTAGTCAAACAACTGAAACACAACCTCACAAACCGACAGACCCAACAAACTCGACAAACCTATGCTCTGATACCAATTGTCAGGACCCACCCCGGTTTCACCCCGGAACCCGAGGTAAATCCCGCTCCCGTCTGACTCCCCGACGCAAAACTCAAGTAAAACTCACTCTAACCCAGTCAAACGCAGGAGTAATTAGACACAATGTCCCGAAGGTAGCATTTACAGAACATAGTACGAACATACAAAGAAAATAAAACTGATAACTACACGCACACGGAAGCCTTTAATCTACCCTGGGAACTCTCACGTCACTTCTATGCCTCAGACTCTGCCTCGACGTCAAGACCCCGCGCTAGCTCCACAACCTGGAGGGCAAATAAAACAGAAAATGTGAGTGGACCATAAGGTACAAAAGTTCAAAAACCATTTTATAAGAAAACCGAGTTAAACCCTCCGTTTTGAAAACACATGCATAACCAACAGTTATAAATACATTTATAAAATAATCATTATAAACATCATAAGAAACAGAAACACTATAAAAGATCATAAGAAACCATAATATGAGTATCAGAAACCGTATCCAAAAACCATAAACATCAAATCATCATTTTCCCGATCAAACCTGCTGGACCTATCCGAGTCTTTAAACTCCCGAGTCTTTAAACTCAATCCAGGCCTTAATAATATCCGAGTCTTTAAACTCCCGAGTCTTTAAACTCAAGGCCTACGGGGGAAAATCAATATATATCCGAGTCTTTAAACTCCCGAGTCTTTAAACTCAATCCGGGTCTTTAAACCCAATCCGGCCGGTCCCCCGTCACATATATATCCGGGTCTTTAAACCCAATATCCAGATCCAGCAAATCCAATCCCAAAACCATTTGAAAACCATTTACCAGATCCGCATCCAAACCCGAATCCGAAATCACTGGTCCGAAGCCCTTCCGGCGTTCAGAACCGTCATTCCGAACCCAAATCCGGAATACCACTTTCCAACGTTAAAACCAAAGTCAAATTGTCAAATTCCAATTTCAAACCGAAACCTTGATTCTCAAAATCATATTCCAAATCCACTTATAATCATCAGAAATCATTTAACGTTTTGAAACCCCCAAAACCATAACTTTATATGCAAAATCACCCTTTTCTCGTAAAACGTGCTAAAAACCACTTTCCTCGAAAAACGTGTAATAATGTATAACCAACCAAACATATTCGATAAACATAAAATCATGATTAAAACCATAAAACCATTATAGAAAACAGTTATGCATGTTCAAGTTTAGAGAAAGGGTCCACTCACAGTACTGAGCCCTACTCGCGTCCCGAACGTCCAGCCCGTTCCTCGGCTTCCTCGGGAAATCCCGATCCTGTCAAACACCGTCAAATTACGTCACTAACACGTCTACGAACACTCACCTAAAAGCCCTCAAAATTCCCCGAATCGAAAACGTAATAACCCGAGACCTTAAACTTTCACCCTCGCGGAACTAAACTCAAACGACGTCCGATTAACCCGAAACCACTTCCAATGGACTCACCACAACTCCTAGACCAAAAACCCTGTTGATCGTTTTCCCCATCGCCGTCGCACGCGCCCCCACGCGCTGCCCAAAGTTGCTGCGCGTGGCCCTCACGCGCTGCTACAGTGCATCGGCTACCTCGAGCCAACCCGGTTCGCCACAGTCGCCTGCAACACAGACCGGCGTCAGCGGTTCACCGCCGTGCCTGCACTATTTCCTTCCCTCTCTTCACCATTCTCATCGTCCAGTCCTTCCCTATTGATTCCCCAACTCCGTTCACCTCGACACTGTCCCTAGCCCGTCGACTGAACTTGAAACCAGACAACCCCAAACTCCCCTGTTTTCCGATCCAGCCACTCCGGTCACCCCCCGTCATGGTGGCAACACCAGACGGTTCCTAGACCTCTTCTAAGTCTAACCCGACCCACCTTGGCCGTCGACTCCTGCCCAAACGTCACGACTCGCCGTTGGAACCCACGGCCAAAACAGAGCACCAGAATACCTCTGTCGTGCCATCCTCCGCCGTGTACCTCCCCGTCACGGCAACAGAACCAATAGAATCCCAGACCTCCACTGAGCCCCCTAGACCTGCTTATGGGCCTCGATTCGACCTCTAGACTCACGATTCTCGACTTGAAACTCAACGACTAAACAGAGCAAGTAGAAAAGGATGAGAAATTACCTGTCCTCCGATCGCCGTCGCGAGCTCAGCCGTGAGGCAGTAGCTCCCCCCGTCCACCTCCAGCCTTTGGACACTTCCTCTGGCCTTTCTTGATCGATCACGGCCACAACACCGCCCAAAAACACTCACGTCCTCCCTGTGCACTCTGGTTTTTCCCGTGGCCCTCACTCCCCTCACACACACGGCCAACACTTCCACACCTCCTCCCTGCTTCCCTCTCACTCTCTGAACACCCACACACAGTCACAAACTCACCAGCACCCTCGATCAACCTTCAATCTTCTCGCTTCTCCCCCTCTGTTTCTCTCTGTGTCGAAGAACACTCCCACGGGCACTGCACGGTTGCACCACAAATATTTGGGCCGTGTATGTACAGGATTCAACCAGAACCCTCTACACAATTGCCACATGTCACCATCCCCCATTCTCTCTCACCCATGTGGCCCAATCTCAACCCTTCATCTGCTTCTTTCTGCACAAATCCCCAGGTACAAAAAGACCAAATTACCCTTCTTGTTAACTTATTTTTTTACGGTTTTGCCACTAACGTTCTAGACCCGTATCTCACTGATCGTAAGTCCGATGAACACGTGCCGCCTGTCATCGAACTCAGGACGATGAGATCTACCTAACCATCCTAGGTCAACGTACCAAAACTCGATTATTCAAAAAGTCAACTTTTCCCCCTATTTTTCCAAAATTACGGTTATGCCCTCAACCTTCCGAACATCACAACTTCCTCCTCGGATGTCGGAATCGGGCGTGCTACCTGCCTAAGGATGCGTAACGTCCTCAACTACGTCCTGGTCACTGGTCAACTCCCATTTGACCACCCGAACTAAAAGTCAACATTTCTGCCCGACCTAGGGGCAAAATCGTCATTCTAGGTTCCCGGACCCCTCGGGACCACCTAACCCTTGATTACCCTCACTAATCACACCTACTAATCCCGGCTCTCGAGACGGGTTGTTACAATCTACCCACCTAAAAAGAATTTCGTCCCCGAAATTCCACAGCTAGTTCCCGACACCTAGGGTCTCCTACCCAGTAAAGAACAACCTCTCCTAGGTTTCCTGTCTATCATCTCCACCTTGGGTATTTCACTCCATCCCCAACTACTGTTACCACAGCCAACCCTAGCTATGTAACAACTACATGGTGTACGCAAGGGAAACTCTATGAACAGAAAACAAAGGTATTGTAAAATACCTCATTTCGCAATACCCGACAGAAATCATAGAGTACATCCTCGTATACAACCACCCATCTCCCTCGGCTACTATTCCGGCCACGGTCGGACTAATTTCACAAAGTCCTAAAGGCAAACTCTAGCTTGTGGGTTCTCTCCTTCCACAGTCTCCAATTGATCAGTTATAGTCACTCCTTTCCTATACCTTCCGTCACCCTACTACGGAACTTAACTCCTAGACTCTACCCCAAAATCCAAACACCAAACCAACAGAACAACCAAAAGTAAAACAAGTACCTGTCCCCACATCTGGTATCGCCTGATCCTCCTGCTGAGTCATCGAGAACACCTGGGCCTGAGATCCCGACGCTCTACCACGTCCCCTCGAACTACTCGTGGCTGTGCCACCACCTCCTCTCGTGCCCGCTGTCCCTGATGCTGTACTCTGTCCGGACTCCGCTACTCCTCTGCCTACACCACCTTCCTGTGGCAACAGTGGACACTCACGTCGAAAATGACCTCGCTCCCCGCAGTAGAAACACACATTCCAGCCTGGTCCACTGCTCGGTCTCCCTGTAGACGCTACCGACGTCGCACTCGCTTGCGGAGTCGGCGGTACTCGATAACCCCAAAATCCTGAACTCTGGGCACTACCAGGCCTACCAAAACGATCATCGCCCGACGAGGACGATCCACCGAAGTTACCTCTTTTCGGTGTCCGCTGGCTCGAAGCTCCAGGAATAGATAGTTCCCGGCGTCGCACCGGCAAACTAGCCTCAACTCGCACCGCAGCATCCGACAAGTCTCGGAGGGTAGCAAAAGATCCAGCTGTCACTACGGCTCGAATCTCACCTCGCAAACCCAACTCAAACCTACGGCACTTCTCGGCTTCAGTGGCCACAAAAGCAGGAGCAAACCGAGACAACATCTGAAACTTCCGTTCATACTCTGCCACTGTCATATTCCCCTGCTGGAGCTGCAGAAACTCCGCCTCCTTGGCATCCCGGAAAGAACGAGGATAATACTGCTCCAGAAACCGTTCCCTAAACGTCTCCCAGGTCACACTATGGACATCCCAACCGGACAACTCGAGGGTATACCACCACTCATACGCCGCACCATCTAGTAAAAAGGTAGCCAGCAACACTCGTTCCCCCGGCGGACAATGCATCACCGCAAAAATCCGCTCTAGTCTAGTAATCCACCTCTGGGCTTCCTCAGGATCAGCCCCACCACTAAAAGTAGTAGCCCCGAGCCGCTGGGCTCGCTCAATCGTGGCACTCTCCGTCTCTCTGGCTACTTCTTCAGGTTGTGGAGAGGGTCTACGTCTCGGAGGCATCGTCAACCGCACGCTGAAAGAGGCATAGAAGTAGTCAAACAACTGAAACACAACCTCACAAACCGACAGACCCAACAAACTCGACAAACCTATGCTCTGATACCAATTGTCAGGACCCACCCCGGTTTCACCCCGGAACCCGAGGTAAATCCCGCTCCCGTCTGACTCCCCGACGCAAAACTCAAGTAAAACTCACTCTAACCCAGTCAAACGCAGGAGTAATTAGACACAATGTCCCGAAGGTAGCATTTACAGAACATAGTACGAACATACAAAGAAAATAAAACTGATAACTACACGCACACGGAAGCCTTTAATCTACCCTGGGAACTCTCACGTCACTTCTATGCCTCAGACTCTGCCTCGACGTCAAGACCCCGCGCTAGCTCCACAACCTGGAGGGCAAATAAAACAGAAAATGTGAGTGGACCATAAGGTACAAAAGTTCAAAAACCATTTTATAAGAAAACCGAGTTAAACCCTCCGTTTTGAAAACACATGCATAACCAACAGTTATAAATACATTTATAAAATAATCATTATAAACATCATAAGAAACAGAAACACTATAAAAGATCATAAGAAACCATAATATGAGTATCAGAAACCGTATCCAAAAACCATAAACATCAAATCATCATTTTCCCGATCAAACCTGCTGGACCTATCCGAGTCTTTAAACTCCCGAGTCTTTAAACTCAATCCAGGCCTTAATAATATCCGAGTCTTTAAACTCCCGAGTCTTTAAACTCAAGGCCTACGGGGGAAAATCAATATATATCCGAGTCTTTAAACTCCCGAGTCTTTAAACTCAATCCGGGTCTTTAAACCCAATCCGGCCGGTCCCCCGTCACATATATATCCGGGTCTTTAAACCCAATATCCAGATCCAGCAAATCCAATCCCAAAACCATTTGAAAACCATTTACCAGATCCGCATCCAAACCCGAATCCGAAATCACTGGTCCGAAGCCCTTCCGGCGTTCAGAACCGTCATTCCGAACCCAAATCCGGAATACCACTTTCCAACGTTAAAACCAAAGTCAAATTGTCAAATTCCAATTTCAAACCGAAACCTTGATTCTCAAAATCATATTCCAAATCCACTTATAATCATCAGAAATCATTTAACGTTTTGAAACCCCCAAAACCATAACTTTATATGCAAAATCACCCTTTTCTCGTAAAACGTGCTAAAAACCACTTTCCTCGAAAAACGTGTAATAATGTATAACCAACCAAACATATTCGATAAACATAAAATCATGATTAAAACCATAAAACCATTATAGAAAACAGTTATGCATGTTCAAGTTTAGAGAAAGGGTCCACTCACAGTACTGAGCCCTACTCGCGTCCCGAACGTCCAGCCCGTTCCTCGGCTTCCTCGGGAAATCCCGATCCTGTCAAACACCGTCAAATTACGTCACTAACACGTCTACGAACACTCACCTAAAAGCCCTCAAAATTCCCCGAATCGAAAACATAATAACCCGAGACCTTAAACTTTCACCCTCGCGGAACTAAACTCAAACGACGTCCGATTAACCCGAAACCACTTCCAATGGACTCACCACAACTCCTAGACCAAAAACCCTGTTGATCGTTTTCCCCATCGCCGTCGCACGCGCCCCCACGCGCCGCCCAAAGTGGCTGCGCGTGGCCCTCACGCGCTGCTACAGTGCATCGGCTACCTCGAGCCAACCCGGTTCGCCACAGTCGCCTGCAACACAGACCGGCGTCAGCGGTTCACCGCCGTGCCTGCACTATTTCCTTCCCTCTCTTCACCATTCTCATCGTCCAGTCCTTCCCTATTGATTCCCCAACTCCGTTCACCTCGACACTGTCCCTAGCCCGTCGACTGAACTTGAAACCAGACAACCCCAAACTCCCCTGTTTTCCGATCCAGCCACTCCGGTCACCCCCCGTCATGGTGGCAACACCAGACGGTTCCTAGACCTCTTCTAAGTCTAACCCGACCCACCTTGGCCGTCGACTCCTGCCCAAACGTCACGACTCGCCGTTGGAACCCACGGCCAAAACAGAGCACCAGAATACCTCTGTCGTGCCATCCTCCGCCGTGTACCTCCCCGTCACGGCAACAGAACCAATAGAATCCCAGACCTCCACTGAGCCCCCTAGACCTGCTTATGGGCCTCGATTCGACCTCTAGACTCACGATTCTCGACTTGAAACTCAACGACTAAACAGAGCAAGTAGAAAAGGATGAGAAATTACCTGTCCTCCGATCGCCGTCGCGAGCTCAGCCGTGAGGCAGTAGCTCCCCCCGTCCACCTCCAGCCTTTGGACACTTCCTCTGGCCTTTCTTGATCGATCACGGCCACAACACCGCCCAAAAACACTCACGTCCTCCCTGTGCACTCTGGTTTTTCCCGTGGCCCTCACTCCCCTCACACACACGGCCAACACTTCCACACCTCCTCCCTGCTTCCCTCTCACTCTCTGAACACCCACACACAGTCACAAACTCACCAGCACCCTCGATCAACCTTCAATCTTCTCGCTTCTCCCCCTCTGTTTCTCTCTGTGTCGAAGAACACTCCCACGGGCACTGCACGGTTGCACCACAAATATTTGGGCCGTGTATGTACAGGATTCAACCAGAACCCTCTACACAATTGCCACATGTCACCATCCCCCATTCTCTCTCACCCATGTGGCCCAATCTCAACCCTTCATCTGCTTCTTTCTGCACAAATCCCCAGGTACAAAAAGACCAAATTACCCTTCTTGTTAACTTATTTTTTTACGGTTTTGCCACTAACGTTCTAGACCCGTATCTCACTGATCGTAAGTCCGATGAACACGTGCCGCCTGTCATCGAACTCAGGACGATGAGATCTACCTAACCATCCTAGGTCAACGTACCAAAACTCGATTATTCAAAAAGTCAACTTTTCCCCCTATTTTTCCAAAATTACGGTTATGCCCTCAACCTTCCGAACATCACAACTTCCTCCTCGGATGTCGGAATCGGGCGTGCTACCTGCCTAAGGATGCGTAACATCCTCAACTACGTCCTGGTCACTGATCAACTCCCATTTGACCACCCGAACTAAAAGTCAACATTTCTGCCCGACCTAGGGGCAAAATCGTCATTCTAGGTTCCCGGACCCCTCGGGACCACCTAACCCTTGATTACCCTCACTAATCACAACTACTAATCCCGGCTCTCGAGACGGGTTGTTACATTTCGTGTCATTCGGATCCCGTTTCGATATTGTTCGGGATGTCCGAAGGTTTTAAATCCAGTTTAAAAATACTTAAAAATTTGGGAAAATTACGGGACTTGAATAGGATGTTAATGATGAGGTTAGTAATCCTCTGATGTGATTTGAACAGGATTGGGAGTCCCGGTGATAGTGGTGTGGCCCAGGAAGGCCTATGGCACGCGTATCAAGGCGCTCGGTTAAACGGTCTGTGAGTGGACATTGGTTTTATAAATTCGATGCATGCATAACTGTTTCATGATTGTTATAATTATGATTAAATGATTTACTTTGGATATCGGTGAATTTAAATGATTTCACGCATTTCGAGGTGATTTACGTATTTGCACGTAAACTGAGGTTTTCTGGATTTGCACCGATTTCCATAAATGTGGTTGAATATGATTTCATGAAGCGGTTACAGACTTGATAAAGTAAAATCGGGCCAGGGGCCCAGTTAACTTGTTAATCGGGCCAGGGGCGTAGTTAACTTGTGAATCGGGCCAGGGGCCCAGTTAACTTATGAAATCGGGCCAAGGGCCCAGATGATTTCTACATGTGATTGCGGGTCGGGGACCCTAAAATGGAATTGAATAAATGTTTTCTAGTTTACATTGTATATATATATTCACATGCTAAAAACAAATAACGGTTTGATGATATGGAAATTATGGTTATGGCACGTTTCACGGTATTTGGGCTTGAGACCCGTCTGATGAAATTTAAAGATCGGTTTGGATTTTATCTATGTATATATATATGCTTTGCATGTGGATATCAATAAAATTTATTTGGTACTGCACTGTATAGATCCTTCCATATGATACTGTCTCCTCCGGATGAGGTACCCCGGAGAGGTCACGGACGTCTAGAACGTCCAGCGTCTATGACGCTAAGCATCAGGGATGCTGTACCCGAACGGGGTTCGGGGATTGAACTCGAAAATTGAGACCCGAGTGGCATGCGTAGCCTTGTGATTGTGACCTTATTAGACGTCAGGGACGTCAGACATCAGGGATGTCGGATTGGAGTGTATGGTGCTGTGGCTAAAATCATGTTTATGGTTCATATCATATGATATATGATTTTAAATGATGGTGCATGCATATGATTTTACTGAGGGGCATAAATGTCTTATAAATGTTTTAAACAGACTTGTTTATTTTCGTCCACTCACAGCTTTTGCTTTTAATGCCCTTCAGGTTAATTCCGGATGCGACTGCAGCAGAGACTTGAGCATCACACACCTCCTCCATCGATCCTTACGCACTCTCGAAGCCCGGTTGGGCAGTGGCAACAGGTTATCCCTTGTCTGACACCTCTTGTCAGACGGGAGCATGACACATTCCATGGTAATCCCGGGGGGATTGGGATGGGTCGTGTCACGCAGCCCCTTTGAGCAGCGCGTGAGGATGAGTGAAGCATAATCTGGGGGTGACTTCAACATGACTTGTAATCTATTCAATGTAACGAACATTTTGGGACTGGTTTTGTGTCGATCGGATGTCGTTTCGATATAGTTCGAGACGTCTGAAGGTTTAGGAACGAGTTTAAAAATAGTTAAAAATTCGGGAAAATTACGGTGATTCAATGCGAGGTTAATGAAGTAGTTAGTAACACTCTACTATGATTTGGAAAGGTTTGGGAGTCACGGTGACGGTGATTAGCCCGGGGAGGCTTATGGCACGCAAACGAGGCGGCAACGTAAGATGGACTGTGAGTGGACCATGATTACTAAAATGTGATGCATGCCTAAATGTTTTATATTTTTTACACATGTGATTTTATAATGATGTTTGGATATTAGTGGTTTACATGATTTCACGTATTTCGAGGTGATTTACGTATTTGCATGTAAATCGAGGTTTACGGTTTTGCACTGATTATACGTGCTTCTGATTTCAAAAATGGTTTAATTAAATGGTTTTAGATTTGAAAAATTAAAATCGGGCAAGAGACCCATTTGTTTTGGAAACCCTGGGACTCAAAGTCCATTTTAGTCACGTTATCGGGCCAGGGGCTCAATTGGTTCGTGAACTGATTTCGGATTTGAAAATATGGAATCGGGCACTTGACCCATTTGATTTATGAACTCTCTAACTTGAAGTCCATTTGATTTCATAAGGCATCAGGTCGGAGGCCCAGTTGGTTTTCGCATCGGGCTCGAGGCCCAGTTGATTTACGAATCAGGCTCGGAGCCCAGTTGGGTTACGAAATCAGGCACGAGGCCCAGTTGGTTTACAAAATCGGGCACGAGGCCCAGTTGGTTTACAAAATCAGGCGTGAGGCCCAGTTGGTTTACTAATTCGGGCTTGGGGCCCAATTATGGTTTACGATTGTGATTTCGAGTCAGGGACCAATTAATGGATTTCTGGTTCATGACGGTTTATGGGGACCGGCATTAACCCTTGAAAGGCTTTTATGGTTCATGACGGTTTATGGGGACCGGAATGAACCCTTGAAAGGTTTTAAGAATGATTTCAAATGGTTTTTCGTATACCATCCTTTATATATGAATTGTATCCTCTGGGGAGAGTCGTTGGCCTGAGTGGACCCCGGAGTAGTCACGGAGCACTAATTGAGTGGAGTCGCCCCCGTTGGTACCTTACTCTCAGAAAGGCTATTATGGATTATAACCCCTAGGGAGGGTCATTGATCTGCAGAGATTGACCTAGGTGGACCCTGGGCAGACTTGGGATTTGAGACCCCGCGTAGCATGCGCGTAGCTTTAGAAACCGTGACACGATTGGTTATATGATATTGGTGAACATGATTTCTTGGATTTTACTGAAATTGTGTTTTGGGAATATTAAATGGATTTGGGCAATGGCCCACATATTCGAATTTACGATTTTGGGCTGAGTTCCCACATATGGCTACTATGTTATGGATTTGAGTAAATGGTTTTGGGCAGCGGCCCGTAGTTTTTGGATTACAGAAATTGGGGCTGAGACCCTAATAATGTTTATTTGAATATGTGGTTTGATAAACGGTTTTCCTATGCATGCATGTTTTTAGTGAAGGGCATAAAGGTCTTTTATGAAATGTGTTTTATTAAATCGTTGATTTTCGTCCACTCACAGTCTTTTATGTTTTTAATGCCTTTCAGGTTGATTTCGGATGCGGACTTTAGCAGAGACCGAGACATCACACTCCACCGGATCCTGGCGCGCTCTAGAAGCCGGTCGGGCTAAAGGTTTTAAATTATCCCTCGTCTGACACTTCGTATCAGACGGGATCATGACACTTCCCGTGTTAATCCCGGTGGATTAGGATGGGTCGTGTCAGTGCCCCAGTTGGAGGCAGGATTGGATTTCCACGGGTTAGTTGTGAAATTGGGTTAGTTTGAATTTCGAAGCCAAAATTCTTTAAGGAGGGAAGTTTTTAACGACCCATCCCAAATTCTTTCGATTAATTAAGAATTAATTATGGATTAGCGAGGCTAAACGGGGATTAGTGGAGGATTAGCGGACGTACAAGGCAAAATTACGATTTTACCCCTAGACGAGGGTAAAAATTATACTTTTGACCATGGTGATCCATTGCACGTGGACCAGGGACCTTTACGTAGATCGAGTCGATATGAGTCCGTAGACAAGCGGCACGTCGAAATCGGACATTCGACGGGAAAGTTAAGGGTCACGGAAGTCCCGAGGTACTACTGCACGCTTTACGAGATGGGTGGACTTTTGTCCTGAGTGGGCCCCAGATATTTAGTTCAGGCCCAATGGATGAAGGACAAGTGTCACTCATCCATTGCTCACCTAACACACATACATGCATCTGCACCTTCCCATTTCATTCGATCCAAACCGAAAACCTTCCCGATTTTCAATCCATCCTCACCCCATCATCAACTTGAGGAACCCTGTGAGACTGAGAGTGTGGCTGAGGGTGAGACTGGGACGGCGTGGAGGAGGCTGAGCCGCCATGGACAGCGAAGGGATCGCGGGAAACAGGTAACCCGAAACCACCTTTATTTTTTGAAATTATAATTTCCTGATTTGGACGTTGAGGATGTTTTCTAACGATTGGGGGGGGGGGGGGTGTTTTTTGGGTTTGTACGATCGTGTTGGGAAACTTTTGGACGGAGGTTGACGGCTGAGCAGCCTAGACAGACGACCGAAAAACTGCGTCGTGAAGATCAATAATGGAAGGTAAATTCTTGGCCTTGTTTCACGTTTTTGAGTTCGTGGGTCGATAGGGTAGGATTGGATGAACTTATAGGAATTAAATGGGTCGAAAACCATTGAGATTCAAGGGAGAATTGGCCTCGACAGTTCACCGGTCCGGTCGAATCGGATTTATAGTGAATTGGGTTCACTCGAGGACAGGGATGGCACTGTTCACTAGAGCGTGGGTTTCACACGCAGTGGCTTTGGGCGGCGCCTGAGGCCGCGTTGGCGCAATTTTCAAGGGACATACTGTAACGACCCGTCCCAAATTTCAGGATTAGATTAGTGACTAATCACGATTAGTGAGGCTAATCGGTGATTAGTTAGGCGAAATCAGACGAACGATGCAAAATGACCGTTTTGCCCTTGGGCGTGGGAAAAATGTTGACTTTTGATTCTGTCGGTCAAATTCCATTTGACCGATGACCGTGATGTAGTTCGTGACGTCACGAGTTCATAGACAGGTGGCACATTCAATTCCGACATTTGAGGAAGAAGTTATGACGTTCGGAAGTTTATGAGCATTTTGGTAATTTTGGTTAAAAGGGGTAAATAGTTGAATTTTTGACCGGGATGTCCGATGGCCAAAGGCTGAGGACCGTTATGTAGATCGGGATGATACGAATCCATGGACATGCGGCACGCTGAAATCGGACTTCGAGCGGGGAAGTTATATGTCACGGAAGTTCGATTTCACTATGCACGTACTTCGAGACAGGGATGATTTGGCAATACCTGATTGGGCAGATATTTCAATGGGTCCCATGGATGAGTGACAAGTGTCACCCATCCCATTGGTCCAAACCCCTAAAATGTGGATCTAGTTTAATTAAATAGTAATATTTGGATTATTTTATAATTAATCTATCCTACAATTAATCCTAGCCCTTCTTTCCAAACTCATCTTTTAATCCTCACCACCCATCTAATCATCTCTCTTACCCCATCAGATATCACCATTCCTTCTTTGTTCTTCCTAAAACCCGAAACCCATTTTATTTCCCTCCATACAAACCCACAAACACCACCCGGTTTTCTCACCACCATAATCATCATGTGCGTCGTGTGTGAGCATGAGAGAGTGTGAGGGTGAGGTTAATGACAAGGACGACGGCTAGGGACGACGGAGGACACAACGGAGGAGCTTGAACCGTGAGGTGAAAATATTTAAAAATCCAAGTTTTGTTTTTGTTAGGTTTTAATTGAAACTCAATTTTATTGGGTTTTATTCGAAACTAAGGATCTTGTTATGTTTCTGGGGACCCTCGGAGAGGAATGGTATCATTTTTGAAGGATAGAACGACCGGGAATGACCGTGAACGGCGAAGGAAAGTCACGGCCGCCATGGCCGAGCTTCAAGGTATGGGTCTCGATGTTTTCTCTCTCATTTTAATAGCTAAAAGGATTAGAAATAGGATTAGGAAGGTATTAGAATGAAAATGGGACAAAATGGACCGAACACATGAAGGTTTGGGCCTTGAACCGGTTCGGCCGGTCCAGACCGGCTCAGTGCAGGTGAACCGAGTCTGCGTGAGGTTGATGGTGATGAATAGTACCTGGCACGTAGGCTCACACGTAGGACTATTCAGAGCTCGTGGGGGCGCGTGGTAGGTCAAATGGGAAAGTGTTCAACACGTGAAACACGCTATTCAATGTAACAAACATTTTAAGACTGGTTTCGTGTCGATCGGACACTGTCTCGATAATGTTCAGGGCATCGGAAGGTTTCGGATCGAGTTTACAAATAGTTAAAAATACCAAAAAATTACGGGGCGTTGTTAGGAGGTTAATAAGGTAGTTAGTAACCTTCTATTACGATTAGGATAGGTTCGGGAGTCCCAGTGACGGTGATTGGCTCTAGAGAGCCGTATGGCACGCAAATCGAGGAGGCAGCTCGGACGGTCTGTGAGTGGACCTTGTTTTCTAAATTGGTGCATGCATAAATGTTTATTATATGTTTTAAATACTTGTTTGTGATGCAATGATTGCATTTGGATGTATGGTTACGTATTGGCACAGATTTCGAGGTTTCGGCCCTATACAGTGCCAATACGGGTTTGTATATCTTTATTAGTCTAATTGATTTGGAATGGGATTTCAAAAGGATAAACTCGGGTATGAGACCCATTTGGTTTTGTCTCGGGAATATGACCCTATTGATGACCTACGGGTCTGAGTCGTGGTCGCGGCAGGTGCTTGGTGTACGGCGAAGGACGACATGATGCTCGCCTCCGGGTTGGGATGTGTTCCTTCCAGAGAGGTCACGATGCATGATTCGTGGTCGGGCAGCCTGGGGAGGCTCAACTTCGGAGTGCTGACAGTTCAGGATAACGATCAGTGATGAGTGCACCATGATCTTGTGGTGGTCGCGTCGGTTTATACGTTCACGGTGACATACCAGAATTGAGGCGGTCCTAGATGGATGGTTGCATGCATCACTACGATCAGAGTCGTGACTGGCCTTGATATATCGGGCAGGATGCCCAGCTGATGTCATATGTTCGGGAACGAGACCTAGTTGTTTTACACTGATGATTTCGGGTCAGGGACCCTAGATGGATTTCCAAGTTCATGGCGGTTTATAGGAACCAGCATGAACCCTGGAAAGGTTATTGTGGTTCATGACGGTTTATGGGAACCAACATGAACCCTTGTTATGGATATTATGGATCATGACGGTTCAGGGGAACCGGGCATGAATGTTTATGTTATGTACATATATGTTCATATACCTTCCTTTACTTGTTCTATTATCTCCTCCGAGGAGGGTCGTTGGCCTGGGTGGACCCCGGAGTAGTCACGTAGCACTGACTGAGTGGGAGTTGCCCCCGTTGGGTGCCTTACTCTCAGGAAGGCTGGTACTATAACCTCGGGTAGGGTCGGTGGTCTACGGACATTGACCTTGTCTTTGAGAAGACTCGGATTGAGACCCGAGTAGCACGCGCGTAGCTTTGGAAACCGTGAAAGGATTGGTTGTGTGAATTATATGTGTATATGATATAAATATGATATATGATATGTGATGTGTGGTTACACAGGATTTGAGCGGCGGCTCTTGTACTTGGTTTATTTCTGGTTTGGGCTGAGTCCCTTATGGATTTGGGCAGTGGCCCGTACGGTCGTTTTCATTATGGTTTTGGGCTTAGTTCCCACATATGGTTCGTTCGGTTAAATGGTTTTCAAATGCATGCATGCTTTTTAGTGAAGTGTACAAATGTCTTCTTATAAAATGTTTTTATAAACTCTTGTTTTGTCCACTCACAGCTTTTAATGTTTTGACTGCCCTTCAGGTTGACATCTGATGTGGACTACAGCAGAGACCGAGATATCACATACCTCATTCGGATCCTGACGTACTCTGATAGCCCGAGAGGGCAAAGGTCGGAAATATCCCTTGTCTGACACTTCGTGTCAGACGGGAGCATGGTCATCTCGTGTTAATCCCCGGGGGATTGGGATGGGTCATGTCACAGACAACACGTGTTTTCATCCTTTCGATGTAACAAACATTTTGGGACAGGTTTCGAGTCGATCGGACACTATTTTGGGGTAGTTTTGAATGTCCGACGGTTTAGGGTTTACTTTAAATACGTTTAAAAATCCCATAAAATTGGGGGATTTAGCTTATTTGAGGTAGTTAGTGACCCTCGGGTGTGGTTTGGACAGGTCCGGGAGTTCCGAAGATGGTGATTAAGCCCGGTGAGGCTTATGGCACGAGTATCGAGGTGGTAGCTTGGGCGGTCTGTGAGTGGACTTAGTTTTATGAATTTGATGCATGCATAAATGTTTTATATATGTTTATGAACATGTTTTGAGATGCCATGAGTGCATGTGATTTAAATATAATTTGTTGGGCATTTTCGGAGGAAAATGCATTAGTGCACGTAGTTCGAAATTTCTGATTTATGTGATGCTTGGGCTTTGACCGAGTGTGCTACGTGCTTGTGTTCTATGTGATTCCGACGGTTTCACAGAGAGGCGTGAAATTGAGGAACTGGTTTACGGTTTTGAGGATTACACGGGGATGCGTGAAATTGAGATTCGGGAACGAGTCCCAGTTGAACTATGATTTGAAAGTGTTTTGGAAATGAGAACTGATTTTCAGCTTCTGAAATATCTTTCCGGCATATGGCCCAGTTGATTTGAGGTTTGACTTAGAGTACAGTCAAACGGGAGATAAGTCGGGCAGAGACCCAGTTATGAGTTTTACGAAAGGTATTTCTGGCGAAAGACCCAGTTGTGGATTTGATAGGATTCGAGGAATCCTGAGATGTGAAGTGTCGTAGGACACTGGACTTTCGGGCTGTAATCTATTTGATGATGTTCTGTGCTTGAGGCCCTATGTATGATGTTAACATTCAGGTTCGTCCTGGTTGTTATGGCCCTCGCCTTTGGACTGCGATGTGTTCCTTCTGGAGAGGTCATGATGCACTACTTGTTGTCGAGCAGCCGCGGGAAGCAATGACCGAGGGAGGCTCGACTTAAGAGTGCTGATGAGATATTATGAGATTGATCGACGATGTGTTCGCAATGATCTAGAGACAGTTGCGAAGAGTGATATGTTCACGGCGACATGCTAGGATTATGAGTTCCCATGGGATGTGTTCCCTCGTGTTCTTTGGATTGGGCCGAAGTCATGTGTATGCTTTCTGTTGGGTTGAGACCCTTACTTGTTTCTGTGAGCTGGTGTTTGGGCTGAGACCCTACTGAGATGATGTCTTCGGTTGAGAGGCAATTTTCAATGTGCTTTGATTTGGGAAGCAATACGTCTTGCTTCCGAGAAAGTATTCGAAATAACGGTTTTACGAAGGATGCATGCTTTACGTGAAGGGTCTTATTTTCGATATAAATGATTTTTATAAACTGTTGTTTCGTCCTGGTGTACTCTGGTGGATGGATGCATGCTTTTATGGTTTTAAATTATTTATGCTTTTATGGGATATAAATTATTTTTAAATTATTTTCGATATAGATGATTTTTATAAACGATTTTACGATGGATGCACGCTTTTATGGTTTTAATACTCTTCAGGTTAATAGCGGATGCGGGCTGTAGCAGAGATCGAGATATCACATGCCACCGCCGATCCTGGTGTACTCTGGTGGACCCCGAGTGGGTGACGTGTTATCCCTGGTCTAACACGCGGTGTCAGACGGGAGCAGGCACGTCCCACGATAATGAAGGGGATTTGGGACGGGTCCTGTCAGTGCTAATTAGTGGGAGTTTGATAACTAGATGTATGTTATATTTTATTATGTGTTTTTCTAACTTGGTGTTGAATTTTTGATGCCTTAGGATGATTATAAGTAGAATTGCAGAGATATAGCTGCTTAATGTTCACTTTGGTTCATATTTGGATTCATAGTTGAATTGATAATTTTGATAGTTTTGAACTTTGTTAAAACTGCGATTTTGATTGTCATGATAGTTGTGCAATTGATTGCACCTCGAATAATCGTGATAGCTATAAAATGCATGATTGCATCATAACTTGCTATTTTTGTTCAACTTGTTTTTATATAATTACTGTTGTTGAGTAACAAGGTTCAAAATCTTGATTCTAAATTATTGGACGAAGATGTGGGTGCTTATAATTACTGCAGCCACCTACTCAACGATCAACTCACCCTCACGGAGGGAGAGCGAGAACTGTTCCTACTTGGTAGTGGATCCAAGTGAGATTATGTGGTGGAGTCATTAAAATTTTGATTAGTGGTGTAAGTTAGCCCTCATCATTGGGCTAGGTCGGGCAAACCCAACCCAAATTTTTTGGGCTTGGTCTGGACTGGGCCAGGCCTATTTGATAATTTCAAAAGTACCAGGTCGGGTTAGGCGAGTTTAGTCATAAATATAAAAGCCCAAGCACTTTATCTGTCCGGTTTTTTATCGTGTTTTACTGGCCGGGCCTAATAAGTCCATTCGTACCGAGTTCAATTGGACTTTTAGAAATAACTAGTTAAACAAATTTTGGAGTTAGAAAATAAAATGAAAGAAAAAGTAATATTGCAACTTTATCATCAAATTAACTCACTTTCACTCTCAACCACCTCAATCTCATCATCACTACATATATCTAGTGTTTATATGTTAGGCTAGTCAATGTTGAAATAGAAAGAGCCATAATTATAAGAAAATCAACATATGAATCCAAAAGACACCCCAGATCAAATTTGGATCATAACCATGAAATCTTAAACAACAGGAAGATCGAAACTTTACTTCATCACTCAAGGAACAACCTTATAACAAGTAAGATTAGATTCACACAGAAGACATACATTCAGCAGTAGCACACATAAATAAAAAATAAACATTAAGAAAGAATCATATATAAATCAAAACACAATAATTCCTAATTAATTATTTTATATATTCGTGTTTATGAGCCGGGTTTATCCGGGCTGGTCGGACTGGGCTTACCTGGTCTTATCGAGCTCGGGCCTATCAGACTTGATGGGTTTGAATACACCAAGCCTAAGCCCAGCCCGCCAACTTTCGGGTTGGGCCAGCCCACGACCCATAGTGAACCGAGTCGGATTTTTTGTCAACGAGTTTAACGGGTCCCCACAAGCCAATGGACTTCTGGGTCAAATGGTGAGGGCTAGTGTAAGTTTCTAACCGAATAACAACCTTTTTCATATTTTGTTTAGGCAAATCACCATGGAGTAATGTAGGGCAGATGGGCGGAGACGACGAGATCGGAGGGGAGGGGAGAGATTTTTTTTAATATATGATGACATAATTATCACGTAATAAAGAGGAAATGAATCTTTATTGTAGGTCTTAAGTAGACATGATATTGATAAGGGTTGTGAAATTAAATCATTTTGGTCCTGAATTTCTTTATGGGCAAGGCTTGAGGGACAGTTGAAGCTGGACCATTTGGGTACCTACAGCTACACCTACAGATGCAAAATGATTTATATTATATTATTAGGTACGTGTGAGACAAAGATGGTTTTGGGAATTGGGATGAGGAAGAAGATGAAGCCAAAGTAGGTTTCACTTTCTTAACAGTTTGGTTTCACTTTCTTATTAGTTAATACACGAGTGCGATGTTTTGGGCCTACCATCTCCAAAGTGATTTACATTTCTCATGTCAAGATAGAAAAACAAAAGTAATAGGCAGTAATTTTTGAATTTTCTTTTCGTTTGGTAAATAAATAGTAAGATATTCTCCACAAAATTATTGAAGTCGTCAACCTCGATGGCTCCGAAGGTTGTTACTGTCAACACAAACAAAATGACGATGGAGACGGTCATTGATCGACCCAACCAATATCGTCGTATCGATGGACGCCGTGAGAAGCTATCTTGAGGTAGTCGAGCCAATCAAAAATAATGGTGATGGAGGTCGTTACGGCCATCGTGAGGTCAATAGAAGTCCTGAGGTGGAGGCAGTGCCATCAACACTAGCCTAAGCTATTGGACTTAACAGATTGATTATCCGAACAAACCACATCCCTGACCCCTCCTGTGATTTATTTGGTCGCCTTCTTTATTTGTATATCAATATGGAAATTATATTAATATTGTTACAATTTTTAAAATTTATTATTTTCTATTGCTGATTTCATTCTAATTTTTTTATTTAAATGCTAATTTCACTTAAGAAGTATTAAAAATTTGAGTGCATGGTATTTGTTTTGTATTCTTTTGAGCAATTAAAATAGGTGATTAACTATAAATATTTTTGAAAAATGGATAAGATATATTCGCCATAAAATTCTTTCAGCCATTAATATTGGCATTGATATTATATTAATAATTTTGTGTTCTTATGTCATATATTATCTATATAAGTGTGACATTAATTGTTAAGTAAGTCCAATCTAATTGATTTTAACAGGAATATTAATTTCTTAACTCGTAATAATAATTTGAGTATGTATTTATATAAAAAAATCCTCCTGATTTAAATAATTAATCCTCTCACGACAAAATGGCCGGCTTCGGAATTTTTTTTAACCCCTTTTAATTTTTAGCTTTTAAGCTTTAGGAATTACGGGACAAATACAGCAGGAGTGAATTTTTTTTTAAAAGCCAAAAAATAAATAGGTCCATCAATCACCATCCTTGGAAGTTAGAAAATATCTGTCAAATCATCCTAAATAATACATGATGAGATTTGGACATAAGAATTTATTGTCTTACCTTTAGCTTTTTTTATTTGATTTTAGGTAAAAAGTATAAAAAAAATACAGCTTTTTTTTAGTGTATTTTTTTGTAATATAAATTCTATGGAAATTTTAAGTTCCTTGTCCAAACATATTCTTAAAGAGCTTGAGGGTATTAAGAAATTTGCAGAAAAATACAATACAAAACATACAGATGTAATTTGTAAGTTATATCTATGAAAATGTTACTTTAAAAAAATTCATTATTTAGTAGTTTATTATACGTAATATATAACACCACGCATTTATGGTTAAGGGCAAACCTTCCCCCCAAAATGCAATTAGTAAACAGTGACCTTAACATGCATATAATAAAACCGAGTTTTTCGTGTTCAAATAATTGATGTCATACAACATGTCGTTTAATGGTCGATCAGACGAGTACGCATATGTATCCAAATATAATAAATGGAGCAAGGCAGGATAAAAAAGAGACCACCAAACCAATGAATGGAGTTCACGGGAGGCATGCTCTGGCTCTTATGCTACTCTGTAATCCTTTTATCCTCTTCTTTTGCAGCTCAAAGTTACAAAGAGAATGAAGAAATTCAAAGCTCCCAGTTCCCAGAGGCCTTCTTCTTTGGAGCCAGCACTTCATCTTATCAGGCAGACATCATCATCTTCCTTCTTGTAATTCAGTTTGTCATTTCTTCAATTTGCTCTGCAACAATAACCATTAAGTTTGAATATTTATTGAAAAAAGGTTGAAGGTGCTTATCTTGAGGAAGGCAAGAGCCTCAGCAACTGGGATGTTTTCAGTCACATTCCGGGTAAATTATAACAACAATAATTTTTCACTCTCTTAATTTTCCTGGTTTTCAGAAAACTAAAATCTATATACATGTACGAAATGCTTCAGGAAAAATAAAGGGTAATGAGAATGCAGATGTTGCGGACGACCATTACCATCGTTACTTGGTAAAATAGGAAGCAAACACATAATTTATATTCGATACCAGATTATTTAAGTTTCAGACAATAATTTGTTTCATCACATATATGTATGTATAGGAAGACATTGAGGTGATGCATTCACTGCGTATAAATGCGTACCGCTTCTCCATTTCCTGGGCTAGAATTCTACCGGGTAAGATTTTCCTGGTAAGTTACAGAAATTACTTTGTTTACATATATGATGGAATCCTTAATCGGAAACTACAGATGGGATGCACGGCGCTATCAATCCAAGCGGGATTGCCTTTTATAACAAACTTATAGACCGTCTGCTGCTCAAAGGTACATTTATTTGATTTTAAATTCTAAGATTAGACGGATTCTGCAAAAAAATCGTGAAATTAATGTAAATAAATGATTGGGATGTGTCATAATGTAGGAATAGAGCCATTTGTGACCATCTTTCACCATGACATGCCTGATATACTACAATCAAGATATGGGGGTTGGCTTAGTCCCTTATTGCGGTACAAACAAAACGAAACTATTTGTACAACATTTACTGATCAATGATCATATAAGGTTTCACCCAGCTAGTCTCCCACGGCTCTGGCAGTAACCAAGATTTTGGTGCAGGGAAGAGTTTGTGCATTTTGCGTCCACATGCTTCAGGAGTTTTGGGGACAGGGTGAATTACTGGTTTACCCAAAATGAACCCAATCTTATGATTGAAATGGCGTATATATGGGGATTGTACCCGCCGGCTCATTGTTCGCCGCCTTTCGGGAATTGTTCAAGTGGAAATTCAGATAGGGAGCCTCTCATTGCAATGCACAACATGTTACTAGCTCATGCCATGGCCGTTGAAACCTACCGTAAGCATTTCTGGGTATGTAATTGCATCATATATATGTTAGCGTCTTCCTACTCATTAGTCATTACTAATTTTGGTAAAAAAGAGTAATGTTGATCTTTCAGCCAAAACAACATGGATCCATCGCAATTGTTGCATCTGCACACATGTTTGAACCGCTGAGAGATGATGATGAGACGGATCGAGATGCGGTGGATAGAGCCTTGGCTTTCAGTGTGGCCTGGTAAGATAATACAGTCACATTTTGTGAGTAAGATTAGACTAACTTGGGTAACTTATCAAATTCAATGTAATTTAAATGTAAAAATACATATGTTTAGATAACAAGTGGATCATTGGATAGGATGAAAAATAGAAGGAAACTTACCTCTTCTAATCTCATCATGAAAACACCTGCAACTCAATCCAATCCAATCTCGCTCGCCAAATCAGCCCTACTAGTTAATAAGAGTATACATATGGTCAAAACAATATACAACATAAATTACATGATTACAATTTGTTTATAATTAACTTCGATTTTGTTGGAACATATATTACAGGATGCTCGATCCCTTAGTGTATGGGGATTACCCGGCTGAAATGCGAAATTTCCCAGGGTTGGAATTACTGAGGTTTTCGTGTGACGAAAAAGAGCTGTTAAGAGGAAGCATAGATTTCATCGGTCTCAATCACTACTCAACTCTATATGTCAAGGACTGTAACCACTCTGCTTGTCCCTCAGGTGGTGATCATGCCATCAGAGGGTTTCTCCACACAACCGGGTATCGAGATGGTATTCCCATTGGACAACCAGTATGTGTATATCGAATAATCTAGCATGATAAATTGCCAAATTGGTATGTACATATTGCGAAAAAAAAACATGTTGTGAACTAACGAAATATTAAATGTTGTTTTCTGTGGTAGACCGGAATTCCTAACTTCTTTGTTGTTCCAAGAGGCATGGAGAAGATCATCGAGTATCTTAAGCAAAGATACAATAACATGCCTATCTTTGTGACTGAAAATGGTCAGCGAATTATGAATACAACACTCTCATTTATTTTCGTCCATATTAGGCATGTCGTATGAAACAATTAATCATTTCTCCTTATTATTGTGGCTACAGGATACTCTCGACGAACATCAGAGAACGAGCTACAAGACCGCGATCGAATAAGATTTCACCAAGCATACCTGGCATCTTTAGCCACAACAATAAGGTGAGCCAAAGCCATGATTATTACCATTCTTTGTAGCTACACGTCTACATATTTTTAATCAATCTTGTTGATACCATATCAACCGACCCGACCACGACTCGGAACTTTACTCGGGACAAGCTCGACCTACCGTTAGGGTCCATCACAACATGGAAGGCCACCTGGACCATACCCATCAAGAAGGCCAACGCCTAAAGCCCATTATTAAGCCCATCACTTAAACCTAAATATTTCCTATAAATAGGGAGCCCCTTCCCTTATTTGAGGAATTACACACACACACTCTCTCTTTCTCTTCTCTCTCTCTCTCTCTCTCTCTCTCAAAATGACCTCTCCATTCTCTCTACATTCTTATTCTTTCTCTAAGGCTCAAGACCTCTTGTATCATGTACAAACACTTATATCATTAATGAGAATAGAGTAACACCGTGGACGTAACTCGATTTGGATAAACCACGTACATCCCGTGTCCTTTGTGTGTGTGTGGTCTTCACAAATTAGTTGGTTCATTTTAGGCATCAATAGTTGGCGTCGCCTGTGGGAACATAACTAAAATCCATGTCGGTCTCCTTTTCTTCTCTCTCCCGTTGGAACCCACATCACTCAAGGGCACCGAGCATCCGCTGCACCCGTCTTGGTCGGCCTGACCCGCTTCCTAGTCTTCCTGACTCATTTCTGATCTTCCTAGCCCATTTTCTAGTCTTCCTGACCCATTTTCTCGGCTAGACACTTCCTTACTCGGCTGGACACCTTCTTGGTCGGCCTAGCACCCTTTTTGGTCGACTAGACACCCTCTTCCTTGACCAGACACTTCCTTGCTCGGCTGGATACCTTTTTGGTCGATCTAGAACCCTTTTTGGTTGGTCGGACACCCTCTTGGTGGGCCTAGCACCGCTTCTGGTTAGTCGGACACCCTCTTCTACCGGCAAACACTACCTTGCTCCCCCAAACACCTTTTTGGTCAGCCTAGCACCCTTTTTGGTCAGCCTGACACTCTCTTCCTCGGTCAAACACTTCCTTACTCGGTCCGACACCTTCTTAGTCGGCCTAGCACCCTTTTTGGTCGGCCAAAAACCCTCTTCTTCGGCTAGACTCTTCCTTGTTTGGCCGGACACCTCCTAGTCAGCCTAGCACCTTTTTTGGTCGGTTAGACATCTTCTTCTCCGGTTAGACACTTTCTTGCTCGTTCGGACACCTTCTTGGTCAGCCTAACACCCTTTTTAGTCAGCCTAACACCCTTTTTGGTCAGCCTAACACCCTTTTCCTTGGCCCAAACACTTCCTTGCTCGGGTTGACACCCTCTTGGTTGGCCTATCACACTTTTTGGTCAGCTAGACACACTCTTTCTCGGCTTGACACTTCCTTGCTCGTCCAAACACCCTCTTGATCGGCCTAGAACCCATTTTGGTCCGCTAGACACCCTCTTCCTTGGCCAGACGCTTCCTTACTCAGCCAAACACTTTCTTGGTCAGCCTAGCACCCTTTATTGTCGGCTGGACACCCTCTTCTTCAACCAGACACCTCCTTGCTCGGCTGGATACCTTCTTGGTTGCCCTAGCACCCTTCTTGGTTGGTCGAGCACCCTCTTCCTCTGCCAGACACTTCCTTTCTTGTCCGGACACCTTCTTGGTCGGCCTAGCACCCTTTTTGGTTGGTCGGACACCTCCGTATTCAGCCATGCATTTCCTTGCTCGGTTAGACACCCTCTTGGTAGGCCTACCACCTTGATGCGGCTTTCTCTCGTCCCGTTAACGGATCGTTGGTTGGCTAGCGACCTCACCTTAGTCAACCTACCACTTGACGCGAGGTCTACCTCTCGTCCCGTTAGTGGACACTTGGTCATCCACAAGCATCAGCACACGTAAGTATCAACTTCTCAACAAACCTTATATATGAATCACATTGTGTTTTCGTACATATGCATCATCATGCTCACATCATTTCCCATGGCACATGAGCATCATGCATACAACATCGCCTTTCGGCACATACGCATCATCATGCTCACATCATTGCCCATGGCGCATGTGCATCATGCATACAACATCACCTTTCGAAACATATGCATCATCATGCTTACATCATTACCCATGGAACATGAGCAAAATGCATACAACATCACCTTTTGGTACATCTAAATTATCATGCAGCATCATTTCTTGTGCTCATGCAACTCTTTCACATGCTCCGATCAGCAAACGATATCCATAGCTACCGATTGAGTGCACAAGTTTACTTACTCCAGGAAGCATTCTCTTATCGGAAAAAAGCCATCAGTAGCTACTGATCGGACGCATTACTTCACTTCCTCCAGGAAGCATGCTCCGATTAGAACATGCTATACGTAGCTTCCAATCAGACGCATTACTAGACTTCCTTCGGTAAGCATGCTCCGATCGGTAAAAGCTTTTTGTAGCTACCAATCAGACACATTACTCCACTTCCTTCGGGAAGTATGCTCCGATCGAAAAACGCTATCCATAGCTACCAATCAGATTCGTTACTTGACTTTCTCCGCGAAGTATGCTCTGATTGGCAAACACTTCATGTAGCTACCAATGATATGCATTACTCGACTTCCTTCAGGAAGCATGCTCCGATCAGCAAACGCTATCCATAGCTACCAATCAAACTCATTACTCGACTTCCTCCGAGAAATCATGCTCCAATTGGAAAATTTTATCCGTAGTTACCGATCGGACGCTTTCCTTGAACTCTTCCGGGAAGCATACTCTGATTGGAAAACGCTATTTGTGGTTACCGATCGGATGCATGAGTTTACTTCCTCCTGGAAGCAAGCTTTGATTAGCAAAAAGTTGTTAGCAGCTACCGACCGGATGAGCCAGTAGGAACATTGCAACCGATCCACATTCTAGGGACAGTTGCAAGCTGTCAGACTAGGTACACTTCCTCACTCCAGGACTTGAGAGACTGAGGAGTCATACCCTTCTGATCGGTCGACACGTATTAGCCTGACTTACAAGTCCTCAACTGAGGAAATCCATATCTGTCAATGACTTAGGGGACTTATGTTGATACCATATCGACTGACTTGACCGCGACTCGGAAGGTCACTTAGGCCAAGCACAGCCCACCGTCAAGGTCCATCACAATATGGAAGGCCACTTGGACCAGGCCCATCAAGAAGGCCAATGCCTAAAGCCCATTACTAAGCCCATCACCTAAATCTAGATATTTCCTTTAAATAGGGAGCCCCCTCCCTCATTTAAGGGATTCCTCTCACTCTAGAAAGGATCTATCCCTTCTCTCTACATTCTTACTCTTTCTCTAAGGCTTAAGGCATCTTGTATCATATATAAACACTTATATTATTAATGAGAATAGAGCAACACTGTGGACATAGCTCGATTTGGGTGAACCATGTACATCTCGTGTTCTTTGTGTGTGTGCAGTCTTCACATAGTAGTTGGTCCATTTTATGCATCAACAAATCCAATTGCTCCATTTTTGTTGATTATTTATTTTTGTGAAACTCTCTAACAATGAAAATTTTCAATTTTGTTTTGTTTTGTTTTGTTTTGTTCCGTTATAGGAATGGTGCTAATGTACGTGGATATTTTGTTTGGTCATTGATGGATAATTTTGAATGGATCAATGGATACAACACAAGATTTGGGTTATATTATGTTGATCGCAAAACGCTTGAGCGAACTCCGAAGCTTTCTGCCAGATGGTTTGCTAGTTTTCTCATAAACACTAGTTTCCAACCACCTAAAGTTGCAAAAATTTAGTTTATTATCACACGTTTTTCCATTGCTCATATATCTTTTTTTTTCAGAAACACTAGTTTGCAACCATCTACATCTCGTGTTCTAGTTGATTGTTTATAAAATGAAGGGCGCATATCCTCTTCTGTTGTTCAAAATGATGCAAAGTCTCTTTGCCACAAAAAAAGATTGTTTATGTATCTCCTACTAAGTATAACTTCGTATGACTTATCATATAAAAAATGAACATGTAATGACTTATAAATTAAAAATACTTTTAGAATTTGCTACATCGTCAAACATTTTAATTTTTTTTGGGACTACATCGTCTCACTTTGCACTCATAATTTGAATTTGTCTCAACTCCCCATATTGTTGTTACCCTATTAATCATCATGTACCATTTCCATCACTTACATCCAACTACAGTTAAAATGATTAATCCAGTAGCCATGTGAAGTAAAAAATGGGCATTTTACATCACCACACTCTTTGCCTCCTCCCTGACCTGCTTCTCTATCTCCGGCATACTCAGATTCTCCCTCCCTTAGCTAAATACAGCTCGAATCCTTCCTCTCTCTCTCTCTCTCTCTCTCTCTCTCTCCCTCCATAATTTTCCCAATTACTTGGATTCACTCATTCCATTTCCATATGGGTAAATTGAAATGTTGTATGTGGCCGGGTTTGTTGATTGAAGAGTTTTATGTTCCCAACCCATTCCATACAAGGTTTTTATTAGGGAAAACGATAATTCATTGAAATGAGAAAGCAATCATACAAAATGTGTGGTGCATAAAAGTAGCCTCATTATAACTTCGTTGGGGCTTTTAACCCGGACTAAGAAAAAGGAATGTCACACACTCACCCTTAAAAATTCAACAAGTCTTGTAATAATAGATCGAAAATCAGATCAGGAGTTTCTTCAAACTATATGACTCCATTAATTAGAACCAAGTCCACATTGGCTAAGCGATATGGCAAAAAATTGGATTCCCTCTTAGTGAATTGGAAATGGACTGGGCTCACGCTTTGTGCAAAAAAACCTTGCGTCATTGAGAATTAGGCCCACAGAGGAGAGGCAATCTTTTTATATGCACAAGTGGAGCAATTGAGATAACACAGTGACCTTCGACCTCGACCAAGTGAAGCCCTATCTGGGACAACAGTTCTACTCCACGCTCTGTAACCACAACTTCCGAGTGAAGGGTAGACTTCACCCTTCTCCAACAGCTCACAAACGCTGCAACAAAACCATCCCCATAGTCACGAATAATTACACCATAACCATCCTTGTTCTCCTCTGCTAGAAATCTTCCATCAAAGTTGCATTTGAATGACACATGGTGATGGCGAAATGTAGTGGCCCATCGGCTCCTTTCCAGGCCAAGTTATTACGCACTTTCCAGACCAAGTTATTACGCTCTTTTCCAGACCAAGTTTTTAGTGAGGGATCTGGCCATAGCCAACACCCGGGTCACTAAAGGAACTAGTTGGAGAGGCCGATAAAAAATGCCTAGTGAGCTGAAGAGCTAGATACTGCGAGCGACGTGGCAGTCTTGAAACACATAGGTATCGTTTCATCATCAGAGCCACAAAAGTTACACATGGTATCAACAAGGATTCTCTTCTTCACTAGGTTGGATTTTGTCAGGAAAATGCCCTTGCAAGAACTCCATCAAAAGGTCTTATTTGGCACACAAGCACCCAGATTTGTTTCCACATAAATTGGTTCTCCTCAGAAGTCCCTAAACCACCTGTAGCATTATCGTCATAATCCAGATGAGCAATAGCATATTTAGATGCACTTTTCATAATGAAAGTTCCTGACCGCTCCCCTTCCCATATAAGGCGGTCATTGAGCCTACAGACACTGAATGGAGTGCGAAGTATTATTTTAGTCTCTACCTACCAAAATAGCTCTCTCACTAGCGACTCATTCCATTCTCGCCTAGAAACAACATTTTACCTCACAAATTGACAATTCGTATCCCACCCGAATGTTCTAGTAGTGATTACGGTGGGCAAAGGCTCTCGTGGAAGCCACCGTTCCTCCCAAGTTTTTATTTTCTTCCTATTGCCAACCTGCCACTTAAGGCCTTTCTTAATGATGTCTCTAGATTGAGGAATCCTCCGCCAAAAAAATGAAGAATGTGGCTGACAGGACCCATCCTAATCCTTCTGGATTATCGTGGGATGTGCCTACTCCCGTCTGATACCGCATGTGAGACAAGGGATAAACTCATCCCCCCGCTCGTGGTTATCCAGAGTACGCCAGGATCTGTGGTGGCATGTGATATCTCGATCTTTGCTACAGCTCGCATCTGCGATCAACCTAGAGGGTGCCAAAAACAACAAAATGTGTGAGTGGACAAAGATAAACATTTATTTAAAACGCTTTTCCAAATCAAGTTTTCACCCTCCGTTTTACAAAGCATGCACGCATATCACTTAAAAACCAACACTTTCATCATAAAACCACCACAAGTTACAAACAACTACAAGACACAGTCACTGAGTGAAAAACCTTGGGACCTATTCTTATATCTGTCTAATCATCGGTCTTAACAGGGAAATCACCTGGGAAATCACCTATCTATATCACTGTCACGATTTTCATATCGACACGCGTGCGACTCGAATTTACACAACCGATCTACACCAGG
This sequence comes from Prinsepia uniflora, assembly GCA_032719365.1. NCBI lineage: Eukaryota > Viridiplantae > Streptophyta > Magnoliopsida > Rosales > Rosaceae > Prinsepia > Prinsepia uniflora. Next base: position 40,700,822 of record CM064866.1, read on the forward strand.
ATCAGGAGTCCGCGACTCGACGTCTAGGTGCGGCACTAGGCACGGAGTCCCTGACTCGAAGTCTCAGTGCAATAACCCAACACTCCTGGAGGTATTGTCATCGCGACCTCTCCAGGGAAACACATCCCTACCGGAGTCATATCCATCAAGGTCCTCTCCAGGGATACACATTCCTACCAGAGGCTCTCTCTGGGGAAACACATCCCTGCCGGAGTCATATCCATCATCTTATTGGGTCCTCTCCAGGGAAACACATTCCTACCGGAGTCATAGCACACATCTCATAGGGTCTTCTCTGGGGAAACACAGTCCTACCAGAGTAATAGCCAACATCTCATAGGGTCCTCTCCGGGGCAACACATTCATGTCGAAGTCATAGCCAACATCTCATAGGGTCCTCTCTAGGGAAACACATTCCCGCCAAAGTCATAGCCAATATCTCATAGGGTCCTCTTCGGGGAAACACATTCCTACCGGAGTCATAGCCAACACATAGGGTCCTCACTGAGGAAACACATTCCCACTGGAGTCATCATAAAAACAGTGGGAACATATTTTCGTAAAACAGTTATTTTGCACAGGGTTTCAGCCCAAAACTAGTTTCCATAAATCACATAAAAAAGGTGTCCAGTTTCATGTCAAATGGGGTCTGAAACCCAAAATCTCATAACACAACATCCAATGGGGTCCTTGGCCCGAAACATGGTTTCCAATGGACTCACCCCCGGAGTCCATTATCCTTCTATCTTTCAATTAGGTCACAAGCCCGAAATCATTTCAATGGGGTCTCAGGCCCGATCTACCCTCTCATGAAAATCCATAAATCATTCATTTCAAAAATCATCATTCAAATCACTATGCAATCATTGCATTTCAAATCATGTTTATAAAACATTAAAACATATATGCATGCATCATTTAGAAAGCAAGTCCACTCACACACTGTCCAAGTTGTGCCTCGATACGTGTGCCATAAGCCTTCCCAGCACTAATTCACTATCTCCAGAACTTCCAGACTTGTCCAAATCAAACCAATGGTCACTAACAAACTCTATAAGGTAATAACTAAAACCCATGAATAGTCCTAGCCCAAGAACGTGTCCCAAATAAGCTTCCTGAGGCTAAAAACCTTGATTTGACTAACTTTATGATCTCTGATCGACTCGAAACCACACCCATTGGATTCGTATCGTCGAAGACTTTAAAATGCTCCTAGTACCACGTTCCCCCACGTCCTGGTCAAAGTAAAAGTCAACATTGACCAAAAAGTCAACACTGACGTCAGCAAAGTTAACACTACCGTGAGCAGTCAACGCTGAGATCGATTGCTGATGTCACCTAACAAGCTTTGACATCTATAAGATCTGATAGTGCCACGTGTCACACGTTGATTGGTCCACGTTCTTTCCACGGTCCTAACACCTCTTATAGTTTGCCACGTGACACCACCCGATTGGTCCACGTGGTCTGACATGTCAGGCTGATTGTACCTGACAGTTGCCACATGCTAGCATCCCATTAGTCCACCTCTGATAGCTATCAGATGATGACGTCAGCTGATGATGTCATCATTGTCTTCTTCCTCTATCCGAGTTGACACAGTTGACTGTAACGGGTCGCGCAGACCTACGACCTGACCTGACCCTAACTTTCTCAATACTACACTGTTTTTGTCCTGGTTTCTTCCTACACAATCGTCTCATTATCAGGAATCGATCCATCATCTTAAAAACATGAAAACCGGGCTAGAGATTAAATTTCACGATCGGACAGTCACGGCCAAGCTTTAGCCGCCCTTCTAAGGATATCCAGCTGTAAAAGCCCCCTATTTTTGATCCTTAGACCCTCGCAAGACCCCAATAAACATCATCCAAACATTAGAAAACACCATGCTTAGACCCCCTATTTTTGGTTTACAAATTTCCGTTTTCCTCCACCGTCCACAACACGTAAGTTATCCTCACCGTCACCATCTCATCCCCATTTTACTCTCAGTCTCTCAATAACCAAAGCACAAGTGGACATGGTGGGGTGGGTGTTTGGGTTGCACGGGTTTGGGGGATTTCGGGTTCGAATGAAGAAGTGAAGAAGATGGATAATGCACGTATGTATGGTGATAGGTAATGGATGAGTGACTAAAAGACAAAAGACTATTTTTCCTCGTAAAATTTGCCACCGTAAATAGTACTAAAAATGTCTGTCACCCGTAACTTTCCCGTACGATGTTCAATTTCGACGTGCCGCCTGTATACGGACTTGTATTAACTCAAACTACGTAACTGTCCTCGGTCCATGTGCATTGGACCTCCCAAGTTAAAAGTCAACTTGTTACCCTCATCTAGGGGTAAAATCGTAATTTCACCTCTATCTCAGTAATCTTTAATTAATTCTTAATTAATCCTGTAAATTTAGGACGGGTCGTTACAATCTTCCCTCCTTAAAGAATTTCGTCCTCAAAATTAAAACTGACCCAAGTCCACAACTAAACGGTGGAAATCCCATCTTGTCTCCACTCGAGCACTCTCGTGTAATAGTACACGTGCGACATAACCCACAGTACACACCGGTACTCACTGTCACTCGACATGAACCACAATCCAATGGTCAATGCTGAGACTCAGCTCAGCATTCCATGATCGAGTTCAACACTTCGTGACCAACCATCACTGGAGCTTCCAAAGCTCCAACACAACTCTCACCAATCGAGTCTCGATTTATAATTCTTGTGAATCCACACATTGGCTCGTAAGTCTCACTCAAGACCCCGAGAGTCGTCGATCTCACTTTTCACTCTCTCCGATAGGTCTGCAATACTAAGCTGACATCATAGTCGACTTTTCAGCCTGACGACTTTTCTCATATGACAATCGAATTTGACAACCCGCTCAGCTTTCGATCAGACAATCATCCTCTAGATCATGCTATCTCAAGCTGTCCTCATTGCTCCCACTGAGCGATCTTCTATCCTCTGTCACTAAACGGTCTACAACCGTAACCCACTGTCCATGGAGATACAACTTTCCTCTAAAACCCTCTAAGTCCACGCCAACGATCGTGATTATCTGGCAACTTCCGGCTCCACCGCGCTTTCATTGCGCCACTCTGATCTAGACTAGCTCTTGAGTCTCTACATCATATCGGATGTCCCTCAACGACCTACGTTGAAATCACGACTCGTCTCGAGTCTCGAACTGTCGTCTCACGTATCCTGTCGATACACACGTTGACATCTCACCCATCCTGGGTGTATCTGGACCCCATCGAATACTTGCCCTAGCAAGGATAATCACATATATAATCACTAGGGTTCCTCTGGCCCACATGGCTCTGAGCTCCGTGCACGCATAATTACTGAACCCTTTAACACCCCTCTACACTAGGCACAATATTCAATGCTCGATCCTTCTACTCAATGTACAATCAACGTCGGACCCCGTCCGATTACCACATCATATCATGTTTCTTTTCATCTCATATTCAAGGGGGATTGATCTTAAAATACACTAAATTCAGTTACAGGCTTCTCAAACTCTCAACTCTGTCGGTAGCTCCCGACAAGCTGGCTGCAATGTGAGTTACGTACCAGGAAAACCTCATCTGAACGTGGCAACCACAACACTTTCCAATAACATATTGGGAACTAAAGCACAACCTAAAACTCACTCCAAGCTCACTAGGTTAACTGGGGACATCGCAACAAGTGCCCCACGTCCCTAACAGCCACACGACATGGTGGTCCTGGCCTCAAGCCATCACTCACGCGGGCATCAACCACGTGTCCTGAAACCTAATCTGTCTTAGATCAAGGCCTTATATGCCTTTTATCATACCGTTTATGCACATCCAAAAGGTAGCACATGACGATTACCTAATTCTCACATTCAGTCTTTATGGGTTCACTTCCTGAGCACACACCCATGCCTCAAATCATGCATCACGAGAGAACTGGTCACTAAACCATGTATACCCCGTGCCTTGCACTGAGCCACTCGGGATCCTCTCTGTCCTGCTCAGTGCCCACCAAACTCACATGTTTGCCACTCTAGGGCACATCTACCATCTCGGTCATAATCCAAGCCCTCATTGGCATTACATCACTTAGACATACTCAGTGTCATTTGGAACCATCCGATCACTATTGGATTCCATTCAACTCATCGCTATCATATCCCACTCATCCCAGTCATCTCAATCATCTTCACTAGCATAAGGTGACATTCTGACACAATTCGGGGAAGCCTCACTATCTCTATCATCGTATCTATCATTGTTTCGTGTGTACATAAATCCCCATGACACCTCCGTGTTGTTTAGATCCACTCGATCATTTTTGGGATTCCAACCACCTCATCTGAACCGCTGCTGGATTCCTTCCAACTCATCTCACCTTAGGTATCACATCATCATTTGAGTCTTACTCCCAAGACCCGACACAGTCTGATGAAGCCTCATTGCCTCAATCTTCATCGCACTCCGTTCGGATCAAATCTAACCCAAAGCTCTGCTCGTAATGAGCAACCGCCAAATACATCTGCACCACATGCAAGATCTCACTTTCTGGCAACGTGTCTGGTTGTCGACATGACTAACGATTCTCTATCGTCTCAGTCATCACTAGAGCATGAGCTGATCCAGATCGATAAAATTCATCCACGTCCATTAATAGTAATGTCTACCACAACCGCTTGCAGACCAATCCAAGAAACTCACCACTATCGAGACTCCGTACACATGTGAGCAACTCACCGCATGTACCAACATCTCAACGCCTAATATCCACCGATCGGTACACCCTAGGATCCAGTCCACAAGTACCACACTCCTAGTAACTTGTCCAATCAATCTCGAACTAGGGTTATCACGAACCCGGCTGCTCACTGCAGCCCATCCATCTTGACCGATTCATCATTCTCGACTCTAAAAGTCGCCATACGGGGTAATTGGTACTCGACCAACCATCAACCACTATCTGAGGATCTCGTCCACTTGTAACTCAAACGTTGGGCCCACAAGAAATATGGCCTTACTCAATGACTAACACTGCTCAACCACAGCATAACACAACCATGGCGCCCCATGCCACACAACATCTATACCTTGGCATCCCATGCCAATCGACATCCATCCTGGATTCAACATACTGAAACATGGCATCTCATGCCAAATAGGATTAATTCGTGCTCTTTTCCCTCGTAAGATTACTATGCTTACCCTATCTACCAGGTTGATTCCGGGTAGTTACCACTACAAAGACATCACATCGAGTACCTATTCGTCACTCTAAGAGAAAAATGCGCTCTGATACCACTTTGACAGGACCCATCCCAATCCCCCTGGATTATCGTGGGATGTGCCTGCTCTCGTCTGACACCGTATGTTAGACTGGGGATAAACTTGTCCCCCCGCTCGAGGTTATCCAAAGTACGCCAGGATCTGTGGTGGCATGTGATGACTCAAACTCTACTACAGCCCGCATCTGGGATTAACGTGGAGGGTGCCAAAAACAACAAAATGTGCGAGTGGATAAAAATAAACATTTATTAAAAACCCTTTGACAAATCAAGTTTTCACCCTCCGTTTTACAAAGCATACATGCATATCACTTAAAAACCTGCACTTTCGTCATAAAACCACCACAAGTTACAAACAACTACTGGACACAGTCACTCAGTGAAAAACTTCAGGACCCATTCTTATATCCATCTAATCATCCATTTGAATAGGGAAATCACCTAGGAAATCACATATCTCTGTCACTGTCACAATTTTAATATCAACAAGCGTGCGACTTGGATTTACACAACCGATCTACACCATGCTCTGGAGCCCGGGACTCGGCGTCTAGGTGCGGTACTAGGCTCGGAGTCCATGACTCGACATCTCAGTACAATAGCCCGACACTCCTGCAGGTAGTGTCGTCGTGACCTCTCCAGGAAACACATCCCTACCGAAGTCATATCCATCAAGGTCTTCTCAAGGGAAACACATTCCTACCAAACGCCCTCTTTGGGGAAACATGTAACGACCCGTCCCAAATTTTTGAGATTAATTAAAAGTTAATTGGGGATTAGCAGGGCTAATCGAGGATTAGTCGAGGATTATCAGACGTTTAGGGTGGAATTACGATTTTACCCCTGACCGAGGGTAAAAAGTTGAATTTTGACCCGGGAGGTCCGATGCATGAGGGCCAAGAACCGTTACATACATCAGGTCGATACGAGTCCATAGACAGGCGCCACGTTGAAATTGAACGTTCGACGGGAAAGTTACTATTCATGAAAGTTTCGAAGCACTATTGCACGTTTTACGAGACGAGTGGGCTTTTGTCTGAAGTGGGCCCATATATTTGTATCAGGCCCAATGGATGAGTGACAAGTGTCACCCATCCATTGGCCACCATTTCCCATACATGCATATCTATCCCCTTTGTATGTATTCATCCAACCAAACCCGAAACCCCATCGAACCACCACCCCAATCCCTTCCCCTCACCTAATTCGATCTGAGTAAGAGACAGAGAGTGGCTGAGGAGCTAGGACGCGATGAGAGGTGGGGCTGCGATGCCATGGACGGTGGAGAAGTCTTGGGAAACAGGTAAACCCGTAACCTTTGAAATTTCGATTTCGTGTTTGGACGTTTGAGGGTTGGTTTTAATGATTGGGTCTTGCTTCTGGGACAAGGACGAGCTTACGAGGATTGGAAGAAAGGGATTTCGACGGTCGGACGGCTCTGGAAGGACGACCAAACCATGGTCGTGTGTTCTTCGATCGGTGAGGAAATTTTCAGGCCCCTTTAGTATGTTTTGGGACTGTAGATCAATTAGGAATGATTAGAGGAAACTATAGGAATTGAAATGGATGAAAAGGGATGGAAAATGAGGGATTTAAAGGCTTGAACTGGTCAAGCCAGTTCGGTTGGACCGAAAACAAGTGGACCGGACCGAACTGGGTTCGGCGAGAGGTTGAAGATGACTGTTCTGGGCGCGTAAGCTCCACGCGCAGTGCACTTTGGGCGGTGCATAGGGGCATATGAGGCACTGTTTTGGGACATGGTCAACATGTGTTTTTATTAATTTAATGTAACGAACATTTTGGGACAAGTTTCGAGTCGATCGGACATCATTTAGATATAGTTTGGGATGTCTGAAGGTTTAGGATCGAATTTAAAATATGTTAAAAATCTTGGAAAATTACGGGGATTTAGTGGAGGCATATTGAAGTAGTTAGTAACCCTCCAGTATGATTTGGACAAGTTTGGGAACCCCGGAGATGGTGATTGGCCCGGAGAGGCTTATGGCGCGCGTATCGAGGCACAGTATGGACGGTCTGTGAGTGGACCTTTCTTTCTAAATATGATGCATGTATAAATTTTTTATATGTGCTTACAAACATGTTTTGAAATGTCATGAGTGCATATGATTTAATTATAGTTATTGGGCATTTTCGGAGGAAAATGCATCATTGCACGTAGTTCGAGGTTTTTGTTTTATATGAAGTTTGGGCTTCGACCAAGTGTACTACGTGCGTATGTTTTACATGATTTGTATGTGATTCGGAAGGTTTCACGGAGAGGCATGAAACTGAGGAACTGATTTACGATTTGGGAAGATTTCAAGGAAGTGCGTGAAATCGAGATTCGGGCATGAGTCCCAATTGAAAGATGATTTGAAGGTTTTGGATTTGGAAATATGGAATCGGGAATGAAACCCATTTGATTGGAACCCATCAGACTTGGATTCAATATGATTTAATGAGAAATCGGGCTAGAGGCCCATTTGGTTTATATGATCGGGTTGGGGGCCCTTTGGTTAACGAATTCGAGCTTGAGCCCCAGTTCGTTATGATATCGGGCATAAGGCCCAGTTATGATTTATAAATGTGATTTCGGGTTGGGGACGCCAAATGAATTTGGATGTATGATGGTTTTATGGAAAACCGGACGTAGCCTTTTGAACTATTTTGAGATATTTTGTGAAATAGATTTCTATATACCATTCTCACGAATGGTTGCACTCCAGACGTCTCGTAGTATCTTGGAGTGTCGGGTTATCTCCTTCAGACGCCTCATAGTCTCTTGGAGTAGTCATGGGGCATTGCCTGCAAGGGCTTATTGCACGGAGCGACCGGTCTGCATAGTGACTCAGTAGCAGGATTGCTAGAGGTTAAAACCTCCCTGCAAGGAGGGTCAATGATCTGCGGGTAATTAACCTAGGTGGACCCTGGGGAGACTTGGGATTTGAGACCCTGAGTAGCACGCGTACCTTGGAACCGTGACAGTAGTGTGGATTGTGATATCTGGGATGTTAGGCACCAGGGTTACCGAGGATTGGTTTTTGGCTGAGACCCACATGTATTGGTTTCGGGCTGAGACCCACATGTATCAGATTTGGGCTGAGACCCATGTTATTTGGTTTTGGGCTGAGTTTCCACATGATTGGTTTTGGGCTGAGTTCCCATATGGTTTGATTTATTGTTTTTGGCCAAGGCCCTAATGGTTTAATGATTGATAACTATTTTTCGAATGCATGCATGCTTTTTAGTGAAGGGCATAAAGGTTTTCTTTTCGTGAAATGTGTTTTATAAATTATTGGTTTCGTCCACTTACAGCTTTCAATGGTTTTAATGTCCTCCAGATCGAGCGTGGATGCAGGCTGTAGCAGAGACCGAGACATCACACTTCTCCTCCGATCCTGGCGCACTCTGGAAGCCTCAGTTTGGCTAAGGTTGGAATTATCCCTTGTCTGACACTTTGTGTCAGACGGGAGCAGGCACGTCCCGTGATAATCCAGGGGATTTGGGACGGGTCCTGTCAAGTGGTATCAGAGCGGGTTGGCTCATATGGTACTCTGATACCAAAATGGTATTGGAGCGAGGTTGTCGCTATTCGAGAAAACCGTGTAGCTCTTGTCGTACGCGTAGGTCGAGGATGTGATGTCTCTATGTGGAATCAGGTCGTCATCAACCTGATAGTTAGGGTATGAGTACAAGGATTTAGTGGAATCAAACCCTAGTTAGGTTATGTTAGCAAGAGGTGCAATGGTTTAGGGTTCGATTGGCACAGGATGCCGTGTTTTGGTGAGATTCGATCCTAAATAGGATCGTTGTGTATGGGAATCCAACGGCTTGGAGCTGTAGTGTTACTGGTGGATAGAATCCAATGGACCAGTAGACACAGGTTGAGGACTTGAGAGTCGGAGACCATTGAGTGGTCATGGCGGTTTTGGATTGGGGCAAAGTGGAATCAATGGATGTCGAATGACAGGGATTACCACGGTATAGAAGTTGTATGGTATGACATGCCGTTGCTGGGCGGTGGTAGACACCGAAGAGGGCCAGTTCTTATGGGCCCAGCGGCTGGAGTCCGTAAAGTTACGTGAGGACGAGGTCCTCGGATCTTGGTTAATGGTTGGTGGTATACCAGTGTCGGAATAAGACGACTCTTCAGAGTCGAGAGAGATGGATCGGTAAGGATAGATGTGCTACATTGAGCAGCCGGGTTTGTGATAACCCCAGCTTGAGATTGATTGGACAGCACCAGGAGTGTGGTACTTGTGGACCGGATCCTGAGGTGGACTGGTGAGTGGTTATTACGTGTTGAGTGGTTGGTACTTGTGGTGAGTGGACCGCATGAGAACGGTGTTTCGATAGCGAAGCGTGTCTGGGATTGGTCTGCACGCAGTTATGTCAGATGCTACTATTGATGGATGTAGTCGAGTCCTATCGAGGGGACAGGCTCGTGTTACAATGACGACGGAGACTTCTCATTTTCTGCTCTTTAGAAGATAGTGCTTGGTGCCATGGAATGACATAGTTTTAATTTTGATGTCATCATCTTGGATTCTCCTTGATTCTTCCCTAGGTAGGATAACGAGGAGTGATATGACAGTTAAAGGGTTCAAATATGGTGTAAGAACCGAACACGTAGGTTGTGAGTCAAATTTGATTGACTTGAAGAACCAATGGTACTTAGCATCACCGGATGTGGCGAGTGAGTCTGAGGTAGTTGAACCACAGTGGATCGAGGTGATTGGGATAATTGTGGCCACTCTGAGTCGAGTAGACCGAGATCTGGTCGTTATAAAAAAAAAATTGTATTGCTAATTATACTAAGCTAGCAGCAGAGGAGAATCGTATTGTAAGAAGAAATGATTATCCAACCTCTGTCTTGCGCAGATACAATTTTGTTGGATATATGGAGAATGTATGTGATCTATCTTTGTCATGAAGAGGAGCATGTGTTGGACACTATGGTAACGAGATTCCGACTGGTACGTCTTGGTGGACGTGATTCGGATAGACACACATTGGTTGACTTGAAGTGAGTTATCACTTGGGGTAGGCCCTAACCCTGCTATGACTATTTAGGTACGTGGGTGCATAGGATACACCAATTATAGTTGTGAGGGTAATGAAAGTTATCGAAGAAGCTCTGATGTAATGGAGTTATGGTGGACTGGACATTGAGTATTGTGCACGAAGTCGGAGTTAGTTGGTAGGGTTCAGTGATTGGTGTGAGCGGGGGCTCAACATCGTGGATGAATAAGGGAACCCTACATTGCAGACGTGTTATTACTACTAGACAAGTATTCTACCAGGTCCAGTTACACACGGGTCAAACTGAGTTGGCGGTTAGGATAACCACATGTGCGTATGATGCCAGCGTAGATCATTTAGTGACATGAGTTACGATGTGGGGACTCGAGAACGAGTCTAGACCAGAGCAGCGCAACGGAAGCGCAGTAGAGTCGGAAGTTACTGGCTGGTCACGATAGTTGTCGATGGGATTGGCTTATGTATGAAACCAATCTAGCATGTTGTGGTAATGGGGTAAATCGGTATCCGACAGGATCAGGTTATTAGGTAGTATTAGGAGTCTAGTGAGAGTCAATATGAGTATGAGAAAACGAGAGTGTTGACTGATATGAGTACCGAGGTCGATAAATACCGTAAGTTTGAGTATGGTCAACGAGGTGTGATTCTTGCCATGGTGACGGTATGATCTAGAGGATATTTTCCCAATCGGATGCTAAGCAGGTTGTGAGCTCCAGTTATCGGATGAGAAAAGTCGTTAGGCTGAAAAGCGGTTGGGATGACAGTTTAGTATAGCTGACCTGTCAGAGTGGGTGACAGGAAAGGCACCGACATTCTGTCTCGAGGGAGACTCATGCACCGGCAAGTGATTTCTCATGATTCAGAGATCGGAACTTAGTTGGTGATAGTTGGGCTGGAGCGTTGGGAAGCTCCGATGATGGTTAGTCACGAGATGGTTGCATTGGTCACGAAAGGCTGAGTGGAGCCTCAGCATTGACCGTCGGACTATGGTTCACCGACGAGTACGGTGGTTATAGCGGACGTGTATGTACACGAGAGTACACGGGTAGGGGGACATGATTGGATTTCCATAGTTTAGTTGTGGATTTGGGTCAGTTGGAATTTCGAGCACAAAATTCTTTAAGGAGGGAAGGTTGTAACGACCCGTCCCAAATTTTTGGGATTAATCAAGAGTTAATTGGGGATTAGCTAGGCTAATCGAGAATTAGTTGAGGATTATCGGACGTTCAGGGTGAAATTACGATTTTGCCCCTAAACGAGGGCGAAAAGTTGACTTTTGACGGGTCGATACGAGTCCGTAGACAGGCGGCACGTCGAAATCGGACGTTTGACGAGAAAGTTACGGTTCATGGAAGTTCTGAGGCACTATTGCACCTTTTACGAGACGGGTGGGATTTTTTCTTAAGTGGGCCCAGATATTTGTATCAGGCCCAATGGATGATTGACAAGTGTCACCCATCCATTGCCCACCATTTACAATACATGCATATCTAATAATGTCTCATATTCATTCCCTCGCAGGTTTCAAAATCAAAACAAAAACAAGGAAGCATTCGAGGACGAGATCATCAAGATGCTGCAGAAACTTCAAATCACACTTCCTTTTTCCAAAATCCTGGAGCACATGCCCATCTTTTCCAAGCTTATCAAGGATCTAGTTGCTGGAAAAAGAGGATTTGAAGCCCCAAAAGTCGTGGACCTGCCCCAAGCTTGCAAGGCAGCCCTTGTTTCCATGCTCCCGAAAGTCAATGATCTCGGGGCTCCTTCACTTCCTTATGTCATTCAATCTAAACGTTTTGAACATTTTTTATGTGATACAGAAGCTTCAATTAACATTATGCCTTTCCATATTTATAAGTCTTTGAACTTAAGAGATCTTAAACCTACTCATCTTTGTGTTCGATTGGCTAATGCGTCAGTTTCTAACCTTGTAAGTGTGTTGGAGGATGTTGTCGTTCAGATTGGGGATGCGTGCATTCCCGCTGATTTCTATGTCTTGAAGATGGATAGAATTGACAAGAATGGGGAGCCACCATTGATCTTTGGACGTCCTTTGTTGGCTACAGTTGAATGCCTCATTGATGTGAGGAATGGACAGGTATCTATTCGGGTTTTAGGCAAGCTTCGTACTTTCTCTATACATGATACCATGCAATATCCAGCGGAACCTATTGATGATTTCCCTTTGAATATTATGGATATGCTTCTTAATGAGAATCTTAAGCTATCATGTGTGGGAGATGACCTAGAAAAAGCCCTCACCTTCCCTAAACCCGACACCACAATGACCCAAACACCATGGCCGAATTGATCTCCCTAAATGCCTCGCCATACATGCACTTGTCCAAGGCCCCCTATGAAGCCTTGCCCCTCACCAGCACAGAGACCTTGCCCTCTCATGTCTTTCCTCCTATCCTTAAGTTTAAACCCCTTCCAGAAAATCTCAGGTATGCTTACTTAGGAACCAACCAAACTCTCCCAGTCATCTTTGCCGCGAACCTTATTCCATCCGAGGAAGACTTGCTTTGTCACATCCTTCGCACCCATCAAAAGGCCATTGGGTGGACTATTGCTGACATTAATTAAGGGCATTATAGGATTCTCCTTGAAGAAAATTTGAAGCCCTCCCGAGAGGCACAAAGAAGGTTGAACCCACCAATGAAAGAAGTTGTCAAAAAAGAGGTGCTAAAGCTTTTGGATGTGGGCATCATCTATCCAATAAGTGATTCTAAGTGGGTAAGTCCAGTGCAAGTAGTGCCTAAAAAGAGTGGAATCACTGTGGTTAAGAATGAAAAGGATGAGCTTGTACCCCAAAGGATACACAAGGGTGGAGAGTATGCATTGATTACCGAAAGCTCAACACTACCACTCGTAAGGATCACTTTCTCTTGCCTTTTATTGATCAAATGTTGGAAAGATTGGCAGGGAATTCTCATTGTTGTTTCCTAGATGGATATTCTTGGTATAACCAGATTCAATTGCCCCAGAAGATCAAGAGAAAACGACATTCACTTGCCCTTATGGAACATTCGCTTACCTGCGCATGCCCTTTGGTCTATGCAACGCACCGGCCACTTTTCAAAGGTGTATGATGAGTATATTTTCGGATATGGTTGAGGATATCATTGAGGTATTTATCGATGATTTCTCTATGTTTGGGCATTCATTTGAGTAGTGTTTGATTAATCTTTCCCGGGTACTTGAACGCTGCGAAGAAAGTAACCTAGTGTTGAATTGGGAAAAGTGTCACTTCATGGTTCAACAAGGTATTGTCTTGGGCCACGTGATTTCTAGCAAGGGTATTGAGGTGGACAAGGGTAAATTGGATATTGTTGAGCAAGTCTTCTTGGGATCGACCTTTGCTTGCAGCTATACTACCTATACGTCTTGTGCGCTTGCAAAGTTTATTACACATAGATATTTTGCCTAGTACATCTTTTGTGCTTGGTAAAATCTCTATCAAGTTGGATTTTGTTGAGAGATTACCATACCCAACCACAGTCAAAGAGGTTAGATCTTTCTTGGGGCACGCTGGATTTTACAGGAGGTTCATTCAGGATTTCAGCAAGGTATCTCGACCTATGTGTGCTTTGCTTGCTAAGGATGCTGTGTTTAACATTGATAGAGAATGTAGGGAGGCTTTTGACACTTTAAAGGGGAGGCTCACGAGGTCCCCTATCATTATGCCCCTCGATTGGGACCTTCCATTCGAACTTATGTGCGATGCTTCAGAGTTTGTGATAGGTGCTGTTTTGGGACAGCAACGCGATAAACTTCCTCATGTCATATACTATGCAAGGCGAAAACTTAATGATGCCCAATTGAAATATTCTACAACTGAAAAGGAGCTTCTTACTGTCATATTTTCTCTGGAAAAATTTCGGAGTTACTTGATTCAAACAAAGGTCACAGTTTACATCGATCACGCAGCGTTGAAATATTTGTTGAGCAAAAAGGATGCAAAGCCTAGATTGTTGGGATAGATGCTTCTCCTTCAAGAGTTTGACTTCGAAATTCGGAAAAAGAAGGAGAGTGAGAATGTAGTTGCTGATCATATGAGTCGTTTCATCCATGGCTCGAATGAAGAAGAGGATCACTTTCCCTTGCACAAGACATTCCCCGACGAACAACTTTCAGCATTGAAGCAATTGATCCATGGTACGCTGATTTGATTAACTTTATTGTAACCAAGCAATTCCCTTTTTTTAATAGGTACCAAAGGAATATGCTTGCTAAGCAAGCTAGGTATTACAGTTGGGACGAGCTCTACCTATGGAAACATTGCCCGGATCAAATCATTCGACGATGCATTCCCGATGGTGAGGTACGTTCTATCCTTGAATTTTGTCATTCTTTTTCGTGTGGAGGTCACTTTGGGGCCAAGAAAACAGCGTATAAAGTCCTTCAAAGTGGTTTCTATTGGCCCACACTCTTCAAGGATGCTCATGAATTCGTTCTCACATGTGATCGATGCCAAAGGCAAGGTAACATAGATCTTACGAATCAAATGCCTTTGAACCCGATTTTAGTTGTTGAGATCTTTGATATTTGGGGCATTGATTTCATGGGGCATTTCCCTATTTATTTTGGTAATGTTTACATATTGCTTGCTGTGGATTATGTATCTAAATGGGTTGAGGCACTTGCCACTAAAACTAATGATGCTAAGATTGTTGTGAGTTTCATTCAAAACCATATTCTAGCTAGGTTTGGTGGACCAAGGGCCATCATAAGCGATGGAGGCTCCCACTTTTGCAATCGTTGTTTTGAGGCTTTGATGAGGAAGTATGGTGTAAATCACAGAGTATCCACCCCCTACCATCCTCAATCAAGTGGGCAGGACGAAGTGTCCAATAGGGAGATCAAAGCGATACTTGAAAAGACAGTTCATCCTAGCCACAAGGATTAGTCCTTAAGGTTGAACGATGCACTTTGGGCTTATAGGATGGCTTTCAAGACACCTTTAGGTATGTCCCCTTTTCAATTAGTCTTTGGTAAAGGTTTTCATCTACCTGTAGAGCTCGAACACAAGGCTTTTTAGGCGGTTAAGAGCATGAACATAGACCTAGACGCTGCTGGAATTCACCGAAGGTTGCAACTAATGAGCTCGATGAACTTCGCAATGAGGCATATGAAAGCTCACGAATTTACAAGGAGAAGACCAAGGCCTTTCATGACAAGAACATTCAAAGGAAGGTCCTTCAAGTTGGCCAACTACTCTTGCTCTTCAACTCCCGACTCTAGTTGTTTCCCAGTAATTTACGTTCTTGCTGGTCTGGTCCATTCATTATCACTAATGTTTTCCCTCATGGTGCAATTGAAATTCAACATCTGGTTAAGCGAGAACCCTTCAAGGTGAATGGCTATAGACTCAAGAACTACTATGGGACGTCTCCCATCCCCCTTGAGGCCCCCGAGGCCCCTGGACCTGCTCACTCATGAGCTGCTATCCTCGTCTCGCCTAGACATTAAATCAAGCGCTCCTAGGAGGCAACCTAGCCCTGGTTTGTTCCCTTTTTCTTATGGACGCTTTTCACCTTCTAACTAATGAATTTGTCTTCCTTTTATGCTCAAAACATTGAGGACAATGTTTCATTTAGGTTTGGGGGTATTGGACTTAAGTTTAGGGGTACACAAATCAGTTTCTGTTTTGATTTCCTTGCTTTTTTTTTTCTGCTCTTAATTCCTTGCTGTTTTTTTATTTGTTTTTTGTTTTCTTTGCTGTTTTTTGTTTTCTGATGCTAGTTTTTATGCATAAACAAGTTAATATGAATGTATAGAACATGAGAATTGCTTGTACTTATTAAGAATCGTTGCCATTGCCATTGAATTCACACTTGCACTTCACAATACCATAATCAAGTGATTAAGCAAACAAAGCAATTGAATTTGAGCATACTTAGAAAATTAGTGGAGACTACCATTGTGAGATCTTTGAGCTTGATTTCCTTTCTTTCTGAGTGATCTACTTGTTTTTACTCTCAAACACTCATCACTTTGTTCATAATTGCATGATATCTTTCTATTTGCATTGATGTTTAAAGAACCATATCTATTCGATGCTCTTGATTTAATGTGTAATTGTTTATGAGATGTGATATAGGCTATGTGTGTTTTAGCTCCTAAAGGCCCTTCTTTTCCCCATCCACATTGCATGCTCCCTAAGCCCCTTTGAAGCCAAACACTTAGCCATTTTGTTCTTCACCTACAATATGACCTAACCAAGTTTTGAACCGTTCATAATGGCTACACCCTATAATCTACACTTGTGTCAAGGTTGCATCAAATGAGATTCATGGTGAGGTGGAAATATGTTGATGTTTTGTGCTACTTATACTCATGTGATGGAAGTATGTTTGAATGGAAAAGATCGTTCGATTATTTGTAAAGTGAGGAAGTTATTGCATTATCTTGGCTCAGCTCATCTATAAAAAAAATGTATCAAGTTCATTAGTGAAAAAAAAAATTTGTGATTAGAAAAAAAAAACAATGAACTTAGAGTTGAGTCAAGTGAGCCAAGTACCTCAATTAGAGCATTTTTGTGAGCTTAAGCACGGTTTCATCTAGACTCAAGGTCCGAGTCATGACTTATCATGCCTTGATACGGTTTAGGTTCTTTGAATTCCAACTTTCCTTTCTAAACCCAATAACCTAGCCCCATTACAACCCTTAAATGAAGACCTATTGATCTTGTGAATGGTTATGCAAAGGATTAAGGTACGTATCTCTGTTCTTAAACTTCAATTCCTTCGTGAGATCATTACTTACATAGAAAGTGCTTTTCTTCATTGAAATCCATATGTGATTAACTTGAATTTATTTACATAAACTCTTCACATATGCTTGCTGAGTGAAAACCTTAGGATTCTTGAGCATATTGAGTGATGCCTAGTGAGGATTAGAGTCGAGGCGAAATCTTTCTAGGGTGTTTAGATGACGTTGCTTTCTAGTTTGATCATTTGAGATGACAGGACCCACCCTAATCCCCCGGGATTAAGGGCTAAACCCTGCTCTCGTCTAACTTACGCATGACACTAAGGCTAAACTGACGTCCAACCTCCATGTGACACGTAAGTAGGACAAGGGATTTTCGGTCCAACCATCCTAAAAGTATCCGGACTTCCTAGAGTGCACCGAACTACGGTGGATCGCTGGTGTGATGTCTCCGTCTCTCTCGACCAACAACCCGTATCGGAACAACCTGGAGGGTATCGAAAACACAAAAGACTGTGAGTGGACAAAAATAAAGTATAGATCAAAACAGTTATCAGAAACATAATTACGTTTATACCCTCCATTTAAAAACCAATGTTTGCATATCAATCTCAAGTTATGAAACCATTTCACATCAAAAACCATCAACAAAACCCATTATCGAAAACCCGAATCAAATTTGTCATTCAAATCCAGGCCTCAGCCTCAACTCACAAATCGATCTCAAAGTATCGGAACTCAGTCCCAAAACTCATCAAATCCAATTCATCCGGGCCACTGCCCAAAACATTGGAAAAAAAGTGAAAAACCAGTGAAAAACATCAATCATACAAGTTTACTAGATCTCAAGTGCGCCCGAGTCTTTAAACTCAAAACCATGCGCAATAACGAGGCCTTCCCGAGATATCAACGAGTCTTTAAACTCAAAACACAATCACATGCCTCGGGGGTATCACAATCACCGAGTCTTAAAACTCAAAACATATACCGAGTCTTTAAACTCAAAACATCTCAATCCAGGGCCATCCCCCTATTAATCAATCTGAGTCTTTAAACTCAAAACCAAATCCAGCGGGTTTTTCTCTTTTTCCTGGTCTTTAAACCCAGAACCATTTTGCAAGCAACAGTGAAAACCATTGAAAATCCTTATCCAAATTCGCAACAATGATTTCGTAAGCCGGTATCTGGAACCACTGTCCCGAACCCAAATCCAGATTTCCTTTCACAAATCCAGTTTCAAAGTCGAAAACTAGTTTATCGAAATCTCAGAAACAGGGCTCCAAGCCCGAAATCACTTTTCCAAAATCCATTAAAACCATGATCAACTCACAAGATCGTTCAAAATCTCGTAAAACGGGAAATGCTGTAAATATCTCAAAAAACGTGCAAATCCATAAACCAACAAGATCATAAATCAAATCATAGAATCACGTATAGAAAACATATAAAACATATATGCATGCATCATAAGTTTGAAAGCAAAGTCCACTCACAGACCAGTTATGCCTCCGCCTCGATACGCGTGCACTTACGTCGTTCCCGGTGAAAACCACTATCATCGGCTTTCCCGAACCTGTCCAAATCCTATAATAAGGTCACTAACTACTTCAACAAGCTTATACTAAAGCCCCGTAATTTTTCCGAATTTTTAACTATTTTTAACCGAGCCCTAAAACGTTCGGGCATCCCGAAATATATCGAGACGATGTCTGATTGACTCGAAACCTGTGCCAAAATGTTCGTTACATCGAATAATTTAAAAGTTGTGTTGGAACCATTCTCGAAATACGGGCCACGCGCCCACACGCGCCACCCAAAGGGGTTGCGCGTGGGAGCCACGCGCCTAGGCACTATTCATCGTATTCCTCAATCGACCAGTCTGAACTGGTCTGCAAATCCAGTCCAACTGTTGAACCGGCGTTCACGGTTTTGTCCAATTTTTAAGCCGTTTTAAGTCCTAATTAGCCTATTAGTTTCATCCATCCCTTTCCTACGCATTTACATAATAAAAACAAGAACTTAGGATCTGTTTGTTACATCGAGAAACACAATTCAATTTCTTTCCTTCTCTGTTCTTGCGAGTTCGACCACCATTTTCCCTCCTTTCAAGTTCATTCGCTTGGTTTTAATCTCCAAAAGACATTCCACAAACCCTAAACACCGTAAGAAGCATGGACACAACTTTACCAGTTTTAATTTAAAATCAATCTCACGGGTAACTTACCTTACCATCCTTCTCGAACCGTGCCTTTAAGCCCGTTGAGTTCCTCTCAGCTTCTTTATCATTTTGGTTTCACAAAACATGTGCAAGTAATGAGCCTTGGGGGAGATTGAAGTTAAAATCACATTTCCCTCTCTGTTTCTCAAATTTGAAAACCACCGCGCACGGTGGCCCTTGTGACGGCACTAGCACCAACTCACCGTCTGCTCTGTCACTCCCCTTCACTCTCATAACTCTCATCTCAGGTTGAGGATTTAGAGACCTAGCCTCCTACTCTCATCTCCTCTCAGTCTCCCCTGTTTTCTGTTCTACACCGTGCACACACAAAAACCAGCCCTGTTTTAAAACAATCGAGGCGGTTGCCCAATCTTCCACAGCCCTCTAGAGCAAGGACAAGTGTCCTAATTTTACTGGGCACAAGTTCTCAGTCAGCTACATGTCCAAACATAGCTGGTCACAGTCCAAGAGACCAAATTACCCTTACCCCTGAAATTTACCATTTTGCCCCTCGTACATTTAGGCCCATAACTAATTTATCTAAAGTCCGATTTTAATGTGCCGCTTGTCGTTGTACTCAAGAAATCGCGACCTTCCTAACGGTCCTCGGAATGCATGAAAATTCCATGTCGTATGAAAAGTAAAAAAAGTACCCATATTCAACGAAATTACCAATATACCCTCAAACTTTCGAACGTCATAACTTTCTTCTAGGATTTCGGAATCGGACGTGCCACCTGTCTATGAACTCATGACGTCTCGAACTACATTACGGTCATCGGTCAAAGTCCATTTGACTGCCCGAACGAAAAGTTAACATTTTTTCCCATTCTAGGGGCAAAATCGTCATTTCGCATCGTCCGTCTGAACGCATCCAACTAATCCCTGATTAACATCACTAATCCGTCAATAAAAACTAATCTAATCCCAATTTCCTGGATGGGTCGTTACATGAGATGTTGGTATAAACACTTAGCACTTGAGTTCACAGTTATGGCATGTTTCTTGGTTTGTGTGAGTTTATTTTATATTCTTGATTCTTATTAACTTGTTGATGCATGACTTCTAGCATCCTTTTGGTTGAGTAAAACTTTTGTGGGAATCATGCTGCTATAACCCTCAGGAGACAAAACTCCTCCTACTAGGTGAACCTAGAGGTTTAAATGCTTATCATAACTAGACCGAGTCTTTTATTTTGTTGTTTTTCTAAGGACTAGCAAAAGATAGGTTTGGGGGCATTTGATAAGTCACAAATTAGGCATCATTTAAACGTTATTTCTTATCCCTTTTACTTATATTTTGATTATAATCATTCAAACAATAGGAGAAAATGATCTCTTTTGTGAAGTTTGTGCAGATTGCTTAGTTGAGGTTTAAATCATGTTTTCCAATGAAATGTGATCTTTCTACGGCTAAATCTTTAAGGACTTATCAAGGACTCATAAAGGGCCTCATCATCTCCCATTTACATGACCAAGATCCACCAAGACCCTAAAAGTCATGGTCTAGCCCCTAGAAGCCCACAAAATGCGATTAAGGGTGTTTTAGGGGGTTTACTTGTGCATCAAGCAACTTTGGACGAATTTTCCTACCTTTCGTGGAAATCAAGAAACCATCTTGTATGTGGGTAGGGTTAATTAACTTCCCTAGCCGCAAATTATCACTTTTCCTTTAATTTAGGCAATGTAATCTGATTTAGGATAGCATTAAATGAATTCCTAGTCAAAGATGAAGTCAAGAAGTGGAAAGAAGGAAGGAAAGGGAGTCCTTGTACAACAAGGATCCCACAAAATGCGGCTAAACTAGGGTTCACGGTAACAAGGAGTTTTCCTCCTTGTTTTGGGCCTGTTTTTTCCCTTTCTTTTAGGGAGATGTCAGGTGTTAGGGGTTATAAATAGATGTTTTCTCATTTTTTTGGATGTTCAATTTACCTCCTAAGGTCCCAAAACTTTGCAAAATTTATGCTCAAAGTTTATACACAAAGTAGCCGCAATTTACCCTTTTCTTCATGCTTTTGGATTCAAGTCTTGCATCTTCTTTGTGATGTGAAGCTTGGGAGAAGAAAAGGTGTTTGTGCCACTTCTCTCACGCATCATTCATCTTAGTATTTGTGTTTCTTAATCCCTAATCTCTTTAAGTTTATATGCATTCAATTATGATGTTTGTTAACTTAGTTATGCGTGAGTAGTTTCCGTTAGGATTAGGGTTGTTTAAAGCCCTAGCCATGTTAGTTTATAATTAGATTTCTGGTTGTTGATTATGGTTGTTATGTATGCCTGGATTTGTTGGATTACTATGCTTCATGAACTCAATTTATGCTTGTAAGTTTGATCACCTTATTTGCGTATAATTGTCGATGTAATTGCTTGAGGGATCACCTTGATGTTTGTGTTCACCCTGCAATTTGTAGCATCACGTTTAAGAGGGAGAATCTTATTCGTAATCTAAACTCATGACTTCCTAGGATTGCACATCACTTTACTAGGGATAGTGTAGTGTCATTAAATCTTCTTCATGTTTCATGCATTATCACACACCATCGGTAATAGTTGTTTAAGGGCGGGTACATCACGCTTAAACATGCAATCTAAGAGAAGATAAATGTCTGGGATGAGCCTTAGTCGAACCCTTGCATGGGCACTTAATTCAGATACATGCATAATTAATCTAATCAACGAAATCTAAGGAGAACTTTAATTGGTAAAGGTGGATAACATGTCCTAATTCGTCCTAATCATCCAATCAATTTTCAAATCAAGTTTTTCATCATTTTGCACTTGTTTTCATCATTCAATTTTTTTCTAATCATCACTCAAAACCCCCCCAAATTTTTTTTTACTTTTTCTCAAGTTGTTTCATTCCAAACTAAGTGGATTTACGTTGAACAAGTCCTTGAGGGATCGACCTTTGCAAACCTACTATACTCGTCATACGATTTTGTGCACTTGCAAAGTATTACATTAAAAGTTATCATTCATAATTTCTTGGTTGATAAATCTTCTATCACCTGGAGTGGCAGATTGTCTTTTCCAGACCCCTCTTAGTATCCTGGAGTACTCACAAGGCATTGCCTGTGAGGGGTGATTGCACGGAGCGACCGATCCGTATAGTGACTCAGGAGTAGGATTTCCAGAGGTTAAAACCTCCCCCCAGGGAGGGTCATTGATCTGCGGGTCATTGACCTGGGTGGACCTTGGGGAGACTTGGGATTTGAGACCCTGAGTAGCATCTGTAGCTTGGAACCGTGACAGTGGTGTAGATTATGACATCTGGGATGTCAGGCATCAGGGATGCCAAGGATTGGTTTTGTGCTGAGACCCACATGTATTGGTTTTGGACTGAGACTCACATGTATTGGTTTTGTGCTGAGACCCACATGTATCGGATTTGGGCTGAGACCCATGTGATATAGTTTTGGGCTAAGTTCCCACACGATTGGCTTTGGGTTGAGTTCCCATAGGGTCTGATTTACGGTTTTGGGCCAAGGCCCTAATGGTTTAATTCTTGATAACTGGTTTTCGAATGCATGCATTCTTTTTAGTGAAGGCCATAAAGGTTTTCTTTTCGTGAAATGTGTTTTATAAATCATAGGTTTCGTTTACTCACAACTTTCCATGCTTTTAATGCCCTTCAGGTTGATCGTAGATACAGGCTGTAGTAGAGATCGAGACACAACATGTAACGACCCGTCCCGAATATCGAGATTAAATATTAATGAATTATGGTTTAGAATGACTAATCTGGGATTAGTTGAGTGAATCGGACGAAATGTGCAAAATGACCATTTTTCCCCTAGGCGTGAGTAAAATGTTGACTTTTAGTTTGGGCAGTCAAATGGACTTTGACCGATGACTGTGCCGTAGTTCGGGACGTCATGAGTTCATAGACAGGTGGCACGTTCGATTCCGACGTTCGAGGAAGAAGTTATGACGTTCGGAAGTCGAGGGGTATTTTGGTAATTTTGAAACGTAAGGGCAAAATGTTGACTTTTGACCCGAGAGGTCCAATGGACGAGGGCCAAGGACCGTTACGTAGATCGAGTCGATACAAATCTATAAACAAGCGGCACGCCAAAATAGGAGATTCGACGACGAAGTTGTGGTCACAGGAGTGAAATCAATTAACCGAACGAACCGGGATTTCGATTAAAATATTATTAAAATATTGAATAGTGATCAATGTTTGAGGACACTTGGATGTGTGACAAGTGTCACCCATCTCTTGTTTTGAGGCCTAAATTATGCTCCATGTTTTGGGGAAACATCATCATCATGTTTTATCATTTTTTAATCACCTTTAATCATTCTTAATTAGCACCATTAATCTTCTTCTTTGTATTTTCTTCAAACCGTGAACAACCATGGAAGCAGAGCTTGAGAGAATTGGCTTCCTTCCATAGCCCTTCTTGAGATGGAAAAATTGAGAGTTTGAAGAGACTGAGTTAGAGAGGGAAACACGGGGACAGAGAGAGAGTGGTGAAACAGAGAATCGAATTTTAGAAATTTTGGGGGGGGGGAATTCGAAATTGAAGCTTTGAGCCTTGAGGATCAAAATTGAGCTCAATTTGAGTTTTCTGGGATTGCCACGATCAGAATCATCAAAAGAATGAAGTAAATTGATGCCCAATTGGCTCTGAACGGACAAGACGACAGTAAGCAATTCCGAAGGTTGAGTTGTGATCTTGGAGAGATCAAATGATGAAATTAAATTGGGGAATGAGTTTCTCATGGTCCAAAAAAGCTTCTGGGTGGATCAATTCAAGGAAATCTGTTGAGATTGATGAATTTCGAAGAAGGAGCAGTACCCAGATGTTCTTCGACATTCATCTTCGAATCGTTTGATTTGAGGTAAGGATTAGAGAAATTATGTTTACAGAACTCTAATTGGACTTAAATCAAAGCTATTTGAATGTTCAATTGAATAATTGATGTCGAATTGATAGGAAACGAGTCGGGTTAAGACGCGGGTTACAGGACCCGAATCACAGAGAATCAGGTTGGGACGATGACACTGTAGCAGGCGTGTGGGTTTCACGCGCAGCCACTCAAGGCGGCGCATGATGGTGCGAGGGCACGAATCTGGAGGTGAGGTCAACATGACTTTTGTCCCATTTAATGTAACGAACATTTTGACACTGGTTTCGAGGAAATCGGTTATCGTGTCGATAGTGTTCTGAGTATTTGAAGTTTTATTATAAGTTTAAAATACGTATTTAAATTCCAGAAAAATTGGGGAAAATTATATGAGGTATATTGAGATGTTAGTAACCCTCGTTAATGATTTTGGATAGGAATTGTGATTTTCATAAATTTACGGAAAAACGTGCAGCTCAGAAGCGGGTCGTTTGGACGGTGTGTGTGAGTGGACTTTGTTTTCTAACCGTGATGCATGCATATATGATTTAAATGCTTTATTATATGATTTGATATGTTTCAACATGATGGATGTTTCAATCCGGTGATTTCTCGATTTTCTGGATTATTATATTATTTTTGGCACGATTTGCGAGAAACTGTGAAATTGATGTTTTGGGCGTAGGCCCGGGATTGAAAATGATTTGTTTTGACTCGGGTTATGAGTCATGAATTGATTTGATGTTTTCCGGGCATATTTTATGGTTTTACGTGAAAGTGGCAACTCAGGTTTACGGTTGCACGGATTTGAATGAAAATGATGCTTGAGACCCAATGGAATTGTGATTTTGATAGGATTTGTATTTCCATGTGATTACATGATGATATTGATGATTTTTACATTTATAAAGTAAATCGGGACTTTGGTTTTCCAGATTTGAGGAAACTATATTTTGGGGCTCAGACCCTATGTTAATAAATGATTTTGGTTTTCAATGCAACTGTTTTTTACTGGTTTTCATAATGGTGATGTGTTGCGGATATTTAGGGCATTCAGGTGGAAATATGTTTTTCTTGTCTCCCCGGAGTGCACCCTGGAGATAACGCTCGCCTTCGGGAGGGAAGTGTTTACCCCGAAGAGGTCACGTAGCACGATCTGTTGTCGTGCAGCCGAGGGAGGCTCGACTCAAACCAGAGATGGCAGGACCGCCCCCGAAAGGGGCATCGATAACCGCGCCCGGTCCTGCTCCCGTCTGGCAAGTCGACTGAAATACCCAAGTTACCCTCGGTACATGCCAGACCAGGGATAGCCACACGTGCTTACTCATGCCTCCGCCTCACCATCAGCCTTGAACAATGCGCCACGACCTGGAGGGTCAATAAAAACCAAAAGGTGTGAGTGGACAAAAACAAATCAGCTCGTAAAAACAGTTTGAAAAGACGATTTTACCCTCCGCGTAAAACCAATGCATGCATACCAAAAATCATTTCGCAATCGGTTAACATTTTCAACATAAGAAAAACAGTGTATCAAATTTCACATAAGGAAAACTCGTAAGAAACTCAGAATCCTTTTTCCTTTCTCAACCATCGGGTCTTAGCCCGCAATCATAAACACCGGGCCTCAGCCCAAAACCACGAATCAAAACCAGATGCACAACATGATCCAAAACCATCAACCATATACCGGGCCAATGCCCAACTCAACCGAAACATCAGAAATCATCAATAAATTACAAGTCAATCATTTTGCTGGATATCAAGTGCGCCCGAGTCTTTAAACTCAAAACCATGCGCATAATCAGGCCTTTCCGGGATATCAACGAGTCTTTAAACTCAGAACATAATCAATAGGCCTCGAGGGTATCACAATAACCGAGTCGTTAAACTCACGAGTCTTTAAACTCATTAAGGGCCCTCCCTGTCATCAATTAACCGAGTCTTTAAACTCAAAACGTGCTCCAGCAATAGCACCGGGTCTTTAAACCGAAAACAGTTCCCAACGGGTCTTTAAACCCAAAACAGTTTGTCAAACACAACAACGTGGGGTCCATCCCAAAATCACATTTTCGTAATGGGACACATGGTCCGAATTCTCACGTTCAATTCCCCAAACGTTCTTTCCAAACACAATCCAATCATCATTAAACACGGGGCATGCAAAAACATACCAATCACTTTATAAAATCCACTTTTTCATTCCCGAATTCGAATTCGCAACAATGATTCCGTAAGCCGGCATCCGGAAGCATCATCCCGAACCCAAACCAAGAATCCACTTTATATTTCCGAAAACCGAAATCTCGTTAATCAAAGTTACTTTTATGTCCCCGAGCATTAAGCCCGAACTCGCCTTTTTCAAAATCCATTTTAATTCCATGAAATCACTTCCTTTTCAAATCTTATTATTAATACCTCAAAACCACAATCATAATCACCAAAACCACGGTCCAATCACACACACGCGAAATCTAGTAAAGCGTGCAAATCCGGGACATTCCCGAAAAACGTGTCAAAACCGTAAACCACATTCACAACCGAAATCAAAACATCTCAATACATGATACGCACAAGTCATATAATATCTTTCGTTAAATCATCATCTAAAACACACGGGACCCATATCTCGAAATACGTGCAAATTCGTGTGCATATCAAAAATACGTATGAAAAATGGAAATCGAAATCAATCACAAAATCATGATCATAATCATAGAAATATTTATGCATGCATTAAATTTTGAAAGCAACGTCCACTCAACCACTGTTCTCAAGGCTCGGTTTTCGCGCCGCACGCGGTTCCGTAATTTCCGATATTTTTCAGAAATTTCAAATCCTGTCCGAAAACATACTTTAGTATCACTAAGGGCTTAGATAACAACATACTAATTTCCCATAATTTTCCGGGAATTAATCATTAATTACAAACGTAACATAAATCTTCGGACCCTCGGAAAAACATCGAAACGATGTCCGATAAATTCGAAACTAGCGTTAAAATGTTCGTTGCATTGTGTAGGACAAAAGTCGTTTTGAACTCACCTTGAAAAACTGTCCCACACGCCGTCGGGCGCCGCCGTGAGTGGCTGCGCGTGACACCCACGCGCCAGCTACAGTAACCCCAAAGGTCACCATCTTCACCCGACCGCCTAATAAACGGGCCATTTGACCCGCGTCAGAGCCCGATTCAATCCCTGCGATAAACTAACTAATTTCTTCAATTGATCATTCAGATGGACTCGTAACATACTTAATTAAAGGTCTGTGTCCCACATTCAAGTCAACACAGCCCCAAACCAACTCAATTGAACATGGGTCCTAATCGGGTTCGAAGTTCCAATTCATCACATAGGCATTGTTTTTCTTCAATTGATTAGCTATGAAGCTTCATAGACTCACCCTCAAGATGATTGGGGACTCAATTTCACAATAACTTACCTCCACGACCACGACTCCAAGCTCGATTTTCCTAAACTCCGTCGTCCCTGTCCATGGCTCCCAGGGCCTTCCAGCTTCGTCCCATCGATCTGGATCGACTCGACTCAACCCCAGGAGGCTAAATGAGGCCTTAATTTGCCATGGGTCGACCTACATTTCGAATTCGAGTTTGAAATTTCCAAACACGAGCTTCGGGTTTCTGGGTGCAGTTCCACTCGTTCAATCCACTGCATCCCCACATACCCAACACACTCGACTCTAATCACTCTCTCACCCTGCCTCAAACTCGCACCCGAGTTGTTCTAGTAGAAAAACGGCGAGCCTTCACTCACCCTCTGTTTTTCCCTCAGAGACATCTGCACTGTTTGAATACACCAGCCCCCGAATGTGCACCCTCAGACCCAAATACCAGCACCCCCACTTACTCTGATGACCGCACACGACGCCAACACCCGTGGGAAGACACTCTGGTCCCCCCCCCCCCCACCCCGTGCAACTGTCTCCCGCAAGCTCCCAAAACCAGTTTAAAAATGGCACCCGTGGCCTGCACTCCCACTCCAGGCGCACAACTTCATGCTCGTGGCTTCAAATTTCCAACCCATGACTCACACAAAGGTTCGCTTAATCAATTCATCACGCACTGCACACAAAGTCCCACTCTCTATTTTTCAATTCAGGAAAATGTACTAAGCCCATACACGGCTGTTGCACAAAATAGCAGCCAAAATTACCATTTTACCCTCAATTGACAATTTACCAAATTGCCCCTCACCATCCGTAACCCGTAACTTGGTCAATTGAACTCCGATCGACATGTGCCGCCTGTCATTGTACTCGGGGCATCGAAACCATCCTAACGGCCCTCGGCCATCGGACCCCCCGATCAAAAAGTCAACATTTTCCCTTATTTCGTCCAAATTATGGAAACGCCCCTGGACTTCCGAACATCATAACTTCCACTCGTTCAATCCACTGCATCCCCACATACCAAACACACTCGACTATAATCACTCTCTCACCCTGCCTCAAACTCGCACCCGAGTTGTTCTAGTAGAAAACGGCCAGCCTTTACTCACCCTCTGTTTTTCCCTCAGAGACACCCTCACTGTTTGAATACACCAGCCCCCGAATGTGCACCCTCAGACCCAAATACCAGCACCCCCACTTACTCTGATGACCGCACACGACACCAATACCCGTGGGAAGACACTCTGGTCCCCCCCCCCCCCCCCCCCCCCCCGGTGCAACTGTCTCCCGCAAGCTCCCAAACCCAGTTTAAAAATGGCACCCGTGGCCTGTACTCCCACTCCAGGCGCACAACTTCATGCTCGTGGCTTCAAATTTCCAACCCATGACTCACACACTAATCAAGGTTCGCTTAATCAATTCATCACGCACTGCACACAAAGTCCCACTCTCTGTTTTTCAATTTAGGAAAATGCACTAAGCCCATACACGGTTGTTTCACAAAATAGCAGCCAAAATTACCATTTTACCCTCAATTGACAATTTACCAAATTGCCCCTCACCATCTGTGACCCGTAACTTGGTCAATTGAACTCCGATCGACGCGTGCCGCCTGTCGTTTTACTCGTGGCATTGAGACCATCCTAACGGCCCTCGGCCCTCGGCCATCGGACGCCCTGATCAAAAAGTCAACATTTTCCCTTATTTCGTCCAAATTACGGAAACGCCCCTAGACTTCCGAACGTCATAACTTCCACCTCGAACATCAGAATCGAACGTGCCACCTGTCAATGAACTCGTGACGTCCCAAACTACATCACGGTCATTGGTCAAAATACATTTGACCGCCCGAATAAAAAGTCAACATTTTACCCACGACTAGGGGCAAAACGGTCATTTTGCATCGATTGTCCGATTCCACCCAACTAATCACCGATTAACCCTCATTAATCATGATTAGTTACTAACCTAATCCCGAATTCCGGGACAGGTCGTTACAATCTTCCCCCCTTAATGAATTTCGTCCCTGAAATTCCAACCGAAACTCAACCGTTTCTCCCTCCTAAAACCAGTTTCGTTCTCGAAATTTCCAATTATCCTTATTCCACATCTACCTCGTGGAAACATTTCGACCTCGCAACACCTTTACACTCGTACATCAGCTAAACCCATTTGTGCTCAGAGGTCCCATCACAGTCTCACGTCGCACCGACCACACTCGACCACCTCAAGTGGAATTGATCACCACTAAGCTTTACCGCCCTAGTAAAGCGCCAATCATCAGCCAATTGGTGTCACATAAAGTAGCGCAAGATCAATAACACGATCTCATCTCGCAGGGCAAGCCCAACCCTGCGGTATATATCAAGCTCAAAGTCCAGTTCACACAAATCCCAAGTGCGTCGGAACTAAGCCGAATACCAACACGTATAACCAAACCACTGGTACCTCCCACATACCATCACTAAATACCACTCGGCCTGTCCGGTACCAATCCTCGTACACCATACAGGGTACGTACATCCATCTCCAACAAGTCCACTACAAGGTTCACCGTCGAACACAATCTGACACTGAGGTTTCTTGTCCAATCTCATACTAGACAAATTGATCATTCTAACTCATCATCCATTCTAGATCCCATGGTCATCCGACCAATAACACAAAATCAACTCCCAAACACGTCATCCAAGATGTACCAATCCAAGCTTGCTTACCAAGGCGTGTACAGTCATTCCGGAAGGGTATCTAATCTTACTCACAATTTTCGAGGCGCACCAACCCCGAACCTATACTCGTTCAACGGTTACCACATCACATCCGATTTGACTTCGAAAAGAAGCCAATCCCAATCACCCATCTCTACGACTGACCAATTAGACCCTGTTGGATATCCACTCATCCACAGGTCAAGCCTCGAGTCCCAAACATAAACGTTCCCACTCGCTCGAGTACGGATTAACTTCGAAAAGAAGTTCAATCCCACTATCCTCATATCTAAACATTCACGACAGAGCGATAAGCTCTTCACCTAGCCTGATCAAGGCGATCACACTTTGAGTCCGTTACCGACCGACGGTCACCCCGACCGGTAACACCACGAATCCTAGATCGTCACACGCCCCAAGGCCCCATAACCTCATAATCCAGATCCACCTAGGGTCCACCCATGCTCACAGCTAGAAATCCACCTGGAACTCGATAATAGGGTCTTACACCCACTAGATTTCTTGTCAACCACCCAACACTCCTCAACTATTTTCTCCTCCAATCAATCATTCAACAACGTAACACATCCACTCTGTGGATCCCCTCCGTTTACCTCATATCGATCCCTGCCACTCCACCTAGGAGGGACCAAGGATGATCCAATACGATGTCATCGACATCCATCCTCTGTGCGTACAAACATAACTCACTGCACCCACCGTACCGAATATCCAACATCGTCTGCCACCAAGCAGAAAATGGGAATCTTGTTTACCCCAACCTCGGGAAATGCAACTCCACCCGATGACTCCAAAACACACATGGGTCCAGCACCCCAAAACACGCTCATCGTACTGGCATCCGCGATCAACGTCTGCCAGAGCAGAAGATAAAAAGTCAACCCTGATGACTTCCGAATATCGAATACCAATGCGGAAACGGGCACCGCTCACGTCCCACAATCACAACTCTCCTCGAAACTAAGATTCCACCCACGTTAAAAATAGACACACTCCCCATGAGATGTCAAGTCCAACCGTTGGACTCCCTACATCCGTATCTTACTTGGACAACCACGCGTCCACAATCAGCCCAATACTCAGACCTCACATCAATTAATGACTAATTATGCACATACACCGATTCCGATTGGGAATTACTCAACTCTTGTCACCTCGTCACTGTTGGGACTTACCCCAATACCTCATAATCTCAGCTGGATCCTATCCAGTCCATGAGTCAACCACTACTGAATCTCAAATACCAACGCACTCTCATCATGACAGAGCCACACCCCAACTCGTGGCTCAACACAATCTTACTCACTGACACTAGCACCAGCGCTAGTACCAGCGCCAACATACAAACATTCACACTAGCACACCGTGTGCATAGTGGGTAGCCCTGGATCTCCGCTCATACCGAGCGACGATCCCGCATCACTACTCGTACCCCGCAACCATGGGTATTACCATCCCGACAATCCACATCAGGATGGATGAACGTTCCCTGAACGCCCCCCTGATTCTCAACTACTACCATTACACCAAGTACTCACGACAATTAGCTATCTACCCAAGACCACCGTTCCACAAAACCAAGCCATAATTTCTAACTCCTCAATACCTGTCCATATTCTGGCCCTTGGCATCCTAAGTGCCAAACGTTCCTCACTTAGCTTTTCTGGCTCCTTTCGAGCCTGTACACCATATTAGGACTCACCTCACATTCCTAACCCAAAATCCTGACTCATCGTGAGTCCCACATCCACATCTCGACTCCTCCTGAGTCCAATCTCATACCAAACCAATCATGTCATCGCTGACATACCCAATCCCCGAGCAATATCCAATGCTCAACCACTTTCTGTTCGACCAATAAGGCCTAAAAGGAAGAACAATTTGCCCAAAAATGCGGCCTCCCAGCCACCGGTCTCGTTCGTCCTTACGACCCACACAATTTTACGTCTAACAAATCGTAGTTCACAGCGTCCACTACCCGACATCTGACCCTCAAACCAGGGTCAATCTCACCTGAGATCTAACATGAGGTCCCAAACACCCTCTCCTACTCGTCTCACTACAAGGTCGCCCACGAGGCTTACGCTCCAGAGGCATGATGTGGCAACAGAATCAGCAACCTAGCGCTCTGATACCAAATTGACAGGACCGCCCCCGAAAGGGGCATCGATAGCCGCGCCCGGTCCTGCTCCCGTCTGGCAAGTCGACTGAAATACCCAAGTTACCCTCGGTACATGCCAGACCAGGGATAGCCACATGTGCTTACTCATTCCTCCGCCTCACCATCAGCCTCGAACAACGCGCCACGACCTGGAGGGTCAATAAAAACCAAAAGGTGTGAGTGGACAAAAACAAATCAGCTCATAAAAACAGTTTGAAAAGACGATTTTACCCTCCGCGTAAAACCAATGCATGCATACCAAAAATCATTTCGCAATCGGTTAACATTTTCAACATAAGAAAAACCGAGTATCAAATTTCACATAAGGAAAACTCGTAAGAAACTTAGAATCCTTTTTCCTTTCTCAACCATCGGGTCTTAGCCCGCAATCATAAACACCGGGCCTCAGCCCAAAACCACGAATCAAAACCAGATGCACAACATGATCCAAAACCATTAACCATATACCGGGCCACTGCCCAACTCAACCGAAACATCAGAAATCATCAATAAATTACAAGTAAATCATTTTGCTGGATATCAAGTGCGCCCGAGTCTTTAAACTCAAAACCATGTGCATAATTAGGCCTTCCCGGGATATCAACGAGTCTTTAAACTCAGAACATAATCAATAGGCCTCGGGGGTATCACAATAACCGAGTCGTTAAACTCACGAGTCTTTAAACTCATTAAGGGCCCTCCCCCGTCATCAATTAACCGAGTCTTTAAACTCAAAACGTGCTCCAGCAATAGCACCGGGTCTTTAAACCCAAAACAGTTCCCAACGGGTCTTTAAACCCAAAACAGTTTGTCAAACACAACAACGTGGGATCCATCCCAAAATCACATTTTCGTAACGGGACACATGGTCCGAATTCTCACGTTCAATTCCCCAAACGTTCTTTCCAAACACAATCCAATCATCATTAAACACGGGGCATGCAAAAACATACCAATCACTTTATAAAATCCTCTTTTTCATTCCCGAATTCGAATTCGCAACAATGATTCCGTAAGCCGGCATCCGGAAGCATCATCCAGAACCCAAACCAAGAATACACTTTATATTTCCGAAAACCGAAATCTCGTTAATCAAAGTTACTTTTATGCCCCCGAGCATTAAGCCCAAACTCGCCTTTTTCAAAATCCATTTTAATTCCTTGAAATCACTTCCTTTTCAAATCTTATTATTTATACCTCAAAACCACAATCATAATCACCAAAACCACGGTCCAATCACACACACCGCGAAATCTCGTAAAGCGTGCAAATCCGGGACATTCCCGAAAAACGTGTCAAAACCGTAAACCATATTCACAACTGAAATCAAAACATCTCAAAACATGATACGCACAAGTCATATAATATCTTTCGTTAAATCATCATCGAAAACACACGGGACCCATATCTCGAAATACGTGCAAATTCGTGTGCATATCAAAAATACGTATGAAAAATGGAAATCGAAATCAATCACAAAATCATGATCATAATCATAGAAATATTTATGCATGCATTAAATTTTGAAAGCAATGTCCACTCACCCACTGTTCTTAAGGCTCGGTTTTCACGCCGCACGCGGTTCCGTAATTTCCGATATTTTCCAGAAATTTCAAATCCTGTCTGAAAACATACTTTAGTGTCACTAAGGGCTTAGATAACAACATACTAATTTCCCATAATTTTCTGGGAATTAATCGTTAATTACAAACGTAACATAAATCTTCGGACCCTCGGAAAAACATCGAAACGGTGTCCGATAAATTCGAAACTAGCGTTAAAATGTTCGTTGCATTGTGTAGGACAAAAGTCGTTTTGAACTCACCTTGAAAAACCGTCCCACATGCCGTCACGCGCCGCCGTGAGTGGCTGCGCGTGACACCCACGCGCCAGCTACAGTAACCCTAACGGTCACCATCTTCACCCGACCGCCTGATAAACGGGCCATTTGACCCGCGTCAGAGCCCGATTCAATCCCTGCGATAAACTAACTAATTTCTTCAATTGATCATTCAGATGGACTCGTAACATACTTAATTAAAGGTCTGTGTCCCACATTCAAGTCAACACAGTCCCAAACCAACTCAATTGAACATGGGTCCTAATTGGGTTCGAAGTTCCAATTCATCACATAGGCATTGTTTTTCTTCAATTGATTAGCTATGAAGCTTCATAGACTCACCCTCAAGATGATTGGGGACTCAATTTCACAAGAACTTACCTCCACGACCACGACTCCAAGCTCGATTTTCCTAAACTCCGTCGTCCCTGTCCATGGCTCCCAGGGCCTTCCAGCTTCGTCCCATCGATCTGGATCGACTCGACTCAACCCCAGGAGGCTAAATGAGGCCTTAATTTGCCATGGGTCGACCTACATTTCGAATTCGAGTTTGAAATTTCCAAACACGAGCTTCGGGTTTCTGGGTGCAGTTCCACTCGTTCAATCCACTGCATCCCCACATACCCAACACACTCGACTCTAATCACTCTCTCACCTGCCTCAAACTCGCACCCCGAGTTGTTCTAGTAGAAAAACGGCCAGCCTTCACTCACCCTCTGTTTTTCCCTCAGAGACATCTGCACTGTTTGAATACACCAGCCCCCGAATATGCACCCTCAGACCCAAATACCAGCACCCCCACTTACTCTGATGACCGCACACGACACCAACACCCGTGGGAAGACACTCTGGTCCCCCCCCCCCCCCCCACCCCGTGCAACTGTCTCCCGCAAGCTCCCAAAACCAGTTTAAAAATGGCACCCGTGGCCTGCACTCCCACTCCAGGCGCACAACTTCATGCTCGTGGCTTCAAATTTCCAACCCATGACTCACACACTGATCAAGGTTCGCTTAATCAATTCATCACGCACTGCACACAAAGTCCCACTCTCTATTTTTCAATTCAGGAAAATGTACTGAGCCCATACACGGTTGTTGCACAAAATAGCAGCCAAAATTACCATTTTACCCTCAATTGACAATTTACC
Organism: Prinsepia uniflora; assembly: GCA_032719365.1. NCBI lineage: Eukaryota > Viridiplantae > Streptophyta > Magnoliopsida > Rosales > Rosaceae > Prinsepia > Prinsepia uniflora. The sequence goes on from CM064866.1 coordinate 40,736,221, forward strand.
AAATTGCCCCTCACCATCCGTAACTCGTAACTTGGTCAATTGAACTCCGATCGACGTGTGCCGCCTGTCGTTGTACTCGGGGCATCGAAACCATCCTAACGGCCCTCGGCCATCGGACCCCCCGATCAAAAAGTCAACATTTTCCCTTATTTCGTCCAAATTATGGAAACGCCCCTGGACTTCCGAACATCATAACTTCCACCTCGAACGTCGGAATCGAACGTGTCACCTGTCTATGAACTCGTGACGTCCCAAACTACGTCACGGTCATCGGTCAAAGTACATTTGACTGCCCGAATAAAAAGTCAACGTTTTACCCACGACTAGGGGCAAAACGGTAATTTTCATCGTTCATACCGATTCCACCCAACTAATCACCGATTAACCCTCATTAATCATGATTAGTTACTAACCTAATCCCGAATTCCGGGACGGGTCGTTACAAGAGATGTGCTGGATTATATGTAGATCGGTAAGTGATGTGTTCACGATGATCTGGATTGTCGGCTGGTGAGGTTTTCACTGCGACAGATGCTAGGATTTTGAGCGGTCCTTGAGCCTATTTGATTTGCACGTGTAGCAGGGATAAACGTGACTATATGAAATTGGATATGGAAATAAGTCCCGTGGTTTTAAAGAAAATGATTTTAAGGAAAACGTGGTTTTATGGAAAGTTGAAATGATTTTTATGAACATGAGAATCAGGGAAAATGTGGACATGGAATTTAGAAAAATGTTTTGATTTTATCGGTCCACTATTCATACTTGATTGATTTTATACTATTACTCATGATTTATGATATGCATGCATGTTTGTGAAAACTGGAGGGTAAGAATGTGTTTTGGTAAACGTATTTATAAAAGTTTGTTTTTATCCACTCACACCCTTTTCTGTTTTATTGACCCTTCAGGTCGTGATGCGTTGATCGAGGCTATTCGAGAGGTGGAGGTATGAGTGGGCACATGTGCACTTATCCCTTGTTTGGCAAGGAACTGGAGGGTATTTTCAGAACTTCAGTTAACTTGTCAGACGGGAGCAGGATCGGGCACGGTTATCTATGTCCCTCGGGGACGGGTCCTGTCAAATTGGTATCAGAGCACTAGGTTGCTGATTCTGTTGCCACGCCATACCTCCGAAAAGTAAGCCTCGTGCGCGACCTGGTAGTGAGATGGGTATAGTAGGGTATTTGAGACCTCGTGATAGATCTTTGAATGACATTGACCCTGGTTTGAGGGTCAGATGTTAATTAGTGTACAGTTGTCGAACCAGGATTTTTGTGGGTCCGAAGAATGAGTGAACCCAGAGACTAGAGAGGTAGCACAATCGGGTAGATTGGACACTGGATGAGATTATTCTCAGTAAATTCCTTAAGTGGAATGTGTGTTCCAGAGTCTAGGGTGTGATGTCCCTTAGGCTTAGTAAGTGGTATAAGATGTGGTTCACCCACGGTAATTTGCTAGGTGACCGAGTATGCCAAGGATGGCATGAATGATTGAGATAAGATTGGACTCAAAAGGAGTCAGGATTTTGGTTAGGTCTCGAGATGAGTCATGGTAATATCTTGGGGCTTGGGTATTGTCGGGAAAGGTTGAACAGAATTATGGTTTTTGATACGACCGACCCATGTGATTGGGAAATGTTTGGCACCTGGGATGCCAAGGATCAGTATAAAGTTAGACACTGGTGGAGTATGGGTTTATGAATTAGTATTGATTAACCCTGTTTACTGGACTTGAGGATTTGGATGGGTTGTATCAGTTTCACTTAGTGACTAATGGTTCAGGTAGAGACCCGTAGTACGCAGAGATTGGGACTTAGAGATAGTCCAGTTCAGTGGGATGCCAGTTGGGTCCACTGGGAGTGATAAGGTTAAGTGCACAGAGATGCTCAAGATTGTGGGTCGTCTGGTCACATCATAAAGAAATGGTTATCTAGTTTGAGAAAGTCATAGAGGCACTAGTGGGAGTGCAAAAGAGTAGGGATTGACACTTGGATTGACTGTTGATGTGTCAGGCAAGGGAAGAGTTGATAGGACCTGTGTTGGACCATAGAGGTATGGTCGGGTTTGGGATCATGTACTTGAGGTGATTTGTTAAGGTATGGAAGTCGATGAACCGACTGGAGTTACGGAAATGGTAGATTTTATGATATCTTTAGGATCACCTTGGTAGTTAGATTTAGTGAAATTGGTGATATTTAAGGGAATATACCCCTTTTTATGTAAAGATACCTAGGATGACTGATGATGCTAGCCTAGTGGCTAAATTGGGTATTCGTGGACTTGGAGTGAGTTGGACGTAATCCTTGGGATGGATTGGTTAATGACTCATGATACCTCTATTGAGAATGTCGATTAGAGAGCGATATGTGGAGTTTAGGATTCCCAAGGGTAATTACTGGGCACAAGTGTGATACTTGTAGGTAGTGTTTGCGATGCCCAGTGATACTGGGCACATCCTCAGCCCTCTCCACTGAAACTAGCGTGTTGACAAGAAATCACTCCCCATTTTCTGGATTTTGTGTCATTAGCTCTTTCCCAAATAAAACTAGTTTTGACTTTCCTTCTGATACCACTCCATTATCATTTTTACCCGAGAATGGCGATCACTCCTGCTACCCTTCCAAATTGAGAGGCTCCCCGTTAATGTGCTCCAAATGGGGATCCTAAAAAGGAATGATTTCCTCCAACATCTCCTTGACTTCCGAAAGATCCTCAAATGCGAAATTGAGATCTGGCATCGAAACATCTCTCGGCAGCTCATACACTGCCTTCGTTTGCTACTCCCTACCAGTCACTCAAACTTTCATATGGGCAATGATAGCAATCTCCACCAACATTGGAGCCACCAAATCATCCTTAGAGTCCACATTAATAGAGGCTGACATAACCCATCCACGCTCCGGGAAAAGGCCATTTTCGCTACCTGGCCACTAGCAGTAGCCCGATCTCAACACAACTTCCTGGAACCAGCGTCCATAAGGCTTGGAACGATCATCAGTAAATTATATATGGTGAAATTCACCTCTTATAAAGTTATAATGATATTGGCACCATCCCACGTACGTACTCTATTTAAAGTTAACACATAAAATTCAAAACACACAATTTCTGACACATAAAATACCAATAATACTCAAAAGAAAATACCATGACTCACTACTACAAAAGCTTCTGGTCCTACATGGATAGTAATAATAAGTAGAACAAATTATACTTGGTCCCGTGTGTTTCACTCCACATTGTACGTGTATAATTGAATTTTCAAATTTTGTTTTTAAGTATTTTAAATCCTGGCCACCCAAAAACGAATTTAAAATTGAATTCAGAGGCAAAGTAGCTATTTTACATTATTTGATAAGTAAAATAGCGATTTGGCATCACTATATATATTTGAGTTGAAAAGTGACGCAGTACGGTTACTGTTCCCCTATATTCAGCTACAAAGTTATTTTTGTGTGGGTCTTACATGAGACACGTTGTTAATTAACGGAAATTGTCACAGATGGACAAAGGTAAGACGTTTTAAGAATTATGGAATACTAGTATGAAATATAGTATGAAATTTACTCTAATAAATATAGACGGTAAATTTGTGTTACGCCGGCTCACCAAGTAGGTGAAAGCCTACGTAAGGCGTGATCGAAAAATTTGAATGCGGAGAAACCTAATGAGCGGTAGATCGACGATATGCAGTTGGCACCTAACAGTTGCCAGGCCAAAGGTAGAGTTGATCGAAGAATGGTAGTTAAAGAATGGTGGATCCAGAGAAAAATTTGATTGGTCCCAAATCCAACATAGCTAATCGATCCTACAAATTAAAACTCATGGAATGGGCTTTACGTTAAAATACTCAAAACTACCTTTTATAATGTTACAAACTCCACGTACATATTGGCCATATTTTATAAAGGAAATGTAGAGCTCCAGAGAGGGTTTTACAACAAAATAATGGTAGTGGGTTTGGGAACTGCAGTTATGGTGGCAATGGTGGGGCTGTAGGCGGCGTGCTTGCGGCCGTTGCTACTTGAATATGTCGGAGATGTGGTAGACGTGATGGCTTCCCATATACTTCACCTCATTCGGATCAAATTGGGATTGGGTACACGCGTATTTTTTTTTTCTGGCCGCCCTTTTCGTCAATCGGCAGCCCATTTGGCAACCGCCTGAAATTAAGCTCATCCCAATATTCATGGAGGTAGGCCGCCTGCGAGATTTTAGTAGCAGCAGCTCATCATCAAAGCAATTAATCAGATGTAGGTGCCGTTTAAATTTTGAGGTTTCTATATATTCCAAAGGTTCCTGAAAATTTGATATTTAACTATCTTAATTGCCGGGTAAGTTCAAGGATTGAAATATCGATATCGACAGATATATTGCTAGTCGAATTTACGGATATATCGCCCCAAATATCGATATCTATATCGATATCGTTTACGGTTAACAAAAAAGACGGAAATTGGGTTCAAGAGTTGGAAATTTGGAATGAAACTTTGGGAAAAACTTAAGTACTCAATAATTGTTATATATGACTAATAAAAACTATAAAAAGACTTTGATATAATAAATATATGATGAATCATATGATAGAATATAGGTCTGCCAATAACTAACAGTATAAAATCTTAAAGATAAACTTAAATTAAAACATAATTGTATTGATAATGTTGCACTATGAATACTTTACACATTGAACTTCATTAAAAACAAGTAGAGCATCTACCAGATTGAAAATTAGATTGGTCTTCATCTACCAAGACACAAAAGCTTTGTCAAGTGATGCTACTTGACCAAACAGAAATGTATTATTGGACATAGTATTCGTATACCTTCTTTGAATGACCTACTTTTCCTCCATAGATGGGGTAGTTAGGATTTACCCAACTAACTTCTCCATAATCTTCATTGAGATGAGGATCTTCATAGCCTCCATAACCATGTGGCATTTGAGGGAGATGGCTGTTTAACTGGTGGTAACCATATGGACCATAAGCATATGGATAATTTGAGTTGTTACTAGGATCGGTGCCCAAACTCATTGACTCAAAATTAATTGCCATGGAATCCTCAGAAGATGGGTTTTCATAACCTTCATATATGTTGCGTGTCCGAGTGTAATCTTTCCCAACACCACCGATTCCTACTTCTCCTTCTCTACATCCATTATCATAATCTTGAGTGCCATGAGTGAAATCCGCCTCTCCAGTAAAAGGGCACAAGGGTGCATATGTTTTGGATACATGTTCATTTCTCCCGTCATCATCCCTTTCGTCATCTTTGTCTTCATCGTTTCTCTCAACATTTTCTCCTCCATCATCATCATCATCATCATTATCATCTGTAGATTTATTGTGATGTAGTCAAGGATTGAAATATCGATATCGACGGAAATATCACTAGTCAAATTTACGGATATCTCGATGGATATATCGATCTCGATATTGATATCGTTTACGCTCAACAAAAATGACAGAAATTTAGTCTAAAAGTTGGAAATTTTTAATGAAACTTTGGGAGAAACTTAAATACTCAATAATGGTTATATAGGACTAATCAAAATTATTAGATGACTTTGATATAATAAATATATAATGAATAATATGATACAATATGATTCTGACGATAATTAATAATATAAAATTTTAAACATAAACATAAATTGAAACGAATTACTATAATTGAATGTTAATATAGTTAACAACATAACAATAAGCATAATAATTTAATTTACATTTACATAATAATTTAGAAAATTAGACATTAATTAGTGAAAATTGGATGTAAAACGAATTCTTATTAACTGCATGCTCATATCATATTTTCTACGAAGACTTCCATTCAACACAATTTGCTTCTAAAATGCATTAATATTCAAATTAACCATATTTTTATATTCCCAAATTTTCTTCCAGCAGACAGGTTTGTAACTCGGGTTTTTTGACCCGACAGCATGTCCCGACTCAAAGTTTTTTGTTTTACGTCCAATTTTCACTAATTAATATCCTATTTTGATTGTTATGATCTCAAAAAGTGATTTGTAGGCTCAGAACAAGAAAAATCGTGAAACATTTGATCAATTTCTTTCATCCCTTTTAGGTGTCGTTCCTTGAAAATTCCGATATTTCGGTGAAATATCAAGCGATATTTCAAACCTACTTGATAATAATAATAATAATAAAAGCGATTTTGTTATATTTTTTAACAAAAAATCCTTCAATGGTTTGAAATTTTTTATCACAATGAGAACAAAAATTAAAATAAAAACAAGAGGCCAAGATTAAAACACAGCTAACCTAATATCAAATATGATATAGAGCATCTCTTTTATTATATATATATATATATATTATCTCCAGTCTAGTTTACTATATATATTTTTAACAAAATATCTATTTATTACCTCTCTCACTTCGGGCGTTTCAAAAACCTTATCAGTTTGGGAACTAAAAAACAATGGAAACAAAAGCAGAGTCATGGATTGAAACGCTGCCTAATATCATATATATATGATTATGATATATTATCTCCAGTTTGAAGACCCATACCTGAAGCCTGAAGCTTGTTGAGACTACCATGGGCGTGAAAATCGACTCCGAGACGGAAAAGAGACGGAGACCGTGAAGGAAAGAGGCTTGCTACCAATGTCGTTGTCACTGCCACTGATGTTGTTGGCTGCTGCTGCTCGCCTCTGCTGTTGCTTGCAAAGTTGAGTTTGAAGAATGATAGATTGGGCAAAATTTCCCCAATTTCTAAAGGATGCATGGTATAACATTCAAATTCGAAGGATGAACCGTCCAATATTTTGAAGAATTAGGGAAAGGGTATGCAAAGGTGAGTTTATGGTTTTTGTTTTTGTCCAATTTGTAAGCTAGTATAATTTATTTTGTTCTTGTCCTCTCTGATTGATCCCCATTCTGTTCATCTGTGAATGATGACATTGGGAAAAATTATTTTTGCTTTGAATTTTGATGTCCGCTACTCCTGTTTGCTAGCTACTGGAATGAGAAATCAGAGAATATTTTTATTCGATTTTTTCTTATGTTCATCCATTAAATGGTAAATTTATTTTGTTGATTTTTGCTTATACTTCTGCTTAAAAAGTGATTTCGGTAAATCTCGGAGATATCACACGATTTCGTCGATAATTTCCGATATCAGACGATTTCTTGGAAATTGGGGGAAGAAATTTCTTCCCCCTTGTTATAGATGCCGGACCTCCAATTTTCCGATATATCGATCGAAATATCGGCGACATAGCCGATATTTCAATCCATGCACTAAGCTGATGTAATCTGATGACTCAATTCCGTTGGTTATTTAATTAAAAGGGTACTATAATTTCTAGGGGTGGGCACGGTTCGGTATGGTACAAAATTGATCGATACCAGAACCATACCATTTAATTTTAATCGGTACGGTACGGTTCGATATTCAATATTTTGAAAGTGAAACTAGATCGTACCGTACCAATTAAGTTCGGTACGGTTTCGGTATGGTTTCGGTTTTGAGCCAAAATTTTGTTTGTGATTATAAAGCAAGGAAAAGACTAAAGAAAAAACAAAACTACATTTATGAAGGACTTAAGTTTTCAAATATGTATTGAAAAAGTTGCACTAAGTTGAAGATATCAACTCTTAGAAGCTAAATTAAGACATGTATGGTCATATCAACTCTTGAAGAATGCCTAATAAACCAATAAGAAATAAATTTAATTATTAAAAAAAATATTCTAATTCGGTACGGTATCGGTACGGGACGGTTTTTTAAAATATCGATACCGAAACCGTACCGAATTATATCGGTACGGTTTCGGTACCGTACCAATCATACAACGGTTTTACTATTTGGTTTTTTTTCGGTATGGTTTGATCTGAAACGGTACGGTTTCGGTATTTTAGTTCCATGTGCCCAGCCCTAATAATTTCCGTTTCAGTATGACTTCTTAATATTTAGACTTAAATTGCAGGGCATTCCAGAATCACATCCCAAGTCATATGCCATTTCTAAAGTCTCAGTGATCTCTTGGTTATTTAATTAAAGTTTTGTTTTTTGGGTTTTTTCTTATTCAGTGTATGAGATTAACAGAAGTAAAGTTACTAGGTCTGTAAGGGTCCTAACCCTGATAGATTTGTACTTAGTATATGAAGTGGTCACGAAGGTTGTTTTCCCCTATCTTTCGTTGGCTACATACTTCATTATACTTGGAATACACAGAAGGCCCTAATAAACATGGGTGGATATACACTATACTAAATGGTCTAATGAAATCGACTACATGGAAGATACATCATGGTGTCATAGGACATGAGATATGATTTCTTTAGCATTTTCTGCTTATGAATCATATTTCCTACTTTTGTACTGCTCTACCTAAAAAGAACCAGATTTTACGAAAGGTATGACTCAAAATATTATGGAGAAGACAATTCATTTACGTCAAAACCCAACGAGAAAAATTACCAGTTGATTTAATTGTTCGATTTTAGCTGCTTGCTCCATGCAACGAATCTCAAGCTTCTCTTGCTTTGCAGCTCGGAATGGATCACACTGTCAATCACGTCCTCCAAAGAACAAATTACACACTGTTAATCAACCAACTCATAATTTAGTCTATTAGGAATATAAGCCAAAACCTATAAGATTTGAGTACTTTGTACTTATAAGAATTTTATGTTTTAATAGGCTAAAGAAATGTGGCGCTTAATATTATAAATATGGGTTGTAACAATTTTAATGTACAAATATTAAGCACAAGACGTGCCAAGTATTCTAGTAGGAGTAACAAATCTCCATATCTGGACAGGAAAGTCCATTTGTGGCCTCCTGGTAAACCAATCAATATTGTCCCAGTTCATCCAAGGAGGAAACATTTTGTAGTCTTCTTGCATAAAGAAACCCTGCAAGATTAGAAGCAAAAGCAAACAATATAAATTGTGTGAAAGGAGGAAAAGAAAGGAATAATGGAAAAGTATCAATTGAAGAATCCATTTCGTGCCTGACATTCCTCACCAGTTACACTAATAAAGTCAAGCCATTTAACAGAACGAGCACCAATAACACCCGGGACAACCACACGCAATGGATACCCATGATCCCTGTTAAGAGTCTTTGACACGATCAAAGAATATAAACATGAATATATATATATATATATATATATATGAATATCATGTGCCAAAACCTGAATTTCCAAAGGAAATATTAGGCAGAAAGAGACAGTGTCAAAAACACAAAAACAAACACATGCAACGAGTACACATAAAAGCTATTAGAGAACACTTTGAAGTACAAGTCAGTTAACTAATTTTAAAATTAAACAGAAAACGCAAGAAACATTGTGTGAACTCGAAAACTCACAATCCACAAGGTCCATGAATTTGAAGAATAGCAAAGATACCAAGTTAATCAAAAGAGTTGTTTGAAAAGTTAGAAACAAATGAGAAGCATGTGACCGAGCTCTTATGGGGTAATTTAGGATAGACATGAGAACGTCCACATGGCTAAACGTACCTCTCCATTCATCTCATAAGCAAGTAAAACTTCCGCTTCTCGATTCGTGGTTTGAATGAGTGGAATTGATGCCTTGTAGAGGCCTCAACTGTAACGACCCGACCAAAATTCCTAGATTAGATTAGTGACTAATCACGATTAGTGAGGTTAATCTGTGATTAGTTGAGCGAAATCGGACGAACGATGCAAAATGACCGTTTTGCCCTTGGACGTGGGCTAAATGTTGACTTTTCGTTCGGACGGTCAAATGGACTTTGACCAATGACCGTGACGTAGTTCGTGACGTCACGAGTTCATAGACAGGTGGCACATTCAATTCCGACGTTCGAGGAGGAAGTTATGCCGTTCGGAAGTTTAGGGGCATTTTGGTAATTTTGATTAAAAGGGGTTGTAATATTGACTTTTTTACCAAGGGGTCCAATGACCGAGGGCCGAAGACCGATACGTAGATCAGGACGATACGAATCCATAGACAGGCGGCACGTTGAAATTGGATTTCGAACGGGGAAGTTATAGGTGACGGAAGTTCGATTTCACTATGCACGTACATCGAGGCGGGGCTGAGTTGGCAAATTCTAATTGGCCAGATATTTTGAGTGGGTCTCATCCCATTGGCTAAATCCCTTAATTTGTGGATATAACTAATTAAATAACATTATAATAATTATTATATAATTAATTTCAACAACTTTAAATCCTAACCATCCATTCCTTCTAATCTCTCAAATCCTCAACACTCATCTAATCATCTAATCAATCTCTCTTCTCTCATCAGATCAAGTCATCTTCATCATCTTCATTTCCTTGTTTTTCCTCACATAACCCGAAAACCCATATACCCTCCATTCCTCCATTTTCTTCAAACACACACACCACCCATCACACCATCCCTCTACTTACATCATTATGACCGTGAGGAGGTGGAGAGAGGCTGAGGATGGCAAGCCACGGCTGGGGACGGCGGTGGCCACGGAGGGAGGAGCTCGAACCGTGAGGTAAAAATGTTTGAAATTTCAAAATTTGGTTTTAATGGTTTTTACTCGATTTTATTAATTGGGTAAGGTTTCTGGGGACTCTAGGAGGTTAATAGGATTAGTTTTGGGGTTTGGGATGGCCGGAAATGGCCGTGAAAGGCGGGAGAAAATTCGGCCACCATGGATGACGGATGAAGTTACGGTTTTGGGTGTTTTGTTCCGTTTTAATTAGCTAGAAAGATAGGAAATAGGATTTGGAACATATTAGGATTAAAAGGAGATGAAATGGACCTAAAATCGGTCCAAAAACCAGAAGAAAAAAAACCGACGGATGAACAGTGTTTTGCTACAGTAAACTGGTTCAGTTGGAGGTAGGAGACGATGAACAGTATTTTCGACCTTCTAGGAGTGCGTGAGGGCGCGTGGTCCATAATTTGGGAAAGTGTTCAACACGGGAAATCTTCTATTCGATGTAACGAACATTTTAGGATTGGTTTCGAGTCAATCGGACATCGTTTCAATAGTTTTCGGAGTGTCGGAAGGTTTAGGGTCGGTTTAAAAAGAGTTAAAAGTTCGGGAAACTTACGGGGCTTTGATGGGAGGTTAATTAAGTAGTTAGTAACCTTCTATTAAAATTTGGACAGGTTTGGGAGTCCCGGTGCTGGTGATCGGCTCGGAGAGCCATATGGCACGCAAATCAAGGCGGCATCTCGTTTGGTCTGTGAGTGGACCTTGTTTTCTAAATTGGTGCATGCATAAATGTTTATTATATGTTTTATTACATGTTTGATGATGCCATGGGTGAATTTGTATGTGGTTACGTATAAGCACGTATTTCGAGGTTTCAGCCTTATACAGTGCTTATACGGGTCTGTATTTCTTTATTGATTTAAATGATTTGGTTTTGGATTTCTAAAAGAATAAACTAGGGTATAAGACCCATTTGGTTTGGTCTCGGGCATATAAAACTATTTACGACCTTCGGCTCTAAATCGTGGTCGCGACGGGTGTAATGTGCACGGCGATCGACGATACGACGCTCACCTCCGGATTGGGATGTGTTCCTTCTGGAGAGGTCACGATGCACGATTCGTGGTCGGGCAGCCTGGGGAGGCTTGACTTCGGAGTGCTGACGGTTCAGGATATCGATCGGTGATGAGTGCACCATGATCTTGTGGTGGTCGCGTCAGTTTATACGTTCACGACGACATACCAGGATTGAGAGCGATCCTGGATGGATGGTTACACACATCACTATGATCGGAGTCGTGACTGACCCTTAGATATCGGGCACGGTGCCCAGTTGAGTCATATGTTCGGGCACGAGACCCAGTTACTTTACGGTTTATGATTTCGGGTCAGGGACCCTACGTGGATTTCCAAGTTCATGACGGTTTATGGGAACCGACTTGAACTCTGGAAAGGTCATTGAGGTTCATGACGGTTTATGGGAACCGGCATGAACCTTTGTCAGGTTATTATGGATCATGACGATTCATGGGAACTGGGCATGAGTGTTTATGTTATGTATATATATGTTCATATACCTTCCTTTACTTATTCTATTATCTCCTCCGGGGAGGGTCGTTGGCCTGGGTGGACCCCGGAGCAGTCACGGAGCACCGACTGAGTGGAGTCACCCCCAGTTGGGTTCCTTACTCTCAGGAAGGCTATGATTACTATTACCTCGGGTAGGGTCAGAGGTCTGCGGACATTGATCTTAACTTTGAGAAGACTCGGATTGAGACCTGGGTAGCACGCGCGTTGCTTTGGAAACCGTGACAGGATTGGTTGTGTGAATTATATGTGTATATGATATAGATATGATATATGGATTGTGATATGTGGTATGCACAGGTGTGCACAGGATTTGGGCAGTGGCCCGTATGGTCGTTTTCATGATGGTTATTTCATTATGGTTTTGGCCTTAGTTCCCATATATGGTTTCTTTGGTTAAACGGTTTTCGAATGCATGCATGATTTTTAGTGAAGGGTACAAATGTATTCTTATGAAACTGTTTCTATAAACTCTTGTTTTGTCCACTCACAACTTTTAATGTTTTGACTGCCCTTCAGGTTGACATCGGATGTGGACTGTAGCAGAGACCGAGATATCACATGCCTCCTCCGGATCCTGGCGTACTCTGATAGCCCGGGAGGGCAAAGGTCGGAAATATCCCTTGTCTGACACTTCGTGTCAGACGGGAGCAGGGTCATCCCGTGGTAATCCCGGGGGGATTGGGATGGGTCCTGTTAGCGTGGTATCAGAGCGACGTTGTCTCTATTCGAGCAACCGTGTAGCTCTTGGAGTATGTACGCAGGTCCAGAATGTGATATCTCAAGGGGCTACAGTTCGTGGTCATCCTGATAGTTGGATGCCGATACGATAGTTAGTAGGATTAGATCGTGGATGTCTTGGTTCGGTATTCGATGCCGGGGTTGCCATAGTTCTGTCGTGGATGACAGTGTTGGACCCTACGGAAGGGATGACGTAAATGGTACTTTCGAGTTTTGATCGTGTGCCGATTAGTTGGGATCGTCTTTCACGATGTCGTAGGATCGGTTCCGACGACTGATTCGGTGTTGTGACCCTTAGATGGTCGGATTGGTTGAGTTAAATGGATTTACTGCTCCTGGTGGTTAGCAGTCGAGTTCGGGGAACTTTGGTTGAACTTATGGCAATTGGCAGCCGGATTCGTGGAATCCTAGTTGATTTGACGGTAGGATTGGATTGACGTCTTTACGATGTCGGGACCGCGGGGTCGGTCAGATTATGGATTATACTGCCTTATGCAGTTGGGTTCAGTGGGACTCTAGGTGTGATCGTGGAACCTTACCTTGGGTATATGGTTCGGAAATGTGAGTTGACGAGTGGTTTGACTTGGACGACTATTCGGAGTTGGATTCGTTTGTCGGTCTAGTCATGTCAGCTTTTGTTGGGACTGCACTCTACAGTCAAGGGTGTATTTATTGGTTAAACCTAGTTGGTTGTCGTACTACCATAGTTGTGATGGATTGTTGGTGCAACTAAGGTCATGGGCGACCTGGTAGACGACATTGGTTAAGTCGAGTTACGACAGGTTAGAGTTCGGTTGGACAGGTTACCAGGGTTCGTACTTGTCGATGAAATCCAGGAGCGGGGATACAGAATAGTTAGTACAAGCGGTTGATTCCGTTGGATGTGGAGTCTGGATATCAAGGTGCCTGGTAGGTAGGTCTGCACTAGGTTGGGGCAGACGCTATTGCCGAGAGTGATTGTGGTTACGGTTGTTAGGAATCGGGGACATTGAGAGGACGTTTCCTTTTCTCGTGTAAGTCATCAGGGTGACTGTACCCAGAGGTGTTGGTTACGAGGGAGGCAGAGTTTTTCCCATTCAAGCAGAGGTACGGGATCGTCGCTCGGTATGAGCGGAGATCTAGAGTTGTCTGTTTCACACACTTGATGCTGATACTAATACTTCTGTGTTGGAGTTAGTGATAGTGCTGGTACTAGTGCTGGTGTTGGTGCCGGTGATTGTGATGACGGTGAGTCGCGAATCGGGATGTGACTCCGTCGTAATGGGCATATGTTCGGTATCTGTGGTTCAGGAGTGGATCTCAGATAGAGTTAAATTGGTTAGGGGACATGTGGTTGTTGTCCAGGTATGTTGTTTCCAATCTTGTTGGAACTTCGGAATCGCGAGAGGTTGCGATTGAGGTGACGAGAGGAATGCGGGTTTTCCGCATTGGTATTGGGTATTTCAAAGTCCTTAGGGTGACTTCTTAGGTTCTGCCATGGTAGATGATGGCAGATGACGGTTGATGATGGTTTTGTCACCATTACATTGATCGTGTATTGGTTGGTGAACCCGGGATTTGTCTTGGGTCATCAGGTGGAGTTGAGTATATCGAAGTTAGGTGACTGAGATTTCTCATTTTCTGCTTGGTGGCAGACGATGTTGGATCGTGACATTTATGGTCGGGTGACGTAGTGATGGATCTGGATCGTGATTTGATGATCCAGATAGTTGGAAAGTTTATCGCTTTTACTTGGATGTTGGAGTTGTAGATGATGGGACTGAACTTCTTTTCGAAGTGAATCCCGTATCGTATATTACTCAGGTGAGTAGTTTTCCGACGTGGTAGGATATTGTCAGGCCTAGTGTTGTGTTGATGTTGGGATTGGTTTCCCTATGAAGTCAATCGATTGTAATGTGGAAATCAGTTGAGCAAGTAACCGATAGGTTCGGTTTTGGTGCATCTGGGTAGACGTAAAAGATATTTCAGGTTTTGGAATCAGATTTCTGGATGACGATTCAGGATTTGATTTTGGAACTTGAAAGTGGATTTCTGGATTTGGGTTTTGGAATCGGATTCTGGGTGACGATTCAGGATTTGATTCTAGAGCTTGACACTGGATTTTCTTTTATGGATTTGGGTTCGGAATGGTCATTCCTAATACTAGTCTACGGAATGATGGTTTCGGATTCGAAATTGGACATGATTATGGATATGATTTCTGGGTTTGGATTCGGGATTTGTTACGAAATTGCAGATTCAGATTCGGAATTGAGAATAGATGATGGGTTGGAGTCTCGATTTGTCTAATACTGGATTGGACAGACGGACTCCATTATTGAAACGTGAGTGGCTACAACCTAGGTGGTTGTAGGCTGATTGATGGGTAGTTGTATGTACCTTGTACGTTGTTCGAGGTACGATACCAGGCAGACTTGTGATGTCTGGTGACGGTATATAGGTTAT
Source organism: Prinsepia uniflora (assembly GCA_032719365.1). Lineage (NCBI taxonomy): Eukaryota > Viridiplantae > Streptophyta > Magnoliopsida > Rosales > Rosaceae > Prinsepia > Prinsepia uniflora. The sequence goes on from CM064866.1 coordinate 40,751,447, forward strand.
ACGAGTGGTACATTGGAAAATGTGTTGGTAGTCGGCTTAGTTCCGATACCATTAGATTTGTCGAGGACGTGAACTGGATATCGGATACTGTGAATTGGGTCATAGTATTTCTGAGGGGTCCAGTTACACACAGGTCGAGTTAGATGTTGGTATACGTATACTCAGGATGAGTGTGTTGGTGGTTAGTATAACCACAAACGGGTATAGTGTCAATTTTCGACTGACGACTGTCAAGTGGTGACAGTTTGTCGAAGGTGTCAACGTGGATCGATTAGTGAGGTCTGATGACTCCCAGGGGGAGCAGACATCAGGATAGTTAGTGATTGAGTAAGGAATCGTCTAGTTGTCTTGTCAACGACATGGTAGATTTGACAAGTGGTGTCAATTCGAAAAGTATGACTACTGTTATTCGACGTGGTCGAGGGTAGTTGAAGTAACGAGAGTGTTATTGGTACGTCTGGTTGCAGGCGAGGTATATGTTGACTAGTGGGTGTACTAGTGTACACATGTCGTGAGATCGAATTATGTCCACGAGGTGGATGTGGAATCAAGATATTTGGAGTTTCAAGAACGGAACTAATTAAGGAGGGAAGAACGGCTAGAATTAGGTCGATTGGAATTTCGAGGACGAAATTAATTAAGGAGGGAAGGTTGTAACGACCCGTCCCAAATTCCTAGATTAGATTAGTGACTAATCACGATTAGTGAGGTTAATCAGTGATTAGTTGAGCGAAATCGGACGAACGATACGAAATGACCGTTTCGCCCTTGGACGTGGGCTAAACGTTGACTTTTTGTTTGGGTGGTCAAATGGACTTTGACCAATGACCGTGACGTATTTCATGACGTCACGAGTTCATAGACAGGTGCCACGTTCAATTCCGACGTTCGAGGAGGAAGTTATGACGTTCGGAAGTTTAGGAGCATTTTGGTAATTTTGGTTAAAAGGGGTTGAAATGTTGACTTTTTGACCAAGGAGTCCAATGGCCGAGGGCCGAAGACCGTTACGTAGATCGGGACGATACAAATCCATAGACAGGCGGCACGCTGAAATCGGATTTCGAACGGGGAAGTTATAGGTCACAGAAGTTTGATTTTACTATGCACGTAGTTCGAGGCGGGGCTGAGTTGGCAAATTCTGATTGGCCAGATATTTTGAGTGGGTCTCATCCCATTGGCTAAATCCCTTAATTTGTGGATCTAACTAATTAAATAACATTATAATTATTATTATATAATTAATTTTAACAACTTTAAATCCTTACCATCCATTCCTTCTAATCTCTCAAATCCTCAACACTCATCTAATCATCTAATCAATCTCTCTTCTCTTATCAGATCAAGTCATCTTCATCATCATCATTTCCTTGTTTTTCCTCACATAACCCGAAAACCCATATACCCTCAATTCCTCCATTTTCTTCAAACACACACACCACCCATTATGATCGTGAGGAGGGGGTGATAGGCTGAGGATGGCAAGCCACGGCTGGGGACGGCGGTGGCCACGGCGGGAGGAGCTCGAACTGTGAGGTAAAAATGTTTGAAATTTCAAAATTTAGTTTTAATGGTTTTTACTCGATTTTATTAATTGGGTAAGGTTTCTGGGGACTCTAGGAGGTTAATGGGATTAGTTTTGGGGTTTGGGATGGCCGAAAATGGCCGTGAAAGGCGGGAGAAAATCCGACTACCATGGATGACGGATGAAGGTACGGTTTTGGGTGTTTTGTTCCGTTTTAATTAGCTAGAAAGATAGGAAATAGGATTAGGAACATATTAGGATTAAAAAGGAGATTAAATTGACTTAAAATCGGTCCAAAAACCAGAAGAAAAAAAAAACCGACGGATGAACAGTGTTTTGCTACAGTAAATTGGTTCAGTTGGAGGTAGGAGACGATGAACGGTATTTTCAACCTTCTAGGAGCGCGTGAGGGCGCGTGGTCCATAATTTAGGAAATTGTTCAACACGGGAAATCTTCTATTCGATGTAACGAACATTTTGGGACTGGTTTCGAGTCAATCGGACATCGTTTCAATAGTTTTCGGGGTGTCGGAATGTTTAGGGTCGGTTTAAAAATAGTTAAAAGTTCGGGAAAATTACGGGGCTTTGATAGGAGGTTAATTAAGTAGTTAGTATCCTTCTATTAAAATTTGGACAGGTTTGGGAGTCCCGGTGCTGGTGATCGACTCGGGGAGCCGTATGGCACGCAAATCGAGGCGGCAGCTCGGATGGTCTGTGAGTGGACCTTGTTTTCTAAATTGGTGCATGCATAAATGTTTATTATATGTTTTATTACATGTTTGATGATGCCATGGGTGCATGTATGTGGTTACGTATAAGCACGTATTTCGAGGTTTCGACCTCATACGGTGCTTATACGGGTCTGTATTTCTTTATTGATTTAAATGATTTGGTTTTGGATTTCTAAAAGAATAAACTCGGGTATAAGACCCATTTGGTTTGGTCTCGGGCATAGGAAATTATTTACGACCTTCGGGTCTAAATCGTGGTCGCGACGGGTGTAATGTGCACGGCGATCGACGATACGACGCTCGCCTCCGGATTGGGATGTGTTCCTTCCGGAGAGGTCACGATGCACGATTCGTGGTCGGGAAGCTTGGGGAGGCTCGACTTCGGAGTGCTGACGGTTCAGGATATCGATCGGTGATGAGTGCACCATGATCTTGTGGTGGTCGCGTCAGTTGATACGTTCACGACGACATACCAGGATTGAGGGCGGTCCTGGATGGATGGTTACACACATCACTATAATCGGAGTCGTGACTGACCCTTAGATATCGGGCACGGTTCCCAGTTGAGTCATATTTTCGGGCACGAGACCCAGTTACTTTACGGATTATGATTTCGGGTCAGGGACCCTACGTGGATTTCCAAGTTCATGACGGTTTATGGGAACCGGCATGAACTCTGGAAAGGTCATTGTGGTTCATGACGGTTTATGGGAACCGGCATGAACCTTTGTCAGGTTATTATGGATTATGACGGTTTAGGGGAACTGGGCATGAGTGTTTATGTTATGTATATATATGTTCATATACCTTCCTTTACTTATTCTATTATCTCCTCCGGGGAGGGTCGTTGGCCTGGGTGGACCCCAGAGTAGTCAGTGAGCACCGACTGAGTGGAGTCACCCCCCAGTTGGGTTCCTTACTCTCAGGAAGGCTATGATTACTATTACCTCGGGTAGGGTCAGTGGTCTGCAAACATTGATCTTGACTTTGAGAAGACTCGGATTGAGACCTGGGTAGCACGCGCGTAGCTTTGGAAACCGTGACAGGATTGGTTGTGTGAATTATATGTGTATATGATATAGATATGATATATGGATTGTGATATGTGGTATGCACAGGTGTGCACAGGATTTGGGCAGTAGCCCGTATGGTCGTTTTCATGATGGTTATTTCATTATGGTTTTGGCCTTAGTTCCCATATATGGTTTCTTTGGTTAAACGGTTTTTGAATGCATGCGTACTTTTTAGTGAAGGGTACAAATGTATTCTTATGAAACTGTTTTTATAAACTCTTGTTTTGTTCACTCACAGCTTTTAATGTTTTGACTGCCCTTCAGGTTGACATCGGATGTGGACTGTAGCAGAGACCGAGATATCACATGCCTCCTCCGGATCCTGGCGTACTCTGATAGCCCGGGAGGGCAAATGTAACGACCCGTCCCGAATTCCGGGATTAGTTTAGTGACTAATCTTGATTAGTGAGGTTGAACGGTGGTTAGTAGGGCGGAATCGGACAAATTGTGCAAAATGACCATTTTGCCCCTGGTCGTGGGCAAAATGACCATTTTGCCCCTGGTCGTGGGCAAAATGTTGACTTTTTGTTCGGGCGGTCAAATGGACTTTGACCGATGACCGTGACGTAGTTCGGGACGTCACGAGTTCATAGACAGGTGGCACGTTCGATTCCGACATTCGTAGAGAAAGTTATGGTGTTCGGAAGTTGAGGGGCATTTTGGTAATTTGGCTTATTAGGGGCCAAATGTTGACTTTTTGATCGGGTGGTCCGATGGGCGAGGGCCAAGGACCGTTACGTAGGTATCGTCGATACGAATCCAACGACAGGCGGCATGCCGAAATCGGAGATCCGACGACGACGTTATGGTCAAGGAAACGAACTAACGAACCGAGGCCGGGATTAAAATAATAATATAATAATGAATAGTGACCATTGACCCTACACACCTGGATGAGTGACAAGTGTCACTCATCCCTTGAAACCAGAATCCTTGTCTTAGGGGAAACATCATTATGATGTTTTAATATTTATTAATTAATTAATTAATCATTTTAATTTCCATTAATTCCATTTGTGTTTTCTTAACCGTGTACAACCAAACCCAGTTTTCTCCCACCCTTGATTCCTCTTCCATTGCTGAACCTGAGAGTGCGAATTGTGAGTGAGTTGAGTGTGATTTCAACTGGGTAAACACGAGAGAGTGGCAGTGAGGAAGAACTGAGAATTCGAAAAATTGAGTTTTGGGAGGGAAAATCAAATTGAAGGAATTGGGCTGTGATGATCGAATTGGAGGTTACAAACATCTTCCTGAGGTTGAGACGAGTCGATCCACATCAAAAACGAGAAGGAATGGTGCCGTTTTGGCTCTGATCGAGCTTGGTGACAGAGGAAGAAATCGAAGCTGAGTCGTGGAATTGGAGGCTTCGTTGGATGCAATTGAGGTGGGGAAACTACTTCTCATGATCCCACGATGCTTCTGGGTTCATCAATTGAAGGAAACTGATCGAGATCGATGGACCTCCATTGATGAACAGTGACGGTGCTCGAGTTTGTGTCGTGACGATTGAGCACTGGATTGAAGCAATTGGGTTGGGGGAAATGATCTACGGAGTCCATGGAAGCTTCTGGTTGAATCAATTTCAGGATATCGATTGAAATGGATGGGGTTCGAAGGATGAACAACGGACGGGTGTTCTTGGTGTTCATCATCGAATCGTGGAGTTGTAGGTACGGTCTTGTGTAATCAATGTTACAGAACTTAAATTAAACTTAAAACGAAGCTAATGGAATGATCAATTGTTGTAATTCAGGCTGAATTGATAGGATTGGAACCGGGTTGTGTCGCGGGTGAATTGGACCCGTTTACCAGACAAACGGGTTGGGCTGGTGACACTGTAGCAGGCGCGTGAGTTTCACGCGCAGCCACTCACGGCGGCGTGTGACGGCGCGTGGGCGCGAATCTCGAGGTGAGGTCAACATGACTTCTGTCCTATTTAATGTAACGGACATTTTGGAATTGGTTTCGGGTCGATCGGACACCGTCTCGATATTGTTCAGGATGTCCGAAGGTTTTAAATTAAGTTTAAAAATAAGTAACAATTCGGGAAAATTACGGGACTTTGATAGGACGTTAATGATGAGGTTAGTAACCCTCTAATGTAATTTGGACAGGATTGGGAGTCCCGGTGATAGTGGTGTGGCCCGGGAGGGCCGGTGGCACGCGTATCGAGGCACACGGTTAAAACGGTCTGTGAGTGGACTTTGGTTTTATAAATCCTATGCATGCTTAAATGTGTTATATGGTTTATATACATGATTTCTATGATGGTATTTGTGAGCATTGATTTTGGTTATGTTGCACGTATTTCGAGGTGTTTTCCGTATTTCACGTATATCGGGATTAACGGTTTATTTGTGGTTTTGTGTGCTTGTGGTTAAATAAATAATATGATGGAATGGTTTTGAAATTGGAAATATGAACTCGGGCTTGAGGCCCACTTGTTTTGGAAATGTCGGACTTGGAGTCCATTTGAGAATCGGGCCGGGGGCCCAGTTGGTTAATGAAATCAGGCCAGGGGCCCAGTTGGTATGAAATCGGGCTGAGACCCATTTGAGTTATATTATCGGGCCAGGGGCCCAGTTGATTTGTGAATTCGGGCCGTGGGCCCAGTGGGTTTATAAGTCGGGCTGCGGGCCCAGTTGGTTTACAAATCGGGCCGTGGGCCCAGTGGTTTATAAAATCGGGCATGAGGCCCAGTTGGATAATAAATGTGATTTCGGGTCAGGGACCCTATATTTTATAATGGTGATTTTGGGTCAGGGACCCTAAATGGAATTATGTGGTTTTATGGAAATTTCGGGCAGGGCCCAATGGTAATAATGTGATAAAAGGATTTAAGAAAACTGTTTTCCATATACCATCTGGATACAAGGATATATGATGGTCTCCTCCAGATGTCTGGGACACTGGGGAAGTCACGGTGCATTGCCTGCGAGGGGTCATTATACGGAGCAGCCGGACCGTATGATGACTCAGGAGCAGGATTGCTATGATTGACGTCAGGGACGTCAGACATCAGGGATGTCAGATATATGGACCCGGAGAGACCCCGGGCAGCACGCGTAGCTTATGAAACCGTGAGACATGACGTCAGGGACGTCTAGCATCAGGGATGCTGGTGATGGTAATGGTAAAATATGAATTAATGAAATGGCTTTCCGGGTGGATTTATGATTGTGTGATTTTAATGAATTAATGTTCATTTATGGTAGTGGGTGGTGACCCACATGGTTTTAATATGTATGGTGGTGGTATTCCACGGTTTTGGGCTGAGTTCCCACACTTGGTTTTTGGTTAACGGTTTTTGGGCTAAGGCCCTAATGGCTCGGTTGAGCAAACGTCTTGGTTACTGGTTTTTGGTGGCATGCATACGTTTTTATTGGAGGGCATAAATGTCTTATAAATGTATTTGGTAAACTTATTGGTTTTTGTCCACTCACAGCTTTTGGTTTTAATGCCCTTCAGGTTGATTACGGATGCGATTGCAGCAGAGACTGGGACATTGCACACCTCCTCCATCGGTCCTTGCGCACTCTGGATGGCCCGTTTGGGCAGTAGCTCTTGGTTATCCCTTGTCTGACACCCCTTGTTGGACGGGAGCAGGGCACATTCCACGGTAATCCCGGGGGGATTGGGATGGGTCCTGTCAGCAAAGGTCGGAAATATCCCTTATCTGACACTTCGTGTCAGACGGGAGCAGGGTCATCCCGTGTTAATCCCGGGGGGATTGGGATGGGTCCTGTTATCCATTTTCCTCCTATAGATTAACATGATAACTCTTACCATTAGAATGAGTATAAAAACATAAAGGGCTTTAGATGAAAAAGTAAATAGAAGTTTTTACCTTACACCTATCGACGCGGACAAATTCAACATGTTTCCTACCTAACTCAGTGGCACCTATCAGCTTAGGTATTCCGACGAGTTCAAGAACATCAGCCAATTTAGCGCCACCCCATACCGCTGCAATGAGTTAAAAGAATCATGACAGTTACATAGGCATATGAGCTGGGACATCTCTTGTCAGGACCCGACCCTCCTCGCAATGAGTTAAAAGAATCATGACAGTTACATACGCTTATGAGCTAGGACATCTCATGTCAGGACCCGACCCTCCGCTCCCAGGTCCCGATTCATCTAGCACGATATTGTCCCCTTTGGACTTCCTTGCCCTTGCCCTTGCCCTCACAGTTTTGTTTTCGGGAGCTCACGGTGCAACTTCCCAGGGGGTCACCCATCATGGAATTGCACCAGCCTCAACTCGCTTAACTTTAAGGTTCCAATCCCCCCCCCCCCCCCCCCAAAGCCACTGAGTTCCCAAAAGGCCTCGTTTAGATCAAAGTTGTGCAGCGGCCCATTCTATCTAACACGATATTGTCTCAGCCAGGCCCGCAATTGGGAAACTCCCTCCAATGCGCGTCCGCTGGGTTTTGACCCCAAGACCTCACGCCTGGGATAACACCTCAACCAGCGCGGCCAAGGGAGGCCTTGTGCTAGATATGTGTGTTCCTACACCTTTACGGCACACCATCATTCTTTTCCCAGACCATTCTCCCTCGCAGGAATGTGGGATCATTCACTGTTCCCTTTAGGACACGGGTCTTACAATCCACCCCCCTAAGGGCCCAGCGTCCTCGCTAGCACACTTCCCGGTCGGGGGCTGGCTCTGATACCATTCTGTTAGGACCCGACCCTCCTCTATCAGGTCTCAATTCATCTAGCACGATATTGTCCGCTTTGGGCCTCCTTGCCCTTGCCCTTGCCCTCACGGTTTTGTTTTTGGGAGCTCACGGTGCAACTTCCCAGGGGGTCACCCATCATGGAATTGCACCAGCCTCAACTCGCTTAACTTTGGGGTTCCAATCTCCCCCAAAGCCACTGAGCTCCCAAAAGGCCTCGTTTAGATCAGAGTTGAGCAGTGGCACACTATATCTAACACGATATTGTCCCAGCCCGGCCCGCCATTGGGAAACTCCCTCCAATGCGCGTCCACTAGGTTTTGACCCAAGACCTCACGACTGGGATAACACCTCAACCAGAGTGGCAAAGGGAGGCCTCGTGCTAGATAGGTGTGTGCCTACACCTTTAAGGCACACCACCATTCTCTTCCTAGACCATTCCCCCCTCGCAGAAATATGGGATCGTTCACCGTTCCCTCCAGGACACGGGTCTTACAATCCACCCCCTTTAGGGACCAGCATCCTCGCTGGCACATTTCCCGGTCGGGGTCTGGCTCTGATATCATTCTGTCAGGACCCGACCCTTCTCTGTCTGGTCTCGATTCATCTAGCATGATATTATCTGTTTTGGGCCTCCTTGCCCTTACCCTCACGGTTTTGTTTTCAGGAGCTCACGGTGCAACTTCCTAAGGGGTCACCCATCATGGAATTTCACCAGCCTCAATTCGCTTAACTTTGGGGTTCCAATCCCCCCCAAAGCCACTGAGCTCCCAAAAGGCCTCGTTTATACCAGAGTTGCGCAGCGGCCCACTCAATCTAACACGATATTGTCCCAGCCCGACCCGCCATTGGGAAACTCCCTCTAATGTGCGTCCACTGGGTTTTGACTCCAAGACCTCACAACTAGGATAACACCTCAACTAGAGTGGCCAAGGGACGCCTCGTGCTAGATAGGTGTGTGCCTACACCTTTAAGGCACACCACCATTCTCTTCCTAGACCATTCCCCCCTCGCAGAAATGTGGGATCGTTCACCGTTCCCTCCAGGACACGGGTCTTACAATCCACCCCCCTTAGGGCCCAACGTCCTCGCTGGCACACTTCCCGGTCGGGGTCTGGCTCTGTTACCATTTTGTCAGGACCCGACCCTCCTCTGTCAGGTCTCGATTCATCTAGCACGATATTATCCGCTTTGGGCCTCCTTGCCCTTACCCTCACGGTTTTGTTTTCGGGAGCTCACTGTGCAACTTCCCAGGGGGTCACCCATCATGGAATTTCACCAACCTCAACTCGCCTCGTTTAGATCAGAGTTGCGCAGCAGCCCACTCTATCTAACATGATATTGTCCCAGCCCGGCCAGCCATTGGGAAACTCCCTCCAATGCGCGCCCTCTAGGATTTGACCCTAAGACCTCACGCTTGGGATAACACCTCAACCAGCGCGGCCAAGGGAGGCCTCGTGCTAGATAGGTGTATGCCTACACCTTTAAGGCACACCACCATTCTCTTCCCAGACCATTCCCCCTTGCAGGAATGTTGGATCGTTCACCGTTGCCTCCAGGACACGAGTCTTACATCTCTGGCACTTTTCACAGATAAAAAAAGGCCAGAGTCACATGTGTATGTTAAACCTAGCTGGAAATCCATAAAAGACCAGAGTTCGGTGCACTGGAAGAGTATCAGAATGGTAATGCTAAAGTTTATGATGCTTTAAACTAGACGACAGAAAGTGAAGGCTGAAACATCCCACCCTACTCCCTTGACAGTCCAGATTTTGTTCATAGCTGTCTTTCTATTACCTGCACACTGTAATCCATATACACCCTTCAAATCCCATCATGCAATCACATTCGAAAACAGGCATAAATTTCTGCAAAATCAAATTCTCAAGTATAACAATCCATAACTTACCTGTAATGTGGCAGTGACATTATGCTTGGGAATCGCCCTGTTATTTTGATAACATAGAGTGGAAAAAACGCAACTTCTTTACAATAATTAAAAAAAAAAAAACAGATAGAAGCCCTAGATTTTATCATATCAAAATGTAAAGAACTCACCTGATGTCTTTCATAAAGAGCTGTTTGGAAGTGTCAACTAATCCGGATATGGAAACAGAGTAGCTGCTCGTCAAAACCCTAGAAATCAAGAAGAATGCAATGGCGTCTCGGAACTAAATAGATCACAGTTAGGATAATCAGGGCACAAAAACATCAATGTCTAATATATTAAGACTCCACAGATGTCACAGGTAGATTCAAAGAAAAAAGCACTTGTAAATTGCATATGAGATGAATACTTATTAGGGAATAACTCACTTCTTCTTGTCGATTTCAGGGACTCCACAGATGTCAGGATACTTCTCTCTATGTGTTCTCCTAATTGGCCTAGTTTTGTCTCACGTTGTGTGCTAATGAAATTCCACATTAGCATCTTAACGAAAAAGTTTAAGAGAAAATAGAGCAATTTTTTGTGTGATTCACAAAACAAAATGGAACAATATAACTCACAAAACGAGCTCTAAAGAAACAATATGGACGGCAAGGAGAAGAAGGTCCATGGATGATGAAGTAACCATAGCGAGTTTCGACCCCTTGGCATCAGTAAAATATAAATAATTTTAAACCAGCACCACTTTACTGCACCGAAAATGAACCAGAACAAGAAAGAAAATAACACCAAAACCAAATCCTAAACTACACCAAAATTAGATACTCAAAACCAGACCTTAAACTGCATTAAAACCAGACCTCAAACTGCACCAGAAACATAAATTTCTCAGCACTAAACATAACCAAAACATACATTATCCATATGAACATTCAACCAAACCAACTTTCACATCAATCATCTATTCACCAAAATACCAATCATCAATTCATCAAGTTCAGCAAAATCATCAATCCAGCAATCAACCAAACCAACTTCCACATCAATGTATCAATCATCAATTTAAAATGTTCAGAAGAATCATCAATTCATTTATACCTATGGTTAAGAAGGTTGTGAACGGCATCTAGGGCCTCTCTTTACTAGCAGCTTATCCACCTTTTGACTCCGGGTTATCTTGACTTTCGTTATAAAAGTTTCTGATCTTGACTTTCAAAAGAAACAATTTTACCTTTTATAAATAGAGATTTCAGATGAAACCCAACCAAAATAATAGCAAGGATCATGATTTAATTTGATCTAGCAAATAACCCAGTGGCTTATTTTCGGACATGGAACTTTAAACTTTAATAAAGATAAAAGAATACAAGGAAAGAAAGTTGACCCTCCATAATCCATCAAGATAATGCAATATGTCATCTCAACACAATATTAACCTGGCAAACTATGGTAAAATCAACCAATGCTAGGGACTTAGACATTGTTTTTTTTAAATACTTGGCCCACCTCCAAACATCGCGGCTCAAAATAGAGATTTTCTTTATTCAGAATAATTTCGAGAGAAAGAAGGTGAATTCCCCAGAAAAATACCGATCACTATTAAGTTTCACTAAATCTCCCAATATATTGAACATGGTTTAAGTGCAGAAACTCTGCATCAGGCACATAACTGATATCAAAAGCTTCAAAAAAATCCCAGTAATAGTGTACTAGCAACATAAAATAGAGATTTTTTGTCTATTGGTTTTGGTGCTATTTGCTTTTATTGATGTCCATGTCCATGTTAGGAAAAGTTCATACAATCTGTGGCCTATGGAGTGGTGGTTTCATCTTCAGAAATTTATATTCAATAGCATCTGCACTGGAAGAATGTCCATCAATAGTGTAAGCAGCCTGCACTGAAAGAATGTCTAGACCGACAACAATTGAATCAACAAGTTGGCCAATATCAATTAGACCGCCAACAATGTAACGATGTAACAATGCAACAACTCAATAGACATAAAATCTTAATAAGAAATATCAAACAAGTAATTCAATAGCCACATTGAGTAAATCCAAATAGAACAATCATTATATCGGGGAAAATCAGACTGCGAGAATGTAGAGAAATCCAAAAGAAATGTAATTAAGATGTGGTAACACTTGCTAAAATTATTTTTAACATAGATAATGAAGTCTAAAGTGAATTTAGAACCTATCTGGTGAAGTGGGAGTGTGATAGGTCCTCAAATAAACATTATTTTATATTATTTTATATCCTTTATACTTGACTTTTAATATTAAAATAATAAATAATTAGATAAAATAATTTATTTTTGTTTAAATAAATAAAGTTTGTAATTTGGAGCATTTTAGCGAAAGAATTGTCCCAATCGGAATTATAACGAAGAAATTATGGATGAAATTCGATTGAATTAAATATATTAATTAATATTAATTTTGTAAGCCCAAATTCATATTTAATTTCAGATTTTTTTTGTTTGTGTGCAGCCCAAATAAATCCAGCCCATTCTTTTCTTTTGTGCAGTCCAAAATTCATTTTAGCCCGTTCCAATTCACCAAGCCCACGGCCCAATTCTCGTGGAAGCCAACCCACACGCGCGTCGCATGCCCAGATGGTCCAGGCCAGTGTCTCCAAGCCGCCAGGCCCAAATAGAAACCCAGAAGCGCCTGCCTAGGAGCGCCTGCAACCATCCATTGAAGCCCCCGTCCTTCCTTCGGCATGCGTGCCCCGAAACTTGACCTCCAATGCAGCCCGCGCCTCCCGAACTTCTTCTTCAATATTCAGCGCACACCTACTGCTCTCACCTGCTCTTCTTGGCAGCAGCTCACCAACCCTCTGCAGCCCAGTCAGCCTTCCCCTACCGAACCTCACTTGCCAGCCCTCTTCAGTCATTTTTCCTGCACCAAAACTATTCCACCCACTCCCTTTTTGCATCAAAAAATCAGAAAAAAATCAGCCCCAAACCATGCCTAAAATCATCATTGTTCATCATTTCACTTTTATTTATTTTTATTATAATTATTTTTTTATTTTATTTTATTTTTGGTAACTTTTTCTCCCTATAAATAGAGGTTCATTTCATGTAACAAGGGTCCACATTTTTCCCATTTTCTTCCATTCTCTTAGTTCATTTTAGTTCTTAGTTTAGTTTTTTTTTTCTCACTTTTGAGAGACATTTTTTGGGACTATTTTAACTTCTTGTAGATTTTCTATTTAATTAGTTTTCTTTTAATCCTTGTTCTTAATTTATTTTATTTCTTAATTTCATTTCTTCTTTACTTTGTTCTTGTAATTGTTTTTTAGATCTCTTAAACATATTTTTATACTTTCCTTAAGAAATATCTAGGCCGAGGATTTCGAAAATAATTGTAGAATTTAAGTCTGAATTCTTATGTTTTATCCTCCATCTTCATAAGGTTCCAGCCACTGTTCGGTGTTCCTTATGAATAGCATTCCATTGTTTCCATCCACTTTCGGAATCACAAACTGTTCTTGGGTTCCGAAAGTGTAACTTTATTTCCCTTACTTAAATTCTTGTTATTGTTTCGGTTTACTTATATTTCAATATATGTGTTGGTATTTTTTTCTAATATTTGTAAATGTGAATACAATCTCCATGTGTTTTACTTTTTGAATTTCATTTACTTCATATGTTTTAGCGCTTAACCTTCAATTTAACGCTAAGTGTTTATGACCGCTGTTCGGTGCACTTAGAATAGGGTTGAAGAGATTTAAATGTTTGACGCACATTGAAATGAATAACATAAGGTGAATCGTATTATATGCAGGGAAGTAAATATCGCCGGAATCGTCGATATATCGACCGATATATCGACCGATATATCGCGATTTCCGGTCGGCGACACATACGAATGGGGGGGAAGAAATTGGCCGAAATTTCGAAATGATTTCTTATTTTGAACCCACAGATCTATTTCTGTGATCAAAACGATGAAAATGCATTATTAAATCGTGAAAATCGGACGTAAAACAAAGGTTATTTTATCGGGTCATGCCGCCGGGTCGAAAAACCCAAGTTGCAGACCCGGCGGGAGGTAGGGGGAGACTTTGTTAGCAGATTAATGTTTATACATATATAATTAACGTTAGGTAAATTAATAAATTGAAGCCCAGCAAAGTTGGCGTGGGCCTTTTATGTTCTTTGGGGGGGTCTCGGGTTCGAACCCCCCAGTTGCAAATCTTTCAGTTTTTTTTTTGGTTTTCCCTTTTTATTCCCCAACCAGCTGCCACATACCTTTGTCCTTTTTTTTTTTCCTTTTTATTCATTTATTCCAATTTTTCAAAGGTTGGTCTTTTTTTTTTTCATTTTTTGTCCAATTTTATATATATCTATTACTTTCAATTTTTAACAAAATTTGACACTATTTTTTCATTCTTTTTTTCCCAATTTTAAATATATTAAACTTATTTTATCATTTTTCTTACATTGAATTTTTGTATGTTTATTGTTATATTTTTAACCATTTTAACATTCAATTATAGTAACTCACCTCAATTTATGTTTATATTTAAAATTTTATATTATTAATTATCGTCAGAATCATATTACATCTTATTCATCATATATTTATTATATAAAAGTCATTTTATAATTTTTATTAGTGCTATATAACCATTATTGCATACTTAAGTTTTTCTCAAATTTTCATTCCAAATTTCCAACTTTAAGACCGAATTTCCGTCATTTTTGTTGACCGTAAACGATATCGATATCGATACCGATATTTGGGGCGAGATATCCGTAAATTTAACTAGCGATATATCCGTCGATATCGATATTTTCATCCTTGATTATATGTGTTTATGACCGCTGTTCGGTGCATTTATAATATTGAAAAACGTATGCATGTATTTGAGATGATTAAGGTAAGATTTCGTGATTGGTTCAATATGAGCATGATATTAGAATGTTGGTAAAAATATGTGTTTGAAGAAAGTTCACTTGCACAAAAGTTAAAGTAGAGGTAGAATTAAATTTTTAATTATTTTTACTTGTTTTCTTTATTCTATGATTACAATTTTTCAAACCCCCCATTTAATTCTTTATTCTTTTATTCTTTTATTCTTTATTTCTTTATTTCATTAATTCATTAATTCTTTTATTCTTTTATTCTTTTATTCATTTATTCTTTAATTCTTTATTATTTAATTTTTTACTTATTTAATTCTTTAATTCTTTAATTCTTTAATTCTTTAATTCATTATTCTTTGACTATTCATTATTCTTTTTAACTAACATATTATTAATGTTCCCTAATTTCCCCGGTTAAGAACGATCCCTATTTACCAATACAAAACTACACAAAAAGGGTTTGAATTGCATAATACTCGAATTACGTATTTAATTTAATACGTAGTTTGGGTATTATCAATTTTTGGCGCCGTTGCCGGGGAAATTGAAAATCATTTTTAATATGTTGGTGTATGTATATAAATTGTACATATTATACTTGTTTATAATTTTTACTTTTGTTAATATTTTATTTGTTCATAACTTTTACTTACTTGTTTATAATTCTTATACTTGTTTATATTTTATTTAAACTTCTTATTTTTGTTCCCATTATTTTTGTTTATATTTGTTTATTTTTATTTTTATATTTGTACATATTATACTTGTTCATAATGTTTATCCTTATACATGTTCATTTTGTGCTTGCATATTATTTTTATTCATTTTTATACTTGTTCATAACTTTTATTTTTTATGCTTGTTCATAGTTTGATTCTTACAATTGTTCTTATTATATTTGTTTATAATGTTCATACTTGTTTATAATTTCTATTTTTTGTTCATAAATGTTCATAATTTTTTTATATACTTGTTCATATTATAATTGTTTATGTAAATTTAATTTTTTATTTGACTTGTTCATTTTATACTCTCACATACTTGTTCATAATTGACTTTCATTTTTGCTTGTTTATAATTATTATACTTGGTCATACTTGTACATAATGTTCATTCTGTTTACTTGTTCATAAATGCTTATTGTACATTATCTCTTTTCCTTATTTTTTTTACTTTTATTTATTTTTACTTGTTTTTGTAATTAAAAAAAAAACATAAAATTCGAAAGAAAAAAATTCCTATTCTTCATTTATTTATTAAATTCCGAAAAAATTAATTAATATAAAAAAATATATATAATAAGGAAAGCATTTTTCATTACCTCAAAAAAAAAAAATTTACTTTCCAACTTTCTTTAGTTTTAGCTTCATGTTAGTGTTAATTTATACTTGTGAATAAATTTTGTACATATGTTACTTGCTATTCTTTATACTTGTTCATAATTATTGTACTTATTCTTAATTCTCATTTGTAGGCTTGTTCATAATTTTTATTTTTATATTTGTTTATGTAAATTCAAACTCTTATTGTACTTGCCCATACTTTGTTTATAATTGTACATATTTGTTTATAATTTTTCTTCTTATTCACACTTGTTCATAAATTGTTCATAACTTTTATATTTCAAAGTGTTCATTCATATATGTGCATAATTTTTATTTATTTCTTTCTTTCTTTATTTTACTTGTTTATAATTGTACATATTTGTTCATACTTATTTGTTTATACTAGTTCATAAGTAGTATATTACTTGTTTACATGTATTTTATTTGTGTATGTAGTTATTTAAGTTTTTCTTTTTCTTCAATTAAAAAAACGAAAAACGAAAAAAAAAAATTCTTAACTTAACTTTGTGTTAGTGTAATTATAAATTTTTAAATAAATCATGTACATATATTAGTTTGTTAATGTGAAATTGTTTTGTAAATATCATTATTTGTGAATAAAACCATACTTGTGAATAAATTGTTCATACTTGTATAAATTGTTCATATATAAATTGTCATGTTTATAAATCGTGCATACAAACATACTTGTAAATAGTTCTTGCATTCATGCATTAGTCTCAGCTATATATAGATCACTTGTGCTTCGAAGTTTAGATTTTGATATTTAATCGATGAAGACTCTTTTGTTAACTCTCACCTACGGTGATTGTTAACACTTGAGTTATCTTAATTTCTCTAGAGTAAGAAATTTTTTAGGGTGATGTCTACAACATGAGACGGTACTCATAACGGGTTTTTGGTCTAAGAAAGGGACATCAATGGAGTTTAAGCCTCGGGATGTCTCGAAATTAGCCATACCTCTTGTGTTTATTCTTTCTAACCTGATCACCTTTGAACTTTCCCAAACAGTTGAATTAATCTAAGATATTTACTTGGGTCACACGGATGTAGAAGTCTCTATCTAAACTTTGAAGATATGTGAACCATATATATCTTTGATTTCCCCCGACATGTAAATTTTTTTTATATCTTAACTTACATTATTTGTCATGATAAATTTAACGTGCACCTTTGACTAACTAACTTGCATCTTTGTCTATGCTAGATGGACGTTAAACTTCAAGCGCTTGTTGGGAGGCAACCCAATGTATTCCTGGGATGTGAATGAGTCATCAACGCAGATTTGCTATCTTTCAACCCTTCACTCTCTTTATTTTTTTTACTTAATGTTTTTCTTGTTTTATTTTCGTAAATCATTTTCCTTACTTCAATTCTATGTTCAATTACTTCTTATTTTCCTACATTGGGGACAATGTAGAATTTAAGTGTGGGGGAGTGGTTTACAATTTTAATTATGCAATAAAATTGTTTATAAAAAAATAAAAATAAAATTATTCAAAAAAAAATTTATTGCTTTCTAAAATATTTTTTATTTTATTTTAACTTAGTGTTTTTACGAGTATTAAGTTGCCCTTTAACTTGTCAATGATATAAATGAACGAAAATGAATATGTTATGGTTATAAAGATGATCACTATAACTTGAATTTGTTTGTTAATATTTTGTGATTAAGTGTTATAACTTGTAGATAATGCATGTAAATTGGTATATAAACGAGCATGTTAAGATAAGTATGAATCATTTGAACCTTATGTGAGCTTTAGAACCTTATATACATCTTTGATGAGTGATTCATAAGTTATTTGTTTAAATTGATATATATATATATATATGCCTCATAACTGCTTGCAATAACTTTTAATGAACTCTAGAGTACTAGAACTTATTCTATGTGATTTTCAAAACTTTTAAGTCAATAAACTCTCTGATTTTGGATATGATTAAGGCAATAGGGTTAACACCACAAATTCAAACATCCATGTTCCCTATTTTGTCCGCACAAGTTGCGACCCCCTTAGTTTTAACCCCTTTGAGCCTACATTAAGCCTTTCTTTCATCACCATGATTATCTAAACACTTGAGCTTAAGATAGACATCTTTCACCCTTGTTCTAAGGACTCGGTTGAAGACATGAAAATAGTGTGAAGAGAAATTGATAATGTTTTGAAGACTTTTATGTGTATTTACTTCCTCAAACTTTGTTGTATTATTGACACATATTATTACCTTGATATTTGAAAAGAAAAAAATTGAAAAAAAAACTAAAAAAAAAATTGTATTGAGTTTCTATCAAAGTAATAAGGTTTGATTAAGTTAAGTCCTTTACATTCGTGAATCCGACACAAAGAATGAATTCGAGGCCCAACATGACGAAATTTGGCCTATGGTCGAAGGGATGAATTCATGATATCATTGCACTAAGGTCGGAAAGTTATGATACGTTTTGGGAGTCTTTTGAGTCTTGAAACGAATTTAAGCACCACTTGTCCTATATATTTCTTGCCTCTAAACTTAGTCCCATTACAACCTTCATAAAGACCTTATGATCCTTAAGATGATAAATTTTGATTAGTTGAGTCAATCACTTGAGTAAGCTTATGGTTTTGGTTCATTTGTACGAGTATATTTTTATCTTGAGGTGTTTGTTTGAGATTTTGCAAAAGTACTTCATTTCTATTATGTGAACATCTTTTCTCACATACTATGAGTGTAAACACAAACCCTTACAAAATTGAGTGAATTTATGAGTGCATATCCTTGTGAGTTGATTCATACTTGTTTTATTCATGTTGAGATCCATTTCACCATATTTACTCATTATCTTACTTGTTGAAACATTTTGTTACAATGTATTAACTCTTGAATTCCATATGTTTAAATGTTTTAAGTGAAAATCTTTGATGCTATGATAATAATGAAATATTGAGACAAATGATTAAGGGTTTACTTGTTTTGAATTCGTAGTTTAATTTTAGTATTTACTAGGGACTAGTAAAGTTTAAGTGTGGGGGTATTTGATAGGTCCGCAAATAAGCATTATTTTATATTATTTTATACCCTTTATATTTGACTTTTAATATTAAAATAATAAATAATTAGATAAAATAATTTATTTTGTGATATTTTTTTAAATAAGTAAAGTTTGTAATTTGGAGCATTTTGGCGAAAAAATCGTCCCAATCGGAATTATAACGAAGAAATTATGTACGAAATTCGATTGAATTAAATATATTAATTAATATTAATTTTGTAAGCCCAAATTCATATTTAATTTCAGCTTTTTTTTGTTTGTGTGCAGCCCAAATAAATCCAGCCTATTCTTTTCTTTTGTGCAGTCCAAAATTCATTTCAGCCCGTTCTAGCTCAGCAAGCCCGAGGCCCAGTTCCCATGGAAGCCAATCCACACGCGCGTCGCAGGCCCAGAAGGCCCAGGCCAGTGTCTCCAAGCCGCCAGGCCCAAACAGAAACCCAGAAGCGCCTGTCGAGGAACGCCTGTAACCATCCACTGAAGCCCCCGCCCTTCCTTCGGAGTGCGTGCCCCGAAACTTGACCTCCAGTGCAGCCCGCGCCTCCCGAACTTCTTCTTCAATATTCAGCGCACACCTGCTGCTCTCACCTGCTCTTCCTGGCAGCAGCTCACCAACCCTCTGCAGCCCAGTCAGCCTTCCCCTACCAAACCTCACCTGCCAGCCCTCTTCAGTCATTTTCCTGCACCAAAACTACTCCATCCACTCCCTTTTTGCATCAGAAAATCGGAAAAAATCAGCCCCAAACCATGCCTAAAATCATCATTGTTCATCATTTCATTTTTATTTATTTTTATTATAATTAATTATTTATTTTATTTTATGTTTGTCAGTTTTTTCTCCCTATAAATAGGGGTTCATTTCATGTAACAAGGATCCCCATTTTTCCCATTTTCTTCCATTTTCTTAGTTCATTTTAGTTCTTAGTTTAGTTTTTTTTTTCTCTCTTTTAAGAGACATTTTTGGGGTCCATTTTAACTTCTTGTAGATTTTCTATTTAATTAGCTTTCTTTTAATTATTGTTCTTAATTTATGTTATTTCTTCTTTACTTTGTTCTTGTGATTTTTCTTTGAGAACTCTTAAACACATTTTTATGCTTTCCTTAAGAAATACCTAGGCCGAGTATTTCCGAAATAATTCTAGAATTTAAGTCCGAATTCTTATGTTTTATCCTCCATCTTCATAAGGTTCCAACCGCTGTTTGGTGTTCCTTATGAATAACATTTCATTGTTTCCATCGACTTTCGGAATCACAAGCTGTTCGTGGGTTCCGAAAGTGTAACTTTATTTCCCTTACTTAAATTCTTGTTATTGTTTCGGTTTACTTATATTTCAATATATGTGTTGGTATTTTCTTTCTAATATTTGTAAATGTGAATACAATCTCCATGTGTTTTACTTTTTGAATTTCATTTACTTCATATGTTTTAGCGCTTAACCTTCAATTTAACGCTAAGTGTTTAAGACTGCTGTTCGGTGCACTTAGAATAAGGTTGAAGAGATTTAAATGTTTGACGCACATTGAAATCAATAATATAAGGTGAATCGTATTATAAGTGTTTATGACCGTTGTTCGGTGCATTTATAATATTGAAAAATGTATACATGTATTTGAGATGATTAAGGTAGGATTTCGTGATTGATTCAATATGAGCATGATGTAAGAGTGTTGTAAAAAATATGTGTTTGAAGAAAGTTCACTTGCACAAAAGTTAAAGTAGAGGTAGAATTAAGTTCTTAATTATTTTTATTTGTTTTCTTTATTCTATGATTACAATCTTTCAAACCCCCCATTTAATTCTTTATTCTTTTATTCTTTTATTCTTTAATTCATTTATTCTTTAATTATTTAATATTTAATTATTTAATTATTTAGTTATTTAATTATTTAATTATTTAATTATTTAATTCTTTAATTCATTATTCTTTGATTATTCATTATTCTTCTTAACTAACATATTATTAATGTTCCCTAATTTCCTCGGTTAAGAACGATCCCTATTTACCAATACTACAACTACACAAAAAAGGTTTAAATTGTATAATACTAGAATTACGTATTTAATTTAATGCGTAGTTTGGGCATTATCAGAGTGCTCCTACTTTCAAACACGGAAAGTGATTTCGACGATTTGCAGCGGCTGCCGACGCATGGCGTGTTGAGCAGCGGCGAAGATGCTCTAATTAAATGGAAGTGAATGGACTGGTTCAACTCCTTTAGAGGGAACTTGACAGGATCTGTCCCAATCCCCTTGATCCCATCTGACATCGAGTGTCAGACAAGGGATAACTCGTCACTCGCTCGGGGTCCATCAGAGTACACTAAGATCGATGGTGGCATGCGAAGTCTCGATCTCTGCTACAGTCCGCATCCGCTGACAGGACCTGCCCCGATCCCACAGGGACCACAAGGGGATGTGCCCTGCTCCCGTCTGACACCCAATAATTCATACCAATTTTAACCTCAAAACATCAAATGCATAAATAACCAAATTAAAGTCATACATCAAATCCGAATTAAACGAATGTCAGACAAGGGATGAAAACCAAAATTACAAGATGCGAGCACGACTCTAAAGTAAACCTGCGGGTACACCGCCCAACAGGGGATCAGGTACGCAGAATGTAGATCTACGCCTCAGCCTCAGGTTCCTCCTCTACCTCAGTTTCCCGACCTGGAGGGGTTATCAAAACATTAAGGGTGAGTGGACCGAACTCAAGTTTATGAAATCGTTTGATAATTAAAACATATAATTTACCCCTCCGTTTTCCAAACATGCGTGCATCATTATTCAAAATCATAAACCATATAATATGAACCATAAGGCATGTAATAAAACCATAAGTATAATTTTAGTTGCTGCACTATACACTCCAATCCCGACATCCCTGATGTCTGACGTCCCTGACGTCCAATAGGTCACAATCACAAGGCTACGCGTGCCACTTGGGTCTCAATTTCCGAGTTCATTCCCCGAACCCCGTTCAGGTACAGCATCCCCGATGCCCAGCGTCATAGACGCTGGACGTACTAGACGTCCGTGACCTCTCCGGGGTACCTCGCCGGAGGAGACAAAATAATATGGAAGGATATATACAGTGCAGTAACAAATGCATTTTATTGATATCCACATGCAAGGCATATATATGTACATAGATAAAATCCGAACCAATCATTAAGTTTCATCAGACGGGTCTCAAGCCCAAATACCGTGAAACGTGCCATAACCATATTTTCCATATCATCAAAACCATTATTGTTTTAGCATGTGAACAAGTATAATAAACCAAAAAACATTTATGCACGCAAGGGTTTAAGAAATTGGCCCACTCACAGTACAATCCTGCTAGAAACCGAACGTATACCCTCGTCCTGGTACAAATGTACAATCCCTGTCAAGTCCAAAGTATTCGTAAAGGTCAATACAAACCCCTAACATTCAACCATGAAACCCTAGACCGAAACCGGTCCGGAAAAGCCGCCCGAACGCACTTTTCCAAGGCAATAAACCTTATTTTGACCAACTTAATGATCTCCGATCGACCCGAAACCACATCCGTTGGATCCGGATCGTCGAAACCTAAAGAATGGTGGTGGTCCCACCAGAAACACTGTTCACACGCGCCCCCACGCGCCGGTCAACGCGGGGGTCAACGCTGGAACAGTCCTGCTGACGTCATCGCTGACGTCACTGCTGACGTCAGCATGACATCATGCTGACTTCATCTGACAGCTGTCAGGTCTGACGTGTCAGACTCTGATAGGTGCCACGTGTCAACATCCGATTGGTCCACCTCGCTGATCTGTCAGGCCACGTGTCAGATCTGACATGTGCCACGTGTCAGCACGGCACTGGTCCACGTCACTGACATGTCAGTGACACGTGGCAGTCCCTGACTGGTCCACGTCACTGACATGTCAGTGCTGACTGTGCACTGACATGTGACACGTGTCGGCTCACGGTTGGTCCACGTCACCTGACAGACTGACAGGGTGCCACGTCATCACCGCTGTCCTCAGACGGGTTGACCCGAAAACCTGCAACTCGGGTCGATCAGACCCGCGATCAAGACCCGGTCACCATTTCTTCATTTCTCAATCATTTTCATTCCTTTTGATTCCTAGCTACTCGTCTGGATCCTAGGAAGGGTTCTATGGAATTAGAATTGAGAAAAACAGATAGGATCGAGGGCCTACCTCGAAGAACAGAACCGGCCTCCCGTCGCAGTTGTGTCACCGTCTTGAGCACCTCCGGCCACGAGTTCAATCTCAGTAGGTTCCTGGCAGTCCCTAGAGTCGATTAGGATCCATCAAAAACAAAACTAAACGTGGGAAATGGATTTACCAAAATCTGGGTTTGAAACCGCCACGGGTTTCCCTGATTCCTTCCTCGCCGCCGTCCTCCGCCGTGGTCACTGCCGTCGCTCAGCCTCGCCAGTGAGTCCCCAATACGCAGACACAGAGAGTGGATGATTTGCTGGGATGTTTGATCGAAATGGACAGAATGTGCTCTGCGTATGAAATATAAAGAAATGGAGGGAAGGAAACGGACGGTCCAGATTTGATCTCCATGATTAGATCAATGGCTCAGATTAGATCAGGGGTTTTCAATCCAAGGGCAGGAATTTAAAGCTGATTTAATTGCTATTTAATCCAATAGTGGATCTGACCCAATCTGACCAATGGGTGAGTGACACTTGTCACTCACCAGGTGTCCTCCAATCAGATTTCCTGAATATAATATTCGACACGAAAACCGAGACACGAACCTCCCGAATTCACGTTTCTGACCATAACTTCCTCGTACGAAGTCCGATTTCGGCGTGCCGCCTGTCTACGGACTCAGGACGTCGAGGCCTACCCAACGGTCCTTGAGTCAACTGAAAATTGGTTGCCAAGAGAAAAGTCAACATTTTCCCCCCGAGAGTCCAAATTACGGTAATGCCCCTGAACTTCCGATAGTCATAACTTTTACCCTGATCGTCCGAAATGGATCTGCCACCTGTCTATGAACTCGTGACGTCCCGAACTACGTCACGGTCATAGGTCAAAGTCCATTTAGTTCATAAATCAAAAAGTCAACATTTGACCATGCCAATCACAAGGGTAAAAGCGTCAAATCACATATTAAATTACAATATTGGGATCCTCGAATTTCCGGGGTGTTACATCCGCAATCAACCGGAAGGGTATTAAAACGATAAAAGCTGTGAGTGGACAAAAATAAACAGTTTATGAAATCATTTATATTGAAAAACATTATACCCTTCACGTAAAAGCATGTATGCATCATAAAACCACTTTATTTTAAATAATTTCCGAAAGCAAGACTTAATTCTTTTCAAATCAAACACAGTGAAAACTGCTTCTCAACCGAAGCCATTAACTCAGTAGGGTCTCCGCCCAAAATCAAATCAAAGAAACCAGAACGAAGTCTCAATTTCAATCATATAACACGGGGCTCATCCCCAAACCAATCATACGGTGAAACATCATATACATATATATAACCCATCCTCGGCATTTCATATGCCTAATCAATAACCCATAACGATATATCTACAGTACGCGTACTACTCGTATTTCATCTTCGAGTCTACCCCCAAGATCTACGACGTCTGGGAGGACCTGTCTCCGGACCCTGTCCGAGACTATATCATATCTCTCACTCCTGGACATATGTTCCCCCCTCGAAGTCACTCATCCTATGCAGTGGATCGTGACACTCCAGGATCATCGATGTCTGGAGGTGACTATTCATACTGGAGGGTATATACATATAAGTGTGAAAACATTCATTTCTTTCAAGTCATAGTTCAACTGGGTCTCATACCCGAATCAAAATCTAGGATTCCTCGAATCCGTTTCAATTCTCAATCTCATAGGCCTCAATCCAAATCCACATCTCAATAGGGTCTCAAACCTGAAATCTCATTTCATAAACCATAACTGGGACTCAAGCCCGATATCATAAATCAATTGGCCTCAAGCTCGATACCATCAATCAATTGGGCGTCAAGCCCGATACCATCAATCAACTAGGCCTCAAGCCCGATATCATAAATCAATTGGGCGTCAAGCTCGCGATCATAAATCAATTGGACCTCAAGCCCGATATCATAAATCAATTAGGGCTAAGCCCGATATCTCAAATCAATTGGGCCTTAAGCCTGATATCTCAAATCAACTGGGCTTTAAGCCCGAGATCACACTTTCAAATCCAAAATCCTTTTATCAATCAAGTCATTTGATATCATAAGCACGTATAAAACCCGGTCTAAGTCCAAGGTATCACATAAAACAGAAAATCTCGAAATACGTGCAATAACACATTTTTCTCGGAAAAAGGCCACACAATTCATATTTAAATCACATGCACTCATGGCATCTAAAATCATGCTCATAAACACATGTAAAACAGTTATACATGTATCAATTCATAAAACAAAGTCCACTCACAAACCATCTAAGCTGCGCCTCGAAACACATGCCCTAAGCCTCTCCGGGCGAATCCAGCATCACCGGAACTCTCGGACCTGTCCAAATCATACTCGAGGGTTACTATCTACTTAAAATAGGCTAACATTGAATCCCCCAATTTTTCGGGATTTTTAAACGTATTTAAAATAAACCCTACACCTTCTGAGACCCAAAAATACCCCGAAACGGTATCCGATCGACTCGAAACTTGTGCCAAAATGTCTGTTGCATCGAAAGGACAAAATTACATGTTGACCTTATCTCGAGAATAAAGCCCACGTACCCTTACGCGCCGCCCAAAGGCGCTGTGCGTGAAAGCCACGAGCCAACGAACAGTGTCATCGTCTACCTCGAGTGAACCCGGCTCACTAGTATTTTCGGTTCGACCGAACCGATGAACCATCACGACCGGTTCTCCTTCAATTCTCAACCAAAATTGATGAGGTTCTTCCTAATTGATCATCCAATCCTAAAGAGTCGATCTATCGACTCAAAATAGGGAAAACAAGCCCAAAAGTTTACCTTTCGATTTGATTTTCACGGCCCAATTTTCCAGTCCCCTGCTTGAGCTGTCCAACCGTCCTCCTCCATCAAAGTTCATCCCC
This sequence comes from Prinsepia uniflora, assembly GCA_032719365.1. NCBI lineage: Eukaryota > Viridiplantae > Streptophyta > Magnoliopsida > Rosales > Rosaceae > Prinsepia > Prinsepia uniflora. The sequence continues at coordinate 40,777,685 of CM064866.1, forward strand.
AAGCATTCATACAAACCCAACGAACATCAACCAATCATCAGAACCCACCTAAAAAGTACAAAACTCAAAATCCAATTATTGAAATAAAACGGCCTTTCGGGTTTCTTAACTCAGACGTGGCTCGACCATCCTCAGTCGTGTAGCCCCCTTGTAAAACTTAGTCCTTCATCCTCTTACCTCAAATCCTCATAAGGGTGATAATATGGGGATGGGTGTGTATGGGTTGTACAAATTGGGAAGGTTTTCGGGTTAGGGAGAATGAAATAGATGAGAGGGATTTGCCGCATGTATGTGTGTTTGTAAGCAATGGATGAGTGACACTTGTCACTCATTCATTGGGTCTATTCAAAATATCTGGGGCCCATAATAAATGAAAAAAATTCAACCCTGCCTTGTAAAACGTGCCACCGTAAATAGTACCTCAAAACTTCTGTGACCCTTATCTTTTTCGTCGAATGTCCGATTTCGACGTGCCACCTGTCTACGGACTCGTATCGACTCGATCTACGTAACGGTCCTTGGTCCACATGCATTGGACCTCTCAGGTCAAAATTCAACTTTTTGTCCTCATCTAGGGGCAAAATCCTAATTTCTCTCTGAACATTAGACAATCCTCGACTAATCTCCTGTTTGTCTCGCTAATCCATAATTAATTCTTAATTACTCTCAAAATTTTGGACGGGCCGTTACAGAACTCCTTCATAGGCATAAGAGTTGTCTCCAGGGACGACGAGGTTGACTAACCAAAGTCCGAGTTCTCTATTGACTCGGCACAAGTCGAATCTCTGGTGTAAACATTGAATCAACATCTCGGCGATCATCCCCTGTCTTCTATCACACCAGAAGTCACATTATCACCGTCTTCGACCGTCCATCATGGCTTCGCCTCTCAATCGAACTCTTCTTCGCGGCTTCCCCTCATGTTTAGGCTTTCTTCCATCGCGACTTCACCTTCATAACCTTCAAGTCCAGGATCTTTTTTATGGGCCACCTAGTTGCTAGAGAGAGACTTAGGTTTAAGTTTAAGTTTAGCTCTAAGTTTTTCATGACTTGAATAAAATTGGTGGAGGGGGAAAGTTGGACTTAGAACAAAATTGGAGGAAGGAAAGAATTTTTGATGACTTATAATGAAATTGGAGATGGAGGAGGGAAGAAATTTAGGTTGACTTTCTACTTAAGACATCAGTCCATTGATTTTGAACAACTGATGCAAGTTTAAAAAAATAAAGAGTTTATATAGACTTTGGTTTTTATAACTATGTGATGCTAAATAAACATAAAGACATCGGTCTAAATTTGCACCGAAGTTGTTTTATGACTAAGCCCAAACTACGCATTAAATTAAACATGTAATTCGAGTGTTATGCAATTTAAACCCTTTTTGTGTAGATGTAGTATTGGTAAATAGGGATCGTTCTTAACCGGGGAAATTAGGGAACATTAATAATATGTTAGTGGAAAATGAATAAAAGAATAATGAATTAGAGAATTAAATAATAAAATAATTAAACAATCAAAGAATTAATAAATTAAAGAATAGATGAATAAGATAATAATAAATTAATGAATTACAAAGAATTAATAAATTAATAAATTAACGAATTAAAGAATGAAATAATAGAAGAATAAAGGAATTAATTAATCAAAGAATAAAGGAATTAATTAATCAAAGAATCAATAAATTAAAGAATAAAGGAATGAAAGAATAAAAGCATCAAAGAATAAGAGAATAAAAGAATAAAGAATAAACAAGGGGGGTTTTGAAGAGGTTTGTAATTATGTAAATAAGTAAAAGCATAGATGAACTCATTCTATTTCTATTCTAACTTATGCACAAAGTAGACTTCCCGTAAACACAAACTTCAACAACATACTACAATTGCAAATATTTGAATTAATCACGAAATTATACCTTCACAAACTCATATTTCTTCATACATTTTTCATATTATAAATGCACCGAACAGCGGATTTTTACTTATAATATAATTACCTTAAGTTTGTGATTTAATGCGCCGAACAGCGGTCATACATTAAATCTCTCCAAATCTACTCTAAATGCCCCGAACAGCGGATCAACATTTAGTTTCGAAATGAAGTTTAAGCTCTAGAATGTAAGAAGTAAATGATTTTTAGAAAGTAAAACACATGGAGATTATACTCAATTTTCACAAAAGATAGGAAGGAGAAACCAACACATATATTGCATTATAATTAGAACCAATAACAAATAAAAGAGTTTAAGAGAATGGAGAGCAAATGTTACACTTTTCAGATTGGGTGAGAACAATGGATTGTTTTTCACAAGGAACACCGAACAGCGGCTGGAACCCTATGAAGATGGAAGAAGATTAAACAAGGAAATCCGGACTTGAACTCTCAAAATTGTATTGGAACTATTTTGCCAAGATTTCTCCTAAAAGAGGCTCAATTTTGTGCTACTTGGAAGTGATTTCAACAAGTGAAATCAACTCCTATTTATAGGGGAAAAACTCAAATTAAACCCTAGAAAATAAATAAAAACTAAACAAAAATTATAATAAAAATATTCAAAAGTGAAATGATGAGTATGGGTGGTTTTTGGGGAAGAGAAATAAAAAAAAAAGAAAAGAAAAGCATGAAAAACAGCAAGCAAGGGAATCTTTCAGAATTGCTGAAAAATGGCTCAGATTTCGGTGGGAGCGTGCTGGAAAGTGGGCGGCTGGTCGGCAGGCGTGAGCTGGAGTGCAGAAGCTGTCGTCGGTAGGCGTGCGCCGAACGCGAGAAGCTCCCTTCGGTACGCGCGCTCCGAATATCACAATGGCAGGCTGAGAGCAGGCTGGCGTGATTTGGGCCTCACGGGCTGGAGAGTTGGGCCTGGGCTGCGCTGACGCGGGCTGCCTGGGCTGCTGGTCTTTGGGCCGGACATTTGGGTTTTCAGAAATGGGCTGCACAGATTAGTTTATTTAATTAATTTAGTTAATTTAGTAATATTTCACCTGAAATTCGTCCATAATTTCTTCGTTATAATTCCGATCGAGACGATTCTTTCACCAAAATACTCCAAAATACAAACTTTATTTATTTAAACAAAAATAACACAGAATAAATTATTTTATCTAATTATTTATTATTTTAATATTAAAAGCTAAGTATAAAGGGTATAAAATAATATAAAATAATGCTTATTTGAGGACCTATCAAATACCCCCACACTTAAACTTTGCTAGTCCCTAGCAAATACTAAAATTAAACGACAAAATCCAAAACAAGTAAACATTTAACCATTTGTCTCAATATTTCATTATTATTATGGCATAAAAGATTTTCACTTAAATCATTCAAGCATATGGAATTCAAGAGTTAATACATGGTAACAAAATATTTTAACAAGTAAGATAATGAGTAAATATGGTGAATTGGATCTCTGCATGAATAAAACAAGTATGAATCAACTCATAGGGATATGCACTCATAAATTCACTCAATTTGAGAGGGCTTGTGTTTGCACTCAAAGTATGTGAGAAATACTCACATAATCGAAATGAAGTACTTTTGCAAAATTTCAAACAAACACCTCAAGATAAAAACAAAACATACTTGCACAAATGAACCAAAACCATAAGCTTACTCAAGTGATTGACTCCACTAATCAAAATTTACCATCTTAAGGATCATAAGGTCTTTATAAAGGTTGTAATGGGGCTAAGTTTAGAGGTAAGGAAAATATAGGACAAGTGGTGCTCAATTCGTTCCAAGACTCAATAGACTCCCAAAACGTATCATAGATTCCCAACCTTAGTGCAATGATGTCGGTAATCCATCCCTTCGAACATATGCCTAATTCCATCATGTTGGGCCTCACAATCATTCTTTGTGTCGGATTTACAAATGTAAGGGACTTAACTCAAACATTACATAACCAAACCTTAGTACCTTGATCGAGACTCAACTCTTTTTTTTTTTTTTGATTTTTTTGATTTTTTAGATCAAGGTAATAACATGTGTCAACAATACAACAAAACTTGAGTCGGTAAATCCAAATAGTTCACATAAAAGTCTTTTCAACATCATCATTTTCTCCTTACACAATCTTTATATCTTCAACCGAGTTCTTGGAACAAGGGTAAAGGATGTCTATACTAAGCTCAAGTGTTTAGATAATCATGGTGATGAAAGAAAGGCTTAATGTGGGCTCAAAAGGGTTAAAACTAAGGGGGTCGCAACTTGTGCGCACAAAATAGGGAACATGGATGTTTGAATTTGTGGTGTTAATCCTAATGCCTTAATCATATCCAAAATCAGAGAGTTTATCGACTTAAAAGCTTTGAGAATCACATAGAATAAGTTCTAGTACTCTAGAGTTCATTAAAATCTATTGCAAGTAGTTATGAGGCATATGTATATCAATTTAAACAAAGAACTGTTGAATCACTCATCAAAGATGTATATTAAGTTCTAAAGCTCACATAAGGTTCATATGATTCATACTTATCTTATCATGCTTGTTTATATGCCAATTTACATGCATTATCTTCAAGTTATAACACTTAGTCACAAAATATTAACAAACAAATTCAAGTTGTAGTGATTATCTTTATGGCCATAACATAATCAATTCCATTCACTTATATCATTGACAAGTTAAAGGGCAACTTGATGACTCGTAAAAACACTACGTTAAAACAAAAAGACTCAAGAAAGCAATAATTTTTTTTTATTATTTTTTTTTTATTTTTTTTAGAAAGAAATAAAACAATTGAAAATTAAGAAAGACTTAATAAAACAATTTCAAATGCACAAATAAATTTGTAAGCCATTCCCCCACACTTAAATTCTACATTGTCCTCAATGTAGGAAAATACGAAGTAATTTAAACATAGAATCAAAGTAAGGAAGATGATTTAAGAAAATGAAATAAGAAAGAAAAACATAAAAGAGAGTGAAGGGTTGAAAGAAAGCAAATCTATGTTGATGACTCCTTCACACTCGCGAACACATTGGGTTGCCTCCCAACAAGCGCTTGAAGTTTAACGTCCATCCAGCCTAGACCAAATTTAGTTCATTTGATGGGACGTCGTAGCACTCTTTCTGACTCCACATCGTGTTCGCCAATTGCCTCGATATAAGGCTTCAATCTATGGCCATTGACCTTGAACTCTTTTCCAGTTCCAACGTGTTTTATCTGTATGGCTCCATGGGCAAAAATATTAGTGATAACAAAAGGTCCTACCCATCTAGAACATAACTTACCAAGAAAGAGTCTAAGCCGAGAGTTGAACAGCAAAACTTTCTGGCCAATGTCAAATGCTTTACTCTTGATCTGTTTGTCATGAAATGCCTTTGCCTTTTCCTTGTAGAACAGAGTGCTTTCAAATGCATCATTTCTGATTTCCTCAAGCTCACTCAGCTGGAGTTTTCGATGCAGACCGGCGTCATCTATCTTGATGTTGAACGTTTTGACGGCCCACCATGCTTTATGCTCTAGTTCCACCGGAAGGTGACATGCTTTACCGTACACCAACCTATAGGGAGACATTCCTATAGGTGTTTTGTATGCCGTCCTGTATGCCCAAAGTGCATCATCCAACCGTTGGCTCCAATCCTTTCGATTAGGACCCACAGTTCGCTCTAGTATCTTCTTGATCTCTCTATTATTGACTTCCGCCATTCCACTCGTTTGAGGATGATAAGGTGTAGATACTCGATGAGTGACACCATACCTTTTCATTAAAGCTTCAATGGTCTTGTTGCAGAAATGACTTCCTCCATCACTTATTAGGACCCGCGGGATCCCAAACCTGGAAAGAATGTTAGTTCTGAGGAAATCTGCAACAGTTTTAGAGTCATTAGTCCTTGTGGCCTTAGCTTCCACCCATTTTGATACATAATCAACGGCAAGTAAGATATAGAGATAGCCATTAGATTGAGGAAACGGACCCATAAAATCGATACCCCAAACATCAAATATTTCAACAGTAAGAACATAATGTTGTGGCATTTCATCCCTACGTCCTAAGTTTCCTGATCTCTGACATTTATCACAGGCTAAGCAAAATGAATGTGCATCTTTAAAAAGTGTGGGCCAATATAGTCCAGATTCTAAGATTTTGAGTGCAGTTTTTCTAGATCCAAAGTGGCCTCCACAAGCATGGCTATGGCAGAACTCTAGGACTGACCTATGTTCAATATCAGGGACACATCTCCTAATCAATAAATCTGCACAGTGTTTCCACAAATAAGGTTCATCCCAAATATAGTGCCTAGCATGCTTCTTAAGTTTATCTTTTTGTGCACGGGAGAGGGTGGTGGGCAGCTGCTTGGTGACTAAATAATTGACAATATCAGCATACCAAGGAGTACCTCCCTCGATTCTGAAGAGTTGTTCGTCTGGAAACATCTCTTGAATCGCCACAGGATCTCGTTCATGTGTAATGCGACTCAAATGATCCGCCACCACGTTCTCTACGCCTTTCTTATCTTTAATCTCGATGTCAAACTCTTGAAGAAGAAGAATCCATCGGATCAGTCTTGGTTTCGCTTCCTTCTTGGCTAGGAGATACTTCAGTGCTGCATGATCAGTGTAAATAATGACTTTAGTTCGAAGTAGATAAGAACGAAATTTATCTAAAGCAAATACAACAGCAAGCAACTCCTTTTCTGTAGTCGTGTAGTTCATCTGGGCATCATTCAAGGTTCTGGATGCATAGTAGATGGCGTAGGGCTTCTTATCCCGCCTTTGTCCGAGTACGGCTCCAACTGCATAATCAGAGGCATCGCACATTAGTTCAAAGGGTAAGGACCAATCAGGGGCACAAAGAATGGGGGCAGTGGTTAAGAGATTTTTAAGCTTTTCAAAAGCTTCCTGACAGTCTGCATCAAAGACGAAGGGTGTCTCCTTCTGAAGCAGTCGGCACAAGGGCCTTGCAATGTGGGAGAAGTCTTGGATAAATCTTCTGTAAAATCCTGCGTGACCAAGAAACGAACGGATTCCTCTCACCGAAGTGGGAGAGGGTAAGTGGCGCACAGTATCAACTTTAGATTTATCGACTTCAATTCCTCTTTCAGAGACAATATGGCCCAAGACTATCCCTTGTCTAACCATGAAATGGCATTTCTCCCAGTTAAGTACTAGATTAGTTTCGACACACCTTTGTAAGATAAGTGCTAAGTGTTCTAAGCATGCATCAAAACTATCCCCAAAGACACTGAAATCGTCCATAAATACTTCAATTATTTTTTCGACGTATTCAGAGAAAATAGAAAGCATGCATCTTTGGAAGGTACCTGGGGCGTTACATAAACCGAAAGGCATTCTTCGGTAGGCAAAAGTGTCAAAAGGACAAGTGAAAGTCGTTTTATCTTGGTCATTTTGAGCGATACAGATTTGATTGTACCCGGAATAACCATCAAGAAAGCAATAATAGGAGTGACCTGCTAACCTTTCAAGAATTTGATCAATGAAGGGCAAAGGAAAGTGATCCTTCCTAGTTGCTTTGTTTAGGCGTCTATAGTCGATGCAGACTCGGTATCCGGTCACTGTTCATTGGGGCACTAGCTCTCCTTCACTGTTTGCAACAACTGTGACTCCACTTTTCTTTGGGACTACTTGGACTGGTGAGACCCATTTGCTGTCTGAAATTGGGTAGATGACACCACAGTCCAAGAGTTTGATGACCTCTTGTTTCACGACTTCCATCATCGGAGGATGGAGGCGACGTTGGGCTTCGCGAGAGGGCTTTGCATCATCTTCTAGTAAGATTAGATGCACACAGGTTGTAGGGCTGATTCCCTTGATATCTGACAGAGTCCATCCAATGGCTGTCTTGTACTTCGTCAAGACCTGTACCAATCTATCTTCCCGTGACTCGGTTAGTGCAGAAGACACTATGACGGGCAGAGTGTCGTCCGGGCCAAGATAGGCATACTTCAGGTGGTCAGGCAAAACTTTGAGCTCGAGATCGGGGGCCTGACCAACAGAAGGAGTAGTGGCATTAGTACTAATTGGAAGTGACGAGGGTACCTGATGATTTACCATTCTGGGGGCCTCATTTAGGGTCATGACTTCATCCCAAATTCGAGGCTCTAGTTCGTAGTCCGTATCCTCAACCAAGGCGTCCCCTGATTGCGTTAGGCCAACCCCTTCCTGGATTAACATGTTGAGTGTGTCTTCTCGAATTGAATCAAAATGTTTCGCTGCGAGAGAAGTGCACACGTCAATAGAAAAAGTAGTATGAGTTGCGGAACTAGGGTACCTCATGGCATCAAAAATTTTGAAGCCAATTTCCTCTCCGTCTACTTCCATAGTTAATGTTCCATTGAACACATCAATCTTTGTCTTGGCAGTTCTCATGAATGGTCTTCCCAACAGCATTAGTGGAGCTTGATTCGTAGGGGAATCCTCCATGTCTAGGACATAAAAGTCAGCTGGGAAGATGAGCTGGTTAACCTGCACAAGAACATCTTCGACGTATCCCTTAGGATACACATTAGAGCGATCGGCTAACTGAATGATAACATCGTCATGCTGTAATTTACCTAGACCTAGGGCAACATATAGTGAATATGGCATAACATTAATGGATGCGCCTAAGTCTAGCATGACTTTATCAAATGACTTGTTACCAATCACGCAGGGAACAGAAAAACTCCCTGGATCCTTCAACTTTGGGGGTAGCCGACGCTGGATTACAGCAGAAACTGTTTCACTCACCATCACAACCTCCTTCTCCCTCGTTTGGCGCCTTGGAGTGCATAACTCTTTCAGAAATTTTGCGTATTTCGGCACTTGTTTGATGCACTCGATCAAGGGCATGTTGATTTGCACCCTTTTGAAGATCTCCAAGATTTCCTCATCGGATTCATTCTTCTTAGATTTGGCAAGCCTACTTGGAAATGGTGCATGCACAAACGGGGAATTAGTAACAACCGAACTTGAAGGGATTGGGTTATTACCTTGTGTGTGGGTAGGTTGAACTGGCGGTTGTGTCGTGGTGGTCTTAGTTGCCACCTTGTGCTTTTCAGCCTCAGAAACGGCTGGATCTGGTTCTATTTCTCCGAGCACTTTACCACTTCGAGTGGTGATTGCATTGGCTTCAGGTTTTACATTTGGGTTGGGTGTAGGTTGAGGTGGAAGCACCCCGCTAGCTTGGATCTTACCCATGAAGTCCACGACCTTACCCATTTGGTCCTTGAGATCAGCGATGTCTTTTTGTTGATTTTGCTGACCTGTGACAAGAGCCTGAGTTGAAGCCATTAGTGTTTGCTGCCCTTGGGAAAGAGCAGCCAGCATTTTATCATAATCAGGATTAGAAGATGAAGAAGTATGATTATTTGCATGATTATGAGAAAAGTTAGAAAATGGGACCGGGGGCCTTGGTTGCCATGTGGGCCTTGGTTACCATGTGGGCCTTGGGAACTAGTATGGGACACGGTTTGGCCCGGTCGACATGTGCTGAGGGTTTAGGACATTGTTCGGATCTCTCCAACTGTAACCTTGGGTCCTTGGCCCTCCTTGATAGCCTCCAATGGCGTGTGCCATTTCAGTTCCGGAGTCTTCTTCCCTTGCAGTGTAGGGACATTGTTCCTCAAGATGGCCTTCAGAGCATATGGAACAAACTGGAGCTACCTGTTTCTTTAGCTCAAGCATATTCGAAAGCATAGAGGTGATTTTATCTAACTTTGAATCATTTATATCATGGGAACTTACCTCATGTACCTTTCTAGAAATGGGATCGGCACCTTCGTATTGTGCATCATTGAGTGCAGGGCTTTCAAGTAGTGCACGACCATCTACTAGGCTCCGAGCTAAGAAGCTTCCATTAGCTGCAGCATCAAGCAGTCCTCTATCCCAGCCCTTGAGTCCTTCGTAAAAGTAGGTTAAAAGATAGCCTTCTGTGATCCCGTGAGTAGGGCATGAAGCACAAAGTTCCTTAAACCTCTCGTAGTACTGGCTGAAATTCTCATCATGTTCTTTCTGCTTGATTCCAGTGATCTCTTTTCTTAAGACCGTAATCTTTGAGGCAGGGAAGTACTTGGTAAGAAACTCCTGAACCAACTTCTCCCAAGAGTCAATATGATTGGGTGGAAGACCCAAAAGCCATACCCGTGCTCTTTCTTCCAAGGACAACGGGAAAGCTTTCAGCTTCATGATTTCCAAGTCCGCATCATCCGGACACATACTACCAACGATGAATTGGAACTCTGTTAAGTGCTTATGTGGATCTTCATTTCTGACTCCACGGAACTTGGGTAGCTGATGAAGGACTCCACTCTTAAGCTCAATATCTTTCTTGTTGGTTCTAGGCTCGGGATACTGGATGCAGAAGTTTGTAGTGCCATTTGTGTTTGCACATGGCTGCTCCCTGATACTCAGGTTTCGTGCCATGGCTATTGGTGTTCCGAAAGTCTGTTCTTCTTCTGAATTACTCTTCTCACTTATGGACTCACCGATTATTGGGGATGGAGGTCCGGATGAGCCGGTTTGCTTAAGTGCGTCTCTGAATGTCGCGTTGCTTGGTGAGATGTCAAGTTGTCTTCTCAGCCGATCAAGCTTAGATTGATGAGCGCGCATTCATAAGTTCGTACCTATATTAACAGAACACTAAGTTAGAAGGCAAGTATACACAAGTATCTAGTGAAAGTTAATTAAGACAGGATAGTTGTTACAAAGTTAGGGTTAGTAGTGAAAATATAAGTCAAGGAAATCATAATTAGCAAGAAAATGTGAGATGTAACAAGTATGACTGCAAAAATTTTAAACCGATATTACATATGCACAAGAAGAGAGTAGAGACTTGCATAAAATATCAGAATCAACAATAAGTCATGTTTACGGAAAGAAAGTACACAAGTTCCACATGCAAAATAATAATGCAATAGGTAGAGTTTTAGAGTGTCATGAATAACTTTCCCCTTCCGCTTCTCATAGTACTTTCCTGGGCGTACGGTCTGCGCGTACTGATAACCACCATTCCACCGTTCAACATTAATCATGGCCAGTTGAGATAGATGTAACGCGAGAAGCAAGGATAATTTTAAGAGCACCCCGAGGCTAGCTTGGCATATACTCCATTGGTGTTCCCTTTCTTAATCCAAAACTTGTCACCAGTCATAACTCTCCTAGACACCATAATTAATCCAAATGATGACGTAGAGAATTACCAAACCCTAGTGTTTACAAACTCCGCCCCAACCTCATGTCCATAGATTCGAGTCTATGGTGTGTGGTGATGAAATCCACACATCATGAAGGGTTAAGGAGAAAGTAAATAAGAGATTCATGCAACTCTAAAACAATTAATAGGAAACAATACTTACACTTTAGGAAATTCAAAGATGAATAAAGTTTCATAAAAAAAATTTAAAATTTTTAGTTTATTTTTTTTATTTATTTTTTTTTTAATTTTTTAATTTTTTTTTAAATTTTTTTTTTTATTATTCCGAATTTTCTTTTTTCTTTTTTTCATTTAAAATGTAAAGTTTAACAAGACATAAACAAATAATTGATTACATAAAAATAAAATAAGTGTAAACATAAAGTTAGTGGAACATAAAGGTTATGGAATAAAATTAAAAGAAAGTTAATGGAATAAATAAAAGTAAAAGTAAAGAAAAGTGATCATATAAAATATGCATTTATGACAAGTACCAATTTTAATATAAACAAGTAAAAGTAAAAGTAACCAAATGAAATTAAATTATGAACAAGTATCAAATTTAATATGAACAAATATATATAAAATAAAATAAAAAATATTATGAACATTTATGAACAAGTATAAATTAGAAATTAAGAATAAGTAAAGTATGAGCATTATAAACAAAAATAATAAGAACAATAATAAGATGGATAAATAAAATATAAACAAGTAAGTAAATGTTATAAACAAATATAATATTAACAAAAGTAAAATTCATAAACAAGTATAATATGCACAATTTATATACATACACTAACAAATTAAAAATGATTTTCAATTTCCCCGGCAACGGCGCCAAAAATTGACTAAGCCCAAAATACGCATTAAATTAAACATGTAATTCGAGTTTTATGCAATTTAAACCCTTTTTGTGTAGATGTAGTATTGGTAAATAGGGATCGTTCTTAACCGGGGAAATTAGGGAACATTAATAATATGTTAGTGGAAAATGAATAAAAGAATAATGAATTAGAGAATTAAATAATAAAAGAATTAAACAATCAAAGAATTAATAAATTAAAGAATAGATGAATAAGATAATAATAAATTAATGAATTACAAAGAATTAATAAATTAATAAATTAACGAATTAAAGAATGAAATAATAGAAGAATAAAGGAATTAATTAATCAAAGAATAAAGGAATTAATTAATCAAAGAATCAATAAATTAAAGAATAAAGGAATGAAAGAATAAAAGCATCAAAGAATAAGAGAATAAAAGAATAAAGAATAAACAAGGGGGGTTTTGAAGAGGTTTGTAATTATGTAAATAAGTAAAAGCATAGATGAACTCATTCTATTTCTATTCTAACTTATGCACAAAGTAGACTTCCCGTAAACACAAACTTCAACAACATACTATAATTGCAAATATTTGAATTAATCACGAAATTATACCTTCACAAACTCATATTTCTTCATACATTTTTCATATTATAAATGCACCGAACAGCGGATTTTTACTTATAATATAATTACCTTAAGTTTGTGATTTAATGCGCCGAACAGCGGTCATACATTAAATCTCTCCAAATCTACTCTAAATGCCCCGAACAGCGGATCAACATTTAGTTTCGAAATGAAGTTTAAGCTCTAGAATGTAAGAAGTAAATGATTTTTAGAAAGTAAAACACATGGAGATTATACTCAATTTTCACAAAAGATAGGAAGGAGAAACCAACACATATATTGCATTATAATTAGAACCAATAACAAATAAAAGAGTTTAAGAGAATGGAGAGCAAATGTTACACTTTTCAGATTGGGTGAGAACAATGGATTGTTTTTCACAAGGAACACCGAACAGCGGCTGGAACCCTATGAAGATGGAAGAAGATTAAACAAGGAAATCCAGACTTGAACTCTCAAAATTGTATTGGAACTATTTTGCCAAGATTTCTCCTAAAAGAGGCTCAATTTTGTGCTACTTGGAAGTGATTTCAACAAGTGAAATCAACTCCTATTTATAGGGGAAAAACTCAAATTAAACCCTAGAAAATAAATAAAAACTAAACAAAAATTATAATAAAAATATTCAAAAGTGAAATGATGAGTATGGGTGGTTTTTGGGGAAGAGAAATAAAAAAAAAGAAAAGAAAAGCATGAAAAACAGCAAGCAAGGGAATCTGTCAGAATTGCTGAAAAATGGCTCAGATTTCGGTGGGAGCGTGCTGGAAAGTGGGCGGCTGGTCGGCAGGCGTGAGCTGGAGTGCAGAAGCTGTCGTCGGTAGGCGTGCGTCGAACGCGAGAAGCTCCCTTCGGTACGCGCGCTCCGAATGTCAGAATGGCAGGCTGATAGCAGGCTGGCGTGATTTGGGCCTCACGGGCTGGAGAGTTGGGCCTGGGCTGCGCTGACGCGGGCTGCCTGGGCTGCGCTGACGCGGGCTGCCTGGGCTGCTGGTCTTTGGGCCGGACATTTGGGGTTTTCAGAAATGGGCGGCACATATTAGTTTATTTAATTAATTTAGTTAATTTAGTAATATTTCACCTGAAATTCGTCCATAATTTCTTCGTTATAATTCCGATCGAGACGATTCTTTCGCCAAAATACTCCAAAATACAAACTTTATTTATTTAAACAAAAATAACACAGAATAAATTATTTTATCTAATTATTTATTATTTTAATATTAAAAGCTAAGTATAAAGGGTATAAAATAATATAAAATAATGCTTATTTGAGGACCTATCATTTTACACTTTAAACTTCAGTAAATATCAAACTGATACTTATAGTAGTAATAGCATCAGATTACTAGTTATCTGATGCCTTTATAGTGATGTCTATTCCCATATATGGTGTAGTGTCTTACAATCTTAAAGTGAATAAGGTAGAATTGAAGTTTTTTCCTTAGAACAACTGGTCATATTAGGAAAAACTATGATGAGTACAGAACTTGGCTGGTCAAGAAAGTTAAATTTCTTTTTTTGTTTGTGTTGAAACTAATCTTCTTGAAATTCAAAAAAAATTTTGGTATCATAAATGATTTGTAGGGTTTAAAAATGACTAACCAAAATAAAATAAAAAATTACAAAGTCTATGGTGGGGATGGATCATAGATTGTTGTCAAGTCTGTTGGACGTCCTAAAGTGTAATGACCTAGACCTTTACGGAAAATGAATTTGGAAAAAAGTAGGTAAAAAGACGATTTTACCATTGGAAAAGTCAACAGATTGACTTTTTGATTGGGGCATCTTTTGGGGATTCTAAGAAGACCATTACAAAGGTCTCAGGATTCTGAGTTTGTAAACAGGTGGCACACCAAAATTGGAGACCGTGTGAGATCGATTCAGATCCGAAATCTTTAAGGGTATTTTGATAATTATGCTTGAAGGGTATTTTTGTAATTTTGTACCATGGACCAATTATATGGTGATAGGTGTTGAGCTCTAGAAGGTGATTTATGGGCTCCTCCCACCAACTTTCCACACCATATTTTGGTGAGGGTGTGGCTATGTTGCGATGTATGTAGTAATGTAGGTTTTAGTGGATTGTAGCTAAAAAAGAGATATAGGGGGATGAGAAGGGGAAAAAACTAGGACCGGAATGAGGAAAACGAGAGAGTGAGCCTGGGTTGAGTAGAAGATGAAGTGGGGAAAAAACCCGTATGAAATCTGTGAGGGAGAGGGAGAAAAAGAGAGGAATAAAATAGTAAAAAATGAATTTCACTTCGGGTCATTGTTCCTGGGCTTGGAAACATGGAATTTGATGCCCTAGTAAGCTTTTGAAGCTTATGCAACCATACAAAAATAGGAACGAAGGGTGTTAGATGCAGGGAGGCTGTTTGACTACCTAGGGATGCCATAGCCGAACAAGCTTGAAGTTCGGACTGAAAGATCAAGGTAAAAAATCTTGGTTCTGAGTTCATAGATCGATTGGTCAGCTTGACTAGTTAAGTTTAGGCTATAAGAATGTGAAAAATGGATGTGAACCGTGTGTTTTAGAATAGGGTCGAGTCATCGGGTCGGGCGACTCGAAAACTAGCAAAACGGGCTGGCTGAAGGTGGAAGAAGATGAACAGCTCCCCCCACGCGTGAAGCCCACAAACAGGGGCTTTGCAAGGCGTGTGAGGGCACATGGCTAATTATTTGGACATGGGGTGAACACAAAAGTTATAGTATGTGAGCATACGAGTCTAACGGTACAATTTTCGAGGTGATCAGATATCGTCTTAGAGCAGTTTTGAGTGTCCGAAGATATAGGCATTATTTTAATATGTTTAATAATCCCAAAAAATTATGTAATTAATATTTCAGTTAATTGGGATGATTAGTGACCCTTGGTAGTGATTTTTGACAAAACCTCACATTCTTGGATTTTACGGGGAAGCGTGCAATGTGATTCGATTGTGCGTAAGGTATGTGTGAGTGGACTTTGTTTTCCTTAAATCCTATGCATAAATTTTTTATGTGAATTTCTATTATTTAAGATGCATTTTATTTGGCGCTGATTTACGTATAATGTTACATGATTTTATGGATTTGTGGTGATTTTATGAAAGTAGCAACCTTGCACGTTTTGCGAGGAAATTGGGCATATTGGGTTCTGGTTTGTTTTTGAGTTTGGAAAATGGTGTCAAAATTGTTGTCATATTTATGTGATTATGATGGTAATTGATGGCTAGGGATTTTATATTATTTTCTAGAATATTATAATGTCTCATTTTACGAGATTTGATTGAGTTGTGGTTTTGGGCTTAAGCCCGGGATATTGGATTATGGTTTTGAATTGTTGGTTATATGGATATGTGGTTCCTTGGTATTTGTGATGATTGTGATGTTTGTGATGATGTGTGACGATTGTGATTAACCCTCCTCGGGATGCCGTTTGGTTGGACGGTCTCGGACATCGAGATAAAGTTCCGTAATTTCTGAGACCCGCGAGTAGTCGCAAACATCGAGCTAGGCTCTGTAATTCTTGAGACTAGGACTGTGACTCAGACGTCGAGTTGGGCTCCGTAATTCCCGAGTGATATTAGCCTACTGGCAGTACACATTGACATGATGATTCAGCTTGCAAGCATCGCTGTTGTGTCAGTTGATATGTTGGCGGGTGCAGTGTGATCGTTGTGGCTATGCACCGGTATGATCGTATTTGTGTTGATATTTGACTTGGTTTATAGTTGTCTCGGTTTATGGTATACTTGGATTTCTTATTTTTTACGAACTTTGAGATTTCTGCGTTTTATTCTCTGTTTATCTAGAATTGAGAATTTCTCTTTATGCATGCATAGTTTGACATGACCCATGCCAATCCTCTCTAGAGTACTCCAGGATCTGTGGTGGCATATGATGTCTTGATCATTGCTACAGCTCGCATCCGCGATCAATCTGAAGGGTATTAAAACAGTAAAAGCTGTGAGTAGACGAAAGTAAACAGTTTAAAAACCATTTCACGAAAAGACCATTTATACCCTTCACTAAAAATCATGCATGCATTAGAAAACAAGTTATAACAACCAATTTCTTTAAATCAAATCATATGGCTTTTCAATTTAAAACTTAGTGAAAACGTTTCCCAATCAAAGCCATTTCCTCACTAGGGTCTCATCCTAAAACCAAACACGTGGAGTATCTGCCCAAATTATTAAAATCCAAGTATAACCAATCCTCGACATCCCAGATTTCTAATCAATAATGTCACAATTTAAGGTTATGTGTGCCACTGGGGGGTCTTAAGTCCGAGTACTTCCCTCGGATCCACCAGTGTCCGGGGCGTCATCATAATGATGCTCCTTCTTCGGATCCGTTCCGGGGTGATATCAATATCTAACAATCCTGATCTTGAGTCATTCCTCGGAGAGGCCCCTCTCAGGTAATGCTCCATGACTACTCCAAAACACTACGAGACGTCAATAGGAGACAATCCACACATAAGGATGGTATAGGTAAAACCGTAATCAAAACCAGTGGAAGATCATTGTAAAACCATTTATACCTCAAATCCATTTTTAAAGCATTTCAACAGGGTTTTAGCCCGAGGTATAGCTTTCACAAACCGCTTCCATAAAATCAGGATTACCCGAATCCGATCCCAAAAAAATCTCATAGGGACTCATGCCCAAATCCAAATCTCATTGGGACTCAGCCCAAAATCATCTCAATAGGTTCTCAAGCCCGGAATCTCATTCATAAACCACAACTGGGGCTCAAGCCCGATATCACAAACCAACTGGGCCTCAAACCCGATATCATAAACCAATTGGGCCTCAATCCCAATATCATAAAAGAATTGGGCCTCAAGCCTAATATAATATTTCCCAATCCGAAATCATTTCATTGTTCAAATCATTTGAAAACACAAGCACGTATGAAAACCCGGCCTAAGCCCAAGGTACAATACAAAGCATAAATCTCGAAATACGTGCAATACCATATTTGTACAAGAATACCAAAATACCACAATCTTATGCACACAAGGCATCTCAAATTACATATATAAAACATATAAAATAGTTATGCATGCATCATGTCCACTCACAGACCGTCTAAGCTGCGCCCTTGAAAGTTGTGTCGTAAGCCACTCCAAGCTATACTGAACTCTCCGGGTCGTCCGGATCTGTCCAAAACACACTTAAAGGTCACTACCAACCTAGACAAGTCCTAATAAAAAAACCCTCAAAACTCCTGGAAAATTCAACGTGTCCCTGTCACGCATCCCTAGGCTAAAAACCTCAACTTGACCAACCTAACGATCTATGATTGGCCCGAAACCACCACCATTGGATTCAGATCATCGAAACCTTTTGAATGAGACCAATCTCACCTCAAAATTAGTATTGGGAAAGCCACCAACGTGTGAGGTGCGTGGCAGCATGTGGGAAGGCCACCAACGTTCCACTAGTGCTTGGCGGCTCGTGGGTGGTTTTCTCGATGCATAGTAGCCTATGTGCGTTAGTTTTTAATGTTCGGAATCCAATGGTATCCGTTTTGAGTCAATAGGACTTTTTTAAAGGGTATTTTTGGGCATTCAAAGTTACGATATTTTAAGATGTGTGTGTTCTCCCAGGGGTTAAGGGGTTCAGTACTCGGTTATGTGTAAGGATGTGCGACCCTCAATTATTAATTTTTACGGTAAATACCGCTCCTGGGGCCTCAGTGGAGCGCACCGCTCGAGGCAGAGCTCGATTGGATAGACTGTAACGAACCGAACTTTCGTAAATATTATTTTATTGTAAAATGACCATTTTGCCCCTAAGGGGGGGGGGGGAAAGTTGACTTTTTCCCCGGGGAATATTAAGACTTTGACCCATGCCCGTGACGTAGCTTAGCACGTCACGAGTACGTAGGCAGGCGGCACGTCGAAAATGGACGTACGACGAAAAAGTTATGGTCACAGAAGTAAAATCGGTTAATCGAACGAACCGAAGTTTGAAATAAAATAATATTATAATATTAAAATCTGATTTAAAAATCAAATCATTCTGGACCCTTGGATGAGTGACAAGTGTCACTCATACCATACATTCCCTAAAACCTGGATCTTGGTTGGGCCATTTATTTAATATTTTCTGCCTCCTAAAATCCTCACCATCCATTCTAAACTCTAGATTGAATCTGGACCCTTGATCTCATCTTCCTTTCTCTTTTTAATCCATTAGACAACTCCCTCACTCTCATTTTCTCTCAACCCGTGAACAAACTCCCCTTCTCTGCACAAACACACGACCACCCCTCTGCCTTGCTCCACCACCAAACCACCACCAGCCACCATCAAACACCGGTCACCACCACCACAGCCCGTCTGCACGACCCGAAAACCCCCCAGACCCAAAAGGAAACAAAACCAACCCAAACAATCCAACCGTCCAAACCTCCACACCTGAACTCGAACCAACGTAGGGTTAGGTAAACTAGGACGGCAGGAGGACTAAGAAGTGGACTGGACAGCTTACGGCAGCGACACAGCGGCGGTAAGTCTGAAAACCCGATTAGGTCCGATTTTCTTCCCTGTTTCAAAATGGCTAGTTTTAACGTTAGATTTCATGGTTCATCTATGAGACATGTTTTAGGGACTCAGACGACCAGTTTGGACCAAGGTTCGTGGCTGGAATCAGGTTAACTCGCCGGAGAAGACAACCAGAGCTTGCAGCCGGTTTTTCCTGTGTTTTTCAGGTAGCCTCTCCACCTCTAAACTTGGTTTTGATTCCACAGAACTGTAGAGTAGGTTATGACGAGTCTTTAGGGCCAAATCTGATCGAAAATGGTGGCCGGAAACATGTTCTGTGATCTGGTCAAGCCTTTGGTCAACGGTGACCCGGTTCTTGCAAATCGGGTTGACCCGGTTACTGTATCTGATGATGTCATCATGCTGACGTCAGTAATGACATCATGATGACATCAACAGTAACGTCATGATGATGTCATCATGTCAGAAACAGTCAGACCATGGACCAATGGGCTTGTGACACGTGTCCTCTGACACTGTCAGTGTTGACGTCAACATTATTGTAGCAGGGTTGACCAAACCTTTTACCAGGCACGTGGGGGTGTATGTGAACAGTAAATTGTGTGGGACCAGTACCATTTTCAAGGTTTCGATGATACGAATCTAATGGTGGTGGTTTCGTGTCAATCGGAGATTGTTAAGTTGGTCAAATTAGGGTTCAAGGCCTTGGGAAGCGTGTTCGGACGGCCTTCCCGGGCCGGTTTCAGTCTAGGGTTTCTTGGTTGTTTAGTAGGGACTTATAGTGACGCTTACGAATGTTTTGGACATGACAGGAATTGTGCGATAGCACACAGACAGGGTTATACGCTCGGATTTGCAGCGGGATTGTACTGTGAGTGGGCCTTTGATTTCACTAAACCTTGGCATGCATAATTGTTTTGAGTCATGTATATGTATATGGATTTCAATGATTATATTTAGTACTGCACTGTATAGATCTACCCTAGGATACTGTCTCCTCCGGATGTAGGTACCCCGGAGTGATCACGGCGCATTGCCTGCGAGGGGTCACTCCACGGAGGGACCGGACCGTAGAGTGGCTCAGGAGCAGGATTGCCATTATTGGACGTCTGGGACATCAGGCATCTAGGATGCCATACCCGAACTAGGTTCGGGATTTGGACTCGGGATTGAGACCCCGGGTGGCACGCGTAGCCTTGGGACTGTGACCTTATTGGACGTCTAGGATGTCAGACATCTGGGATGTCAGGGTTGGGATATATAGTGCAGTGACTGAGGTTAAGTTTATGTTTATATTATTCTGCTTATGTTTACATGATATCATGGCTTTTGATACTGATGCATGCATTTCGAAAAACGGAGGGGAAAAACTATATGTTTTCGATATGATGAACTATTTTATAAACTTGAGTTTCGGCCCACTCACCCTTATTATTTTACTAACCCCTCCAGGTCGTGCTACTGAGGAAGAAGATGAGGATCCCGAGGAAGAGGCATAGGTTTACGTTGCGCACCTGAACCCTACTGCTGGGTAGGTTGGCACGTTGAATGTCTAGAGTCGTGCTCAATAACTTGTATTTGGAAACTATCCCTTGTCTGACACTATTTGTATTCGGATATTATGTATGACGTGTTATGTGTGACTTAAATTTGGATAATTATGCATTTGATTTCCTTCAAGGGTAATTTTTGGTACTGTGAGGTCGGGTGTCAGACGGGAGCAGGCACGCCCTCAGGTGGTCCCAGGGGGATCGAGGCGGGTCCTGTCATAGACTATAAGTGGATATTTATTTTATAACTATGATGTGTGCATGTTTAGCTATTTTAAATGTTTTATTATATCATATGCTTGGAAATGGTTTGAATAATTATTCTAAATGATATTGGATATTATTTTTTGATTTAAGGTTTTTAGAATAATTACTTGCGATACAGTTTTCTAGGCACATGTTTTACTATAGTTTTACAAAAACAATGTTGTAGGCTCAGGCCCTAATTGAAATATTTTGACTTAATTTTTGTCAGGACCCGCCCCGATTATCACCTTGATAATCGGGATGAACCCTGCTCCCGTCTAACAAACAAACTTTAAAAGACCAAAATAACCTCAATAACGACAAAGCACACACTGTCAGACCAGGGAGACGTTATAATACAACCAAACAATAGTAGCACAGAGCATAGTAACAGTGCAAGATAAGATCAAAATCCTACTGTGAGCTGACTAAACGTGCAACGGACAAAACTCTATGCCTCTGCCTCTGCCTCAACGTTAGCCCCAAAGCTTGCACCACAACCTGGAGGGTATTTAAAACCATAAAAGTGTGAGTGGACTAGAAATAAATAAGTGTTTCAAAAACAGTTTTAAAAGAAAACCAGGATTTTACCTTCCGTTTTAAAACATGCATGCATAACTAAGTATCTGAAAACAACCGTATAAACCGTATATCAATTATTATGGAAGCATCATCATAAAACAAGTGAAATACAAAATATATCATCATCCAATCGAACCTGCTGGATCTATCCGAGTCTTTAAACTCCCGAGTCTTTAAACTCAATCCAGGCCTCAATATAATCTGAGTCTTTAAACTCCCGAGTCTTTAAACTCAACAGGCCTACGGGGGAAAATCATAATATCCGAGTCTTTAAACTCCCGAATCTTTAAACTCAATCCGGGTCTTTAAACCCAATCCGGGCCCGCCTCCGTCATGTATCATATCCGGGTCTTTAAACCCAATAACCAGATCCAGCAAATCCAATCCAAAACCGTTTGAAAACCATTTCCAAATCCACGTCCAAATCCGAATCCGAATCCGAAATCACCATTCCAAAGCCATGATGGCGTCCAGAATCATCATTCCGAATCCAAATCCGGAAATCCCTTTTTTTAAGCTTTAAAACTAAATCTCGATTTCAGAAATCCAATTCTAAAGCCCAAAATCTTGGTTATCGAAATTCCTTTTCAAAACTCATTTGTAATCATCTAAAACAAGTCATATATTTAAATCCCAAAACTATAGCATCGAAATCATGATCAAATCATTGAACAAATCCATATCTCGTAAAACGTGTCAAAATACATATATATCTAAGAAACATCTCGAAAAATAGTGCAATTATGTAAAATAGATATAGAGTAATCCAAAACATAAAATCATATTTAAAAACATGGAACAAGTGGATAAAAACAGTTATGCATGCTCGGTTAGAAAATAAAAGTCTACTCACAAAGTTCGAACGCGTCAATCGCGTCCCGTACACTCCTCGGATGTCTCAGGAATATCCCGACCTATCAAATATCACAATTTCGGGTCAAAAACACATCATTTAAGCTCACACTAATTTCCCCAATTTTTTGAGATTTTTAAACGTAATTAAATTAACCCCTAAACCTTCAAACACTCAAAACTACCACGAGACGGTGTCCAATCGACTCGAAACTTGTCCCAAAATGTTCGTTCCATTGATTAGAGTGAAAAATGTGTTGAATACTTCCCCAAAATAGGCCCCACGCGCCCTTACGCGCCACCCAAAGGGGCTGCGCATGGGAGCCACGCGTGACACTGTTTATCACCGTCAACCTCCAGCCAACCAGGTTCAGACTGGTCCAGACCGGTCTGGTCCAACCGAGCCGGAGAGGCCGGTTTTCACCAGTTTTCAAGCCATTTTCAATCCTCTCTTCACCATTAGTTTCGTCCTTAAGTTTGGGATTGATTTACTTAAAAAAAATCACGAAATGAGACTCTATTTCTTACCTCCCAACTTCGAACCAATCTCAGATATTTTCCGGTCTTTTTTTCCCAGCCACCAGTCGCCTCACCGGTCACGGTTTCGAGTCCTTGGGTTTGGTAGTGACTTCCTACAACTGTCAGAGTCAACAAAATCACTCAACCATTCCCTAAAACTATCAACTTTCGATTTGAACGATTCTGGAAAAACAGGGGACCCAAAGAACTCACATGTTACTAGCCCTCCGTCGTGACCTCCACCACAGCCGTACACGTCCAAGAGTCAATCCTCAGCTCTCTAATCACTACCACATACCAGATTTTGGCTGGTTGATCGTTTGAAGTTCACGGTCGAGCACGGGGTTCCTTCTCTGTTTTTCTAGGTTTTCTCACTATTCACACACTCATCACTCAAACTTCTCTTAATCACAATCATACAAGGCACCAGCAAGACTCTGATTACTCACTCACAAATACAATGAACTCCCACGACTCTCAAACAACAGAAGGATGATTTTTGCTCACTCTGTCTTTGTTTCTCTCAGTTGATCGATAAACCCAAATTTTAAATCTATAAACGTGTGAGACCAACCTGGCTAGAAGCCTCTAGGAAATGGCCATGTAACGCCCCGGACGTTCTGGAAATGTAATATTATAAATATTGAACAAAATGACGTTTTTACCCCTGTGTTTGTGTGGTCGATTTGTTGACTTTTTGATTTGGAGGTCGAACGGACGTTGAGTGATGACCGTGACGTAGTTCGGGATGTCACGAGTTCATAGACAGGTGGCACGTCCGATTTGGACGCTCGGAGTGAAAGTTATGATGTTCGGAAGTTCAGGGGCATTATCGTAATTTGGGCGTTATAAGGGGAAAAAGTTGACTTTTTGTTTGACAATTGATATTCATTTGACTCGAAGACCGTTATGTTCGTCTCGACGCCCCGAGTACAACGACAGGCGGCACGCTTGAAACGGACGTCGGAGCACCGAGTTATGGGTCACGGATGTTGGAGGGCATTTTGGTAATTATTGCACAGAGGGGCATTTTGGTCATTTCACGGTGGTTACTGTTCACCACCGTGAAAAACAGAGTGCACGGCCGTGGGTCTTGTGCGTGCAATTGTTTATGGCTAGTGGAAGGGCTCAGACGTTTTGTTTATGTAGTTTTAGGCAGTGGAAGCAGGATTGAGTGACCTTGGTGCACGTTTGGGCAGAGTTCAGAGCACGGGAGAGTGAGGAATGGCTGTGGTCTCTGTGCTTGCGGGAAACCGTTTTCAGAGACTTCAGAGTGTCTCCCACGAGTTGCTGGCCGTTTGAATCGATTACTCTGAATGCCTTTGGGCTGAGAGACTCATTTGCATCCTTCCTGCTGTGGAAAATCGGAGAGAGATTGTGAGAACCAGTGAAGAACCATTTTCGGGTTTCTGGGGGGGAAATCGCAGAGTTCAAATTCTAAGGGTCGAGGGATCAAACTAAACACACGGTGAGACTTCTTGGAGTGAAATAATCACTACGGTGCAAGAACTGAAGGGATTGGAGCCCGTTTCGCCCAGGAACCTGAGTTACGGTTCAGAGTTGAACCAGTTGGAGGGAAAAATTGAATTCGATTTCTGAGGCTTGTTGATCGAAACCAGGGGCCATTCTAGTCTTCTGGGAGCAAAAGGAAACCAACCACGTCGAATTCGAAGGACGACACTCACGAATTGGCCAAGAATGGAGTACCCTGGTTCTGAGTATTTTCGAGCTTGAGGACGACGACTTCCAGGCCCGGACACTTCCGAAGCTACGGAGGAGCGCGCGGGACGCGATCGACGTGTCCTAAGACTGTGAGTGGACTTTTTGATTTCTAAATTGGGCATGCATGACTATTTTGCTTATTTATCTCATGGTTTTACATATGATTTTATGATGGTGAGATGATATATCGGTTTTACATGTTTTCACGTTATTCGAGATATTTATCATATTTCACGCATTTCGAGATTTCGGTTTTTGCCTATGCATACGTGATGATTTTGATGAAGTACCTGGTTATGAATATGCATGTTTCGGATTTATAATGTTTGATCATATTGTGAAGTAATTTTCGGAAATTGCATGTGTTGGAAATTGCATGTGACTTCGGACATAAGTCCTACTATGTTGTGATATGATTTCGGAATGATGTTGGAAAACAGTTGTGATGAATCATGGTTTATTGTGTTTTAAAAACGGTTTTGGGTTTCAAGACCCGGTTGATGGTTGGATCTGGTTTTGGGTTTAAAGACCCGGTATGTTGATGTTGGGGGCGGGCCCGAAAATTGAGTTTAAAGACTCGTGAGTTTAAAGACTCGATTATTATGATACCCCCGAGGCCTACTAATCATGTTTTGAGTTTAAAGACTCGTTGATATCCCGGGAAGGCCTAATGTTGAGTTTAAAGACTCGGATGGATCCAACGGCATAATCATGATTATTGATTTACGTTTTACTTGATTTGTGCAAATAATGTTTCAAAATGACGGTTTCTGGAATCTGGTATTATTAAATGGTTTTACATGAGTTATGACGATCCTTGTAACGTTTTTCATGTGTTTCGGAAAAAGAGTTTTCAAAAGTTTAATACACAATTTTGAATATTTGGTTATGCGTGCGGATTACAAAACTGGAGGGCGAACCCGATTTCGGAAAAACTGTTTTTCCTGTTAAACTTATGTTTCGGTCCACTCACACCTTGTTGTTTTAAATTCCCTCCAGGTCGTGGTACAAGCGTGGGGGCAAGCGCCGAGGCAGAGGCGGAGGCATAAAGTTTTCCGTTGCGGAGTAGTTAGTTCACAGAGTAGGACTTGTTCTTTAATTTGTTTTGTAATATTGCTCTGTGAAACTGTGGACTAGACGTCCAGTCGGTTGTAATCGTTTAATCTCCCTGGTCTGACAATGGGTGTGTGGTAATATTAATTAGTTTTCCGGTCTTTTGGATTCGATTGTCAAACGGGAGCAGGATGCTTCCCGATTATCGAGGCGATAATCGGGGTGGGTCCTTTCAGGCCAGGTGTCCTCCAACCTGTGGTCTCAGCCCAAAAATATCCAATCACTTTGCCCTAGATGTCCTTATCCGGTTGTTCACAATTCCAAAGGTGCCAAAAGACCATTTTGCCCCTAAATGTCCATATTACCATTTTACCCTTCATTTACTAGACTCATAACTTAACTATCCGACGTCCGTTAACGGCGTGCCGCTTGTCGTTGTACTCAGGACATCGAGACCTTCCTAATGGTCCTCGAATTGCGTGAAAAATACTTGTCGTATAAAAAGTCAACAAATTCCCTCTTTTTAACCTAATTACGAAAATACCCTCGAACTTCCGAACATCATAACTTCTTCCTCGGTTATCGGAATCGGACGTGCCACCTGTCTATGGACTCGTGATGTCCCAAACTACGTCACAGTCATCAGCCAACGTCCGTTTGACCTGTCAAACAAAAGTCAACATTTGACCATACTATTCACAAGGGTAAAATCGTCATTTTATACAAATCTTTTTCGAATTTACATTTTTGTCCTTTTTGAAGTTCTGGGTCGTTACATTTTTAGCCAATGGTTTATGGAAAAACAAGTTTTTCTTTGTTTTAAAAACTATTTTTCAGGGTTTACCATCCTTGTGAGGATGGATTAGCTCTCAAGCATCATCGGAGCTCGACTCAGCAGATCCTGAGGTTGGGGATATTATTTGGACATATTTCGAACATCATAGCTCGATCTTGGGGCAACCCTTTAGACGTCAATGATCCCAGAGATGTGATACAGACGTCAATCGCGCTCGGCACCGTATATCCCAAGTCTCTATATGCGCAGTACATGGTATTCAGCTAGAAGTGGCCAAGATATTGAAAATAAGTTGTCTTGACTACTGATATTTGTGTCCATGTTTTCCAGATGGTTTTATAATCGGAGATTTCAGGGAAATATGAGCCTCATGAAATTTTATTTACATTTTTATGTTTCGTACTTTGTTGATCCATGGTTTATGACTTGAATTTTGTATCTAAAATCCATGTAACTTATGATTTAACTATGGATGTTTTCTTATGTGCATGCATGTTTTAGAAATTGGAGGTTAAATGTTGTTTTCTTCGAAAAATGTGCTTTTATGCATGATATTTTTGTCCACTCACATTTTCATAGTTTTACATACCCTCTAGGCTATGACGTAGAGGCGGGGCATATTTGAGATGGAGGCTTAGTCATACCACTGCTCAGTCTTTTATCTTCATAGTAGGATCCTTGTATTTTTTGTGTTGTTATCTGAAATGCTCTATTTAGTATTTGGACTTCTGAAAATTTGTTAGTACGAGCAGTTGTTTTTAGTGGGATTCCAGAAAAGGTTTTCCCTTGTCTAACACGTGTTAAGGGTAATTTTGAGAATCTTAGTTTTATTGTTAGACTGAAGGAAGACCTTTCACGAATATCAACGTATTTTTGGGACGAGTCTTATCATTATGATTAACTATGGTTATGATTTTGGGAATCTATTTTAATAGTGACATGGGGTTAGGCTCGTGATGGTGATTTTATGGATTCAAAGTTATGGGTTTTAGGTGATGGAAAAGTTATGTATCTGGGCTTAGGCCTTGATATGTGATGTTTTGGCGATATCGGTGAAGATGGTGGTTATGCTTTGACCCTCGTGGGATGGTTGGTAGGAGTTTCTTGACGAGGTAGGCTATGGAAAATTTTATTATACAGTTGGCGGGATGTGACGTATGTTAAAGAGGATTCCCACATATACTCGGTATGAAATGAGCTATGTAAAGGAAGCTTCCGTCATATGCTCAATGAGGTACATCGGGGAGAATTCCCTTATACACTCGGAATGGTATATGCTATGTTATGGAGGATTCCATCATAGGCTCAATGAGGCACCGGCTATGGCTGGGGATGACAGTTATGATCGAGGTGAGACTTGGGATGAGGGCTTCAGCTAGGATGCTGATACGGCAAGTACATGTAAAAATAGTGTGGGTTCCAGTGAAGTAAATCAATTAGATTCTAGTAAGTTGTATCTACTTATATACGTGGACCTTGTTCCATGTAAAATATGATAATGAGGTGAGATCATATTGATTATTATTATTATTTTACTTACGAGACCATGGTAGTCAGGATAAGATTTGATAAGATAGCTACAAATTATGTGGGCTGAGATAAGTTGACAATGATTATCATGTGCTTGGTTAGGATAAAAAAAATTGTGAGTGATTACTCGTTATGATGGTTAATGGGTTGGTATGGGCCCTGGATTAACGAATTATGATTGGCCCAAACGAATGCAAAATTTTAATTATGTAATACCATCTTTGAGAGATGACATTGCTGACATTTTACCTGCTGAGGTAGCCCTTAGAGATAGTTTTGGTATCTATTACTACATCCTTCGTTTGACAGGTAGTTGATGGTCAACCAAGTACCAGGGGGTTTGGACGGAGTGTTAGTAGTACTGTCATATAGTGCCATAAGGCATCAAGGGTATTTTATTATTAAATTGTAAGGTCAACGGTTGTTAGATAGGAGTAGGGCCTTTCACAGGTTTCGAGAGGAAATCTGAGAAGGGTCCTGTCATGTAAAAAGAAAAGACTTTGCATACTTTTAAGTTATTGGAAGCCTTTGCCCAATGAAGGCGCGACCGGACAGACTTTAATGAGTTTTGAGTAATTGTGAAATATGGGTATTTTAAAAACTAGGCCCGAAAAACAAATTTCAAAGATCGTGCTCGCTCACTTTGTGGTTTTATGAGTCTAGAGTTCCACCTTTTTAAAATAGGTAATGTTTCAAGGAATTTACATAGCAAGACCGTTGACTTTGTGAATTTCAAGACATTTTTAGGAGTTTTGGTCAACTAATATTCAAACTAAGGAATATGAACAAATTAATCATTAACTTTAAGTTTTTACGTGTCTAGACCTCACCTGTAAAAAAATCGTGAGGTTTTGAGGAGATAAAGCAGATTTGATCATCAAAAAATGTTTTGTAACCATCGAATCGTCGAGCACCGTTACCTAATCTCGGGAATTTCAAATTGACTAATTTTTCCTGTATATCGTCTATGCGTATGTGCAATAAATGGGGAAGCTACATCAGGCAATTACATTTTTTTAAGCTATTCAAAATAATAAAATCAACATATTTATTAAACACTTTGAACACTTAAAGGAAACTTCAATACGTTTTTGAAAATTTTGGTTCAATTGATTTTGAAACACTAGAATTTGAAGAAATTGATCGTTCACTTTGCATTTTTTCTTGCCTAGACCTCACCTATCGAAAATCGTGAGGTTTTGAGGAGTAAAAGTTGTCTGATCGTCAAAAAAACTGTTTTGTTACCGCTGAATTGTCGCACGCTATTATCTAATCCCGAAAATTGCAAATTGGCTAAATTTTCGTGTGAGCGATCTATGAGTATAAGCAATAAATGTGGACAATTAAGTCAATCGATTTGATTTTTTAAATTATTTAAAATTATAAAATTATTTTATTCATCAAAACTTTAAACACTTCAATGAAACTTCAAGACATTTTTCGAAGTTTCTTATTCAATTGGTATTCAGAGGTTTGAATTTGAAGAAATTGTCGTTCAGTTTGTGCATTTGCATGCATGCACCTGTCGAAAATGATGAAAATTTGAAGAATTAAAGTCGTTCGATCGTCAAAAAATATTTTGTAATTATCAAATTCATAGGGCACTGTTACCTACTCTCGAAAATTCAAAATTCTTTAATTTTTCACTTAGGCAATCTTTGAGTACGTATAATAAATTTGAACAATTAGACGGTCGAATAATTTCGTAAGTAATTTAAAGCCGCTGTTTAGTAATCAAATGTAGAATCAGTCTTGCAATTATTGCCCAACAAATCAGCTTCACATGGCAAAATTTAATGAATTTGTCGTCATGTTTTCTAGTTTTGCCCAACTTAGTGAAAATTTCGCTGGGCAAAGCCCCCATTTTAAAGTGCCAACATTTTTTTCTTCACGCAAAATACTTGCCCCACGAAGCAGGTTTTCCTACCATAATGTTGATGGGGAAAAGTTAATAAAATTACACCCCAACAAGCAGTGACGGTTTATGAACTTAAATTTTGGATGAGCTAAATTTATATACTAAATTTTAAATAAACTCCACGGTATAAGTGAAGAAGAAGAAGAAGAAAATGGGTACATACCCAAAATTTTTTGAAGAAAATAAGTGAGAAGAAAATGGTGAGATGAATTTGAAGGAAAAAAAAAGAAATATGGATGAAACTTTTTTTGCTTCTCGCTGCAGTCTGCTCGTGGGAGAAGCTCCCTTTACTAACTTCAATATGTATAAAATTGAAATTTACTACTGCAACTTTCTTTTTTTTTTAAAAAAAACTTCAAATTGGGTTACAAATGAAACTGAAATTGGCTACATAATAAAACTAAAATGGGCTATAAACATATTGATATTGGTGTTGGGCTGCTGCAACTTTTTTTTTTTTTTTAACTTCAAATTGGACTACAAATAAAACTAAAATGAACTATATTAGAATGGGCTAGCCCGTAAATATGTAAGGGAACAAGCTTGGATGGAAAAAGCTATAACCCTTCCAGCCCAAGCTTGAGCCCCATCACTGCCAACAAATATTCATTTGCGCCATCGATCTATCATTTTCGCTAGGCAGTAGATTCATCGGGAAAGATTGGACAGATTTTTGCCCATCGATCCATAATTTTCGCTAGGCAAAATCACTTCGAGTGATGCAAGTACCATCGTCGGGTAAAATATTGTCAGGCAACCCCTGGTTTCTTGTAATGGAGAAAGCACTTGAGTAGGACTACTCGTGAGCTTCAGGGTGCATTTTGAGTGAATTTTGATAATAGGGTGCAAATCGGAACTTATATACGAGTTTATGGTGTATTTAAGTTAGAAATCCTTTTATTAGATCCTTTGAGCATAAAGTTGTCTCATTTGCCCCAGTTAAAATAACTGATTGAGTATAAAAGAGATGGAAAATATTTGCATTCACCCTAAGGAATATGCTCTAATAATAGGAATCGTTGATTTATTAAAGCATTATACAATGATTAATTATCTTAGAAAAAATCAACTAAATTGGAGATCTCTAATTTGGTAGTCCATATGTATCAAAACAATTAGTATTTAGTAATAATTAAGAATTTTGGGGTGAACCTTTAATTCAATTGGTACTTATACATTGTTAAATGCATTGTTTGATTGTCAATTTTTTTCGCATTATATTTGGTTTACTTATTTAAGTTGGTTTCTTATTCATTAAGAATTAATTTGATTATGATTGGGAATGTTAAGTTTATTATACTTAGGATTTGTTGCCTATATAAGCCTTGGTTTAGACTTGTAAATTTCAATCCTTCAGAACTCTTAAAAATCTATGTATTTCTTTGACATACAGAATAACAGAAATATATTGGTTGGTTCCTAAAGTATTTGCATCCCATATATATAGATATGGGGAGCTTAATTTCCTCCTTCACATACAAATATGAAGATTGAAATCTCCGCGGCATTAATTTTCATTTCATTGTTTGTATGACATAGATAACTAATTAACGATCATGCGCGTGGTAATATTGCCATGGATGAAGAGAGGAATTCTTAATATTATGTCTACTTTTGTTGCAAAATTTGACCTTGAGCTTATTGCCAAGTTGATATTATGACCAATTTCCTATAATGGTTTGGATGAAGAAGATACAATAGGATTAAGTCGTTGCTTTACATCATACATCGAGTAGATAGAAAAGAGAATATATATATGTATATATATATATAGTAACCTCAATATATGGTACTCGTCAGAAGTTCAGAAGACCAATATTATTCTGTAATTAACCATGCCAATAATATATGTATATATATATATATAAGTGAACCAAACTTCTACATAATATAGAATTTTTTTTTCTCCGTACAAGGGAGAAGAGACGTGCTCACGCCTTAATTCCAGACACAAATTATAGGTGGTGTTGATGAGTTAATTAATTAGTTGATTTTGCGGCAATTTTGTCGTACTTGTCCTTTTGATCCTTCCTTAACGTCGAGGGTGCTCATTTTCACCATCGCCCGCTGAAAATTGAAGAAGAACATGGCTTGGTTGAAGGCATAACCATTCACAAAGTTTCTAGTTGTAGCACTTGCAAAGAGGGTTTGGTCAGAACTAAGCACTCCAGACTTCCTCTGCAGTGCTCGGAAGTAAACATTGTCGAAATTGTTTCTTGTTACGTCGAAAGGTTGCTCCGCATTATCGCCGGCGTTGCATGTTTTCGTCAACTGATTCGCAAACCCCGAATCCATATTTGGATCCACGACTCCACTCAATCGGTTTTTGAATGAGGAGCACCTCGCCACGCCTAATGTATGTGCACCTACGTACATACAAATCACATATATATATATATATATATAAATATATGAGTACTGGTTATCTGAACTATTGATTAATGGGTGCATATATATAATAAACGGACCAAATATTACCAGACAGTGCCACCATTTCTTGGACAGTAAATCCATGTTGGCCAAACATGCTAATGAGTTCAGAAGCATTGAAGGTGGGAGGAGGCAGATTTCTTGTGTCTTCGATTTTAGACCTTGTTCCATCCTTTCTTCCTTTGGGTATGTCATATACCGGTCCACCAGCCTATTGTACGTTTATTAATTTCATCCACGATTTACGTACACAAAAAAGTATTAAATTTTTCAAAGATAAAAAGAAGCAAAAGAGAAATTAAAATTTTAATTTATCTACAAATATTATATGGAAGATCAATACCGCAAAAACTGCGTAGGTAGAAGCCATGGCAAGAATGTCGGCGCATGAGACAACCCCAGGGCATCGGTTTTCAAGCTCCTCTTTTGCATCATCAATGACTTCATAACCCCGCAAGCTCAAATTTGCTGGCGAGTCCTTTTCTGCTGTGTTATCTTTTGTGGAATCAAGCAGGACTGATGCATCACAGCCCTATACAAACAATATTCGACAATAAAACAAAAAGAAAACCAAATTATTTGATTAATACGTACAAATTAAGTAAGAATTAGTGTATATATATGTCGGTAAATGAAGTAATCCATTACTTGTCTCGTATTTATTGGTTATAATATGAAAGGATTTAGAATCAAACATACCAATTATATATATTTTTTTATCCAAACATACCAATCATATAGTCTGCTGTTTATAACTTAAACATGTTATATATACCACATGCGTTATTTCGTTACACAATTGTAGTACTTTAAATTAGTACTTATTGGTAGTTGAATTGCGTATGCACTCTACGTGACTTGTAATGATGATACAGAAATTGTATTTAGATATAGAATACGAATAACATTAATTATTGGTATTTGAGAGAGAGAGAGAGAGAGAGAGAGAGGCACCTCTATGAAGCAGTCATGGAAGTGCATTCTAACAAGGCCTGCTGCTAATGTTGGATCAGCTTGCAAGGCTCTGGTGACCGTGTTTCTCACAATAAGGTCAGCCATGGGGCAGCTCAAAATGTAATACCCCATACTCAAACCTTGTGCACCAAAGCTAGTACTCATCAGTTGCATTAGTAAAAGCACCCCCATAACAAGCTTATTAGCAACCACCATATTCGGTCGATAAATCTAAGTCTGAAGCAGAGTTTAAAACCACCAAATTAATTATATATCTTTAGTTGATAAAAGGTATACATATGAAAGCAGAGGGGCTATTGGTAGAATATTGAAGAGCGAAGATTGAAGATCGAGTGAATATTGAAGATCGAGTGAAGAGTGAAGAGAAGGCAAATTGCATATATATAACGTCAAACCAGTGATTAAACAATATATTGCCGCCCCACACTTGACAGCAGAAGTAAAGTTGAAGGCGACATTCTCACGGTACGTACGTGGTTTATGATCAATTATCCACCTAATGAATCTAATGGTCAATCACAATTATTGTAATCAAATCCATGCTAACATATTACAAGTAAGGTCGTCGACTCGTACGTAAATAATACAATGATAACTAAACAAATATATTATAGCCAAATCATGCATGAATATGCATATATGTAATCTAAAGATAATGGATAAAAATCACCGGCACTTAATAACTAGCTTAATTACCAAAATTAATTACTATTGTAGGTAGTTAATTTCAACACTCGATATTTTAATTTCTGCACTCCATTTTCTCTTTTACTATTTATTTAAAACGGAATACAACAACTAAATTATGGAGTATGAAAATTAATTCTCATTTCTTAATGAAATGAATATCATAGGATTATCTTTCACTTTCTTCGGCGATAAGGAGCTATTATATAGAACTCTTTCAATGAGAAGTCATTGGACACACGGTACTTTGCCAAGTCCTACCCAAATGGAAATGGCTATATTTGGCGTTGGCCCTTTAGGAAAGACTTCCTGTTTGAAATTTAAGTTAAGTTTAAAAACTCCTCTTGTAGATCAATTTTGTTGAAAAATTTTACATTTTGGATCTTTAATCCACTACTAAGGACGGTCTTAAATTAGTTTAAATCGTAGTAATTTTTTCAATTTATAAGTCTAAAATTTGAAATTTAAATTACATTGGGTATGAAGATAAATAATATTTAATTAGTCAATATTAATAATATAAATCATAACACATATACCTATAATGTACATGAATTAGCTAGTCCAAATTTACCATTAAAATAGAGTTCCATTTATATAAGAGAATGGAAAAAATCACACAACATTGATAATGGTAATTAACAACCCTATCGTATTACCAAGTTAAAGTTCTGCATGGTCATAAATATATATAGAAAAGGATTAGTGTAGGTGTATGTGGTTAGCATGGAACTTAAAAGTCAAAATGAAAGTGGGGAGTGTGAAGTGTAAGCACGATCATTTGTAGGCCATGACATGACATAAAAAAAATTGTAGGAAAAATTGATATGTACATATATATATATATATATATATATGGAGAGGTCATCAGCTGGCAGCCACTGTAAAAGTACTCAATCTACCTAATCCCAAGTATCCATGTCTTCTTCTGACAAGAGGAA
This sequence comes from Prinsepia uniflora, assembly GCA_032719365.1. Classification (NCBI taxonomy): domain Eukaryota; kingdom Viridiplantae; phylum Streptophyta; class Magnoliopsida; order Rosales; family Rosaceae; genus Prinsepia; species Prinsepia uniflora. Next base: position 40,812,577 of record CM064866.1, read on the forward strand.
GACTTATTTGGCAAAAGCAGATCCATTAAGTCGCTAACGCGTGCAGATGAGGAGCTCACATGAGTGTCATACACGTCCAATTCCATGTGCATTGTGGTACCATATTCTATAACATTGTCCGGAGATGGCTAAGGAGACCTGCTTTTAGTTCAAGTTGGTGATATGTGGCTGCGGTGTGTTGAAATGTCTATGAATCGGAATTTTATTTTTTAGTTATTCGAATTGGAATATAAAAATTTAGTTGTAAAAATTTTAATATATAAACAGGAACCCTCTCTCTTCGTGTTTGCTTTTAAGATCGATAATGAGGGGGGTTTGACTTTGAAAGGGATGTTCAAATAGGTCTTATTTAGGAAGATACATAAATAAAATAGCTAATTATACGTAAAAATTTCCTTCTACTTTTAAGCACTTCTGTCACAAAGAATTTATCTATAAGTTACATAAGTCTTTATATGGCCTAAGGCAGTCATTTAGAGCATGGAATGAAAGGTACGTTAGCTTCCTACTTGGGCTAGGATTCTAATCTACCTAGTCAAATGCTTCATTATTTGTCAAAAGCACATCTGATGTCATTGCGATTAATCTTTTATATGAAGATCACACCATTCTCACTAGCTGCTCATCTTCTGCTATTCATAATGTCATCATTGCGCTCACTCTCGAATTTGAAATGAAAGACCTTAGGAGTCTTTAGTACTTTCTGGGAATCAAGATTACAAGGATTAGTTCTTATTTGCTTCTTTCTCAGGCTAAGTATGCCAAGGATTTATTAACAAGGCATGTATGCTTCAAAGTAATAATGTGGATACCCCCAGTACTCTGGTCCTAGACTTAGATCATAATGATGGCCCTCTTTATTCTAATCCAGCAAACTACAGAAGTATTGTAGGTGATTTGTAGTATCTCACTTTAGCTAGACCAGATATTTCTTTTTATGTCAATTAAGTATATTAGTTTATGCAGTCACCTTGTGATTCTCATTTCATGGTAGTCAAGAGAATCATCATATACCGTCAAGGTACTCGGCATCATCGGATTGACTTTAAGTATGGTCTTCTTGATTTAACACCATTTACTGATGTTGATTGGGCTGGAGATCCTAATGATCGCATGTCTACTACTGGAGTGGTTGTGTTCTTAGGCTCTAATCCCATTTCTTAGTCCTCAAAGAAACAAATAGAATAATGCCTTTAGGTCCAGTACTGAGGCTAAGTATAGAGCTCTTGCCATCACCTCAACACAACTAGCATGGATTCAACAACTTCCATATACACTTCATTTTTCCCATCTTAAACCACCTCTTATTCTTTGAATGGAACCTCTGCTACTAGCTTGTATGCCAATCCTCTCTTTCACTTTCGAGCAAGCATATTGAAATTGATTATCACTTTGTGCATGAAAGAGTTGTATGGGGAGATCTAGATGTTCAACATGTTCCCTCTTGTGATCAGACTGCTGATATGTTTACTAAGGCCCTTGAAGAAATGTTGTTTATGGTTCATACATCCAATATGATGCCCCTTCAAACTAAGAGGGGATGTTAAGATGAAGCCATGTAATGATATGGGTTCAAGGTAGTTAGCAGTTAAGTTAGTAGAGTGGTTAGTGTAACGACCCGTCTCGAATTTACGGGATTAATTGAGGATTATTGGACGATCGGGGTAGAATGATGATTTTTCCCCTAAACGAGTGTAAAAGTTGACTTTTAACCCTGGAGATCAATGGCACGTGGATCGAGACCCATTACGTAGATCGAGACGATACGAGTCTGTAGTAAAGTAGCACGTCGAAATCGAACATCATACGGAAAAATTATGTGTCAGGACCCGTCCTCAATCCCCCCGGGATTAACGAGGAACGCTCCTGATCCCGTCTGACACGAAGAGTAAGACCAGAGAAAATTAAAACCTTTTTCCCAAAGGCTTCCAGAGTACGCCAGGATCCGGAGGAGGTATGTGATGTCCCGGTCTCTGCTACAGTCCGCATCGTATTCAACCTGAAGGGTATTGAAAATAGAAAGACTATAGCAGAGATCGGGACATCACATACCTCCTCCAGATCCTGGCGTACTCTGGAAGCCTTCAGGCAAAAGGTTTTAATTTTCCCTGGTCTGACACTCCATGTCAGACGGGATCAGGAGCGTTCCTCGTTAATCCCGGGGGGATTGAGGACGGGTCCTGACAAGTGGTATCAAAGCAAGGTTTTCTCTTGGAGTATCGCGCAGGTCGAGGATGTGATGTCTCATTGAACTGCAGTTTGTGGTCAACCTGATATTTAGAATGCCGGTATGATAGTTAGTAGGATTGAATCGTGAAACGTTTTGGTTCGGCACTCGATGTCGGGGTGGCCATAGTTCTGTCGTGGTTGGCAGTGTGGGACCCTACGAAGGGATGAACGTAACAGTACTTGAGAGTTTTGATCGTGAGACGGTTAGTTGGGATCGTCTTTCACGATGTTGTAGGATCGGTTTTGATGACTGGCTAGGAGTTGTGACCATTAGATGGTCGAATCTTGTTGAGTTAGGTGGCTATGCTGCTGGGAGCAGCCGGTTCGAGGAATCCTTGTAACGCCCCGACAATTCGAAAAATGAAAATTTGGAAAATTTGAGGAAAATGACGATTTTGCCCTTAGTGGTAAGGGCTGAAAGTTGACATTTTGTTCGGGACCTCATTTGAATTTTTCGAGAGTATCGTTGGATAGGTCTCGGAACGCTAAATCCGTGGACAGGCGGCACGTCGAAAACGGAGCTCGGATGAAAAAAGTTACGGGGTTGTGAAGTGTAGGGGTAAAATGGTCATTGTAACTTAAAGGGTAAAATGGTTATTGTGGGTAGTACAATTGATTAAACGGTGCAGTGGGCTGATTCAGCCCACGTTGGCTCATAATGTAACACCTGTCCTTGAATTAAACTGCTTAGTGGCATTGTTGCCGCTAAACATAAACAAACCATTAAACTATATGTTTTCATGGTTGTCAGATTGATCTTAGAAGAACCCATGGAGAAACAAGTGTAATTTCAGTGCACAGATAAGTGAACTAATGAGTAGAATTAATGAGGGGAAACACGAGAGGAACAACTGAGACCCAAAGCAAGAATCCCGAAATATTACCCAAAATCATTTAATGTCGAATTTGATTTCTTAAACGATTTAGATCGCAATTAAAGTGATACTTAGCTGTCTGGGAGCTAGACGAATCGAACCAGATTGATTGGGAGGACAATTGATGGTGAATTGATGAAGAACCGAACCTGCGATCTCTTGGAAATGTGGAGCCTGAGTTCGATTTCTTAGAGGTAAAGATTCTTGAAATTGATTTCAATTTCGTGCTTAGAATGGACGTAGGATGCTTCTGATGTAATCAATTGAAGGAAACAGGTCGATCTTGGGTAGAACCCGAGTTCGGACCCGTCGGGTTTTGATGTCGAGTCGAGGGATTTAGGGCGTGGTTTCATCAAATTGAGGTCACATATCAAACATAGATGTAGAATAGATGAGAATGAGTGAAAGAACTGGAGGAATTGGGTTCAAATTGACAGAAAACATGACAGGACCCACCCCGATTATCGCCTCGATAATCGGGAAGCATCCTGCTCCCGTCTGACAATCGAATCCAAAAGACCGGAAAACTAATTAATATTACAACACACCCATTGTCAGACCAGGGAGATTAAACAAATACATCCGACTGGACGTCAAGTCCACCGTTTCACAGAGCAATAATATTACAAAACAGGTTAAGGAACAAATCCTACTCTGTGAACTAACTACTCCGCAACGGAAAACTTTATGCCTCCGCCTCAGCCTCGGCACTTGCCCCTGCACTTGTACCACGACCTGGAGGGAATTTAAAACAACAAAGTGTGAGTGGACCGAAACATAAGTTTTATAGAAAGCATTTTTTCCGAAATCGGGTTCGCCCTCCAGTTTTGTAACACGCATGCATAACCAATATTCAAAAATTGCGTATTAACCCTTGAAAACTCTTTTTCCGAAACACATGAAAAACGTTACAGAGAATCGTCATACTCATGTAAAAACCATTTAATATTACCAGATTCCAGAAACCGTCATTTTGAAACATCAATTGCATAAATCAAGTAAAAAGTGAATCAATAATCACAGTTAAGCCGTTGGATCCATCCGAGTCTTTAAACTCAATATTAGGCCTTCCTGGGATATCAACGAGTCTTTAAACTCAAAACATGATTAGTAGGCCTCGGGGGTATCACAATCATCGAGTCTTTAAACTCACGAGTCTTTAAACTCAATCTGGGTCCTTAAACCCAATTTTCGGGCCCGCCCCCGTCATCAACAAACCGGGTCTTTAAACCCAAAACCAGATCCAACAATCAATCGGGTCTTAAAACCCAAAACCGTTTTTAAAACACAATAAACCAGGATTCATCACAAACCATTTTCCAACATCATTCCGAAATCATATCACATCATAGTAGGACTTATGTCCGAATTCACATGCAAATTCCAACACATGCAATTTCCGAAAACCACTTCACAATTATGATCAAAACATCAGAAATCCGTAACATGCATAATCATATCCAGATACTTCATCAAAATCATCACGCATGCATAAGCGAAAACCGTAACCTCGAAATGCGTGAAATACGATAAATATCTCGAAAGGCGTGAAAACACGTAAAACCGATATATCATATCACCATCGTAAAATCATATGTAAAACCATAAGATAAACAAGAAAAATAGTCATACATGCCTAGTTTAGAAATCAAAAAGTCCACTCACGGTTTTAGGACGCGTCAATCGCGTCCCACGCGCTCCTCCGTAGCTTCGGAAGTGTCCGGGCCTGTAAAAATGTTCAAGAAGGGTTACAAACATCCTCAAATAACTCGTATGATTTTTCCCTAATTTCCCGGATTTTTCGGCGAAATAAACCTTAAGGACCTAAACTTCCGAGCTCCCGAAATTATCCCGAATGACTCCCGAACAACTCGAACTCTAAAGATAAAATGTTAATTAAACTGAAAGGATCAATTTCCATGTTGACCGTGATCGGAGATGACACCGCACGCGCCATCACGCGCCGCCCAAAGTGGCTGCGCGTGAAGGCCACGCGCCAAGCTACAGTGTCTTCGTTCTTACCCGTATAGACTGATAAACGGGTCTATTACCCGCGACTCAACCCGACCAGTTCAAGCTCAATTCCCAATCAATTCCTCCCGTTTTCAATCCTATTATCTTCTCTAACCCATTAATTTCAGGTCTGTACTGATGATTAACGTCGACTGTCCCTAAATCGTTTCAACCCAAACTTGAACAGACGAACGGGTCGTCACTCAGAACTCACCCAAACTAACTCCATTCTCAAATTAATTTCACCAGTAGATTAAGGGAACTTAGACGAACACAATGGTACAATCAATTGAACTCGCCGTTACCTGGAAGTCGTCGTCCTCAAGCTCGAAAATTCTCAGAACCAGGGAGCTCAGTTCTTGGCCAATTCGTGAGTGTCGTCCTTCGAAATCGATGCGGTTGGTTTCCTCTTGCTCCCAGAAGACTAGAATGGCCCTTGGTTTCGATCAACAAGCCTCAGAAATTGAATGCGATTTTTCCCTCCAACTGGTTCTTCTCTGAACCGCAACTCAGGTTCTTGGGCCAACAGCGAACATTCTCCCTCAATTCTTGCACCTTCGTGATTCTTTCACTCCCAGAAGTCTCTCAATGTGTTTAGGTTTGTCTCTCAACCCGTAGAAGTCGAATTCAGAGCTTCCCCCCAAAAACCCGAAAATGGTTCTTCACGGTTTCTCTCACAGTTCCTCTCAAACTCAGCTCCCAAACTGAACCAAATGACCCAACTGAGTCCTCTCCTCACTCCCTTACTCTGTCGATCAATTCAAACGGCCAGCAACCCGTGGGAGACCAACTGAGGTTTTCTGAAAATGTCTCCCACGCACACAGAAGCCATAGCCATTTCTTTAACCCAGCCCGTGCTTGTGTGGCCTCAGACCGTTCACCCATGTCCCCCACTGCCTAAATCAACATAAACAATGTATCTGATCATTCCACCAAGCCTTAAACAATTGCACGCACAAACTCCACGGCCGCACACTCTGTTTTTCCACGGTGGTGAACAGTACCCCGTGTGAAAAGACCAAAATGCCCTCAGGGCAAAAATTACCAAAATGCCCTCCAACTTTCGTGACCCGTAACTCGGTCATCCGTCGTCCGTTTCGCGCGTGCCGCCTGTCGTTGTACTCGGGACCTCGAGACGAACCTAACGGTCTTCGAATCATATGGATATCAATTGTCAAACAAAAGTCAACTTTTTCCCTTTATAACGTCCAATTTACGATAATGCCCCTGAACTTCCGAACATCATAACTTTTGCCTCGAGCGTCCGAATCGGACGTGCCACTTGTCTATGAACTCGTGACGTCCCGAACTACATCACAGTCATCGTTCAACGTCCGTTCTACCTCCCAATCAAAAAGTCAACAAATTGACCACACGAATCACAGGGGTAAAAACGTCATTTTATTCAATATTTTATAATATTACATTTTCTGAATGTCCGGGGCGTTAAAAAACAAACCGGGTTGCATCGCGGGTTGCAGACCCGAATACCAGGGAAACGGGTAACAGGGACGACACTGTAGGTGCACTGTTCATAGCGCGTGGCTTTCACGCGCAGCTGCTTGCGGCGGAGCGTGAGGGCGCGTGGGTCGTTTTCTGGGAAAGTGTCCAACAGGTGTTTTACTCTATACAGTGTAACGATCATTTTGGCATTGGTTTCGAGTCAATCGGACACTGTCTCGATAATGTTTCGAGGGTCCGACGGTTTATGTTATATTTTAAAATAATCTTTAAATCTCGAAAAATTATGGGGAATTGATATGATGTTAATTGAGTTGTAAATAACCCTGCATAATGAATTTGGACAGGATTTGAGGTTCCTGACAAGTGTCGAAAATTACAGAAACGCGTGCAGCTCGGGAAGCGAACGGTTTGGACGGTGTGTGAGTGGACGTTTGTTTTATAAACCGTGATGCATGCATAGTTAAATGTTTTACATTATTGATTGCATGCTTTGACTTGCATTGATGTCTTGATGATGTGGTATGATTATGTGTGATTTAATGATTATTTTAATCGGTCTTTCGGGCACTTTTTTCGAGGAAATGTGCAAATGTTATTTTGGGCTAGACCCGAAGTCAAAAAGGTTTTGAAAAGAATATTTTGACATAATTGATGAGTCAATGATGCTTTCTGGATTATTTTAATGTTTTCAAAGTGATTTTACGAATTTACGTATAATTGGTAATTGAGCTTGAAACCCTCTCGGGCATGCTTATGACTTGATTTGAGGTCATGGATATGATTGATATGTGTTATGATATGGATTGTGTTTGTGATTGTGGATTCTGGATACTAGATCATGGGCTGGATGGTGCGAGTGCAGTTCCTAGACGGGACTCGGATGTTGCGTGAGTGTAGTTCCCGAGTATGTGGTACGTTTAGATGGTGCGTGTGCAGTTCCCAAACATGATGGATATGACTCGGATGGTGCCTGAGTGCAGTTCCCGAGATTGGCCTACGCGTAGTGCGGATGTGATTGGGTGATTGATTGTGCACTTGTGAATAGTGCGGATGTGATTGTGTGATTGATTGATTGCTTAATTGTATTGTTTGATGTTGATTGTGATTACGTACTGGTATTGAGTACGGGTTTCTGGTCTGTATGGCCAGGTGCTTATGTTTTCATATGTTTTAGCTTGAGAGCCAGGATTTGATTTATTTTGTGATTTGGCTAGAAAGCCGGTGCTTGTGATTCATATGTTTTTCCCTATGCATGCATGGTTTGATAAACTGGAGGGTAACTGATTTGTTTTCAAAACGTATTTTAAATGATATTATTTTTTTCCACTCACACCTTTTCTGTTTTGATGACCCTCCAGACAGTGGCACGACGTTCGGGGCTGATTAAGAGACGGAGGCATGGGCGGAAATCAGTACAGTTATCCCTTGTTTGACAGGTGCTGAAGGGTATTTATCGGGACTTCAGTTGACTTGTCAGACGGGAGCAGGACCGGGCACGGTTCTCGAAGTCCCGTTGGGACAGGTCCTGTCAATCCTAGTTGAACTAACAGAAGGATTGGATTGACGTCTTTACGATGTCGGGACCCAGTGGTCGGTTAGATTGTGGATTATACTGCCTTCTGCAGTTGGGTTCAGAGGAACCCTAGGGTGTGATATTGGAACCCTAGGTAGTGATCGTGGAACCCTAAGGTAGGGTGTATGATTCAGAAAAGTGAGTTGGCGAGTGGTTTGACTTTTACGACTTTTTGGAGTCGAGATCGTCGGTCGGTCTAGTCATGTCCGCTTTAGTGATGGGACTGCACTCCGCAGTCGAGGTTGTAGTAATCGATTAAACCAAGTGTGTTGTCATACTACCCTAGTTGTGATGGATTGTTGGTGCAACTAAGGTCATGGACGACCTAGTTGACGACATTGGACGAGTCGAGTTATGTTTGGTTAGAGATTGGTTGAACAAGTTACCATATTTGGTACTTGTTGATGGAATCCCGGAGTGGGAATACGGAGTAGTTAGTACAGGTGGTTGATTCCGTTGGATGCGGAGTCTCGATAGCGTTTTCTGGTGCCTGGGTCTGCACGAGTCTGTGGCAGGCACTACTACCAAGAGTGGTTGTAGTTGTGGTTGTTGGGAATCGAAGACGTTCAAGGAATGTTTCCTTTTCTCGTGTATGTTGTCAGGGTGACTGTACCCAGAGTTGTTGGCTATGAGGGAGGCAGAGTTTCTCCCAGACGAGCAGAGGTACGGGGTCGTCGCTCGGTATGTGCGGAGATCCAGGGTTGTCTGATGCGCACACCGTGAGCTGATGCTGAGGTTGGTGCTAGTGTTGGGGATTGTGCTGATACTGATGCTGGTGTTAGTGTGCTGGTACTAGTATGGATGCTTGTGTGCTGATACTGGTGCTGGTACTAGGTCTGGTGCTGGTGCCGGTGATTGGGATGACAATGAGTCGCGAGTCGGGATGTGACTCCGTCGAGATGGGCATGTGTTCGTAACCAGTCTAAAAGGGACACGTGGTTGATGTCCGAGTGTGTTGATTCCGATATGGTTGGAATTTCGAAATCAAGAGAGGTTGTATTTGAGGTGACGAGAGGAGTGCGGGTTTTCCGCTTTGGTAATGAGTATCTCGAAGTCATGAGGGTGACTTCTCAGGTTCTACCATGGTAGATGATGGTTGTTGCCACCAGTACATTAATCGTGTATTGGTTGGCCGACCCACGATTGTTTTGGGTCATCAGGAGGAGTTCGGTATATCGAAGTTAGGTGAACGAGATTTCTCATTTTCTGCTAGGTGTGCTAGGTGGCAGACGGATGTTGGGTTACATGGTGTCGTGAGTGCAGCGAGTTTGGTTGCATTCACGTAGGATGAATTTTGATGGCATCATCTTGGATCATCCTTGAATTTCCTAAGTGGAATGACAAGGATCGATACGGGGTAATTGGAGAGAACCCACAGTCTCCGCGTGTCTCGTAGTTGACTGATCTGTTTAGATGTGAGTATGGTTGAGAAGCGATTTCATGGTATACAGATTCAATAAGGGTGTAAGACCCTATGATCTGAAATTTGGTAGTTAGTTGAGGGAGAACTGGTGTGGATCCACCTAGGCTCGCGATGTGGATCGGGATTGTGATGTTGTGGACTTTGGGCATCGTGACGATCGAGGATCGTGATGTTTATGGTCGGGTGACGTGGTGATGGATCTGGATCATGATCTTGATTGTCCAGATAGGTCGACAGTTCATTGCTCTTACTTGGATGTTTGAGTTGAGGATGATGGGACTGAACTTCTTTTCGAAGTGAATCCCGTATGGTATATTACTAGGGTGAGTAGGTGTCCAACGAGGTCGAAATTGATCAGCCTTAGATGTGTGGATATTTTGATTGGCTTCCCTATGAAGTTAATCAAATGTAATGTGTAATTGATTGAGCAGGTACCCGATAGGTTCGAAATTGGTGCGTCTCGGTAGACATGCGTGAGATTGGATGCCAGTTGGCATGAGTGAGTACGCCTTGGTAGGCATGAGTCGGATTGGTACGTATTCGAATTCGTAATTAAGGGTAGACGTTTGGTTACTAGTCGGGTGACCATGGGACTCGAAATGGAAAATGGGTTGGAGTTTTGATTTGTCTGGTACTAGATTGGACAGATGGACTTCAGAATAGAAACGTGATTGGCTACGACCTAGGGTGTTGTTGTTATCATCGTGTTGCTGTTGTCGTTGTTGTTGTTGTAGGCTGGTTGATGGATGGATGTACGTACCATGTACGTTGTTTGAGGCACGATACCGAGCAGACTTGTGGTGCATGGTGACGGTATATAGGTTATACCAGTGGTACGTTGGCGAGCATATTGGTAGTCGGCTTAGTTCTGATACCATAGGACTTGTCGAGGACGTGGATTGGACGTTGGATACTGTGCACTGGGTCATAATGTTTTGATAGGTCCAATTACACACAAGTCGAGTGAAAATGTTGGTAAGTGTATACTTAGGTTGAGTAAGTTGGTGGTTAGAGTAACCACAAGTAAGTATAGCGTTAGTTATCGACTGGCGACTATCAAGTGGTGACAGATTGTCGAATGTGTCAGCGTGGATCGATGAGTAAGGTCTCGTGACTCCCAGTGGGAGCAGACGTCATGATAGATTGATAATTAAATAAGGAACCGTCGAGTTGTTCGTCCCAACGAAATAGTAGATCTGACAAATGGTTAGCTCATAGGATACTCAGGCTGCTCTGATACTGAAAAGTGGTATCAGTTCGGAACGTGCGATTACTATCATGCGACATGGTCGAGTGTAGTTGATACGGCGTGAGTGTTGGTGGAACTTCTGGGTACGAATAAGTTTTGTGTTGACTAGTGGGTGTACGAGTGTACAGTGTCGTGAGATCGAATTATTTCCACTAGGTGGAAGTGGATTTAGGATAGATGGAATTTCGAGGACGAAATTAATTAAAGAGGGAAGGTTGTAATGACCCGTCCCCAATTCCAGGATTAGATTAGTGACTACTCATGATTAGTGAGGTTAATCTGTGGTTATTTGGGCGAAATCGGACTAATGATGCAAAATGACCATTGGTCGTTGGCAAAACGTTGACTTTTCGTCCTGAGTTCGGGACGTCACGAGTAAAATAGACAGGTGGCACGTTTGATTCCGACATTCGAGTAAGAAGTTATGACGTTCGGAAGTTCAAGGGTACTTTGGTAATTTGGTTAAAAATGGCGAATAGTTGACTTTGGGACCGGGAGGTCCGATGGCCGAGGGCCGAGGACCGTTGCGTAGATCGGGTCGATACGAATCCGTAGACATGTGGCACGCTGAAATCAGACTTCGAATGGGAAAGTTATAGGTCATGGAAGTTCGATTGTACTATACACGTATTACGAGGCATTGATAAGTTGGCTTATTCTGATTGGGCAGATATTTTAAGTGGGACCCATCGATTGTACTATACACGTATTACAAGGCATTGATAAGGTCACTCATCCCATTGGCCCAAACCCCCAATTTGTGGATCTAGTTAATTAAATATTATTATTATTATTATTTTATAATTAAACCTCACCCACCACTCAATCCTAACCATCCATTTCAACTAAACTCTCATCCTCCCCGTTTATCTCATTTCCCTCTCATCAGATATCCTCCATCCTCTATATTTTCCCACAAACCCGAAACCTTCATTTTTTCCATTCCCATGAGCAAAAAAAACACCACACCACATCACACTAACACCATATCTGTGTCTTCATGGTTTTGTGAGAGTTAGGGAGTGACTGAGATGATGAGGGCACGACAGTGACGGGCCACGGCGGCGGTCCATGGCGGAGGAACTCGACCCGTGAGGTAATGGTTTCAAAATTTGGAAAATGAGTTCTAAAGGGTTTGGGTGATTTCCATTAATAGAACTAGGTTTCTGGAGGTCGTAGGAACCATTTGAGAGCAAGGAAGGAAGCTGGGATGGCCGGGAAGGACGGTGAACGGCGGAGGAAGTCGCCGTCGCCATTGTCAACTTGGGGAGGTACGGTTTCCTTTGATTCTTGATGTTTTTAATAGCTAAAAAGATAGGAAATAAGATTAGGAAGCTTTAGAAATAAAAATGAGAAAGAATGGATTAGAAATGGATGAGTTTGGGTGCTGGACCGGTCCAGACCGATTCGGCCCAGTTCAAACCAGTCAGACCGATTCGATAGAGCTTGATGACGATGAATAGTGTTCTGGCGCGTGAGGCCCACGCTCAGGACCTTATTGGGGGGGGGGGGGCATGAGGGTGTGTGAACAGTAATTTGGGGAAGTGTTCAACATGTGAAACACTCTATTCGAAGTAACGAACATTTTAGGACTGGTTTCATGTCGATCGGATACCATCTCGATAATGTTCGGGACATCGGAAAGTTTAGGTTCGAGATTTAAAATACTTAAAAATTCGGGAAAATTATGAGGCTTCAATGAGAGGTTAATAAGATCGTTAGTAACCCTCTAGATTGATTTGGACAAGTTTTGGAGTCCTGGTGACGATGATTTTCCCGGTGAGACTTACAACACGCAAACCGAGGCGGCAGCTTAGGACGGTCTGTGAGTGGACCTTGATTTCTAAACTGTGATGCATGCATAAATGTTTTATATGAATTATGAATGTGATTCTATGCTGTTGAATTGGATATTGGTGAATTATATGGTTTCACGCATTTCGAGGCGATTTACGTGCTTGCGCGTAAATCGAGATTTTCGGTTTTACTCTGATTTTCCTTGCTTATGGTTTTGGAAATATTTTAATGAAATGGTTTTGGATTTGAAAAGGTAAACTCAAGTTCAAGACCCCTTTGTTTCGGAAACCCTCGGACTCGAAGTCCCTTTTAGTTACGTTCTCGGGCCAGAGGCCCAATTGATTCTTAAATCGATTTCAGATTTGCAAATATGGAATCGGGCACGAGACCCATTTGATTTACGAACTCCCGGACTTGAGGTCCATTTGATTTCACAAGGCATCGGGCCGGAGGCCCAGTTGGTTTACGAATCGGGCTCAGAGCCCAGTTGTCTTACGTATCGGGCACGAGGCCCATTTGGTTTACGATATCAAGCACGCGGCCCATCTAGTTACAAAATCGGGCACGAGGCCTAGTTTGTATGTGGATTCGGGCTTAGGGCCCAGTTACGTTTTAAGATGATGATTTCGAGTCAGGGACCCATAATTGGTTTTTATGGTTCAGGAAGGTTTATGGGAACCGGCATGAACCCTTGAAAGGATTTTATGGTTCATGACGGTTTATGGGAACCAGCATGAACCCTTGAAAGGTTTTTATGATTCATGACGACTTATGGGGGCCGGTCATGAATCCTTGAAAGGTTTTAAGAATGATTTCAAAAGGTTTTTTGTATGCCGTCCTTTATATATGTATTGTTTCCTCCAGGGAGGGTCGTTGGCCTGGGTGGACCCCGAAGTAGTCACGGAGCACTGACTGAGTGGAGTCGCCCCCCAGTTGGGTTACTTACTCTCAGAAAGGCTATGTATTATAACCTCTAGGGAGGGTCATTGATCTACGGACATTGACTTGGGTGGACCCTGGAGAGATTTGGGTTGAGATCCCGGGTAGCACGCGCGTAGCTCTAGATTACCGTGACAGGATTGGTGATATGAAATATAAATTGGATGAACATGATTTCAATTGGTTTGGGAAATTGGGTTTTATGATGATAAATGGATTTGGGCTGAGATCCCACATATGTTTACTACGTTATGGTTTTCTGTAAAATAGATTGGGCAGGAGCCCGTATGATTATGGTTGTTTAAACATATGTGATTGGATAAATAGTTTTACTATGTATGCATGCTTTTTAGTGAAGGGTATAAAGTACTTTTATGAAATGTGTTTTACGAAACTATTACTTATTGTCCACTCATAGTCTTTCTGTTTTCAATGCCCTTCAGGTTGAATACGGTACAGACTGTATTAAAGACCGGGACATCACATACCTCCTCCGGATCCTGGCATACTCTAGAAGCCTTCGAGCAAAAGGTTTTAATTTTCCCTGGTCTGACACTCCGTGTTAGACGGGTCAGGAGCGTTCCTCGTTAATGCCGGGGGGATTGAGGACGGGTCCTGACATTACGGGTTTGGAATGAATCGGGGTACGATTGTACGAGGCAGGTGAACATTTGTCTTCTATGGGCCCAGAAATTTGTGGTCAGGCCCAATGGATGAGTGACAAGTGTCACTCATCCATTGCTCCTTATCATCATGCATGCATCTCATTCCCTTCCTATTCCATTCATCCCACTCGAAACCCAAATCCAACCCACACACCCTCATTCCCTCATCCTTTCTGCTGCCTCATTGATGATAACGCCCAAACTACGCATTAAATTAAATACGTAATTTGGGTATTATGAAATTTAAACCCTTTTTGTGTAGATGTAGTATTGGTAAATATGGATTGTTTTTAACCGGGGAAATTAGGGAAATTAATAATATGTTAGTTAAAAAGAATAATGAATAATTAAATAATTAAATAATAAAATATTAAAGAATAAAAAAATTAAGATTAAAAGAATAAAAAAATTAATGAATTAATGAAATAAAGAATAAAAGAATAAAAGAATAAAAGAATAAAGAATTAAACAGGGTGTTTGAAAGATTGTAATTATAGAATAAAAAAAACAAGTAAAAATAGTTAAGAACTTAATTCTACTTTCACTTTAACCTTAGCACAAGTGAACTTTTTTCAAACACATATTTTTACCAACACTCTAACATTTTGCTCATATTAAACCAATCCCGAAATTCTACCTTCATTATATTAATTACATGCATACATTTTTCAATATTATAAATGCACCGAACAGCGGTCATAAACACTTAAAATACGATTCACCTTAAGTTTGTAATTTAATGCACCGAACAGCGGTCAAACATTAAATCTCTTCAATTTTCTACTAAGTGCACCGAACAACGGTCATAAACACTTAGTGTAGAATTGAAGTTTAAGCACTAAAACATATGAGGTAAATGAAATTCAAAAAGTAAAACATGTAGAGATTGTATTCACATTTACAAATATTAGAAAGAAAATACCAACACATATATTGAAATATAAATAAAACCGAAAAAATAACTAGAATTTAAGTAAAGGGAAGAAAGTTACACTTTCGGAACCCAAGAACAGCTTGTGATTCCGAAAGTGGATGGAAACAATGGAATGTTATTCATAAGGAACACCGAACAGCGGCTGGAACCTCATGAAGATGGAGGATAAAACATAAGAATTCGAACTTAAATTCTAGAATTATTTCGGAAATCTCGGCCTAGGTATTTCTTAAGGAAAACATAAAAATGTGTTTAAGAGATCTCAAAGAAAAATCATAAGAACAAAGTAAAGAAGAAATGAAATTAAGAAATTACATAAAAATAACATAAATTAAGAACAATAATTAAAAGAAAGCTAATTAAATAGAAAATCTACAAGAAGTTAAAATGGTCCCCAAAAATGTCTCTCAAAAGCGAGAAAAAAAAGAACTAAAATGAACTAAGAGAATGGAAGAAATGGGAAAAATGGGGACCCTTGTTACAAGAATTGAACCCCTATTTATAGGGGGGAAAAACTACCAAAAATAAAATAAAATAATTAAAAATTACAATAAAAATAAATAAAAATGAAATGATGAACATTGATGATTTTAGGGATAGTTTGGTGCTGGAAATTCAGAAAAAAGGACTGAAAAAATTGCTGCAAATGGAGAAGTTGAAGGTTTGGTGAGCTGGTGCTAAAAAAAAACCTTTGAATTCGGTGGCAGGTGGCTAATAGAGTGGGTGGACAGTTGGTGAGGAGCAGCTGAAAAGGAGGAATGACATTCAATGCACGCGCGCCGACAGAGGATGGCTCGTTCAGCCAGCGTGCGCCCAAGGCTTCATGCGCCAGGCTGGAACGAAATTGGGTCGCGTCAGTGGGCTTCGTTGGGTTGGGCTGTAGGTTGGAGACGCGGGCTTGGTTTTCGCGCATGGGCTTGGGCTACGAGTTGCTGGGTGATTTTTCTGGGTTGGGCTGCATCAATTCTTCTAGGCTTGTAAATAAAATTGATCTGGGCTGCACAAAAAGGATTTTTGGGCTGCAAAAATGGGCTGCAGCTATATTAATTTAAAATGTAAATTAATTAATATTTTCACCGAATTTTGTCCATAATTTATTCGTTATAATTCCGATCGAGACGATTTTTTCTCCAAAATGCTCCAAATTACAAGTCTTATTTATTTAAACAAAAATATCACAAAATATATTATTTTATCTAATTATTTATTATTTTAATATGAAAAGTCAAGTACAAAGGGTATTAAATAATATAAAATAAGTTTTATTTAATGATCTATCAAATACCCCCACACTTAAACTTTGCTAGTCCCTAGCAAATACTAAAATTAATTATGAATTCAAAACAAGTAAACCCTTAACCATTTGTCTCAATATTTCATTATTATCATGGCATCAAAGATTATCACTTAAAACATTTAAGCATATAAAATTCAAGAGTTAATACATTGTAACAAAATGTTTTGACAAGTAAGATAATGAGTAAATATGGTGAAATGGATCTCAACATGAATAAAACAAGTATGAATCAACTCACAAAGATATGCACTCATAAATTCACTCAATTTTGTAAGGGTTTGTGTTTGCACTCAAAAAATGAGAAAAATGCTCACATAATAGAAATGAAGTATTTTTGTAAAATTTCAAACAAACACCTCAAGATAAAAACAAAACATACTTGCACAAATGAACCAAAACCATAAGCTTACTCAAGTGATTGACTCAACTAATCAAAATTTACCATCTTAAGGATCATAAGGTCTTTACGAAGGATGTAATGGGGCTAAGTTAAGGGGCAAGGAATATATAGGACAAGTGGTGCTCAAATTCGTTCCAAGACTCAAAAGATTCCCAAAACATAACATAACTTCCCGACCTTAGTGCAATGATATCATAAATTCATCCCTTCGAACATAGGCCAAATTTCATCATGTTGGATCTCGAATTCATTTTTTTGTGTTGGATTTACAAATATAAAGGACTTAACTCAAACATTACATAATCAAACTTTATTACCATGATAGAAACTCAATACAATTTTTTTTTTCATTTTCAATTTTTTTTTCATTTTTTTTCTTTTCATATATCAAGGTAATAACATGTGTCAATAATACAACAATATTTGAGAAAGTAAATCAACATAATACCCATAAAAGTCTTTTCAACATCATCATTTTCTCTTCACACAATCTTTATGTCTTCAACCGAGTCCTTGGAACAAGGGTGAAAGATGTCTATCTTAAGCTTAAGTGTTTAGATAATCATTGTGGTGAAAAAAGGGCTTAATGTAGGCTCAAAGGGGTTAAAACTAAGGGGATCGCAACTTGAGCGCACAGAATAGGGAACATGGATGTTTGAATTTGTGGTGTTAACCCTAATGCCTTAATCATATCCAAAATCAGAGAGTTTATTGACTTAAAAGTTTTGAAAATCACATAGAATAAGTTCTAGTATTCTAGAGTTCATTAAAAGCTATTGCAAGCAGTTATGAGACATATGTATATCAATTTAAACAAAGAACTTATGAATCACTCATCAAAGATGTATACAAGGTTCTAAAGCTCACATAAGGTTCAAATGATTCATACTTATCTTAACATACTCATTTAAGTACCAATTTACATGCATTATCTACAAGTTATAACACTTAATCACAAAGTATTAACAAACAAATTCAAGTTGTAGTGATCATCTTTATAGTCATAACATATTCATTTCCGTTCATTTATATCATTGACAAGTTAAATGTAACGCCCCAAACTTTTATAAAATATTATTTTAATGTGAAATGACCATTTTGCCCTTGAGGAGGAAAAAAGTTGACTTTTGACCAGGGAACTATTTTGGACTTGGAACCATGATCGTGACGTAGATCGGGACGTAATGAGTCCATAGACAGGCGGCACGCCGAAATCGGCCTTCGTACTGGAAAGTTATTGTCTGAAACGTGAAATCGGGAAAGTTTACGTCTCGAAAACCGTGCTAATTATTTAATGACAGATTAGGTCGGATATTATTTAAAGGGCACTTGGATGAGTGACAAATGTCACTCATCCGTGAGCTAGGGTTAGATTTAGGGTTTTTGTGATTGGTTATAAATTCTAAACTCTCCCTCTATCCTCACCCCATTCGTCCGTTTAAAACAAACGGTTTCCCCCACCTAGACAAATCTTCCCTGCCCTTAACCGTAAACCACCCGAGAACCCGACCACCAAAACTGCATGTCCACCGTGAGTGACTGAGAGGTTTGAACGGAGAGACTGACCAGGGAAGGAAGGCGACGGCTCTGAGGGGCTGAGCTACGACGGAGCTGCGGCGGAGGGTGAGTTCCGGAAGACCCGAAATCGTGTTCTTGAACCCGAAAATGGAACTCATGTTTTCCACGTCCGTTTAACCTTTCTTTTATTCCTAATGGCTTCTAGGACTGAGTCGAGTTCGTAGGACCTGGTTTCGAAGCCGGTGGTGACCGGAGCTGCGAGTTAACAGCGGCAGAAAACCAGGCCACTGTTCATCCAGGTAAAACCGCAGATCTAGCCCGTGTTTGTTATTTTTGTTCAGCTAGAACCCTTACTGGGAGTTAGACGATCATCTAGGGATAAACTAGGGCTAAAATGGTTAAGAAACGAGCAATTGGCGACCGAGTCAAGTCGCGGGTCTGAACGACCCGGTTTAAGAGAAACGGGTCGACCTGTCGCGAGGAAGGAGACGATGACGTCACCACTGTCAGATATGTTAGACTACGTGGCCCAATCAGCATACGACACGTGTCACATGTCAGTACACAGTCAGCACTGACGTGTCAGTGACGTGGCCCAATTAGGGGCTGCCACGTGTCATTGACATGTCAGTGAGATGGACCAGTACCGTGCTGACACGTGGCACTTGTCAGAGCTGACACGTGGTACTGACAGAGCCGTGACATGGACCAATCACATGATGACACGTGGCACCTGTTAGAGTCTGACATGTCAGACCTGACAGTTTTCAGCTGACATCAGCGATGACGTCAGCAGGTACTGTTCCAGCGTTGACCGGGGCATTGACCGGCGCGTGGGGGCGCGTGTGAACAGTGTTTTCGGTGGGACCACCACCATTCTTTAGGTTTCAACGATCCGGATCCAATGGAGGTGGTTTCGGGTCGATCGGAGATCGTTAAGTTGGTGAAATAGGGTTTATTGCCTCAAGAAGCGTGTTCGGGCCGGTTTCAGTCTAGGGTTTCATGGTTGAATCTTAGGGACTTGTAGTAACCTTTGCGTGTACTTTGGACATGACGGGGATCATACAATAGTGCCAGGACAAGGTTATAAGTTCGGAATTTCAGTAGGATTGTACTGTGAGTGGGCCTTTGTTTTCATTAAACCCTTGCATGCATAACCGTTTTCATTTTTTGATACATATATATATATATATGTGATTCAGGAAAAAGCATATGATTATATTGATATATAACTATGGCACGATTTACGATGTTAGGCTTGAGACCTGTCTGGTTAACTTAAGCATTGTTTTGAGTTATATATATATACATGGATATCGATGACTATCTTTAGTACTGCACTGTATAGACCTACCTGTGTGATACTGTCTCCTCCGGATGTGGGTACCCCGGAGTGGTCACGGCGCAATGCCTGTGAGGGGTCATTCTACGGAGAGACCGGACCGTAGGGTGACTCAGGAGCAGGATTGCTATGATTGGACGTCTGGGACATCAGGCATCTGGGATGCCATACCCGGACTGGGTTTGGGGATTGGACTCAGGATTGAGACCCCGAGCGGCACGTGTAGCCTTGGGACTGTGACCTTATTGGACGTCTAGGATGTCGGACATCTGGGATGTCAGGGTTGGGATCTATAGTGCAGTGACTGAGATTATGATTATGTTTATATTTTGTTGCTCATGTTTATCTTGTATAATCTTATGGTTTTGATACTGGTGCATGCATGTTTGGAAAACGGAGGGGTAAAAGTATATGTTTCTATTTTGTTGAATTGTTTTATAAACTTTGAGTTTCGGCCCACTCACCCTTAATGTTTTATTGACCCCTCCAGACCGTGCTACTGAGGCAGAAGAGGATCCTGAAGCTGAGGTATAGATCTACACTGTGCACCTGAACCCCACTGTTGGGTAGGTTAGCACGCAGAATAGCTTAGAGTCGTGCTCAAAACTTGTATTTTGGAAACTATCCCTTGTCTGACACCTTTTGCTTTCATATGTTTGTATAACCTTTATTTGGATATTTAGGCATTTGAGTTTCTTTAAGGGTATTTTTGGTAATGTGAGGTCGGGTGTCAGACGGGAGCAGGACACGTCCCCGGGTGGTCCCAGGAGGGATCGGGGTGGGTCCTGTCATTAAAGGGCAACTTAATACTCGTAAAAACATTAAGTTAAAACAAAACAAAAAATTAAGAAATCAATAAACAAAATTTTTTGTTTTTTGAATAATTAATTTTTTAAAACAATTTTATTGCACAATTAAAATTGTAAACCACTCCCCCACACTTAAATTCTACATTGTCCTCAATGTAGGAAAATAAGAAGTAATTGAACATAGAATTGAAGTTAGGAAAATGATTTACGAAAAAAAACAAAAAAAAAACATTAAGTAAACAAAATAAAGAGAGTGAAGGTTGAAAGATAGGAAATCTGCGTTGATGACTCCTTCACATCCCGGGAATACATTGGGTTTCCTCCCAACAAGCCCTTGAAGTTTGACGTCCATCCAACCTAGACAGAGATGCAAGTTAGTTAGTCAAAGATGCACGTTTGTCAAGAATGCAAGTTAGAGTGAAAGATGCAAGTTAGTTAAACTAAAGATGCAAATTAAATTTTCCATGACAAAAAAAATGTAAGTTATGATATAAACAATATTTGCATGTCAGGGGAAGTCAAAGATATATATGGTTCACATAGCTTCAAAGTTTAGATGAAGACTTCTACGTCCGTGCGGCCCAAGTAAATATCTTGGATTAATTCAACTGTTTGGGCAAGTTCAAAGGTGACCAGGTTAGAAAGAATAAACACAAGAGGCAGGGCTAATTTTGAGACATCCCGAGGCTTATACTCCATTGATGTCCCTTTCTTAGACCCAAAATCTGTTATGAGTACCGTCTCATTTCCTAGACATCACCCTCGAAAATTTCTTACTCCAGAGTCTTCACCGATTAAAAATCAAAATCAAAATTTTGAAGCACAAGTGATCTACATATAGCAGAGACTAATGCATGAATGCACGAATTATTTACAAATATGTTTTTATGCACAATTTACAAATATAACATGACAATTTACATATGAACAATTTATACAAGTATGAACAATTTATTCACAAGTAATGATATTTACAAAACAATTTAACATTAACAAACTAATATATGTTCAAGATTTATTTATAAATTTATATTTACACTAACACAAAGTTACGATAAGAATGTTTTATTTTATATATTTATTTTTTTTAGGAAGAAAAAGACAAACTTAAATAAATTCATACATAAATAAAATAAATGTAAACAAGTAATATACAACTTATGAACTAGTATAAACAAATAAGTACGAATAAAGATGTACAATTATAAACAAGTAAAAAAAATAAATAAAAAAAATTATGCACAAATATGAATGAACACTATGAAATATAAAAGTTATGAACAATTTATGAACAAGTGTGAATAAGAAGAAAAATTATAAACAAGTACGAATAAGTATGTACAATTATAAACAAAGTATGGACAAGTATAATAAGAGTTTGAATTAACATAAAAATAAAAATTATGAACAAGCATACAAATGAAAATTAAGAACAAGTATAATAATTATGAACAAGTATGAAAAATAACAAGTAACATATGTACAAAGTTTATTCACAAGTATGAATTAACACTAACATGAAGCTAAAACTAAAGAAAGTTGGAAGTAAATATAAATTTATTTTTTATTTATTTTTTATTATTAATATTTTTTTCAGAATTTAATTATTAAATAAATGAAGAAAATGAATTTTTTTTACGATTTTTTTAATTACAAAAACAAATAAAAATAAATAAAAGTAAAAATAAGGAAAAGTGAACATGTACAATATACATATATGAACAAGTAAAAAGAATGAACATTATGCACAAGTATGAACAAGAATAATATGACAAGTATAAGAATTATAAACAAACATAAATGAAAGTCAATTATGAACAAGTATGTATAAGTATAAAATGAACAATTAAAATAAAATTGAAATTTACATAAACAATTATCATATGAACAAGTATATATAAAAAAAAAATTATGAACATTTATGAACAAAATATAATAAGAACAAGTAAAGTATGAACATGATAAACAAATATAATAAGAACAAGTAAAGTGTGAACATTATAAACAATTATAACAAGAACAATTATAAGAATCAAAATTATGAATAAGCATAAAAATAAAAGTTATGAACAAGTATATGAATAAATAAAAATAATATACAAGTATAATATGAATATTTATAGAGATAAACACTATGAACAAGTACAAAGTAAACAAGTATCTCATGAACCAATATAATCAGTTTTATGCTAACACAAAAGAGAATATATGAACAATTCTATGTATAGGTAATTATAAACAAATAGGAACATTTAATAAACATAGTAAATGTGAATATTTAATATATATATATATATATATATACTTGCACATTATTAAATCAAGTATGCAAGATTATAAACAAATCAAGCCTAATATATATATATAAAAATAAAACATATTTTCTTTTCTGTTTTTTTTTTAAATTCCGAAATTTAATTGTTTATTCATTTATTATAAATATATATTTATATTGTTTTTTTCGAATTTTTTTTTTTGAGTTTAACAAAACAATGAATAAACAAATAAATAAGAATAAAATAAAGTAATGGTGAACAAGTAATATACATGTAATACTATGAAAGTAAACAAATAAAATATGAACAAGTAGCATGGCATCAAGTGTACACATAAATAAATAAATAAAATTTAAGAATATGTAAACTTAATTCACAAATATGAACATTTCAAATATAAACAATTTTATACATACTAACACATTAAGAATGATTTTTAATTTCCCCGGCAACGGCGCCAAAAATTGATAACGCCCAAACTACACATTAAATTAAAACCGTAATTTGAGTATTATGCAATTTAAACCATTTTTGTGTAGATGTAGTATTAGTAAATAGAGATCGTTCTTAACCAGGTAAATTATGGAACATTAATAATATGTTAGTTAAAAAGAATAATGGATAATCAAAGAATAATGAATTAAATAACTAAATAATTAAATAATAAGGAATTAAAGAATAAAATAATTTAAGAATAAAATAATAAAATAATTAATGAAATAAAGAATAAAAGAATAAAAGAATAAAAGAATAAAGAATTAAACGGGGGGTTTGAAAGATTGTAATCATAGAATAAAGAAAACAAGTAAAAATAGTTAAGAACTTAATTCTACTTCCACTTTAACCTTTGCACAAGTGAACTTTCTTCAAACACATATTTTTACCAACACTCTAACATTTTGCTCATATTGAACCAATGCCGAAATTCTACCTTCACCATCTTAATTAAATGCATACATTTTTCAATATTATAAATGCACCGAACAGCGGTCATAAACACTTATAATACGATTCACCTTAAGTTTGTGATTTAATGCGCCGAACAGCGGTCAAACATTAAATCTCTTCAATTTTCTACTAAGTGCACCGAACAACGGTCATAAACACTTAGTGTAGAATTGAAGTTTAAGCACTAAAACATATGAGGTAAGTGAAATTCAAAAAGTAAAACACATGGAGATTGTATTCACATTTACAAATGTTAGAAAGAAAATACCAACACATATATTGAAATATAAATAAAACCGAAAAAATAACTAGAATTTAAGTAAAGGGAAGAAAGTTACACTTTCGGAACCCAAGAACAACTTGTGATTCCGAAAGGGGATGGAAATAATGGAATGTTATTCATAAGGAACACCGAACAGCGGCTGGAACCTTATGAAGATGGGAGATAAAACATAAGAATTCGAACTTAAATTCTAAAATTATTTCGGAAATACTCGTCCTAGGTATTTCTTAAGGAAAACATAAAAATGTATTTAAGAGATCTCAAAGAAAAATCACAAGAACAAAGTAAAGAATAAATGAAATTAAGAAATAACATAAAAATAACATAAATTAAGAATAAGAATTAAAAGAAAACTAATTAAATAGAAAATCTACAAGAAGTTAAAATAGTCCCCAAAAATGTCTCACAAAAGAGAGAAAAAACAAAGGAACTAAACTAAGAACTAAAATGAACTAAGAGAATAGAAGAAATGGGAAAAATGGGGACCCTTGTTACAAGAATTGAACCCATATTTATAGGAGGAAAAACTACCAAAAATAAATAAAAATTACAATAAAAATAAATAAAAACAAAATGATGAACAATGATGATTTTAGGGATAGTTTGGTGCTTGAAATTCAGAAAAAGGACTGAAAAACTGATGCAAATGAAGAAGTTGAAGGTTTGGTGAGCTGGTGCTGAAAAAAGGGCCTCTGAATTCGGTGGCAGGTGGCTGACAGAGTGGGTGGAGAGTTGGTGAGGAGCAGCTGAAAAGGAGGAATGGTATTCAGGGCACGCGCACCGACAGAGGATGGCTTGTTCCGCCAGCACGCGCCGAAGGAAGAAGGGATGGTCGGCCAGCGCGCGCCGAAGGCTTCATGCGCCAGGCTGGAACAAAATTGGGCCGCGTCAGTGGGCTTCCCAGGGTTGGGCCGTAGGCTAGAGACGCGGGCTGGGTTTTCGCACATGGGCTTGGGCTGCGAGTTTCTGGGTGATTTTTTTGGGTTGGGCTGCAACAATTCTTCTGCGCTTGTAATTAAAATGGATCTGGGTTGCACAAAAAGGATTTTTGGGCTGCAAAAATGGATTGCAGCTGTATTAATTTAAAATGTAAATGAATTAATATTTTCACTGAATTTTGTCCATAATTTATTCGTTATAATTCCGATTGAGAAGATTCTTTCGCCAAAATGCTCCAAATTACAAGCTTTATTTATTTGAACAAAAATATCACAAAAAATATTATTTTATCTAATTATTTATCATTTTAACTAATTATTTATTATTTTAATATTAAAAGTCAAGTATAAAGGGTATAAAATAATATAAAATAATGCTTATTTAACGATTTATCAAGTGAAACAAAGTTAGAGAGTGAGTTGACACGAAGAGAACGGTGGCAACATCTTGGAAAACTGTGCATGGGTGGCTGGAAATCCGAAAGGTAAGCCGTTTAGGTTCAAATTCGAAGTTTGAGTTTTAGGGCTTGTTGGGCGGTTTTAATGATCGAAATAATTCCCATGGACTAGACGAGCATACTGGGATCAAAAGGAAGGATTTTTGCTGCTGGAACTGGCTAGAAATCGAGGTTAAAGGTTTCCCGAAAATCACCAAGCTTTACAGGTGATTTCTAAACCTTTTTAATCAATTTTGAGTCCATAGATCCATTTCTGGGATAATTTTGAGTAGATAGGAAGAAAAATGGTCGAAAATGGTTGAGGAATAAGTGAGATCGTGCCTGGTCGGGTTTGCGGGTTGGTTGACCTATTATAGAGAAACGTGTCGACCCGGTTGAAGGTTGACGATGATGATGTGGTAGTCCACGTCATCATCTGCCAAAGCAATTAGTCCACGTGGCAAATCAGGTGATGTCACGTGGTAAGCTGTCAGGTCCAGTCAGTTGTTAGGTCTAGTGCTAATCGGACTTTGCCTAGCGCTTGAGGGCGCGTGGGCATGAATTTCAAGGTGAAACTTGTCATATTCGAAAGGTTTCGAAGATCTGAATCCAATGAGGATAGTTTCACGTTGATTGGAGGTCGTTTGATAAGTCAATTGGAGGTTTTTAGCCTTGGAACACGTTGACTACTCTGGGAGTTTTTATGGTTTATTGTATGGACATATAGTGTAACGATCCGTCCTGAATTTCGGGATTAGATGTCAGGATCCGTCCCAATCCCCCCGAGATTAACGAGGGACGCTCCTGATCCCCTCTGACACGAAGGGTCAGACCAGGGAAAATTTGAACCTTTAGCCCGACCGGTTTCCAGAGTACGCCAGGATCTGGTGGAGGAGTGTGATGTCTCGGTCTCTACTACAATCCTCACCAGTAATCAACCTGAAGGGCAGTGAAAAAGAAAAGACTGTGAGTGGACGAAAAGTAATAAGTTCATAAAACACATTTTATAAAAGACCTTTATGCCCTTCACTAAAAAGCATGCATGCTTAGTAAAACCATTTATCAAACCACATATGTTTAAACAACCATTTATAGGGCCTCAGCCCCAAATTCCATAAATTTAAGTCACACAGGCCCCTACCCAAAACCATTTACAGAAATCCATAACATAGTAAACATATGTGGAAACTCAGCCCAAATCCATTTATTATCCATAAAACACAATTTCGCAAAACCAAGAAATCATGTTTATCATAAATATCATATAACCAATCCTGTCACGGTATGCAGAGCTACGCGCGTGCTACCCGGGGTCTCAAATCCCAAGTCTCCCCAGGGTCTACACAGGTCAATGTCTGTAGATTAATGACCTTCTCTGGCGGTTATAGTCCATAGCCTTCCTGAGAGTAAGGAACCCAACGAGGGCGACTCCACTTAGTTAGTGCTCCGTGACTACTTCGGGGTCCACCCAGGCCAACGACCCTCCCCGGAGGAGACAATCCATATATATAAGGATCGTATATGAAAAACCATTTGAAAAAAATTCTCAAAATCGATCAAGGGTTCATGCCTGGTCCCATAAACCGTCATGAACCAGAAATCCATTTATGGGTCCTTGACCCGAAATCACAACGTAAACCATAACTAGGCCCGAAGCCCGAATTCATAAACCAACTGGGACTCGTACCTGATTTCGTAAACTAAATGGGCCTCGTGCCCGATTTAGTAATCCAAATGGGCCTCGTGCCTGATATGTAGGTCAACTGAGCCTCGAGCCCAATACGCAAACCTATTGGGCCTCGATCCCGGTACGTAAACCAACTGGGCCTCCAGCCCGATGCCTTGTTAAATCAAATGGACTTCAGGTCCAAGAGTTTGTAAATCAAATGGGTCTCGTGCCCGATTCCATATTTCCAAATCCGAACTCGATTCAAGAACCAATTATGCCTCTCGCCCGAAAACGTAACTAAATGAACTTTGAGTCTGAGGGTTTCCAAAACAAATGGGTCTCGAACCCAAGTTTACCTTTTCAAATCTAAAACCATTTCATTAAACTATTTCCAAAACCATAAGCAAGTATAATTAGTGCAAAATCGTAAACCTCGATTTACGTGCGAGCACGTAAATCGCCTCGAAATGCGTGAAACCATGTAATTCAAAAATATCCAAAATCAAAATCATAGAATCATATCCATAAAACATATAAAACATTTATGCATGCATTACATTTTAGAAATCAAGGTCCACTCACAGACCGTCCTAAGCTGCCGCCACGGTTTGCGTGGCATAAGCCTTCCCGGGCTAATCACCATCACCGGGACTTCCAAACCTATCCAAATCAATCTAGAGGGTTACTAACTACCTTATTAACCTCTCATTGAAGTCCCGTAATTTTTCCAAAATTTTAACTATTTTTAAACTCGATCCTAAACATTCGGATGTCTCGAACAATATCGAGATGGTGGCGGATCGACACGAAACTAGTCCCAAAATATTCGTTACATCGAATATATTAAAAGTCATGTTGACAATATCCCCATATTACCCACCACGTGCCCTCACACATCGCCCAAAGGGGATGCGCGTGAAGCCCATGCGCCTACTGTTCATCGTCCTTAACCTCGCGACAGACCAGGTTCAGACCGATTCAGACCGTACCGGTTCAGGTCGATTCTATTAATTGTTATGGCTTTCATTTCGATCCATTTTTGTTCCATTTTGATTCCTAAAGGTTCCTAACAACAAACCTAATCGATCTAACCAATAAAAAAAGGAAAAACGAATCGAGATACTACCTCCATGATTGAAGGGTGAACCGACCACCTGCAACTTGCTTCTGCTGTCGAATTCGGCCACCTCCAACCTTGTAACTGGTCCCAAACGACTCTCCCAACCTCCAGAAATCAGTTCCACACATTAAACACGATTGAGGGCAACAAAACTCGATTTCCAAAATTCAAACCAAAACTCACCGTTTTGGTCATCGGCCGCCTCTGACCACCAAGCCCCTTGAAAATGATCCCAGACAGTTCCTGCGATCTCCAGAAAGCCATAACAATTAATAGAATCGACTAAAAACCCCCTAAACTCAGTTTCAAAAATTTGAAGAGAAAAAGGGTTCTCAGGTCACTTACCTCCGTCGTCCACAGCGGCCCGTGCCGGCAGTGCCACTCTCGATGTCTCATTCCACTCTACATTTTTCATTCACATCATAGGCACTAATGAGGAGATTTGGAGGGTGTTCATGGAGGAGGGGTGTTCGGGTTCGAAGGAAGAAATGAAAATGGTGAAGTGTGATCGATGAAGAAGAAGGTAGAGTTTAGGTGTGATGATCAGAGGAATGAACGGTGAGGATGAAGGGTGTGAGGGAATGGAGGGCCAAGATTGAGAGAGAGTGGGTAAAAAAATTGTAAAATAATCCCTAAAACTAATGTTTTAATCCTAAACCCACCAATCACATTTTGGATCCACTTTTTGGGATTAATGACCAATAGGATGAGTGACACTTGTCACTCATCCTAGAGTCCCACAGTAAAAAGTCAACCAATCATCTTTAGCCAAGTGTCCCCGCATCGTAATACGTGCATAGTGCAATTAAACTTCCGTGAACCATAACTTTCCCGTCGAACGTCTGATTTCGGCGTGCCGCCTGTCTACGGATTCGTAACGACCCGATCTACGTAACGGTCGTCAGCCCTCGACCATCGGTCCTCCCGAGTCAAAAGTCAACATTTTGCCCATGACTAGGGGCAAAACGGTCATTTTACACCGTTCGTCCTATTTTACCCAACTATTCACCGATTAACTCACTAATCCTTGATTAGTCACTAATCTAATCTCGAAATTTGGGACGGGTCGTTACAACCTTCCCTCCTTAAATAATTTCGTCCTCAAAAGTCCAACTATCCCGATTCCACAACCACCTCGTGGAAAGCAAAATCAACCTCACTTCAGATGTACACTTGTACATCCACTAACCAGCTGGATACTTGTTTGTAACCAGACATTCCACCAACACTCACGTCGCATCGACTAAACTCGACCACGTCGAGTGATAGTATTCACACGTGCCTAGTTACCACCCGACAATTCTACCATTTCGCTGACACAATCAACTTGACGGTTCATTTCTCAATCCCAAATTTATCCTGACTCCTGCTCCCGCTGGGAGTCACCAAATCTCGCTCATCGATCCACGTGGACACATCCCGACAAACTGTCACCACTAGACAGTCGCCAATCGAAGACTGACATTATACTCGCTTGTGGTTACTATAACCACCAACTCACTCACCCTGAGTATACGTATGCCAACAAAGCACTTGACCTGTGTGTAACTGGACCCATCAGAAAAACCATGACCCAGTGCACGGTATCCAATATCCAATTCACGTCCTCAACTAATCCAATGGTATCGAGACTAAGCCGACTACCAACATGCTCACCAGCGTACCACTAGTATATCCCATATACCGCCACCAGACACCAAAGGCCTGCCCCGTATCATTCCTCGAACAGCGTACAAGGTACGTTCATCTATCCATCAACCAGCCTACGACGGGTGTTTGGCCTTCGTGTCGCACGTGGGTTAGATGGGAGCGTGGCTCATTCCGCGTAATCCCAGTGGAATTGGGATGGGTCGTGTCATATAGGTATTGTTAGTAACCCTTGAGTATGATTTGGACAAGTCCAGACGTCCCAAAGATTGTGGATTAGCCTCGGAGTGGCTTACGGCGCAGGTTTCAAAGCGCGCAGCACGGACGGTGTGTGAGTAGACCTTGATTTCTAAATTATGCATGCATATGTTTTAATGATTTACGAATATGGTTTGAAATGCCTGGTTTATTTATAGTTTTGAATGAGGTATTTCATGATGATTTATATGTTGGTTAGATCATGATTTGAATGATGTTTTAATTCTCGATTTTAAATGATTTCACGGGGATACGTGAAATCGGTATTTTGAGCTTGATACCCAATTAATTTAAGGTTTGACTAAGAGTCAAACGGGAAATTGAACATTGATTTGAATAATAAAATGATTTTCGGATTTGAAAATGATATTCAAGCATTGGAAAAATGATGGACTCCTAGAGTGAGTCCATGAGTATGGAAACCATTTTTCGGGCCAACGACCCTATTGTGATGATTTCGCGAGGAAATGATATCGGGCTGTGACCCAATTATGATTTATGAAAGGTATTCCTGGATTTGGTTTATAGGATTCGAGGAATCCTAGATTTACGAAGTGTTCCTAGACACTGATTTTATGAGATTTGTGGAAATTGGTTTCAGGTTGAAACCCTATGCGAAATAACTGTTTTGATTTGAGAAACAACAGTTTTGAAAATTTGTTTCAACTATTTTTATTATAACCATTCTTCGTGATAATAAGAGGGCCTCCAGTTGCGAATATGTTCCCCTGGGAAAGAACCTCGGAGATAACGCTCGCCTCCGAGATACAGAGAGGTCACAACGCCTATAGTCGAGCAACTCAGAGAGGCGGCAGACGAGGTGTCAGGACCCGACCCTACTCTATCAGGCCCCGACTCATCTAGCACCATATTGTCCGCTTTGGGCCTCGTCCCCACGATTTTGTTTTCGGGAGCTCATGGTGCAACTTCCCAGGGGGTCACCCATCATGGAATTGCACCAGCCTCAACTCGCTTAACTTTGGGGTTCCAATCCCCCCCAAAGCCACTTGAGCTCCCAAAAGGCCTAGTGTTAGATAGGTGTGTGCCTACACCTTTAAGGCACACCACCATCCTCTCCCAGACCATTCCCTCTCACAGGAATGTGGGATTGTTCACCGTTCCCTCCAGGACACGGGTCTTACAATCCACCCCCCATAGGGCCCAGCGTCCTCGCTGGCACACTTCCCAATCGGGGTTTGGCTCTAATACCATTCTGTCAGGCCTCGACCTAGTGCTAGATAGGTGTGTGCCTACACCTTTAAGGCACACCACCATCCTCTCCCAGACCATTCCCCCTCACAGGAATGTGGGATTGTTCACCGTTCCCTCTAGGACACGGGTCTTACACGAGGGAGGCTCGACTCAGGAGTGCCTGTAACGACTCGTCCCGAATTTCGGGATTAGATTAGTGACTAATCAAGGATTAGTGAGGATAATCGGTGATTAGTTGGACGAAATCGGACGGAAGGTGCAAAATGACCGTTTTGCCCCTAGTCGTTGGTAAAATGTTGACTTTTGACCCGGGAGGTCCAATGGATGAGGGCCAAGGACTGTTACGTAGATAAGGTTGATATGAATCCATAGACAGGTGGCATACCGAAATCGAACGTCGAACAGGAAAGTTATGGTCATGGGAAGTTCGATTGCATTATCCACGCATTACGAGGCGGGGTAGATGACAGCTGTCACTCATCCTATTGGTCATTATCCCTAAAAAGTGGATCTAACTAATTAAATATTATTATTGTAAATTATTTTATAATTAATTCCACCTACCTCTCATCCTAGCCATCCATCTCTACCTTTTTCTCTCATCCTCACCATCCATTTTTATCTCATTTGATCATCATCACCAAACCTCACTCTCTCTCTCTCTCTCTCTCTCTCTCTCTTTTTTTTTTTCCCCGCACATCAAACTTCCTCTTCTTCATTTTCTTTGTAAAACCTGAACCCGAACCCAACCATAACCCCTCCAAAACTCATCCATTGCTTCTGGGATATGAATGAACGTGAGAGAATGAGGGGAGACGAGTCCAGTGGTGGCACGGGTGGCAGCCATCGTGCACGGTGGCACGATTCAGTGGTAAGCAACTGAAAGAG
This sequence comes from Prinsepia uniflora, assembly GCA_032719365.1. Classification (NCBI taxonomy): domain Eukaryota; kingdom Viridiplantae; phylum Streptophyta; class Magnoliopsida; order Rosales; family Rosaceae; genus Prinsepia; species Prinsepia uniflora. The sequence continues at coordinate 40,844,780 of CM064866.1, forward strand.
GTAAGTTTTGGGTTTGAACTTGGATGTTTGTTTTTATTGCTAGTCGATTGATTCCATTAATTAAAGAAGGATCCTGGTGATCTTAGGGATGGTTTGAGATTGGAAGCATGGCTGGGAATGGCTTGAATCGTGTGGACCATGGGGAGGAGCTTGGTCGTGAGTTCTTGATCGGGAAGGTATGTTCTAGACAGCTTATCTTAGTTTTATTCATTCAAATAAGTTGCAAATGACGAGACATAGAGATAGAAATTGAAAGGAAGGGAAAATGACTAAAAATGAGAGAGATATAGCATTAGACCGGTGGCGTCGGTCCTGCCCGATTGAATACCAGCGGTTCAGACCCGGTTTGCTGGAGGTTGATGGTGACTGTAGCTAGGCGTTGGCCTTCACGCGCAGCCCCTTTGGGAGGAATATGGGGACGCGTGAAGCATAATTTGGAGGTGGTTCCAACATGACTTTTAATCTAGTTGATATAACGAACATTTTGGGACTGATTTCGTGTCGATCGGACACTGTCTCGATATAGTTCGAACTTCCGAAGGTTTAAGATCGAGTTTAAAAATAGTTAAAAATTTAGGAAAATTACGAGGCTTCAATGAGAGGTTAATAAGGTAGTTAGTAACCCTCTAGATTGATTTGGATAGGTTTGGGACTCCCGGTGACGGTGATTAGCCCAGGGAGGCTTATGGCACGCAAATCGAGGCGGTAGCTTAGGACGGGACCTTGATTTCTAAAACGTGATGCATGCATAAATTTTTTATATGGTTTATAGATGTGATGCTATGATGATGATTTGGATGTTAGTGATTTACATGATTTCACGCATTTCGTGGCGATTTACGTGTTTGCACGTAAATTGAGGTTTACGGTTTTGTACTGATTATACGTGCTTATGGTTTTGGAAATGATTTAATGAATTGGTTTTGAATTTGAAAAGGTACTCAGGCATGAGACCCATTTGTTTTGGAAACCCTCGGACTCGAAGTCCCTTTTAGTCGCGTTATCGGGCCAAGGGCCCAATTGATTCGTGAACTGATTTTGGATTTAAAAATATGGAATCGGGCACAAGACCAATTTGATTTACGAACTCTCATACTTGAAGTCCATTTGATTTAACAAGGCATCAGGCCGGAGGCCTAGTTAGTTTACGTATCGGGCTTGAGGCCCAGTTGGTTTGCGTATCGGGCTAGAGGCCCAGTTGGTTTGCGTATCGGGCTCGAGGCCTAGTTGACTTACATATTGAACACGAGGCCCATTTGGTTTACGAAATCGGGCACGAGGCCTAGTTGGTTTAGAAATTCAGGTTTGAGGCCCAGTTACGGTTTACGATTGTGATTTCGGGCCGGGGACCCATAAATGGATTTCTGGTTCATGACGGTTTATGGGGATCGAGCTTGAACCATTGGAAGGTTTTGAGAAGGATTTCAAAATGGTTTTTCAAAATGGATCTTGAATCGAGTTCAGATTTGGAAATATGGAATCGGACACGAGACCCATTTGATTTACGAACTCTCGGACCTGAAGTCCATTTGATTTAACAAGGCATCAGGCAGGAGGCTCAGTTGGTTTAAGTACTGGGCTCGAGGCTCAATTGGTTTGCGCATCGGGCACGAGGCCCAGTTGAGTTACGCATCGGGCACGAGGCCCATTTGGTTTACTAATCGAGCATAAGGCCCATTTAGTTTACGAAATCGGGCACGAGGCCCAGTTGGTTTATGAATTCGGGCTTAGAGTGTCAGGACCCGTCCCAAATATCACCTCGATACCCGGGATGAACCCTGCTCCCGTCTGACAATCACACTTACAGTATCCAAAAAAAATAACCTTAATACAACTATAAGCATAACTATCAAACGAAGGAGTAAATATATTCAACAATAATCCAGAGCATAGTTCTACAAAATGGGCACCAAAAGTCCTACAAGTCTAAGTCCGCAATGGAAGAACGTCGGAAGCTCTATGCCTCGATGTCTGCCTCAACGTTCACCCCAGCGCTATCACCACGACCTGGAGGGAAATTAAAAAAAACAGAAGGTGTGAGTGGACCAAAAGGAATAAAATTTTTAAAACCGTTTACCATCAAATCAAAGTAAGGAAATATAATCATTTGTTCCCTCCGGTTTAAAACCAGGCATGCCCAACGAAGTATTAGAAAAATCATAATATGAAACATCATAAGAAACAGAAACACTATAAAACATCATAAGAAACAGATACACTATAAAACTGATATAGAAACCAGAGCATAAACATCAAACCACTTTTTCCGATCAAACCTGCTGGACCTATCCGAGTCTTTAAACTCAACCAGGCCTCACATATAAATCCGAGTCTTTAAACTCCCGAGTCTTTAAACTCAATAGGCCTATGGGGGTAATATCGTAAATATCCGAGTCTTTAAACTCCCGAGTCTTTAAACTCAATCCGGCCCCCGTCAATCAATATCCGGGTCTTTAAACCCATATCCAGATCCAGAAAATCCAATCCATTTCAGTGTAAAACCATTCCGAAACCCATCACCAAACTCGAATTCGGAATCCCTAGTTCGAAGCCCTTTCGGCGTTCAGAACCGACATTCCGAACCCAAATCCGGAAAAGATCCATGTTCATAACAAAACCATAGGAAAATCCCAAATCATATTCCACAACCTATTTACCCTCATCAGAAAACGTTTTTAGGTTGAATTTCTGAATTATAACATCAAAATCTGAAAACCCGCTTTTTCTCGAAAAACGTGCAAACATCTCAATCACATATAAACACACATAAAAAAAATCATAAAACATTAATAAAAACAGTTAGGCATGCTCGGAAGTAAGAAAGAGTCCACTCACAGTTCAGAACAAGTCACTCGCGCCCCGTGCGCTCCTCAACCGTCTCTGGTGTCTCCCGTCCTGTCAATAGATACCAAATAGGGTCACAATTACAGCTAGGATACCTTCCCTATTTTCCCCAATTTTTCGGGAATTTAATAATATTTTAATCCTAAACCTTAAACCGTACGGATTCCCGAACCATCCCGTAACACCGTCCGATTAACCCGAAAACTATACCATTGGATTCGTTAGAACATTTAGGACTAAACTCATGTTGGAAGCTTGGCCGGATTCCTCCCCACGCGCCTCCACGCGCCGCCCAAAGTGGCTGCGCGTGGGCCTCACGCGCCTGCTACAGTGCCACCGTCTTCCTTGCTCGAACCCGGTTCGCACCAGACGGCAACCCGGACCGGCGAGAACCGTTCTCCACCGTCCGGCCACCATTTCCCCTCCTATCTTCACCTAAAGCTTCGTCCACTCTCAGAGAATCCATCCCCCTCACTCTCTTGGTTCGACTCGATCCATAGCTTCACAACTGAAGCTCGAAAGAAAAACCAAACAATCCTCTGTTTTCCTTTCCGGCCACTCCGCACTTTCACCTTCACGGTGGTCATTCTAGACTCCTCCCACGACTTCACTGAACCACACACAACTCACGGGAACCCTCGACTCACCCTCTAACTCCACGATTTCCCGTTTGAAATTCACGGCCAAACAGGGTACAGAGTACCCGCCGTCGCACCACCTCCCACCGTGAACTTTCCCGTCACGGCAACCGCCATAAACGACTCCTAGGACCTCCCTAAACCTCACTTCACTCACCAAACCCTTCGATTCTAGCTCTAGGTCCACGACTTTTGAAATGAAAAACCACGGAAAAACAGAGCAAAAGAGGTTACCCTTCGATTCCGGCGCCGCCGTGAGAACCGTCACCTACCACGGTGCTCGTGGGACTTCCCGTAGCCTCCTGAGTCTCCTAGTGCCTTGAATCAAACCACCACACGGCACAGCAGCCACCACCGTCCACTGCCTCCTCTGTTTCTTCCAAATATCCAGCCGTCCACCACGTCGCCTCCGTGCACGATTGCAACTCCAAACCACGATCACCAGCTCCTCCTTGCCTCACTGTCTCTCTCTCAACTCACTCTTCACTCTCCCTTGCACTGAATCGATCATCGCCTCACCCAACACTTCTCTCTGTTTCTGTGTTCTTCGAAGGTGTGCACGGTTCAAATGAGGATAACGTGTGGCCATGCACACTTGAGAACGTAGTGGAACCATCCAGTCCCCTGCACGTGTCCACCAACCATAGGCCAGCCCAAAACATCTCTGCCACCTGCCCTCATCTGATTGGGCTGAGGGAAAATGACCAAAATGCCCCTCCTGCACAAATTACCATTTTACCCTCAGACTTTCCAGACCCGTATCTTTTCCGTCCGACGTCCGATGACAGCGTGCCGCCTGTCGTTGAACTCAGGACGTCGAGACCTATCCAACGATCCTCGGTCTACGTGAAAATCACAAGTCCTCCAAAAAGTCAACATTTCCCTCGTTTACCAAAATTACGGTAACGCCCCCAACCTTCCGTACATCATAACTTTTCCTCCGGTTGTCCGAATCGAACCTGCCACCTGTCTACGGACTCGTGACGTCCTAACCTACGTCACGGTCAAGGGCTAACACTCATCCAATCGATAGTACAAAAAGTCAACTTTTCGTCTACTATTCACAAGGGCAAAATCGTCCTTTTTTTTACAAAATTTTACAAAAATTACATTTTTACCCTTCCCGAAGGTACGGGTTGTTACATAGAGCCCAGTTATGGTTTACGTTGTGATTTTGGGTCAAGGACCCATAAATGGATTTACGGTTCATGACGGTTTATTGGGACCAGGCACAAACCCTTGAAAGGTTTTGAGAATGTTTTCAAATGGTTTTTCATATACCATCCTTATATATATATATAGATTGTCTCCTCTGGGGAGGGTCGTTGGCCTGGGTGGACCCCGGAGTAGTCACGGAGCACTGACTGAGTGGAGTCGCCCCCGTTGGGTTCCTTACTCTCAAGAAGGCTATCATGGATTATAACCCCCAGGGAGGGTCATTGATCTACGGACATTGACCTGGGTGGACCGTGGGGAGACTTGGGATTTGAGACCCCGGGTAGCACACACGTAGCTTTAGATACCGTGACAGGATTGGTTATATGATTTATGATAAACATGATTTCTTGAATTTACGAAATTGTGTTTTATGGATAATAAATGGTTTTGGGCGGAGTTCCCACATATGTTTGATACGATTATGGATTTCTGTAAATGGATTTGGGCAGGGGCCCGTATGATTTGAATTTACGGAATTTGGGGCTGAGATCCTATAAATGGTTATTGAAACATTTGTGGTTTGATAAATGGTTTCCCTATGCATGCATGCTTTTTAGTGAAGGGCATAAAGGTCTTCTATGAAATATGTTTTTATGAACACTTTTATTTTAGTCCACTCGCAGTCTTTTCTATTTTTCAATTCCCTTCATGTTGATTACGGATGCGGACTGTCGCAGAGACCGAGGCATCACACTCCTCCTCCGGTTCCTGGCGCGCTCTGAAAGCTAGTCGGGCTGAAGGATTAAATTTTCCCTGGTCTGACACTTCGTGTCAAATGGAATCATGACACATTCCATGTTAATCCCGAGGGGGATTGGGATGGGTCGTGTCAGTGCCGATGTTATGTGAGATTGATCGTTGATATATTCACGACAATCTATAGATTGTTGGTCGGTGATGTGTTCACAGCCACATACTTGGATCAAAGCGGTCCTTGAGCTTATGGGCACGCGTTGCTAGGATTGGATAACGTGACTGATGATGATCGACTGAGATCCCACACGGTGGATATGAGAATGGGTCCCGAGGTTTTTTCATTTTGATTTGTGTCCAGCGGTTTTAACATGTGTCGGTTTTATGATGAAAGTACTTGTTTTTTGTATGTGTTGTTTTGTTGGAAAGAAATGGTTTTAAGGTGATATGCATGCATGCTTTATAAAATGGAGGGTGAAAACTATATTTTGAAAAATGATTTTAATAAATGATTATTTTTGTGCACTCACACGTTTTGTTGTTTTTGGCACCCTTCAGGTTGATCGCGCATGCGGGCTGTAACAGAGACAGAGACATCACATGGCCGCTGCACACTTTGGAAATCACCGCGCACTCTGGATAACCTCAAGCGGGTTACAGACTTATCCCTTGTCTGACAAGCGGTGTCAGATGGGAGCAGGCACATCCCACAATAATCCAGGGGAATTAGGATGGGTCCTATTAGTTATTATGTTATGACAGTTAACAAGTTGCTAAATTGCTTAAAGACTAAGTAAAGTTCTACTTAGTGTATAAACTAGGTAATGACAAATGTATTGTAAGGATCAAAGAATCTAATAAGATATTTCTCTCGAACTTTCTCTCAATCTCTCTCATTTAGTACTCTCTTCTTTCTCTCCTTCCTTCAAACACTGCAATCTATAAAACTTAACATGTAAATAATCTCTGATGATGACAATAATATTTACTAAGAATTCATAGTTTTGTTCTATCTTATATTTACACGTTTCTTTTCACCTTAAAGTGTAGTCATCTAATTTTGTGATTTTTTTTTCCAGCTACAACTATCACTACAAAAAACCTAGACTGGCTTGGTGAAGTGGCTTCATCTTGCAAAAAGGCCAGTTCATCGGGTGAAAGCTTTACCCGACGAAACTTCACCCCAGCGATCACCATCAAGCAAGCCTCGTCGAGTTAGGACTTTACTCGGTGGAAAAGGACGCCCGTCGAGTAAGAATTAAGTCAACGATGTTTGGATGGCGGAGCCATTCACCGAGAAAAATTGTCGATAAGGTCAAAAGAGAGCAAGTTCAAAACCTTGCCCAGTAAAGCCTCCGTCGAGCAAAGACCTCAAGTTGCTGGTACTACACTGGGACCTCAAGTTGATGTTTTGTAAGCTTTTCCTGAGTCTGTTGCACGTCCTCCAACATCACCGCCTATAAATTGGAATAAATTAATAATTAGAAAATTAATGATCAAAAATAAAAATTGGACTATCAATGACCATTAACATCGAATTTACATGAATAGTGTCAGGCAACTAACTGTGTAACGACCCATCCCGAATTTCGGGATTTATTTTAGGATAATTAGGGGTTAATTGAGAAGATCCTTCGACTAATCCAAAGATTTCGGACGGACAGTGTAAAATGACCGTTTTACCCTTGAGGTTGGATAAAATGTTGACTTTTGACTTGGGCGGTCAAATGGACCTTGACCGATGACAATGACGTAGATTGGCACGTTAGGAGTCCGTAGACAGGTGGTGCGTCGAAATTGGACGTTCGACGGGAAAGTTACGGGTCTAAAATGGAAATAGGTACTATTGCACACATACCGAGGAATGGGACATGTGGACTGTTTTGATTGTAGAAAAATCTGGGTTGGACCCACCAGATGAGTGACAATTGTCACCCATCTAATAGGCCCAGACCCCAATGTTTTGGGTCCTTATCATCAGTCATCCTCATCCCATCTTCTTTGTTTCTCCCAAACCCAGTGTAACCCAACCCACCCCAACACCCCTCAATCACCATCCTCTATTGTTGACTTGTGAATGAAAGTTGGAGAGGACGGTGAAACGATTACCAAGGTGGTCATGGCGGCGATCGCGACGGCGAGGTAAGAAAAACTGAAAGCCCTATTTATGTTCAAAATTTAAGTTTTTAGTTTGGACATGTATTGATAGATTTGGTGGTTTAGACGAGGTTCCTGAGGACGAGACGGACTCAAGGAGGTCGGAATCGTGGTAAATGGTGGTTGGAATCGCTGGCAGTTCGAGGTTGCAAGTGACAGGTATTGTTCATGGTTTGAACATGTATGATCTAGGTAGTTTTTCTTAGTTTTGATCACATAGATCGATTAAGATTGTTTGTACCATCAAGTAAGAGAAAACGGGGAACGAATCGAGTCAGTATTGAGGGTTTTTGAGTTGGGTTGGGTCAACGGGTCTGCATGACCCAAATTACAGATCCGGACAGAGGTTGAAGACGAGATGACGCCATCATCTGACAGGTGTCAGAGGTGGACCATTCCTAGATCGACACGTGCCACATGTCAGTGCCTAGTCTGAACTGACATGTCAGTGATGTTGCCCAATCACGGGATGCCACGTGTCAATGACATGTTTGTGACGTGGACCAATGACAGGCTGACACGTGGGATTGTCATATCTAACAGTTGTCAGAGTTGTTAGTGATGACAGCATGCTGACGTCAGCGTTGACATTGATTGCTGACCTCGGTGTTGACTTTTCCTAACATCGGCGTTGATTTTTTCCAACGTTGACTTTTACATTGACCACGCACGTGGGGGCATGTGAGCCCAAATTTTGAGGTGAGAATAGTGTCATTCAAAGGGTTTCGATGATCCAGATCTAATGGTGGTGGTTTCGAGTCGATCAGAGATCGTTAGGTTGGTTAAATCAAGGTTTTTCACCTCGGGAAACTTGTCCGAGACACGTTGACTTTTTCAGGAGTTTTGGGGTTTTATCCTATGGACTTATATAGATTGTTAGTGACCTTTGGGGGTATGATTTGGACAGGCCTAGAAGTTCCGGAGATGGTGATTTACCTTCGGGAAGGCTTATGGCACGCGTACGAAGTAAGAGCTAGGACCGTCTGTGAGTGGATTTTTGTTTTCTAAATATGATGCATGCATGACTATTTTATATGTTTTATATCTATGTTTTGAATGGCTTAAGTTCGTATGGTTGTGGTATTTATGATTTTCATATTTTCACGTATTACGAGGTGTACTGTTTTATGTTGGATTTATACGTGCTTGTATTTTAATAATGGATTAATGAACTGATTTCGGATTTGGAAATATAGAATCGGGCATGAGATCCATTTGATTTAATGAATTATCGGGTAAGGGGCCAAGTTATGGTTTGCGAAATGGATTTATGATGGTCTTATGGAATTTCCGGGTATGGCCCCTTTGAATGATTTTGAAAGGATTTTATAAAATGTTTTGCATATACCATCCTTATATGAGGATTTGTGGATGGTCTCCTCCAGCTGTCTGGGACACTGGGGAAGTCACGACACATTGCCTGCGAGTGGTCATTGCACGAAGCGACTGGACCGTATAGTGACTCAGGAGCAGGATTGCTATGATTAGACGTCTGGGACGTCAGATCTCTGGGATATCAGAGATTGACCCGGAGAGACCCCGGGCGGCACGTGTAGCCTTAGACAATGATATGACACCTCGGGCATCAAGCGTCTGAGACGCTAGGCATCTGGGATGCCAAGGATCGGTATTTAGATTACAGATTATTGGATTTATGAAATAGTATTTTTGTGTTCATGGATTTGGGCAGTGGCACACATGATTTGAATTTATGATTTTGGGCTGATTTCCCATATTTGGTGATTTTACGGTTTTGGGTTAAGGCCATAATGATTTGACGAAGGAAATGGCTTTGGTTTTAGAAACTGTTTTATTATATTTGACTTAACTGGTTTTTGTATGCATGGATGGTTTTAAGTGAAAGATATAAATGTATTATTATGAAATGAATTTTTATTAAATTATTTATTTTCGTCCACTCGCAGCTTTTATGGTTTTGTATACCCTTCAGATTAATTGCGGATGCAGGCTGTAGTAGGGACCGAGGCATCACACTCCACCACTGATCCTGGCGCACTCTGGAAGCCTGAGTGGGCTAAGGTTTTGGTTATCCCTTATCTGGCATTCGTATCCCGCGTGGGTTGGATGTTCTGGTCCGTCGTGTTACACGTGGGTTAGATGGGAACATGGCACATCCCGTGTTAATCCCGAGTGGATTGGGATGGGTCGTGTCAAACTGTGTACAAACTTACCCCAGGCATCCACTTCCGAAAACAGTGGCCCAGTCGTGCGACGAACCTTATGTTAGGCCAACAAGGGTAACGATCCCTTATTGTGCAATTCCTCTAATGGATTTCCAAGAGCTACATCAAGAGAACTCTAGCCCTTGTAGTACTTTAATGTGAGTACATGAGTTAATATTGTCTCGTAGCTGGAACAAGTTAATATCAAAACGCGCTCGTCTCCTTATACCTCCGATGATTTAGCCATATCCCATTTGCTAGTGCACGTTCTGTGATGTATAGTTTACGACCTAGGAGGCTAAGTTTCGATTGAGGGAAATTTTGGCAGCATCACCATACAGTTCTCCAAATGCACGACATAGATATTTTAAACGATTGTCTATTATGGATTCAAAAAAAATTGAGGGGATATAAACTGAATTTCCCACAATCGAAACCTAATCACATAGACATCAAACTACACAACACATAGTTGTGCACCCCCAAACTATCGGAATAAATGGAAAATTCAAGAGTTATTCAACCAATTCTTTCACGACTCGACCTTCTCTAACATGATATTTTCCACTTTGGGCCCAGGCCTGACGGTTTTGTTCTCGGGAGCTCACGTGCAACTCCCCAGTGGGTCACCTATTATGGGACTGCACCAGCCCAAACTCGCTTAACTTTGGAGTTCCCTAAGAATTCAAAGTCAGTGACCTCCCAAAAGGCTTCCTTGTTGGATAGATATGTGCCCATGCATATAAGGCGCATCCCCTAGATCTCCTCGGGCGGTGTGGGATTGCTAACCATACCCCCAAGACACGGGTCCTCACAATCCACCCCCTTGGGGCCTAGTGTCCTTGCTGACACATTCAATTTCGGTCGGGGTTGGGCTCTGATACCAAATTGTCACGACTCGACCTTTTCCAATAGGATATTTTCCGCTTCGGGCCCAGCCCTCATGGTTTTGTTCACCGGAGCTCACGTGCAACTTCCCAGTGGGTCACCCATCTTGAGATTGCACCAGCCCAAACTCGCTTCACTTTGGACTTCCCTAAGAATCCAAAGTCCGTGAGCTCCCAAAAGGCCTCCTTGTTGGATAGATGCGCGCTCATGCATATAAGGCGCATCCCCCAGATCTTCTCGGGCAATGTGGGATTGCTAGTCATGCCCCCAAGGCACGGGTCCTCAAAAATTCAACTCACTGACTCTCAAATAGGTCTAAGATTTTCCATTGAATTTTATTACACAAAGTTAAGCAACTCTATTAAATTTTCATGAACGGATAAATCACAATTTTCAAACATAATTATATCCAAAATTCTAAACATTTTCTAAAAATTTCCTAGCATAATTAGATCCAAAATTCTAAAAATTCCCTACACATTTTCCACAAATTCTAAACAATTTATGCAAATTTTCCACAATAAATCACAATTTCCTAGCATAATTATATCCAAAATTCTTAGAAAAATTTAAATGAGAGGCAAACACACATACCTTTTTATAAGTATTTCTTCAAATCAACCACAAATTTCCTAAAACACAAAAATTGATTAGCTTCCAATAAAAAACCAAAATCTTAAAACTAAAAAAAAAAAAAAAAATCATCAAACCTTCAAAATTGATATTGGTGCTCCAAAGGCAAAGAAATTCGATTGGTAGTTGATGATGAAATGATTATGAAATGATGATGAAATGATGTTATGGATGGTGAGAGTGAGTGAGCGAGAGTAACGAGAGGTGTCAAAGTTAAGAGGAGCAAGAAAAGGAAATGCAGTTTCAGGTTGGCAATTAATGTGTTCAGACTTTTTCCATGGGGAGAATTTACCGGGCAAACCTTAATGACACGCCAGGCAACATTTAGGTGCCAAAACTTTCCTTTGCACTAAAATCTTTGGTCGCACACCAATTTGAGTTAATGCAAAAGTTTTCTCGGCGAAGACAAATTTCCATTAATGTCAGAACTCGACCTACCTCGGACAGGGCCCGTCTCATCTAGCACGATATTGTCCGCTTTAGGCCTCCTCGCCCTCACGGTTTTATTTTCGGGAGTTCACGGTGCAATGTCCCAAGGGGTCACCTATCATGGAATTCCACCAATCTCAACTCGCTTAATTTTCGAGTTCCAATCGATCCCAAAGCCAATGAGCTCCCAAAATGCCTCGTTTAGATTAGAGTTGCGCAGCGGCCCACTCTATCTAACACAATATTGTCCCCTCTGGACCACGAGTACACAATTCCAGCGTGCCTGCAGGGTTTTAACCCCAAGGCCTCACACTGGGAGAACACATCTCTAACCAACGCGGCCAAGGAAGGCCTCGTGCTAGATAGGTGTGTGCCTACACCTTTAAGGTACACCATCATTCCTCTCTCAGACCATTCCCCCTCTCAAGAATGTGGGATCATTCACCGTTCCTTCCAGGACACGGGTCTTATAATCCACCCCGCTTAGGGCTTAGCGTCCTCGCTAACATACTTTCCGGTCGGGGTCTGGCTCTGATACCATTCTGTTAGGACCTGACTCATCTAGCACAATATTGTCCGCTTTGGACCTCCTCACCCTCACGGTTTTGTTTTTGGGACCTCACGGTTTTGTTTTTGTGACCTCACGGTGCAACTTCCTAGGGGGTCACCCATCATGGAATTGCACCAATCTCAACTCGCTTAACTTTGGAGTTCCAACCGAACCTAGAGCCAATGAACTTCCAAAAGGCCTCGTTTAGATCAGTGCTGTGCAGTGGCCCACTCTATCTAACATGATATTGTCTCCTCTGGACCACGAGTACACAACTCTAGCGCGCCCGCAGTGTAACGACCCATCCTGAATTCTAGGATTAGATTAGTGACTAATCAAGGATTAGTAGGTTAATCGGTGATTAGTGGGGTACTTTCAGACGGACGGTGCGAAATGATGATTTTGCCCCTAGAATAGGCGAAACGTTGACTTTTCATTCAAGCGGTCAAATGGGCTTTGGCGGATGATTGTGACGTAGTTCGGGACGTCACGAGTTCATAGACAGGTGACACGTCCGATTCCGATGTTCGAGGAAGAAGTTATGCCGTTCGGAAGTTCATGTGTATTTTGGTAATTTGGTTAAAAATGGGCAAATAGTTGACTTTTGACCTGGAAGGTCCGATGGTTGATGGCCGAGGACCGTTACGTAGATCGGGTCGATACGAATTCGTAGACACTTCTCCCAAAAAGTGGATCTCATTCTTGATTGGTGGGTTTTGGGATTAAAATAATAATATTATTATTATTTTATAATTTCCACTTCTCCCATCTTTTAATCCCAGCCATTCATCCCTAATTCCTCCTCTCATCTCCACCCTTCATTCAATCATCTCTCCATCATCTGACTCTCACCAACACTTCACCATTTTCTTTGTTTTTCTTCAAACCCGAACAACCATTCTTTCCCCCCTACAACCCCTCCAAACATCATTAGTAGGACTTGGTTGTGAAAGAAAATGTGTGAGAGATGTGAGACACTGATGAGTGAGGCGTTGATGGTGGCGTTGACGGTGGGGGCCGACACGCACGGTGGCCGGAAAACTCGAGACGGTAGGCTTTTATTTTAAAATTCGAAGTTTAGTTTTTGTTGGTTTTTGATCGAGCCTAATGATTGGGTTATGCTTCTGGTGGTCTTGTGAAGCAAATGGGATTGATTTCGATGGTTAGGACGACCGGAGTCGACGGTGGAGGAAGGTTGCAGGTGGCCGGTTCGTCCATGGTTTATCAAGGTATGTTTTAGGTTTGTTTTTAGGTATTTGAAGTCGTGAATTGATGGATTATATTGAGACATAGAGTTTAGGATTGAAAGGAACGAGAATGGACCAAAAATGGGGGGTTTATAGCGTTGAACCTGGACCACCGGTTCGGTTGGACCGAACCGGTCTGCACCGGTCTGGACAAAGGTAGGAGATGATGAATAGTGCGGTGCGTGGGCTTCAAGCACAGTCCCTTTGGGCGGCACGTGAGGGCACGTGGTGGGCCTTTTGGGGAAGTGTTCAACATGTGAATTAATCTATTCGATGTAATGAACATTTTGGAATTGGTTTCGTGTCGAACGGACACAGTCTCGATAATGTTCGGGACATCCGAAGGTTTAGGATCGAGATTAAAAATACTTAAAAATTCGGAAAAAATTACGGGGCTTCAATGAGAGGTTAATAAGGTAGTTAGAAATCTTCTAGATTGATTTGGACAGGTTTGGGAGTCACGATGATGACTATTAGCCCGGTGAGGCTTATGACACGCAAACCGAGGCGGCAACTTAGGACGGTCTGTGAGTGGACCTTGATTTCTAAACTGTGATGCATGTATAAATGTTTTATATGTTTTATGGATATGATTCTATGATGATGATTTGGATAATTGTGATTTATATGGTTGCACGCATTTGGAGGTGATTTACTTGCTTGCACGTAAATCGAGGTTTACAGTTTTGCAATGATTATCTGTGCTTATAGTTTTGGAAATGATTTCATGAAATGGTTTTGGATTTGAAAAGATAAACTCTGTTTCGAGACCCATTTGTTTTGGAAACCCTCAGACTCGAAGACCATTTAGTTACGTTTTCGGGTTAGAGGCCCAATTGGTTCTGAATGTCCATTTAATTTAACAAGGTATCGGGCCGGAGGCCCATTTGGTTTACAAAATCGGGCACGAGGCCCAGTTGGTTTATGATTCAGGCCAGAGGCCCAGTTTGTATGTGGATTTGGGCTTAGGGCCCAATTATGTTTTAAGATTGTGATTTCGGGTCAGGGACCCATAAATAGTTTTTATGGTTCATGACGGTTTATGGGGACCGGCATTAACCTTTGAAAGGTTTTTATGGTTCATGACGGTTTATGGGGACCGGCATGAACCCTTAAAAGGTTTTAAGAATGATTTCAAATGGTTTTTCGTATACCATCCTTTATATATGAATTGTTTCCTCTGGGGAGAGTCGTTGGCCTGAGTGGACCCCGGAGTAGTCACGGAGCACTAACTGAGTGGAGTCGCCCCCGTTGGGTTCCTTAATCTCAGAAAGGCTATGGATTATAACCCCTAGGGAGGGTCATTGATCTACGGACATTGACCTGGGTGGACCCTGGGGAGACTTGGGCTTTGTGCCCCGGGTAGCATGCGCGTAGCTCTAGATACCGTTACAGGATTGGTTATATGATATATATTGATAAACATGATTTCTTATTTTTGCGAAGTTGTGTTTTATGATGATAAATGGATTTGGTCTGAGATCCCACATATGTTTATTATGTTCTAGATTTCTGTAAACGGTTTTGGGCAGGGGCCCGTATGGATTTGGTTATTGAAACATATGTGGTTTGAGAAATTGTTTTACTATGCATGCATACTTTTTAGTGAAGGGCATAAAGGTCTTTTATGAAATATATTTTATAAACTCTTTTATTTTTGTCCACTCATAGTCTTTCTGTTTTCAATGCCCTTCAGGTTGAATACGGTGCGGACTGTAGCAGAGATCGAGACATCACATACCTCCTCTGGATCCTAGCGTACTCTGGAAGCCGTTCGGGCTAAAGGTTCAAATTTTCCCTAGTCTAACACTCTGTGTGAGACGGGATCAGGAATGTCCCTCGTTAATCTCGGGGGGATTGGGACGGGTCCTGACACACAGGTTTTTAACCCCAAGACCTCACGCTGGGAGAACACATCTCCAACCAACGCGGCCAAGAGAGGCCTCGTGCTAGATAGATGTATGCCTACACCTTTAAGGCACACCATCATTCCCCTCCCAGACCATTCCCTCACAGGAATGTGGGATCGTTCATTGTTCCTTTCAGGACACGGGTCTTACAATTAATTGGATATGTGTGTGCCTACACCTTCCTGCAAGGGAACAGTGAACGATCCCACATTCATACGAGAGGAATGGTCTACGAGGGGAATAGTGGTGTGCCTTAAATTTGTAGGCGCACGCCTATCTAGTACGAGGCCTTTTGGGAGCTTAGTGGCTTTGGGTTCGATTGGAACTCCAAAGTTAAGCGAGTTAAGGCTGGTGCAATTTCATGATGGGTGACCCCATGGGAAGTTGCACCGTGAGCTCCTGAAAACAAAATCGTGTGGGAGAGGAGGCCCAAAGCGGACAATATCGTGCTAGAGTCAGGTCCTGACCGAGGAGGGTCGGGTCGGGTCCTGACAATTAAAACATGCTTGCCTGACTAAGGTTGATGGCTCGCTGGGCAAGTTAGTCGATTTGTGCGCGTTAACAACCTCGTCTTCCCATGCGGAGTTTTGCCCGACGAGCCTTCTTTCTTTCGCCAAGCAAAGTACCTTTTAGCGGCGAATGTGCCTCCGGCAAGCAAATCTTAGTCGTGTAAGGATTGTTTTCTTCTAGTGTATTAAGCCATCTTTTATATATATCTTGCATTGATCAGTGCCTTTTTACTAAAGCTTCTGGGGAGGCTTCTTGGGATTCATGTTATATTCTTTAAGCATCCTAGAAATAGGAAAAAATGAAATAGAGAGCATTATGAGTCTCCAATGTTCTGAACCTACAAATGGAGCAGGATTACTCATCAATGTATTTTGATATTGTTATTCTGTATAATGTTGTTATATTGGATGGGGTGAGTCTCCAATGTTCTGACCGTACAAATGGGGCATGATTACTCATCGATGTATTTTGATATGGTTATTCTGTATAATGTTGTTATATTGGATGGGGTAAATTAGTTTAAAATGAGAAATTTCAAATTATTTTAGATGATGAGATTTGTAAGTAATACCTATTAAAATTTGGGAATCCCTTGTCTAGCTAGTTGTTTTGTCATACTCATTTGAAATCTTCTGATACGTTTAAATTCCTCCTATCTATAGACGTTTTATAACTTTAAAGTTCCTCATCTAAACATGTATCCCCGATAAAATTATCACCCTTGGATTAGTATTGTTATATTATGATCATAAAATCCGACGTATATGGACGCTGTTTTGTTGATTATTCATTAATGAAAATGTACCTTATATATAAGTACACGTGGCTCTAAATTAAAGAAGAAAAATTAAACATATCGATCATAGTTCACCTCTATGTATATATGAAATGTTCAAACGATATTGAACCGAACGAAAAATGGTGATTAACATTCCTTCCTGCAATATATTGAAGAAATAAATTGATTTCATTATATATATCTGTATCTATACATATATATATATACAATTATACATATATACATATACAGTAGAAAGAATTTATTGTACAATTACATAAAAAAAATGAAACAATTGGGAAATAATAGAAGAAATTGCTGTATATTGAACTTTATTGGCCAAATTAGATGGGTATTTATATGCAGAACAAATTAATTAGTGTGAACGTAGGTTGTATTAAATTATAAAATGGAGGGAGTTTTTGGAAGCAACATAGAAGGATTTTCGTCCTCAATCTCCATCAGGCTGTTGATCACAATATCTGCAGCACTTGTTACAACATCTGCCAAGTTCCTACAAAAACGAAAACCAAAAACCAAACCGAAATTGGATCATTAATGCTCTTATGCTTCAACCCTAAAAATAAAGAAAGAAAATAAGTTATATACATATCTTACCCTTTTGAGGAGTCAAACGTCAGCCCTACGGTGTTCTTAGCCTCCTCAAGGGCCAACGTAAACTTCCGAAGCTTCTCCGGCGGGCATTGGCCATTATCGACGAAGCGAAGTTGAGAGGGCTTAATGTCACAGAATATTGGAAAAACTATCTTTTTGGTCTCCAAAATAAGGGCTAATTCGTGAAGGCAAAAGTAGGATTCACAATAGCGAGGTGAAAACACGGCAACCCCAACTTTACAACCTCTTATTGCCCTATCGATTTTATCGAACAGTTTGTCTCCAGGTTTCATGGTTCTGTTGTCTAAAAATGGCCTCAAATTGAGTCGAAAAAGGTGGTCGTAAAGCAAAGACACTAGCGTTGTCTTCGTGTCTATGCCCCTATGGTTAAGAAACACATCACAAGGTATATGACTAACATGTTGTTTCACCAACTGAGTTTTGTTTTGGTACACCAAAAGGCTGCGTTTCAAGTTAGTGGCTGTTGCTGAAGAACGATCCATGGTTTTCGTATCGAAACCCGGGTTTGGTTGTGTGTGTGTAAATATAGAGATATATATAATGATAGTTAGCAGATGAAGTTTGATATATTTGCATGGCTTTAAATAGAAGGCTCGCAATTATAAATAATTATGGATTTCCTCTATTTATTTCTATTTGTCGAATTATTAAATGGAATAATTTGGTATACTGTACGTACAAGTTGATTTTGAAAGATATGCTGAAAACAAGAATGAGTTTTGACCAGCATTTGGCTTTTGGAAACTAATAAAGACCGTTCAAACACGTTGAAGGTTAATGCATATTATATATAAATATACTTAAATTCCACAATGTTGGTATGTACATATTCTAATGACCAACTCTTCATTTAATTAATATATATATATATAAACCATTAATCGATCTTCAATTTTTTTTAGAGATAATCTTGACATAACTGTTTAAAAAATAAACTATTTCAATTATAATATACCATGATAGAATGTAAATATTAAATATATATGATCACGCGTTCATCTGGACGTGTTTTGGAGCAAAATATAATGTCGAGGACCAAATATAAAAAGGCTATGGAAAACATCTTACCTCTCCACTTCTATCTCCTTTGAATTTCAACACAAATTCAAGGTAGCTTCTTGTATCGATCTGTATTTTTAAAATATTTTTTTCTGAAATTTAAAAAATAATCAAAATGATCATATGTTGATATTCCTTTAGTGCGAGTTGTACGTATAAACCATCAAAAGGGTTTGTTTGACTCTTTGAATGGTATATACCTATGTGTTTAATTTATTTTCATCATTAACTTTCATTTTCACACAATCTTAATTAATTAAACTAATTATGATTCATAATTTATTTTTCAGATTTTACATTCGGCTTATATTAGTTATAACGACACCACGATGTATTTGTGTTAAGGAAAAAGTTGTCGTTCATCAAGAAAATAAAAACTTATATCCTCAAATAAATAAATATAATTGCATGCATTAGTTAAGGTCCTTCAAACTAAATTTCCTCATTACGAACTGACTTTGTTGAAATAAACTATACTGTGCGGAACTTACCCAAAATTTTCCTCATAAAAAAAAAAAAAGCTTTCAAGTAATTAGTTATGCATTTGAAGACATGCATTTTCTTACTTTTCAACTTGTTCCCCAATCTTGGATACTTTGTGGCTCATCTTGTAGCTAGGTCAACAAAAACCCTAGTTTGCCTAATACGTACTCTCCTGGTCCCAAGCTTTTGGACAATGTGATAATTACAACATGTTCATATATTTGATATGTATGTATAGTTGCGTGTTGGTTTTGTGATCTATTGTTCCAATTGGTCAGTGTCATCGGTCACCAAAGCTTTATTATATAACAAACATAATAAAATTACAAAGAAGATCACCGACGATTGGATCCCGATATTTCGCACCCCAAAATAAATAATCTCCATTGCCATTTGCCATTTGCCATATGCCATTTGCCATTTGCCATTTGCCATTTGCCATGGATCCTACTAGGAAAGTCGGGGGACCCATAAGGTTTTTGAGAATTTGAGAGAAAATAGATCACATATTTACTAATGAGAATATATCTGTAATCATACTTGTTTCTATATAAATATGATAACAAGCATAAATTCTTCTAATCTAACACATCTCTAAACATCTTTAAACCATGGAGAAAAACCTTAGAATAATCTCCTTCAATAACTAACGTAATTGTTATAATCAAAGTTCCACTCATAACTGGAGGGTTGGCTAAGACTAATTCACACAATGGTCGAGTCAGAATTTATATATCAAACTCAACTAGTAATCATTGTTTATGTGAATTGAATATGACTCTCTCACTTACAAGTGAAGATATGTAACAACCTGAATCGTATTTAATTTGTAATTTCGGAAAATTAATGTAAAATGACCATTTTGTACCTAGTGAGGGGGAAAATGTTGACTTTTGACTCAGGTTATCTTTTGGACTTTGACCAATGGTCGTGACGTAAATCGAGACATCACAAGTCCGTAGATAAGCGGTATGTCGAAATCGGACGTCGGATGAAAAAGTTATGGTCACATATGCGAAATCGGCACTATTCATAATTCCCGGGATTTCAAACACTTGACAGATTTCGATTGGATAAAATATCCTAGTGGGACCCTTGGATGAGTGACAAGTGTCACTCATCCCATTGGTGCATTTCCCCATAATTTGGGATCAAATCTAGGGTTTCTAATACCCATCATTTTCCTTCATTGTCTTCATTATCATCTCATTATCTTCCTAAAACAAACACACGCACATAAACCTACAAAACCACACCATACCTCATCTTCTTATTCTTCATCATCTTCTTTGCTCAACCGTGGGACGGAGTGAGTGAGACCAGAGTGAGAAGACAAGGACGGCGGTGAGGTTGTGCACGGCGGAGACACGACGGGAAGGTGAAAAACCCGAAACACCCATTTTTGGTTCAAAATTGGAAAACCACTTTTCGACATGTGTTGAGGGTTTTTATGGACTCTAAATTATTGTAGGGACTTAGGCGATCTCAATGGGCTGGTTTTCGAGGAAAGGGATGGCCGGAGTTGAGAGAAAACGGAGGAGGAAGTTTTTGGCTAATGTTCATCGATCGAAGGTATGTTTCTAGTATGTTTTTCATGGTTTTGATCACATAGATCGATTAAGGGGCTTGAGATGAGTAAGTAGGAAGAAACGGGAACTAAAATGGTTGAGAATTAAGGGTTTTAGGACTGGTTCGAGTCGTGGGTTTGCACAACCCGTTTATAGGGATCCAGCGAGAGATTAGGGGTGATGACATCATGAGCTGACGTCATCAACCCTGTCAGGTTGTCAGATATGTGGCCTAGTAGGAGAGCGACACGTGTCCCATGTCAGTGCTCAGTCAGCACTGACATGTCAGTGACGTGGCCCAATCAGAGGGTGCTATGTGTCACTGACATGTTAGTGTCGTGGACCAACCGGCTGCTGACACATGGCACATACCAGGTCTGACAGTTGTCAGATGACGTCAGGAAAGTGGGGGCACGTGGGGGCGAATTTTGAGTTGGGACCAATGCCATTTTAAGGGTTTGGACGATCTGGATCCAATGGTGGTGGGTTCGAGTCGATCGGAGATCATTTGATAGGTCAAATTGAGGTTTAAAGCCTAGAGAAGCGTGTTCGGGACGCGTTCCTGGGGCTGGGACTGTTCATAGGTTTTAGGTATGAACTTATAGAGTCCGTTAGTGACCTTTGGATATGTTTTGGAAAGGCCGGAGACTATGACTTAGCTTTAGAACAGGTTTAAGTGGTTCGATTACGCAGTAGGGACTGTTAGTGAGTGGGCTTTTGATTTCAAAATGGATTGCATGCATAATTATTTTCACTATATTACTATATGCTTGGATTTGGATTACCTTGGGTATTATTTATGGATTCTTTATACGTATTACATTGTTTTGGGCATAAGACCTGTCTGGATATTATATTGTTGGTTTTGGATTTTAACAGGGATTTTATTGGCTTATACTGTTGCATTGTACATACCGACCTTTTGGATTACTGTCTCCTCCCGACACTAGGTACCCTGGAGTGGTCACGGCGCATTGCTTGAGAGGGGCCGCTCTACGTGAAAAACTGTAGAGAGGCGCAGGATCAGGATTGTTATATATATATATATATATATATATATATCGGAGATATACCCCGGGAAGTGATCCGGGAATATCGGGACACTGGTGCACCGAGGGGAGGACTTGGGATTGAGACCCCAGGCGGCACGCGTAGCCTTAGGACCGTGACTTTATTAGGCAGCAGGGATGCCAGACATCTGGGATGTTGGGGTTCAGATATACGGTGCACTATTACTGTGGTTATATCTATATATTATGTGTGTGATTATATAATTTACGATTCAGTTATAATTATTTATATTTTGACTCAAATGCATGCATGTTTGAAAAAGGAGGGGTAAAACATTATTTTACTATCTTATAAATGGTTTTGTTCTTTATTTTTGGCTCACTTACACTTTCATTGTTTTCTTGACCCTTCCAAGCTGTGACATAGAGGTAGAGGCTGATCCGGAGGCTGAGATATAGTAGTTTATTGTTGCGCACCTGATTACCCGTGTTGGGTAGGTTGAGTACCGTTTTGTAAACTGATACTTGTGCTCACATTTTGTAGTGCTAGATCCCTTATCTGACAAAGTAGAACCCTAATTTGGATATGTTAAACTTTTTATTTGAATTTAAACCCGTTAAGGGTATTTTCGGTATTCTTTAGGGTTGTTGTCAGATGGGAGCTGAGCACATTCCCGAGTGGTCCTAGGGGGATCGGGATGGGTCCTGTCAAGGTGGTATCAGAGCATAGCACTAGGATAGATTATTGTACAATGCTTTAAATGTCATAACTAATTGATGCCTCTTAACAGTTAGTCATGCCTCCGAGACGCGACCCTCATGTATGGACTGAGGAGGAGTTAGTGAGAGAAATGGAAAGTGCGAGTATTGAACGAGCCCAATGGTTAGGAGCTACGACTTTCAGTGGAGGAGCAGACCTCGAGGAGGCGCATTAGTGGATTACTAGATGGGAATGGATCTTTGGTGTGATGCACTATCCTCCTGATGAGCGTGTATTGTTGGCTACAATTTTACTTGATGGCGGTGCTTACCAGTGGTGGTACACACTTGAGATGACGGGCTAGAGTGTCCACACCACAACTTGGGAGGTATTCAGGGAGCGGTTCTTAGACCAATATTATCCATGATCATTCAGGGATGCTCGTGAGACCGAGTTTCTGCAGCTCCAGTAGGGGAGCTGGATTGTGACTGAGTATGAGCAGAGTTTCTTGATGTTGTCTCGATTTGCATCTGCTTATGTGAAGACTGAAGTGGATAAGTGTTGCCGCTTCGAGAAGGGACTCAGGGGGGGATATCTGTGCTATTGTTAAGGCATCGACTCACACCACCCTGAGAGATTTGACTGATGTAGCAGTGTGAGTGGAGGCCAGTTTGTCGGCGCAGCAGTAGACTTCCAGTTAGGGACAACGCCGGGATCGTCCATATCTTGAACCTTCGAGCCATAAGGGTTCAACGGGAGGACACTACGGTGGGAGATCATCTTCTCTTAATCGGAGATGGTTTGGCAGATACGGGAGTCTGAAGAGATCAGGATCGAGGTCGAGCTACAGGCCACAGCAGATGGCTACTAGTGGTACTTCTGTGGGTTCTTCAGGGCAGAGAGGATTATCTTGCTTTGCTTGTGGGGAGTCGGGTACATTTTGCCAAGGAGTGCCTATTGCGTTTTACTGGTGGTAGTGGGGCTGGTCAGAGCTCAATAGGACTAGGGTGGGATGCAGCTACTACTTCTGATACCGCAGGTGGCAAAGCTCATGGTGGTGATCCGAGAATACCCTAGGCATTGAACTGGAAATACCGGGACACTAGTGGACTGAAGGGAGGACTCGGGATTGAGTGTAACGACCTGTCCTAAATTCGAGGATTATATTAGTGACTAATCACGATTAGTGAGGTTAATCGGTGATTAGTTGGGCGAAATCGAACGAACGATGTCAAATGACCGTTTTCCCCTAGTCGTGGTAAAACGTTGAATTTTCATTCTAGCGGTCAACCGAACTTTGACCGAAGACCGTGACGTAATTCGTGACGTCACGAGTTCATAGACAGGTGGTACGTTCAATTCCGACGTTCGAGGAGTAAGTTATGACGTTCGGAAGTTTAGGGGCATTTTGTTATTTTGGTTAAAAATGGGAAAATGTTGACTTTTTAACCGGGATGTCCGATGGTTGAGGGCCGAGGACTATTAAGTAGATTAGGACGATACAAATCCATAGACAGGCGGAACGTCAAATTCGGACGTTAGACGACGAAGTTACAGTTCACGGAAGTTCAAGTGCACTATTGCACGAATTACGAGACGAGTTCACTTTTGGACTCTAGTGGGCCCAGATATTTAATTCCTGCCCTATGGATGAGTGACAAGTGTCACCCATCCACAGGCCACCCAAATTCATACATGCATTGTCCATTCCATTTTCAAACACAAACCCAAAACAAACCCGATCTCATTCTCTGTGCAACCCGAACCCATCCTACCCAAACCTGCACCCATGGACATCTGAGGAACCAGGAGAGTGAGAGAAGGACTGAGGATGATGGTGGCCGGCCAGGAGGGAGCCACCGTGCAAGGCGGAGACCTGAACCCGAGGTATGGCTCGGTTTTGATTTTTGGATCCAAAATCATGTTTTTGTTGTTATGGGTCGATTTGGATGATTGGTTTGAACTAAATAGGTTGCTAGGGACTTAATATGAAGGTTTTTAATGGGTTTAACGGCTGGGAAGCCATGGAAGGGAAAATGGAAAACTTTGAACCGTGAGGTCCATTGTGGGTTCACGGGTTCTAGGCGGTTTTGAGGGTTTTGGTTGATTGGGTTAGCTAGGAAACATGAAAATAAGAATTTCGGAATTGAAATGGAGGAAAACTGACGAGATTTGAGGGAGTAGGAATGCTGAATCGGTCACGCCGGTTCCGCACAGTAACCGGTCCAAAACTAGGGAAAAAAACCGGTTTTCAGATGTAGGTGATGATGAATAGTATCTAGGGTCTTCTTGGGGTGCGTGGTCCATAATTTGGGGAAGCGTTCAACATATGAAATCTTCTATTCGATGTAACAAAGATTTTAGGACTGGTCTCGCGTTAATCGGACATCGTTTCGATAGGTTTCGGGCTATCAGACGGTTTAGGATCGGCTTAAAAATAGTTAAAAATTCGGGAAAATTACGGGGCTTTGGTAGGAGGTTAATTAAGTAGTTAATAACCTTCTTTTAAAATTTGGCCAGGTTTGGAGGTCCCGGTGACAGTGATCGGCTCGGGAGAGCCTATGGCACGGAAATCGAGGCGGCAGCTCGAACGGTCTGTGAGTGGACCTTGATTTCTAAACTGTGATGCATGCATAAATGTTTTATATGGATTATGAATATGATTTCATGATGTTGATTTGGATGGTTGTGAATTGTATAGTTTCACGTATTTCGAGGCGATTTACGTGCTTGCACGTAAATAGAGGTTTTCCGATTTTACACTGATTTTCCGTACTTATGGTTTTAGTTATGATTTCATGAAATGATTTTGGATTTGAAAAAGTAACTCTCGAACTTGGGGTCCATTTGATTTATGGAATCGGGCCGGAGGCCCAGTTGGTTTACGATTCGGACCGGAGGTCCAGTTTCTATGTGGATTCGGGCCTAGAGCCCATCTATGTGTTACAAATGGTTTCGATGGTTCATGACGGTTTATGGGAACCGGCATGAACCCTTCAAATGGATTTACGGGTTATGAAAGTTTATGGGAACCGGCATGAACCCATGAAAGGTTTTATGGTTCATGGCGGCTTATGAGGGGCCGGGCATGAATCGTGGAAAGGTTTAAAGAATGATTTCAAAAGGTTTTCATATTCCATCCTTTATATATGATTGTCTCCTCTGAGGAGGGTTGTTGGCCTGGGTGGACCCCGGAGTAGTCACCGAGCACTGACTGAGTGGAGTCGCCCCCCAGTTGGGTTCCTTACTCTCAGGATGGGCATGGTTCGTTACCTCCAGGGAGGGTCATTGATCTACGGACATTGACCTGGGTGGACCTTGGAGAGACTTGGGTTTGAGACCCTGGTTAGCACGCGCGTAGCTTTATTTTACCGTGACAGGTTCTGGATATGAAATATAATGGATAAACATGATTTCAATTAGTTTGGGAAATTGTGTTTAGGATGATAAATGGTTTTGGGCTGAGATCCCACATGTCAGGACCCACCCCGGTTTCACCCCGAAAACCGAGGTAAATCGTGCTCCCGTCTGACACCCTTACACAAATACAGTCAGACGCAGGAGAAATTATAAACATCCCGAAGTTAACCGTTTACAGAGCATAGTTCCAAATACACAGGAAAGAAAACCGATAAACTAGATACACGCACGCAGAAAAGAAAACCCTCTGGGATCCCTCTCGCGACTTCTATGCCTCCGACGTTGGCTCGACGCCGAAACCCTGCTCTAGCTCCACGACCTGGAGGGCAATTAAAAACAGAAGGTGTGAGTGGACCATAATAACAGAAAACTTTCTAAAACCATTTATAAGAAAACCGGGTTTAGCCCTCCATTTTGAAACCACATGCATAACCCAGTTATGAAAACAGTTATCAATCAATCGCCATAAAACATCATAAGAAACAGAACCACTATAAAACTGTTATAGAAACCATATTATAAGCATCATAAAAACCGCAACGTAAAACATAACGTTCAACCAATCATTTGCCGATCAAACCTGCTGGACCCATCCGAGTCCTTAAACTCTCGAGTCTTTAAATTCAATCCAGGCCTCAATAATATCCGAGTCTTTAAACTCCCGAGTCTTTAAACTCAACAGGCCTACGGGGGAAATATCAATATATCCGAGTCTTTAAACTCCCGAGTCTTTAAACTCAATCCGGGTCTTTAAACCCAATCTGGGCCCGTCCCCCGTCAATCGATATCCGAGTCTTTAAACCCAATAACCAGATCCAGCAGATCCAATCAAAACCATTTGAAAACCTTTTCTAAATGCATATTCAAACCCGAATCCGAAAGCACTGGTCTGATGCCCTTCCGGCATCCAGAACCGTCATTCCGAACCCAAATCCGGAAATTCACTTTTCAACTTTAAAACCAAATTCAGCTTTCCGAAATCCGATTCTAAAACCGAAAACCTTGATCATAAAAATCATGTTCCAAAATCCCTTTATAATCATTGAAAACCATTTATTTTTTGAAATCCCAAAACCATGGCATCATAATCAGAAATCAAGCCTTTCTCGTAAAACATGTCAAATACGTTATTTCTCGAAAAGCGTGCAATTAAGTAAAACAGTCAAAGCATATTCAAATGACCATGAAATCACATATAAAACCATAAAACAAGTTATTAAAAGCAGTTATGCATGCTCAATTATAGAGAAGGGGTCCACTCACAGTACTGAGCCCTCAATCGCGTCCTGAACGTCTCGTACGTTCCTCAGCTTCCTCAGGAACTCCCGATCCTGTCAACAACCACCAAAGTACGTCACTAGCACGTCTACGAAGGTCCACCTAATTTCCTTCAAAAATCCCTGGGTCCTAAACGTAACAAATCGGAACCCTAAGCCTTCACTCTCGCGGAACTACATTAAATCGACGTCCGATTAACCCGAAACCAACTCCAACGGACTCGTCACAACACTGTAACGACCAGTCCCGAATTTCAGGATTCAATAATATTTAATTGTGATTTACTAATCTGGGATTAGTTGGGTGATTTCGGACGAATTGTGCAAAATGACCGTTTTGCCCCTAGGCGTGGGCAAAACGTTGACTTTTAATTCGGATGGCCAAATGGACTTTGACCGATGACCGTGACGTAGTTCGGGACGTCACGAGTTCATAGACAGGTGGCACGTTCGATTCCGATGTCCGTGGTGACAGTTATGATGTACGGAAGTTCAAGGGCATTTCGTAATTTGGACGAAATAAGCAGAAATGTTGACTTTTTGACCGGGATGTCCGATGGCCGAGGGCCAAGGACTGTTATGTAGGTCTCGTCGGTACGAATCTAATGACAGGTGGCATGCCGAAATCGGAAATTCGACGACGAAGTTATGGGTCACGGAAGTTTGGTTTCGATTTGCACGCATTACGAGGCAGGGACACGTGGCGTTTTCTGATTTGTATGGGATTCTAAGTGGGACACGTGGACCACTAACCTCTAATTATGGACTCAGATCTGGATTGGTGGGATTGGATTAAATTATTAGGAATTAAATAAATAAAGAATTCCCACTTTGTTCAACTTTTAATCTGGGCCATTTATCTGATCTCTGCCTTCAATCTCAGCCCTCTATCTCCTGTGATGTTGCCATCCTCACCGTCCACTGTTTGATTCGAATAGCCATCAAATAGATCCCTTCCTCATTTTCATTCTTTCTCTGCCCGTGAAGGAATTTGAACACACACTCACGCCAGCCCATCTCCTTTGTGCTTGGGAGTGAGAACAACCATTGGTGTGGGCGGAGGGACGACTGTGGTGAGCCGGGTGACGGGGGGAGACGGCGAGGTTGACGACGGAGAGGAAAAACAGAGAGGTCCGAAACTCAGAGATTGGAAGTCGATGTGGGATGGTGTTTGATCGTTTTGGTTAGGTGAATGGAGTTCCTGGAGTCAAACTGGGCATGGTGGTGGCCACGGTGGTGACCACGGCGGCGAGGTAAGCCCCAAACCCGTGAGTCCGTTTTCGGGTATAAAAATGGCAGCTTGGATTTTACGGTGTGTTGATCGATCTAGTGGCCAGGATGATGATCTAGAGGATGAGACGAGCCTTTTGGGATCGTTTTCGAAGGGAATGGTGGTCGGAGCTGAGAGTAGTCCACGGAGGAATGTTGGCCGTGAGTTTCTCGATCCAGAAGGTACGATCTAGGCGTGTTTCCTAGTTTTTGATTCCACAGAACTTTTGGTTGAACTTGGACGATCTTGTAGGTGAAAACCCCGTCCAAAATGATCGAGGAATGACTGAGAACCAATCGGGTTGGCTCGCGGGTCACGGCGACCCGTTTTACAGACATACGGGCTGGACGATGATGAACAGTACCCGACGCGTGGGTTTCACGCGCAGAGAGTTCAACCGGCGCATGGGGGCGCGTGTAAGGTAATTTGGGGAAACTTCCAACATGACTTTTGTTCTATACAATGTAACGAACATTTTGGCGTTGGTTTCGTGTAAATCGGATCCCGTTTCGATATTGTTCGGGATGTCCGAAGGTTTTAAATCCAGTTTTAAAATACTTAAAAATTCGGGAAAATTACGGGACTTGAATAGGGATGTTAATGATGAGGTTAGTAATCCTCTAATGTGATTTGAACAGGATTGGGAGTCCCGGTGATAGTGGTGTGGCCCGGGAAGGCCTATGGCACGCGTATCGAGGCGTTCAGTTAAACGGTCTGTGAGTGGACATTGGTTTTATAAATTCGATGCATGCATAACTGTTTCATGATTGTTATAATTATGATTAAATGATTTACTTTGGATATCGATGAATTTAAATGATTTCACGCATTTCAAGGTGATTTACGTATTTGTACGTAAACCGAGGTTTTCTGGATTTGCACCGATTTCCATAAATGTGGTTGGATATGATTTCAGGAAACGGTTATGGACTTGATAAAGTAAAATCGGGCCAGGGGCCCAGTTAACTTGTGAATCGGGCCAGGGGCTCAGTTGATTTCTACATGTGATTGCGGGTCGGGGACCCTAAAATGGAACATGGTTGGAACTCCCGATTCGGGGAGAGTGGTGATTGGGAGACGAGAGGAGTGCTCGTTTCCGCATTGGTGGTTGGTGTTCCGAAGTCATTGGAGTTGACTTCTTATTTCCTGTCGTGGCAGATGATGATTGTTGTTACCAGTACGTTGAGCGTGTATTGGTAGGTGGACCCATGTTTGGCCTTGGGTCATTGGAAGCAAGAAGTTGTGTATAATTCTGGATTTGGTGGTGAAATGCGTGGTCGTCATTCCACTAAGGGGAATTTGACGAATGATTCAATGAGGGTGTAAGACCCTAAGATCAGCTTTCAGATGGATTGTTAGTTATGCGAGCATGTGTGGATCCTAGGTGGATCTGATTTGTGATGTTGTCGACTTTGGACGATGTGATGATCTAGGATCGTGATATTACTTGTCGGGTGACATAGTGATGGATATGGATCGAGATTGTGATGATCCAGATTGGATGAGAGTTTATCACGCTTACCTTGATATGTGAGTCGTAAATGACGGGACAGAACTTCTTTTCGGAGTGGAGTCCATATGGTTGTTACTCTGTTGAGTAGGTTTCCGAAGTGGTCGGATTTTGTCAACCTTTGACGTGTGAATATTGGGATTGGCTTCCCTATGAAGTCAATCGAGTGTTTTGGACAGGCAACCGATAGGTTCGGTTTTGTTACGTCTTGGTGGACGTAAACGAGATTTTGGGTTTTGGAATCGAGTTTCTAGGTGACGAATCAGGATTCGATTGCGAAGCTCGAAAATGGATTACTGGATTTATGTGCGGAATGATTATTCCAATGCTAGCTTACGGAATAATGATTTCGGATTCGGATTTGGACATGGAATAAAAATATGATGTTTGGGTTCGGATTCGGGATTTCTTACGAAATTGTGGATTCGGATTCGGGATTGGAACTGGATGATGGGTGGAGTTCGATTTGTCTCATGTTGGTGTGGGCAAATGTACTCCAATATTGGAACGTGTTTGGCTATGACCTAGGTAGTTGTAGTCTCGTCAATGGATAGATGTACGTACAGGGTACGTTGTACGATGATTGATACTGGTTAAGCTGAGTGGTGCCTAATGGCGGTACATGGGTTGTACCAGTGGTGTGTGAATTGACGTGTTGGTAATCGGCTTGGGTCCGATATCATTTGTTTGGTTGTGATTGTGGACTGGACATTGGATACTATGCGCTGTGCAGAGTGATTTTGTCGGGTTCAGTGATTGTATGAGCAGGTGCTCTTAGCCATGGTTGGCTAGTTGAACCCTAGTATCGAGATGTGTGATCACTGCTGGGCTGGTATTCAATGTGTTCCCGTTACACCACTTGATTGTGTAAGTTGACGGTATACGTACACTCAGGATGAGTGAATTGGTGGTCTGAGTAACCATGAGTAGCCTTGTGTGACTTGATCACACCGTGATTTCCCAGCTTCTTGGTTCGCTGAGGGAGTCGGAAATTATGGACATTGAGATTAATATATGTCGCAGGATTGGGTTTGCCCTGCGAATTGAGATCATGTGGTTGATCTTACGCTACACCGAGAGTGATGTAGTGCGTGGTGTTGTCACTGACTGGCTGATGGTTGGGGCTTTACTAGGGTGGTAAAGCTTAGCGGTGACAGTTTGACTGGTGGTGTCAGCGTAGACTGACAAATGAGATTTGGTGACTCCCAATGGGAGCAAATGTAAGGATATATTGGAAATGGAAGGGAACGGTTTGGCTGAATGAGTCAGCTAAATGGTTAAGCGATCTTATCGCGGATCAGGTGCTTATGTCCACTCGAGGTGGTCGAGTGTTGTTGTTGTGACGTATGACTGTGATGGGATGTCTGGGTATAGACGAGACTGGTGTTGTCCCAGTAAGTGGGTGTACAGGTGTACACATGATATGAGGTCGAAATGTTTTCCACAAGGTGGTTGTGGAATAAGGTTGTTGGTAATTTCGAGGATGAAATTCTTTAAGGAGGAAAGGTTGTAACGACCCGTCCCGAATATCGGGATTCAATAATATTTAATTGTGATTTACTAATCTGGGATTAGTTCGGTGATTTCGGACGAATTGTGCAAAATGACCGTTTTGCCCCTAGGCGTGGGCAAAACGTTGACTTTTAATTCGGATGGCCAAATGGACTTTGACCGATGACAGTGACGTAGTTCGGGACGTCACGAGTTCATAGACAGGTGGCACGTTCGATTCCGATGTCCGTGGTGAAAGTTATGATGTACGGAAGTTCAAGGGCATTTTTGTAATTTGGACGAAATAAGGGGAAATGTTGACTTTTTGACCGGTATGTCCAATGGCCGAGGGCCAGGGACTGTTACGTAGGTCTCGTCGATACGAATCCAATGATAGGCGTCATGCCGAAATCGGAGATTCGACGACAAAGTTATGGGTCACGGAAGTTTGGTTTCGATTTGCACGCATTACGAGGCAGGGACACGTGGCGTTTTCTGATTTGTCTGGGATTCTGAGTGGGAAACGTGGACCACTAACCTTTAATTATGGACTCAGATCTGGATTGGTGGGATTGGATTAAATTGTTAGGAATTAAATAAATAAAGAATTCCCACTTTGTTCAACTTTTATTCGAATAGCCATCAAATACATCCCTTCCTCATTTTCATTCTTCCTCTGCCCGTGAAGGAATTTGAACACACACTCACGCCAACCCATCTCCTTTGTGCTTGGGAGTGAGAACAACCATTGGTGTGGGCGGAGGGACGACTGTGGTGAGCCGGGTGACGGCGGGAGACGGCGAGGTTGACGACGGAGAGGAAAAACAGAGAGGTCCGAAACTCAGAGATTGGAAGTCGATATGGGCTGGTGTTTGATCGTTTTGGTGAGGTGAATGTAGTTCCTGGAGTCAAACTGGGCATGGTGGTGGCCACGGTGGTGGCCACGGAGGTGAGGTAAGCCACAAACCCGTGAGTCCGTTTTCGGGTATAAAAATGGCAGCTTGGATTTTACGGTGTGTTGATCGATCTAGTGACCAGGATGATGATCTAGAGGATGAGACGAGCCTTTTGGGATCGTTTTCGAAGGGAATGGTGGTCGGAGCTGAGAGCAGTCGACGGAGGAATGTTGGCCGTGAGTTTCTCGATCCAGAAGGTACGATCTAGGCGTGTTTCCTAGTTTTTGATTCCACAGAACTTTTGGTTGAACTTGGACGATCTTGTAGGTGAAAACCCCGTCCAAAATGATCGAGGAATGACTGAGAACCAATCGGGTTGGCCCGCGGGTCACGGCGACCCATTTTACAGACATACGGACTAGACGATGATGAAAAGTACCCGACGCGTGGGTTTCACGCGCAGGGAGTTCAACCGGCGCGTGGGGGCGCGTGTAAGGTAATTTGGGGAAACTTCCAACATGACTTTTGTTCTATACAATGTAACGAACATTTTGGCGTTGGTTTCGTGTAAATCGGATCCCGTTTCGATATTGTTCGGGATGTCCGAAGGTTTTAAATCCAGTTTTAAAATACTTAAAAATTCGGGAAAATTACGGGGCTTGAATAGGATGTTAATGATGAGGTTAGTAATCCTCTGATGTGATTTGAACAGGATTGGGAGTCCCGGTGATAGTGGTGTGGCCCGGGAAGGCCTATGGCACGCGTATCGAGGCATTCAGTTAAACGGTCTGTGAGTGGACATTGGTTTTATAAATTCGATGCATGCATAACTGTTTCATGATTGTTATAATTATGATTAAATGATTTACTTTGGATATCGGTGAATTTAAATGATTTCACGCATTTCAAGGTGATTTACGTATTTGTACGTAAACCGAGGTTTTCTGGATTTGCACCGATTTCCATAAATGTGGTTGGATATGATTTCATGAAACGGTTACGGACTTGATAAAGTAAAATCGGGCCAGGGGACCAGTTAACTTGTGAATCGGGCCAGGGGCCCAGTTGATTTCTACATGTGATTGTGGGTCGGGGACCCTAAAATGGAATTGAATAAATGTTTTTTGGTTTACATTTTATATATATTCACATGCTAAAAACAAATAACGGTTTGATGATATGGAAATTATGGTTATTGCACGTTTCACGGTATTTGGGCTTGAGACCCGTCTGATGAAACTTAAAGATTGGTTTGGATTTTATCTATGTATATATATATGCTTTGCATGTGGATATCAATAAAATGTATTTGGTACTGCACTGTATAGATCCTTCCATATGATACTGTCTCCTCCGGATGAGGTACCCTGGAGAGGTCACGGACGTCTAGAACGTCCAGCGTCTATGACGCTAAGCATCGGGGATGCTGTACCCGAACGGGGTTCGGGGATTGAACTCAGAATTGAGACCCGAGTGGCACGTGTAGCCTTGTGATTGTGACCTTATTAGACGTCAGGGACGTCAGACATCAGGGATGTCGGATTGGAGTGTATGGTACAGTGGCTAAAATTATGTTTATGGTTCATATTATATGATATATGATTTTAAATGATGGTGCATGCATATGATTTTACTGAGGGGCATAAATGTCTTATAAATGTTTTAAACAGACTTGTTTATTTTCGTCCACTCACAGCTTTTGTTTTTAATGCCCTTCAGCTTGATTCCGGATGCGACTGCAGCAGAGACTTGAGCATCTCACACCTCCTTCATCGATCCTTACGCACTCTGGAAGCCCGGTTGGGCAGTGGCAACAGGTTATCCTTGTCTGACACCTCTTGTCAGACGGGAGCATGACACATTCCATGGTAATCCCGGGGGGGGGGGGGGGGGGGGGGGGGGGGGGGGGGATAGGGATGGGTCGTGTCAACACCTAGACCAAAAACCATGTTGACACCTTCCCCAAAGACCGCCGCACGCGCCCCTACGCGCCATCCAAAGTGGCTGCTCGTGGCCTCACGCGCCTGCTACAGTGTCACCGTCTACCTCGATTAGACCCAGTTCGTCTGCACCTCGAACCGGCGTGGATGGTTCTCCTTCGTGCCTGCACCAAAACACCTCCTCTCTTCACCAACAGCTTCGTCTAGTCCTAGGCTACTCATTCTCGTAATCCAATCGCCTCAACACGGCCTAATACTCATCGACTTGAACTCGAAACAAAACCCAAACACTGCCCTGTTTCCTTCTCCGGCCACCCAGGTCACCTCCCATCACGGTGGCAGTCTCAACCTCTTCCTACGACCTTCCTAAGAGTCACTCAACACACAAAAACCCTTGACTCATACTCAAAACCCACGACTTTCAATCTAAACATCGACGGAAAAACAGAGCACATCAGTACTCCCGTCGTGCTAACCTCCGCCGTGCACTCCCCCGCCGCGGCTGCTCCACTAGAAGGCTCCTAGGACTCCACTAAACTTCCTAGACCTCCTTAGACTCTTCGATTCTACCTCTAAAGCTTCGACTTAGCTTCTGAAACCAAGCGACAAAACAGAGCAAAGAAACGAGGATGAGGAATTACATGTCCTCCTGTCGCCATCGTGAGCTCAGCCGTGAGCCAGCAGGTCCTCCCGTCCACCTCCAACGTCTGGACACCTCCACGAGTCCAATTGCACCAACACATGGCCGCACCACCACCACGATCGTCCAAGTCCTCTCTGTTTTCTCTGAAAACCGACTGCCCCGACCACCATGTTCTTGCACGATTTCTCTTCCCCAAACACTCACCAGTTCACTCTTCCACCCTCTGATCACTCCTCACTTACCAAAACACACTAATACTCACTATCGTCTCTCAATTTCTCTCAATTCCTCCCTCTGTTTCTATCTGGTTTGAAGAACACACACGGGCACCCCAAATAATTGGGACCGTGCACACGCCTAGAAGCCACTAGGCCCTTGCCACGCGTCACCATCCTCTCCTCTCCCTCACATCTGTTTCAATCTCAGTCCTCCATCTGTCCCTATCTGTTGCACACATCCTAGGGCACAAAGACCAAAATGCCCTTCTGTTCTAACCAAAATTACAACTTTACCACTACTTTTCTAGACCCGTAACTCCCACCTCGTAAGTCCGATGAATACGTGCCGCCTGTCATTGAACTCAGGACGACAAGAACTATCTAACGGTCTTAGGTCAACATACCAAAACTCGATCGTACGGAAAGTCAACTATTCCCCCTACTTTAACCAAATTACGGTTATGCCCTCAACCTTCCGAACATCATAACTTCATCCTCGGATATCGGAATCGGGCGTGCCACCTGCCTACGGGTTCGTGACGTCCCGAACTACGTCTTGGTTACCAAAGTCCATTTGACCATCCGAACTAAAAGTCAACTTTTTGCCCAAACTAGGGGCAAAATCGTCATTCTACCCAATCGGTCCAAAAGTACCCAACTACGTACTACTTAAGCTCACTAATCCTTCACTAATCGTTGTCTTAATCCTAATTTTCGGGACGGGTCGTTACACCACATATGGTTATTATGTGATGGTTTTCAGTAAATGGTTTTGGGCAGGAGCCCGTGTGACTTGGATTTACGGAACTTGGGGCTATGACCCTAATTATGGTTGTTTAAACATATGTGTTTGAATAAATGGTTTTACTATGCATGCATGCTTTTTAGTGAAGGGTATAAAGGACTTTTATGAAATATGTTTTATAAACTCTTTTATTTTTGTCCACTCACAGTCTTTCTGTTTTTAATACCCTTCAGGTTGGATACGATGTGGACTGTAGCAGAGACCGAGATATCACATATCTCCTCCGGATCCTAGCGTACTCTGATAGCCCAGGAGGGCAAAGGTCAGAAATATTCCTTGTCTGACACTTCGTGTCTGACGGGAGCAGGGTCATCGCGCGTTAATCCCGGAGGGGGGGGGGGGGGATTGGGATGGGTCCTGTCAACGTGGTATCATAGCGAGGTTGTCTCTATTCGAGCAACCACGGAGCTCTTGGAATGTACGCAGGTCGAGGATGTGATATCTCAATGGGCTACAGTTCGTGGTCAACCTGATAGTGAGATGCTAGTACGATAGTTAGTAGGATTGGATCTTGGTGTGTTTTTGTTCGGCATTTGATGTCGTGGTTGCCATAGTTCTGTCGTGGGTGACAGTGTGAGACCCTATGGAAGGATGAACGTATGCGTACGTTAGATTGTGATCGTGTGACGGTTAGTTGGGATCGTCTTTCACGATGTCGTAGGATCGGTTCCAACGACTGGTTGGATGTTGTGACCATCCAATGATCGGATTTGGTTGAGTTAGATGGATTTACTACTGGGAACAGTCGGGTTTGTGGTTGGTCATATTATGGATTACATTGCTGCTGGCGGTTAGCAGTCGAGTTCGGGGAACTCTGGTTGAACTTATGGCAGTTGGCAACCGGATTCGGGGAATCCTGGTTAGACTTACCGTATGCTTGGATTGACGTCTTTACGATGTCAAGACCACGGAGTCGGTCAGATCGTGGATTTTACTGTTTTTCGCAGTTGGGTTCAGAGTGACCCTAGGTGTGATTATGGAACCCTACCTTGGGTGTATCGTTCGGAAATGTGAGTCGACGAGTGGTTTGACTTGGACGACTATTAGGATTTGGATTCGTTAGTTGGTCTAGTCATGTCAGCTTATGTTGGGACTGCACTTTGCAGTCGGAGTTGTATTCATCGGTTAGACCTAGTTGGTTGTCGTGCTACTCAGTTGTGATGGATTGTTGGTACAACTAAGGTCGTGGATGACCTAGTAGACGACATTGGTTTAGTCGAGGTACAACTGGTTAGAGATTGGTTGGACAAGTTATCAGGGTTAGTACTTGTCGATGAAATCCCTGAGTGGGATACATAGTGGTTAATACGGTCGGTTGATTCCGTTGGATGCGAATCTCGATAGCGATGTCTGGTAGTTAGGTCTGCATGAGTGTGTGGCAGGCTCTACTGCCGATAGTGGTTGTAGTTATTGTTGTTGGGAATCGGGGACGTTCAGGGAACGTTTTCTTTTCTCGTATGAGTTGTCAGAGTGACTGTACCCAGAGTTGTTATGTACGAGGGAGGCAGAGTTTCTCCTATTCGAGCAGAGGTTCGGGGTCGTCGCTCGGTATGAGCAGAGATCCAGGGTTGTCAGTTTTGCACATGGTGTGCCGATACTTATACTGATGTTGGTGTACTGGTACTAGTGCTGGTGCTGGTGCCGGTGATTGTGATGACGTTGAGTCACATCCATCGTGATGGGTATATGTTCGGTATCTGTGGTCCCAGAGTGGATCTCAGATAGAGTTAAATTGGTTAGGGGACACGTGGTTGATGTCCGGGTATGTTCTTTCCAATCTTGTTGGAACTTCAGAATCGCGAGAGGTTGCGATTGAGGTGACAAGTGGAATGAGGGTTTTCCGCATTGGTATTGGGTATTTCGAAGTCATTTTGGGTGACTTCTCAGGTTCTACCGTGGTAGATGATGGTTGTTGTCACCAGTACATTGGTCGTGTATTGGTTGGTGGAATCGGATTTGTCTTGAGTCATCAAGTGGAGTTGAGTATATCGAAGTTAGGTGACTCAGATTTCTCATTTTCTGTTTGGTGGAAGACAATGTTGGTTTATGTGATGTGGTGAATGCAATGAGTTTTGGTTGCATTCACGTAGGATGGATTTTGATGTCATTGTTTGGTATCATCCTTGATGTTTCCTAGGTGGGATGACAAGGATCGATACGAGGTAATCAGTGAGAACCCACAGTCTCGAAGTGTCTCGTCGTTGACTGATCTGTTTAGAGGTGGCAATTGGTTGACGAACGATCTGACAGTATGCAGATTCGTTGAGGGCGTAAGACCCTATGAATTGGCATTTGGTAGTGAACCGTGTGGATCCTAGTGGGATCAGGATTGTGACGTTGAGGACTTTAGGCATTATGACGATTCTCGATCGTGACGTTCATGGTCGGGTGAGGTAATGATAGGATCTAGATCGTGATTTTGATGATCCAGATAGGTGGAGAGTTTATCACTCTTACCTGGACGTTTGAGTTGAGGATGTTGGGAATGAAATTCTTTTCGAGGTAAATCCCATATGGCTTGTTACTCGAGCGAATAGATGAGTAGTTTTCCGACGTGGTCGGATATGGTCAGCCTTAGAGATGTGTTGATATTGTGATTGGCTTCCCTATGAAGGTAATCGAATGTATTGAGCAGGTATCCGATAGGTTCGGAATCTGGTGCGTCTCAGTAAACGTGAACGATATTTTGGGTTTTGGAATCGGATTCTGGGTGACGATTCAGGATTTGATCCTGGAGCTTGACAGTGGATTTCCTTTTATGGATTTGGGTTCGGAATGGTTATTCCTAATGCTAGCTTACGAAATGATGATTTCGGATTCGGATTTGGACATGGTTATGGATTGGATTTCTGAGTTTTGGATTCGGGATTTCTTACGAAATTGCGGATTCGAATTCGGATTTGGAAATAGATAATGGGTTGGAGTTTCGATTTTTCTAGATCGGACAGATGGACTCCATAATTGAAACGTGATTGACCACAACCTAGGTGGTTGTAGGCTGATGGATGGGTAGATGTACGTACCTTGTACGTAGTTCGAGGTACGATATCGGGAAGACTTGTCGTGCCTGGTGATAGTATATAGGTTATATTAGTAGTACGTTGGTGAGCGTGTTGGTAGTCGGATTGGTTCTGATACCATCGGATTAGTTGAGGTCGCGGACTGTACATTGGATACTATGCATTGGGTCATAGTATTTCTGGCGGGTCTAGTTACACACAGGTCGTGTGAGGTGTTGGTAAATGTAAACTCAAGTTGAGTAAGTTGTTGGTTAGTGTAACCACAAGTGGGTATAGTGTTAGTTTTCGACTGACGACTATCAAGTGGTGACAGATTGACGAAGGTGTCAACGTGGATCGTTGTGTGAGGTCTGTTGACTCCCAGTGGGAGCAGACGTCAGGATAGATTAGTGATTGAGAAGGGAACCGTCTAGCTGTTTATGTCAGCGAAAGGGTAGATTTGACAAGTGGTGTCAATTCGGAACGTGTGATTACTGTCATTCGACGTGTTCGAATGTAATCGATGCGATGTAAACGTTAGTGGTACGTCTGGTTGCAGACGAGTTTTGTTCTGGTTAGTTGGTGTACGAGTGTACACGTGTCATGAGATCGAATTATTTCCACGAGGTGGATGTGGAATCAGTATAGTTGGAGTTTCGAGAACGAAACTAATTAAGGAGGGAAGAACGGTTGGATTTAGGTTGGTTGGAATTTCGAGGATGAAATTAATTAAGGAGGGAAGGTTGTAACGACCCGTCCCAAATTCCAGGATTAGATTAGTGACTAATCACAATTAGTGAGGTTAATCGGTGATTAGTTGGGCGAAATCGAATGAACGATGCAAAATGACCGTTTTGCCCTTAGTCGTGGCAAAATGTTGACTTTTCATCCTGGTGGTCAACCGGACTTTGACCGATGACCGTGACATAGTTCGTGACGTCACGAGTTCATAGATATGTGGTACGTTCAATTCCGACGTTCGAGGAGGAAGTTATGGCGTTCGGAAGTTTAGGGGCATTTTGTAATTTTGGTTAAAAAGGGGGCAAATGTTGACTTTTTGACCGGGATGTCTGATGGCCAAGGGCCGAGGACTATTACGTAGATTAGGACGATATGAATCCATAGACAGGCGGCACGTCGAATTCGGACGTTCGACGACGAAGTTACGGTTCAAGGAAGTTCAAGTGCACGATTGCAGGAATTACGAGATGAGTTCACTTTTGGACTCTAGTGGGCCCAGATATTTAATTCCTGCCCTATGGATGAGTGACAAGTGTCACCCATCCACAGGCCACCCAAATTGATACATGCATCGTCCATTCCATTTTCAAACACAAACCCAAAACAAACCCGATCTCATTCTCTGTGCAACCCAAACCCATCCAACCCAAACCTGCACCCATGGACATCAGAGGAACCAGGAGAGTGAGAGAAGGACTGAGGATGATGGTGGCCGGCCAGGAGGGAGCCACCGTGCACGGCGGAGACCCGAACCCGAGGTATGGCTCGGTTTTGATTTTTGGATCCAAAATCATGTTTTTGTTGTTATGGGTTGATTTGGATGATTGGTTTGAACTAAATAGGTTGCTAGGGACTTAATATGAAGGTTTTTAATGGGTTTAACGGCTGGGAAGCCATGGAAGGGAAAATGGAAAACTTTGAACCGTGAGGTCCATTGTGGGTTCCCGGGGTTCTAGGTGGTTTTGAGGGTTTTGGTTGATTGGGTTAGATAGGAAACTTGAAAATAGAAATTTAGGAATTGAAATGGAGGCAAACGGACGAGATATGAGGGAGTAGGAACGCTGAACCGGTCACGCCGGTTTAGCACAGTAACGGGTCCAAAACCAGGGAAAAAAACCGGTTTTCAGATGTAGGTGATGATGAATGGTACCTCGGGCCTTCTTGGGGCTCGTGAGGGTGCATGGTCCATAATTTGGGGAAGTGTTCAACATATAAAATCTTTTTTTCGATGTAACAACGATTTTGGGACTGGTCTCGCGTGAATCAGACATCGTTTCGATAGGTTTCGGGCCGTTGGAAGGTTTAGGATCGGCTTAAAAATAGTTAAAAGTTCGGGAAAATTACGGGGCTTTGGTAGGAGGTTAATTAAGTAGTTAATAATCTTATATTAAAATTTGGCCAGGTTTGGGGGTCCCTGTGATAGTGATCGGCTCGGGAGAGCCTATGGCACGCAAATCGAGGTAGCAGCTCAGACGGTCTGTGAGTGGACCTTGATTTGTAAAATTTGATGCATGCATAAATGTTTTATATGGATTATGAATATGATTTCCTCATGTTGATTTGGATGGTTGTGAATTGTATGGTTTCACGTATTTCGAGGCGATTTACGTGCTTGCACGTAAATCGAGATTTTCCGATTTTACACTGATTTTCTGTACTTATGGTTTTAGTTATGATTTCATGAAATGATTTTGGATTTGAAAAGGTAACTCTCGGACTTGGGGTCCATTTGATTTATGAAATTGGGCCGGAGGCCCAGTTGGTTTACGATTCGGACCGGAGGTCCAGTTTCTATGTGGATTCGGGCCTAGCGCCCATCTATGTGTTACAAATGGTTTCGATGGTTCAAGACGGTTTATGGGAACCGGCATGAACCCTTGAAATGGATTTACGGGTCATGACGGTTTATGGGAACCAGCATGAACCCATGAAAGGTTTTATGGTTCATGACGGCTTATGAGGGGCCAGGCATGAATCCTGGAAAGGTTTAAAGAATGATTTCAAAAGGTTTTCATATTCCATCCTTTATATATGATTCTCTCCTCCGGGGAGGGTCATTGGCCTGGGTGGACCCCGAAGTAGTCACAGAGCATTGACTGAGTGGAGTCGCTCCCTAGTTGGGTTCCTTACTCTCAGGATGGGCATGGTTCGTTACCTCCAGGGAGGGTCATTGATCTACGAACATTGACCTGGGTGGACTCTGGAAAGACTTGGGTTTGAGACCCCGGTTAGCACGTGCGTAGCTTTATTTTACCGTGACAGGTTCTGGATATGAAATATAATGGATAAACATGATTTCAATTGGTTTGGGAAATTGTGTTTATGATGATAAATAATTTTGGGCTGAGAACCCACATATGGTTATTATGTTATGGTTTTCAGTAAATGGTTTTGGGCAGGAGCCCGTGTGACTTGGATTTACGGAACTTGGGGCTATGACCCTAATTATGGTTGTTTAAACATATGTGTTTGAATAAATGGTTTTACTATGCATGCATGCTTTTTAGTGAAGGGTATAAAGGACTTTTATGAAATATGTTTTATAAACTCTTTTATTTTTGTCCACTCACAGTCTTTCTGTTTTTAATACCCTTCAGGTTGGATACGATGTGACTGTACCAGAGACCGAGATATCACATACCTCCTCCGGATTCTGGCGTACTCTGATAGCCCGGGAGGGCAAAGGTCGGAAATATCCCTTGTCTGACACTTCGTGTCTGACGGGAGTAGGGTCATCCCTCGTTAATCCCGGGGGGGATTGGGATGGGTCCTGTCATTGAGACCCCGGGCGTCATGCGTAGCTTTATGACCGTGACTTTATTTGGCATCAGGGATGCCAGACATCTGGGATGTCGGGGTTCAGATATACGGTGCACTATTACTGTGGTTATATCTATATATATTGTGTGTGATTATATAATTTACAATTTAGTTATAATTATCTATGTTTTGACTCATATGCATGCATGTTTGAAAATGGAGGGGTAAAACATTATTTTACTATCTTATAAATGGTTTTGAACTATTCTTTATTTTCGGCTCACTCACACTTTTATTGTTTTCTTGACCCCTCCAGGCCGTGACACAGAGGTAGAGGCTAATCTGAAGGCTGAAGCATAGTATTTTATTGTTGCGCACCTAATTACCCGTGTTGGGTAGGTTGAGCACCATTTTATAAACTGATATTTGTGCGCACATTTTGTAGTGCTTTATCTCTTGTTTGACAATGTAGAACCCTAATTTGGGTATGTTAAACTTTATATTTGAATTTAAACCCGTTAAGGGTATTTTTGGCATTCTTTAGGGTATTTTTGGCAATTTAAACATTTTTTGTGTAGATGTAGTATTGGTAAATAGAGATCGTTCTTAATTGGAGAAATTAGAGAATATTAATAATTTGTTAATAAGAAATACTAATAAATAAAAGAATAATGAATTAAATAATTTAATAATTAAAGAATAAAGAATTAAAGAATAAATAAATTAAAGAATTAAAGAATTAAAGAATGAATGAATTAAAGAATTAAAGAATAAAGAATTAAAAAAGTACCCAGGGTATTCTCAATTCCGAGTACTCTCCTGGGTCCACTAGTGTCCGGGTATTCCAGGATCACTATCCAGGGTATATCTAATGTATATAGCAATCTTGATCCTAAGCCTCTCTACGGTTTCCCACGTAAAGCGGCCCCTCTCAGGCAATGCGTAGTGACTATTCCAGGGTACCGAGTGTCTGGAGGAGACAACAATCCAAAAGGTTGTTATGTACAGTGCAATAGAATAAGCCAATAAAATCCTTATTTTACTCCAAAACCAAACACTATAATATCCAGATGGGTCTCATGCCCAAACAACGTAATACGTGTAAATCATCCATGAATAATATCCAAAGTAATCAAAATCCAATCATATAGTAAAACAGTGAAAACAGTTATGCATAGAATCCATTTAGAAATCAAAAGCCCACTCACTGACAGTCCTCGCTGCACAATTGAACCGCCTAAACCTATT
Source organism: Prinsepia uniflora (assembly GCA_032719365.1). Classification (NCBI taxonomy): domain Eukaryota; kingdom Viridiplantae; phylum Streptophyta; class Magnoliopsida; order Rosales; family Rosaceae; genus Prinsepia; species Prinsepia uniflora. The sequence continues at coordinate 40,888,132 of CM064866.1, forward strand.
CCAAAGCTATGTCACAGGCTCTGGCATGTCCAAAACATATCCAAGGGTCACTAACAGAGTCTACAAGTTCATACATAAAACCCATGAACAGTCCCAGCCCGAGAACGCATCCCGAACGCGATTCTTGAGGCTTTAAACCCCAATTTGACCTATCAAACGATCTCCAATCGACCCGAAACCACCACCATTGGATTCAAATCGTCGAAACCTTTAGAATTGCACTGGTCCCACCTCAAAGTTCTTGCCGACACGCTCCTACACGAGGGTCAAATGTGCTTGTCAAAAAGTCAACGTTGACATCAAGGCAACGGTCAAAGGCAACGCTGACATCACTGCAGACGTCAGCATGACGTCATCTTAATAGCTGTCAGGTCTTGCACCTAACAGACCTGACAGGTGCCACGTGTCAGCAGCTGGTTGTTCCACTTCCCTAACATGTCAGTGCTGACTGGGCACTGATAGTGACACATGTCGTCCTGCGATTGGGCCACGTATCGGAGAGGTCTGACATGGTACTGACGTCATCATCTTCCTTCTCGCGACGCGTCAGCCTCGGATTACTGTACCGGGCCGCGCAGACCCATGACTCAACCCGGCTTCCATTTCACCATTTCTCAACCATTTTCTTCCCCGTTTCTTCCTAAACATTCGTCTAATCCCCAGCAATCGATCTAACTAATAAAACAATGAAAACCTACTGAGACCTTACTTGGAATCGATGAACAGTGACGATGAAATTCCTTCTCTTTTTTCCCTCAACTCAGGCCACCTCCTTCCTCGAAACCAACTCCTCTGAGTTCGTACTGGTCCTAAGAATAGGTTAGAGTCATCAGGAACCCCCAACAAACATCGAAAATCGATTTTCAAAAAATGGGTCAAAACACGGTTTTGGGTTCTTACCTCTGACGTGGTCCGCCACCGTGCTAGCTCGTCGCTGTCGTCCTTCCTCTTCCCCTCACTCTCACTCACTCAGTCCTAATGATGAACACAAGAGATGATGAAGAAATAGAGTTGTATGGTGTTTGTGTTTTGTGTGTTTATGGTTTAGAGAGTAATGAAGATAATGAGATGATAATTGAAGGAAAATGATGATATTGGAACCCTAATATCATATCCAAAACCATGGGAGAATGGACCAATGGGATAAGTGACACTTGTCACTCATCCAAGGGTCCCACCAAGATATTTTAACCAATAAGAATAGTCAATTTGTTTAAAATATCGGAAAATGTGAATTGTTCCAATTTCACTTCCATGACCATAACTTTTTCGTCCAATGTCCAATTTTGATGTGCCGCTTGTCTACGGACTTGTGACGTCCCGATCTATGTCACAGCCATTGGTCAAAGTCCAAAAGGTATCCTGAGTCAAAAGTCAATATTTTCCCCCACTAGGGGAAAATGGTCATTTTACGTTAATTTTTCAAAATTACAAATTAAATATGGTCCGGGTTGTTACAATTGATGGGTCCTGTGAAATATAGTGTTAAATCTGGTTATTTTTTGCTCAGGGCAAACCCCTCTCCATTGTGCTCCCCTGCACTATCTAGGGCTTCAAGTTCCAACATCTTCTTGGCTGCTTTATGAAAGATTATCTAGGATCTCAATGCAAACCTGTGGGCCATAAATTTTATGTGGATGACCCTGCGCAATTGTCTCCCTACTCGGGCAAATCTCTTCCGGCGGCATCTGGGCCACTACCAAATGTGCCCTATTTGCGAGTCATTTCCTAAAACTAATGAACAACTACTTCTTCTTTGTTCTGGAGTGACTTGTATCTGGTTTGAAGCTCTTTTTAACTACCGGATTGATATTTCGCAAGTGACCTCCTTTGAATACTGGCTGGACACCATACTTTCTCCTTACTCAGGAATTGGAGGTAACCGGAATTGGATTGCTTCTGTTATTGCTTTCTCTTGTTGGGAAATCTGGAAGCACCAGTGCAAGTTCCTATATGAGGGTCGACCCTTCAATCCCTCTCTAATCATTCGTGCCATCTCCAAGTATGTTTCTAAATTCTGGACCCACTTTGCTTCCCCTCGTCCTTCTCTTGAGCTCCCGACCATTCCCCAGGTCGACTCTACTTCTTGGTGCCCCCTCCCCCACGGACTCGACCGTAAAGGTCAACTGTGATGCCTCTTGGGTGGGCTCGAATGTTCCTGCTGGGCTTGGGATTATTATCCGAAACTCAGAGGGTGCTTTCTGCGGGGCTCTCTGTGAGTCAAAGTGTTCTAGAAGCATCCTTATTTGTAACGCCCCGGAAACTCAAAGAATGTAAATTTGTAAAATAATGTATGAAATGACGTTTTTACTCTTGTAAATAGTGAAGTCAAAGTTGACTTTTTACGTGACGCGTGTTTTTCACGAACTGCAAGAACCATTAGATAGGTCTCGATTCCCTGAGTCCGTAGACAGGCGGCACGCTGAAATCGGACGTCGGATAAATAAGTTACGATTCTAGAACGAGGAAGGGCATTTTGGTAATTGTGTGAAGGAAGGGTAAAATGGTAATTTGGATGGTGAAAATTGAATCAGCCATAGTGGATTGTTTAACTTGGTTGTTTAACTAATTAAGTGACAATTGTCACTAAGAGAGTACAGATTAGTGGCTTGGTTGGGCTGAGTGGGTGCACAGGTGTTGATTGTACTGTTTGTAGAATAGAGCACCAGGTTACTTTGAATTGATTTAATCCATTGTGTGTGTAAAATAGAGACAGAGAGACTAGGAGCTTCAATCACACTGCTGCGAGGGACTGAGAGAAAACAGAGACGTTGGAGTGAATTGAGGGATCGAATTTGAGAGGAAAACCGAGAACAAGAGAGATGGAGCAGCCCAAAATCGTGAAAACTGGGAAAATTGAGGGAAAATTCGAAGTTTGATTTGTGAGTTGAGAGGATCCAAACAGAGATTAAAAACAGCCTTCTGGACTCATTTCGACTTCAACCACACAAAAATCGAAGGAGTTTGATCTTGTTTCGGCCAAGGACTGAAGTTCCAATTTCTGGAAAAATTCGAGGTTGAGTACGAGTACCTACAGGTAGGGATTTGTGCAATTGATTATTGTAGCACGTTCATTTCAGTCTTAAGATGCTTCTGTATCAATTAATTAGAAAACTACGTCGAATAGAGTGAGATGAGAAATTTAAAACCGTTTGAATGCTCATTGGAGAAATAATGGATTAAGAGCTTGATTTGTGTAATTAATGATGGAGAACTTAAATTAAGATAGAATGGATGGATTTCGGTGGAAGAATTGAAAGAAATAAGCTAGAATTGTAGGAGATTGAACCGGGTCGTGTCGCGGGTTCGTAACCCGTTTAGCAGAAATACGGGCGAAGAAGACTACACTGTAGCGTTATTGTGCAGGGCGCGTGGCTTTCATGCGCAGCCACTTTGGGAGGGGCGTGAGGGCGCGTGAGGCAGTATCTCCGGTGAAGGTTAACATGTGATTTTATCCTTTCAATGTAACGAACATTTTGAGACAAGTTTCGAGTCGATCGGACGTCGTTTCGGGATAGTGTTGAGTGTTCGAAAGTTTAGGATTTTAATTTAATTACGTTGAAAAATTCCGAAAAAATTGGGAAATTAATGCAAGCTTAATGAAAGTATTTGTAACCTAAATTGTAATCTTTGACAGGCCAGAACATTCCTGAGGCAGCCGAGGAGCGTACGGGACGCGATTGACGCGTTCGAACTTCGTGAGTGGACTTTTGCTTTCTAACCGGCATGCATAACTGTTTTTATTCAATTTTTTATGTTTCTATATATATGAGTTTATGTTTATAATTATGCTATTCCTGCTTTACGTGATTGCATGTTTTTCGATGTGATTTATCGCATTTTACGTATTTCGAGACTATGGTTTCTCCTATGCTTTGATGATAGTTTGGTAAGTGATTTTAAATGATTTGTGCGTATCATGTTTTAATGATGTTTTGATTATGATTTATGAGTATGATTTGGGATTTGAACGTGAAATTCGGACATAAGTCCTATTTCGATAAAATGTGATTTCAGATTGGTTTTGGAATTTGGATTCCGATTGATTCTGGACTTTCTGTGAATTACACATGGTTTTGGGTTTAAAGACCTGGTACTATTGTTGGATCTGGTTTTGGGTTTAAAGACCCGGTTAATTGATGACGGGGGAGGGCCCTTAATTGAGATATGTTGAGTTTAAAGACTCGGTTACTGTGATGTCCCCCGAGGCCTATTGATTGTGTTTGAGTTTAAAGACTCGTTGATATCCCGGGAAGGCCTGATATATGAGTTTAAAGACTCGGATAGATCCAGCAGATTTTATCCATTGATGTTACATTCGGTTTCACATGATTTTATAGTTGTCTTCTGTAACGGTTTTCCATACGGTTCATATAAGTGTTTCCAGATACTTAGTTATGCATGCGTGTTTTGAAAATGGAGGGTGAACCCCGATTTCATTAAAAATGTTTTCCATAACCATTTGTTTTAGTCCACTCACACTTTTCTGTTTTAATACCCTCCAGGTCGTGGTACGAGTTTTGGGGGATAACGCCGAGGCAGAGGCAGAGGCATAAAGTTTTCCCGTTGCAGGTGTAGTTAGCTCACAGAGTAGGGTTTTATCCTTATCTTGTATTGTAACTATGCTCTGTGATACTGTTGACTTGTTGTACAGTTGGTTGTATCGTACGTTCTCCCTGGTCTGACAATGTATGTTGTGTAATTGTTGTGTTTATTTTGGGTCGTTTGTATTCGGTTGTCAGACGGGAGCAGGATTCTTCCTGATTATCGAGGCGATAATCGGGGTGGGTCCTGTCACATTACTGAGGCTTGGGCCATTCTTTCTGGAGTTATTTTTGCCCGGGAACACGGGCTCCGGGATGTCATTGTGGAGTCGAACTCTCAGATGTCATTGTGGAGTCGAACTCTCAAACTCTAATCAAGTGTATCTCTGGTAGTATTGATCGTGGTAATTGGGAAGTTTTCCCCATCATCTCTCAGCTCCGTACCCATCGTACCCATTTTGAGCGTATCTGTTTTATGTGGACTCACCTGAGCACAAATAAGGTAGCTGACACCTTAGCCACTCAAGATCGACAGAGAATGTGCAAGGAAATCTAGATCGACTACCCTCCATTCTCTTTAGTGTTTGTTTTAAACAATGATGGACTACCATGTCCCCCTAGTTAAGTTTCTTTTTCTTTTGGGGCCACGTGTGGACGTTTTATGGTATGTCATGCTTCTTTATTCCAAATTCCTTCCAGATTTATCTCTTGTGATTTTTTCTCTTCTGAATGATTATTCACTTTTTGATAAAAAAAAAATAAGGGCTAGAGCCTAATGTAAATATATAGTTGTGGCCTATGGGAGTTTTACTTTGATTTACAACCTATATACATTAATTTGAAATTCTATTTATCGCTATATCTATACTATGATATGTGGAAACTTCAGATTTTTCTAAAATATATGTTTGTAGGAACTACAGTACTTCAATTTTTATTTATTTTCTTTAAAGCAGGATGAAGTAAATTTGAAAAAGTATTGAATGAACATGTGCATTTCACACATATATATAGTAGCTGAAGACATAGTAATAGTATTAGGCTAGTAGCCAACCGGACAAGATATGATGAATGAGTAGTCAACAAAAGCAAGTGTTGTATTCGTAGTGAGCATCTTTAATTACTTCAGATCCCAGTGCACATATATTTTTCTTATTTTTCTAAATGAGAATCGCATCAGGCTTCAAAAACAACAAAAATAGAAGCAAGTATTATGAATTATTTGAGATCTGTTCATACTGATGATGCTCACAACTTAGAAGTCACATCACATGCATGTACAAATACTCTAACCTTTACAAAACAGCTCCATTTTGCATTATTTGGGATCATCGTCGTCTAGTTTTTAATTACATATTCAAGTATTATGACATTTTAATTGTGGCATACAATTTCAAGTCACATGGGTATAAATACACTACATTTTTATTAGGAGTGAGTACGATATGCTTCAATACAGATATTGACAATATCAAAATTCAAATCGTTAAAATATTAACAATTCGATATGGTTTGAATTTTTTAAAATTAGACATAAAGCCGTTTCAATACTAACAGTTTGATTTGGATCAATGACGATTTGAAATCGTTTAAACATAAAAAAGTAAGAATACAAAATTGGATCTCTATTAATACAATTTGGAACAAACAACACTAACCAATATATATATATATATATATATATATATATAACACGACAACAAAGATCTAAAGGCTCTGTTTTTTCATTATTGTTGTTAGTTGATGCTAATACTTTAGGGATATACAAGATAAGTTGTAAGACAATCTTTATCTGTAACAACATGTTGGACGCAACTTTATCCTTCAAATAACTTGATGTTAATGCTAATGAAATATATAAATCACATAAACTCTTTTTTTATTATTACTATTCGTTTTTTTGTTTATTTTACATACTGTATATTTTCTTATGTTTAAATTTGTATTAATAAAAGAATTAAAAATTAATATATTTGTTAACTGTTTGGTTTGGATTTAACGGAAACTCAAACTGTTATTAATAGAGCGGTTTGAATTCTCAAACTATTTCACTTTTATCTAATCAAAATTAAATCGTTAAATAAATAATAGTTTAAAACGGATTCGTGCACCTTCTGAAGAGTAACCGGATACACTGCTGCAGCATGCATAAAAAATGGGGTTCCTGCGTGAGACAAAAGTACCGAAAAAAAAATTAAAATCTATCATTGCACAATCACGCGATGTGCATTCCCGTACCCAAGAATATTTCTTCGAGGGGCATAGGGTATCCAAAGTTGTCACAGCCAGGGTGACAATAGCCTTATGCAGAATATGGCAGAGAAGGGAATTATATTGGAAGTTTTGGCTGTCATCTGGTGGCGGTGGTTAGGGTTTCAAATCAATGCTTATGACATTTAGTGTATGATGATGACCAAGCACCCATCTGAAACACAGTAACATTATTGGGTCCATTTTTCCAGTTGAAAAAAAAATTATAGAATACAAATTACAAAATACAAAATTAAAATGGACCCAGTAATCTTACTGTGTTTCAGATGGGTGCTTGGTCATCATCACACACAAAATGTCATAATGTATCCAGCTAATCTAAGGTAGATTGTTGTTTCATAATAATAGGACGATATACGTCTAAAAATATATGACATAATTAATGTAATAAAACCCTAATTTTTATAGGGATTCGCTAGTAAAAATTGTATATCAGGCCTACATGCATGGAGACATCACTCACAAAATCAATAGACATAGATTGTGACTAGTCATGCTGAGAACAGTAACTGGAATTCAAACAATTCACAACACTATCTTACACGCTCCCTGCAAGGACAATTCACAACAGTGACACTATATGCACTCAGGAGCTCCATCAATGTAGGTAGCTCTGTGCTAGTTCTAAGTGAGATGGTGTGCAAAAACAACAAGAATTCTAAATCATACATATCAGCTGAATGAAAAAGTATACGAAAAAAATTAGAGAGATTTAATGCAGATCAACAACCAAATAATAATCAAAGTACACACAATGATTGATACCCATAAATCTTCTTCAAGGTAAAAACTGGGGGTCGATCCGCTGACCAATCAATCCACTAAGTCTCGTATTCAATCTCTAAGAACTAAAACTAGATGCAGTTTTATCTTGTGCAATATTATACTTCTTCATGATGATCCTCACGAGGTCAACAAATTAATGGCAACGACTCAACAACAGTCCTCGACTAGCAGTGTCCTTACTCTTCATCGACTTGGCACCCTAATGACCCAAATGTATGAACGGAAATCGGGATGATAAATTTCAATCCAAGTTCATCAAGTCATGATACTTGATGAACCTAGAAGGGAGGCTTCAATGAAAAATAATAATTTGGGGATGAAATCAAAATATGACTCAATCTGAGCTCTTCAAGACATCAACCTTGAAGAAGACAGATGAATTCAAAAACCCAAATATTGACCCAAAACCAAGTTTCAGAAATCAAAATCAGATTTTCAAGATGACACATTAAAGCAAAAATAGCTTTCTAAAAACCCATTTTTACACAGTGATCTTCTCACAAAACTCAGTTTTGGAAAACTACTATAGAACCCAGAAATCGCATCAATGCCCATTGAGAGCTCGACCAGAAATTTGAGCTCACCATGGAGAACTCTGCTTGAACCTTGAAGCTTTCTGCTAGAATAAAATCCATACACCCACAGCGTGAATGAACATTCACAATGGTCTGTATTCCCAAAACTGTTAATAAAACTCAAAACGCACACTCTGACAATTGGTGCCAAAACTGTGACATAAAAATCCTTGGTTAAAAAGAAACTCGATCACTCAGTGAAAATACTTTATTAATAGCTGATGACAGTAAGAACTTACAAAAGATGGCTAGTCATCCAGCGTTAAACACTTTTAACTAGGGGTGGGCACGGTTCGGTATGGTACAAAATTGATCGATACCAGAACCATACCATTTAATTTTAATCGGTACGGTACGGTTCGGTATTCAATATTTTGAAAGTGAAACCAGATCGTACCGTACCAATTAAGTTCGGTACGGTTTCGGTATGGTTTCGGTTTTGAGCCAAAAAAAATTTTGTCATTATAAAGCAAGGAAAATACTAAAGAAAAAGGAAAACTACATTTATGAAGGACTTAATTTTCAAATATGTATTGAAGAAGTTGTACTAAGGTGAAGATATCAACTCTTAGAAGCTAAATTAAGACATGTATGGTCATATCAACTCTTGAAGAAGGCCTAATAAACCAATAAGAAATAAATTTAATTATTTAAAAAAAAAAATTCTAATTCGGTACGGTATCGGTACGGGACGGTTTTTTAAAATATCGATACCGAAACCGTACCGAATTATATCGGTACGGTTTCGGTACCGTACCAATCATACAACGGTTTTACTATTCGGTTTTTTTCCGGTATGGTTTGATCTGAAACGGTACGGTTTCGGTATTTTGGTTCCATGTGCCCAGCCCTACTTTTAACTGATGCATAAATATGCTTATGAAGTGTAAATACTTTCATTATCACACTTTCAACCATCTTCAAAATAAAACACCATCTTCAAAATAAAACACCATCATGACCTAAATATCCTCGCTTTCTAGGTTGAGCTAAGGTACATGGTAAGAAAGTTTATAATAATAAATAAAGTCATTTAAAGAGACATGCCTAATACAAAAAACTAATAAAATGCACATATATCCACTACGAAAATCAGAAGATGTATACGCAATTGATTACTCAAAAACGAGTTAAAAACATACTGAACCTGAGAACATCTGAATCACTGGGTCAACCTGTTGTGGTTATAATAAAACCCTAATTAATTTTCATCTTACTTTTCTTTCTTTTTTGGTAAATACGACGAGGTTTTCCCACATCCGAATGGTGGGCTTGATTCCTGCTCAGAATGTGACTTGCTCGTGGCCTCAAAGTGCTCTCTTAGTGAGTTTCGAACTTCTATTAGTTATACACTAGATTATCTTTATTTTCAGTAAACCACTTAAGTAAAATTTTAATGGGACTACATTTTGCCCATATATTTTCATCTTTTTTTCCCAATATCAATTTCCTTCAAACAAAGAAAAAAGAAATATAACTGATTTTTGGATGAGGACTTTGCTTACTTTTCAGCAGTTACCAGTTCCAGGCAATTAGCATCATTATGGCATGATACATTTCCCTTATTAGTTCCACAATGTGCAAAATAGCTTTCACTTAAATTAAAACGTAATGTATTAAGTCCTTAAGGTATGAGGAGGTAAATAGCTAGGTAATGGTAATGATGATCATTCCCTGCCAATAAATTACTTAGAAAATGGAGTATTCCCAAACAAATACAAGCATGTGTCTGTATATATATATATATATATATATATGTTTCATAAACAGCTAGCTGCTGTTGGAATCGACCCACCATGATTCATTGAAATCCCATTTATTATTAATTATTGAATTAGGATGAAAGGATTATAAATTCATCTGCTTATAAGTACAAATCATCATCATTATATATAGTCCACTTGAATATTTGATTACAACTCAATTATGCATATGAAATTCAAGCAAAACAAAGTTATGGGGCATAAGAACAAGTTCACACATTCCTTGGCTCACTATACCTGGCCTATCACAATGTTTTAATAAAGTTCCCTTTGTTATATATTTTTAAAGTTTTTCTTACACACATAAGTTAGTATCATTCTTTATAGGGTATCTCAACTTTATCTTTCCTCAATTCATCATTTATTCATCTATGATATATCAAACATAAAATCTTAAAAATAGAATAATTATCAAAGTAGGTAAAATGTTTTAGTATATATAAATTGTGATTGAAGGCATGAAGTAAGATTGTAATGGATTAGCTAACATTGTCCACCAAATATGCCCCAAACTGTTTTAAGAAAACAGAAAATTAGGGGAAATGAGAAATTCAATTTTTTGAGGTTGGTGTGGTTGACACTTTAAAAAATTTGAGTGTTATGGTTCCTTGTCCACTCCTTCAAGTCATGTTCAATAATACTAGCCAAGCAAAACCACATCTAGCTTTTCCCTCACTCTCTTCAATTACTCAGTGTCACGTAACCAACATGAATGACAGAGACATGAAAGGGAAAGGCTCATCTTTCCCTTTGTTTCTTGCTGTACTCCTCTTCAAAGACAAGCTTGCAAAACAGGAAAACCAAGCTAGACTTCTCAACCACTCCCTCACCTCTCATTTTTTTCTCTCAATAATACAATAATTTGTGATATAAGTAATTGAGAGTATCAACTTACTTCAAAACTCTCATATCCCCATATTCTAACATAAAGAATGACTCTTGCTACATTATTGGATTGACAATAAGAATTGTTAGTTCATTATTGTTTAATAGGATAATATATACAATCTCCAAAGGCATTCAAAAATGAACTAGTTAGTATCATAATATGAAATTAATCCCTCGTTAGCTAAATACATAGTTGAACATATTACCTTAAGTAACATGACATATGTTTATAATAGTATTTGAATGGTGAATGATTTTTAATTAGAAATGATCTTTAAATAAAATTACGCATAAATATTACTATGTGAAATAAGATAAATAAACTTTAATTTAATTTCTTGAAAAATATAACAAGGCGATGATTAGCAAAATCTCTAAACACTTTAAAAACATGCTATTCTTCCCTCTTTTATACAAACTTAGAAGCAATTCATATGGCAATCCATATTGAAAGTAAAAATTCGATAACTAAGATGCTTGCAATGTTGTAGGGAATGTCCAAACTAATTGCTATAGAGCTGGAATGTTCCAATATAATAACTCAATTCCTAAATCACTACTTATGGGCAACCATGTTTGAGCAAAAGAAGAAATGTTCGATGTAGATAGTAGATTGCGGGTCGGGGGAAGAAAGACGGGAACACCTTATTCATCGTCGTCATCATTCGAGGTCGAGGGTGAGAAACGTAAGTTTGATACGTTTTGTGTCGGCAATGTTACGTGGGATCCACATTCTCAAAAACAATCTAAAAGCGCTTATTCACCTTACCTCCTCCCACACTTCCCCATGTGCTGCTCATCTTCTTCTATCACCTCCTGCTTCCAGACTTGGCAGTTCTCTCTCTCTCTCTCTCTCTCTCTCTCTCTCTCTCTCTCACAGGTGAATCAAAACATCCTCACCCTAATGTCCAAGCTCACATTTTGAATCTCTAAACCTCTGCATCAATGGATTCCAGGGCTCATCTTGATCATGTTCTGTTCCAGCTCACTCCAACAAGAACAAGGTAAAGATACATACTTTTGATATAGTTCATGATGCTCTTGCAATCAAACGATAATTTTTTTCCGGGTTTCTGCTACAATTGAGTTTTGTTTCATTCATTTGTGTTAAAGATGTGAACTTGTGATATTTGGAGCTGGTGGTGGAAACGAGAAATTGGCTTCTGGGCTTCTGGAACCATTTCTTGCACACTTGAAATGTGCCAAAGATCAAATTTCTAAAGGAGGCTACTCTATCATTCTTCGTCCTTCGGGCCCGGGAGCCTCCTGGTTCACCAAAGCCACTTTGCAGAGGTAATAATTATGTAGGCATTTTATGTCTTTGCTTGAAATTGGTTCTCCAGGCCTTATCTTAGTAAAGGTTGAACATTCTGTGTTCTAACTTCAAGGGTTGCTACCATTGTAACATAATTGAGCGAAATTTTGTAAATTTGGTAACCAAGTTTGGATCTGGGTTTGGAGTTTAGACCCATGAATTTAGATTTCCAAGAAGAATTGATAAGGGGACGGTCCATACACTTGAGGAGCTATTGTCGACCAATCCTCTATTTATATGAAGAGAGGCAGAGAAAGAAACTCTTATATCGTACCTGGTCATAATTGAGATAAGCAACAAATAACACTATTGTTAGAGAGGTCAGATTTTGTCGTGCTTAGATTGTGCAATAATTGTTCATTGTTGATAAACTGTGTGATCCGTGTCGTTTTATTGATGCATATGCAACAGGTTTGTGAGATTTGTTAGCACACCAGAAGTTCTTGAGAGATTTGCGACTATTGAGAGGGAGGTTTTGCAAATTGAAAATTCAATTCAATCGAGTGAATTAACTGAAGCAGAAGGTGCATTTTTGAGATGCTTTACCTTTTGTCTTTTTTACTTTAACCACAGTTGTGAAAAAGTATGTTCTAACTTTAGTACCCTAAAATGTGTCCACAGCTGATGGGTATCCAAATAAGTCAACTGCTCTCAAGGTATGCTCAGTTTGGCTTTTGTATGTGAACGAATAATGATGTTTTCTTTTGAAGCTCTTGCCATCATAAAAAATTGGTTTATTGTGTTTTGATGGTGCATTAGTCAAACATTGAATCCAGCGGAGCCGATGCTGCTGTGCCAGAAGAGAATTCCAAGTAAATTATCTTGATTATCAACTGCTCATATGTGATTATTATACATGCTGCGTTACAACTTTACTATTTCATGCATTGAGTATTCAGCTACTGGTGTTGAACAGGATTCGTCTTCAACGTGTTTTGGAAACCCGGAAGGTAGTACTGTGCAAAGAGCAAGCAATGGCTTATGCTCGTGCTTTAGTTGCTGGATTTGAACTGAGCTACATAGACGATCTTATATCTTTTGCTGATACTTTTGGAGCTTCACGTTTAAGGTACAAGAAGTTGACATGTTGTTTGGATGTTCGGTGACTGCATATCTTTGTTAAAAGATGAAATCTATTTTGTTTGTTTTTTTTTTTTCAGGGAAGCATGTATTACGTTTGTAAATCTGTACAAGCAAAAGAACGAAGACAGATTTTGGATGGAAGAAATTGCAAGAATGCAGGCATGTGGTCAGCCAGAACTGCCATACTTGGGAACATCAGGAATCATTCTTGCTGGAGAAGATAACGACCCCAGTCAGAATTTCATGATAAATGTGAACCAGAGCACTCTATCTCTTGGGAAAAATGGCTCACTAGACACATCCATATCTGAATCAACAAGTCATGGAAGTCTTGACGTGAACCAAGGTACAGTTACCATCCATCAGTCTTTCCACTTTCTACCTATATTTTGATTGTGATCTACTTTGCCCAAAAATTTCTTTTCCAAAATTATATTAGATAACTCGTATTGATATGGCTCTAAAATTACAACCAACAGATACTGCTATGATTATCTTCATTTTCGTTTCACATCTGTACGAACTTATGAGAGAACCCATGTTCAAGCAACTACAGTATGATAAATTGGTCAACAATGTAAGAAAAACTGAGCTTATATGTCCAATACCATCTGTTCGTGTTTTGTGCAGAGAATAGCTTACCAACATTGGATAACATGTCATCTATGGATGGGAAAGCTCAAGTACCTAACCCATGGACAAACCATCTTCCTCAGTACATGCGCAATATTCAAGGTCCGATTTATCCACAAATGCACCCCTATCAAGGTTATCCTTTCCCTGTTATGCAGGTTCCACCATATTATCCTGGAAATATGAAATGGCCACTAAATGGGGAAGAATCCGGCCCTACATTTGACCGGGAATCTCATGGTCGTAGGAGCCATAAATCACGTCGGAACGAAAAGAAACATTCTCATGAGAAAGTACTGGAAACTTCAGAACAAGATGGATCCAGTGATAACACCGGCTCTAGCTATGAGAGTGAATCTGAAGATGATATGAAGCATAGGAAAAAGCATGGGAGGAAGTCCTCGAGAAAGGTTGTTATCCGCAATATTAATTACATAACCTCCAAAAGGGATGGAGAAACAGGAAGTGTGTCTGAGGGAAATTCTTCCGACGAGGATGGATTCATTGATGGGAAATCCATTAAACAGCAGGTAGAGGATGCTGTTGGTTCGTTTGAGAAGAGACATAGATCAACCTCGCATCGTCAAAAAAAACAAGGTGGTCTTGATCAAGCAAGTAAGAATGAAGTAGCAAATAGTTATGATGGAGAAAAACAAAATGACAACTGGAATGCTTTCCAAGACCTTCTCTTGAGGGACAAAGATTCAAGTTCCTTCGGAACAGATCCACACAATGCTCAAGTTCAGGACTATTTTTCAAGTAAGATCTCTGGTGAAGGAAGATCATTTGCATTTAACCAGGAACAGGAGAAAGTGGCAAAGCCACGAGCAGATACAAGTGAATTTTTTGTGGTGGCAGAGAGGGATTCTGGTAATGAGAGTAATGCACATGTTCAATACTTCCAAGGTGATGAGAATGTTGCACGGATTACCAAGAAAAAAGATAACACATATGAGGATGTTTTATTTTCCCGGAAAAATGAAGAATCAGGGAAGAATTCCCGTGATATTGTGTCTGATTGTGCCGATGATCTTTACATCACAAAATGTCCTAATGACGGGGATTGGTTCATCGGAAACCAAACAGATAAATCAGAAAATCGGGATGCAAACAATGATCTGAAACTGTTTGATGGTGTTTATGCTTCAGCAACTGAAGTTATTCACGGTGAGAATAAGAGAGATGGTCTAATGGATGACTCTTTCATGGTTCGAGACCGATCAATGGTTGATCAATCTGATTCTCAGTTCAGGACAGATATGAGCATTGTGCCAGATATTATTGGAGCTACCCAATATGAATATGGCATTCAAGAAGTTTCATCAAATGATAAACCTGAAGCCTTCAGTGTCGTTCAGGAACCGGATGACCTTTACATGATGCTTGACCGTGGTTCAGCTGTGGAGCATGCTGTGGCACCATGGACTCCTGAGATGGATTATGAAAGTAATGCTGCTACATTTGAGGCCACAAAAAAGAATCCTGCCATTGAAGCAACTGATTGTGTTGAAGTTAAGCAGCCTTCCAATGGTAAGGGAAGTGGAACTCCTGGAGAAAAAGTCCGAACCAAAGAAGCAAGGTCTAAAGTCGGGAATGCAAATTTGGGGAAGAGCAAATCTGATATCATGTCAAGAAACTGGAAACCTGCTTCTGTAAGCAAAAGCACAGTCCATAAGAGCAAATTTGAAAAGGTATGTGATCAACATTTATGGTTTAACTACTAAGTAGTTGTATAAATTAATGTGCGAGGAACAAGCCAGAGTGGCATAATCTGTCGCACCACCATGAAATAGTTTCATACACCAATCTGTGTTTTTGTTCATATCATGATTATTTTTAAAGATTTTATACTCATTTCATTTTGATTTTTCCTAATTTCTCTTGAAAATGCATTTGTTTTTTCCTCTTTCCTTGAATTTATTAGAGATTGCAGTAATATATTGGACTTCTTGTTTTATTTCTTTCTTCCATTTTGGCTGGTTTTTATTCACTTTAATTTCCATATTTATTAGGAAGAAGAACAGAGAAAGAGAATGGAGGAGTTAGTGATTCAACGCCAGAAGAGAATTGCTGAAAGGAGTGGGTCGAATATGACAGCATCTAAGAAAGCCCCAGCGGAAAATAAAACTGCTAAAAGTTCCCTAAGAAGTATGAAGAATGAGAAGCTTAAAAGCCAATCTCCACCCCAAGAGTCAAAGAAAACGGATAAGCCTGTTCTCCGGAGTTCCACCCTTGAACGCCTTGCAACTGTGCGGGTAACTGAAAAGGTGCCAGCAGCTTTGCCAAATTTTGGTCAACCTAAAAAACAAAACATCAAGGCAAATGGCGTTGTTGGGACTGCCTCGTCACAGATTCAGAAGGCAGCTGGTGGTAAGGAAAAGAAACCAAGTCCAAACAAAACCAAGCCTACAGAAACGAAAGACAACCTGAAGAATTTGAAGCCAAAGCCATTAATTTCGTCTGTCTCTGATGTCCAGGAAAAGGTATGCAGAGAAGCCACTGAAGCACTGCCAATTGAGTCATCAGCTGCACCTGCAACTCCACCCACTAGTTCCATCAATCATATGAAAGAGACTAAGGAACTCAATGGTGCATCGCCTGTTGAAAACGGAGGGAAATTGATACTACAAAGAGAGGCCTTGGAGAACAGAAATTTGGATTTGTCCATCCCTTTTGAAGAAAATTGTGCACAACTCGTTCAGTTGACAAGTGACGCTGAAGAGTTGCCTCAGGAATCTCAAGTTCTCAGTGAAGAAAAAATAAATCATATTCCTGAAATGAGTGTACATCCTCATATTCCTGGATCACCTACCAAACCTTTGATTGTTTCTACCGTCAATAATGAAGAAAATGGTTCAATACCTAAGAATGTATTGGTCTCTTCTGAGATTTCTGAGATAGAAATCTCCACTCCACCAAGTAATGAAACACTTGCGGAACTCCACTCCCAGAAGAAATGGAACAGTGACGAAAACTCTCCTAAAGCTGCCAAAGGGTTCAAGAAGCTTCTATTATTTGGAAGGAAGAGCCGAAACTCCCCAGCCAGTTGATATTTTGAAGGATAAATCATTTTCCAGTAGCTTTCAAGTGCAGACTTTTGTAGTGGTTTGGGGGTTGTGCAAGTCCAACAAACCAACTGAAATAATGGAGCTGATGCGTGCCTCATGGCTGTCAAGTGAAATAATCTCTCGGCTGTTGTACACAATAAGGCCTAGGGTGTTGTCGTGTTGCCACACAAGGAGAGTACTGTAAGTTATGTATTTTTTGTATATTGTAGGAAGATAAGTAACAAAGCCATGTTTTTATTTTTTGCAACTTGTGGATTCGCATTGATGGATGTTGTGAGTTGTTTTCTGTATCTCTTGTAATCTTTTTATCAGAAGAGTTTGTATGTGTATCTTCGCACTTGTTTGGATGAGGAAGTATATAATTTTTGAGAGGTTTCAAAAATTAGTCCACTGAGCCTCAACGTGCTTAAAATTGAAGCCTTTAAATTAACATTTGAATAGGAACTGGTAGAAACAATTTGTATACTGTCATGATTCAATATTGTTGTCTGGGTTTGATTTGGACTAGATTTTTCAGAAGAGCGTAAGAGATACCAAATATATATATATATATATATATATATATATATAGTGTGACATATCAACAGTATGTGTTGCTTAGAACTTCTGCTTTAGTTTGTAATTAATCTCCTATCTCAGAATGTTAATGGAACCCTTTCAATCCAAAGATTTTAGGTTAAGTGCTATGCTTTGTAACAAAAAGATCACGAAATACTAACAAATGTCGCCAAGTAGAACATTTTGAGATTGTTCTGGTGAGATCACATAGCTGCAACCTCTTCCCAAAAGTGTCAGAAAGATGAAAAAGTCTTATGACGCCTATTCTCTGCCTTGACCCGGCGAAGTTTGGCCACCAGATCATCATAATCTGGAAGCTTGGGGTGGACATGGCTGGAGCAAGGGGAGCTTCCATTAGCTAGTTTATGTTCATTAACCAAAGCATACAACGAATGGGACGCCTATCCAAAATCCTCCGACCATCTTTGTGCCCAGAATCCCCCGGCAGGGAGAGATGGCCACATCGAATGTGCATGTTTTCATTGCTGGTATGATCTTGAGCCCCATTTCTCTTAGTTTTGGCTGAGGTAACTGAACCATCGGTACCATTTGAGTCCATTTGATAATGGGACGGAGTGGCCACTGAAAACTTACCCTTCGATAGAGAACAGACTATCCCTGTACTTTCTTTCTCTCTCTCTCTCTCTCATTTTGGAACTTGTATTTGTATCCCATCTTTCTGCTCAGGCTTGAAATCTTTGTCTGCAAAGCTATAATTCTGTGCCATTCACAATGAAACGAAATTAGCCTCAATAACAGGCTTGAAAAGTACCACTATCTATCAATTTTGAAATTTCAACAATGCACCTAAATAAAAACAAAGATCTAGCTAATTGCTTATGACAGGGTTTAGATCTCAAGCTTGTCTAAAACTTACTAAACATTAAGTTTACCCTCTTCCACTGCCAGTGAACCAAACACCCTCTTACCGCCCTCATAACTTTCTAAAAACTCATACAAGGTGAACAAGTGGAAAAAAAATACTAATAATAGGGTTTGGACTTGCAAGTAACACTTTGTTCCCTTAGGAGAAATCACGAAAAATTATGAAAATGTGATAATTTTACGTGATAATTTTAGACTTTATGAAAATGTGAAAAGCAGATATCGTACACGTGATAATTTTACTTAGCATAAACTTACCTGATGCGCTACTGCCGGACTATACTGGAGCGCCACCTGGACATCGCCCTCTTTCAAAATTTCGCTTAATCAATGTTGTTTCACTTCATCTGGAATCACACTTATGCATAGCTTCTCCTTCAACCGGGAGTTCACAAGATTCCCATGTTGTAATTCAACATTGACAATGTCAAAGCCCGAACCGAAATTCTCTTTGAAAAGACGACGCAACAAATGCAGCTCTGGCATTCCACCACATCTCGAAGCAGCAAATATCAAACTTGCCACTACTTCTCAGTTCTCGAGCGTCTGTCGCCAAATCTTTCATGCCCCTTGAGCAACAATTCAGAGTGTTTAATTAATGAACCAACGAAAAGAGACTTAAATGAACAATTACAGATGAACTGGAAAAATAGGTACTTGTTTTGGCATACAAGGGCAATGTTGGTGGTTATGTAATTGCAGAAATGGGCAATTTGATCATATGCACCCAATAGGGACTGGTCGTTGTGGAGTTTCTCAACCTAAACACAAGAAGAATAGATTAGCAGTAGGCTTTAATCCATTGAATTAGCAATCGATTCATTTAAGGGTAACCCTACCCTAGCTAAAGCTTGTAAGAAATGTGAGCTTGATTAAACTAACCACATGGACCTAAATATGGACCAACAACCTCAGTATATATTTTGAGAGGGAAATTAATTGCTTTGAATTCAAATTATGGCAATTACATGTTGAACTGCCTCAAAATCGATTTTGATAGGCCTGGCCGTTTTTTGAGGGTTCTCTATAAGTAAAGATCATGGTCCCTCTTCTTCAACATCTCTCCAATGCATGAAAACACTTATCCTATACCAAGTTAGAATTGATTCTGGTTGTGAGAAGAGATTTGCCAATCTCTTGCATCAGTAGGTTATGGGATCAGCAGGATTGGAAGATGGCTTTAATGACAAGTAAGCCTCGAACACTCTTATTTATGATCCTAATTAGTTTTTGATTGATGGAATGTGATTTAAGACATGATTGAAAGATTCTATGTTGTTCTATACTTGATTTACATGAAGGAAATCTAACAATTGGTATCAGAGCTAGCAATTGTGTCTTAAGTTCATTCTGATCTTGTTGTTTCTTCATTTTTCGAATTCTGTTTATTGTTGTTTCTGAATCCGATGTTTACCAATATAGTTGGTTGTTGTTCATACATAAATTTGATTTTAATATGATGCTTAAACACTGCAAGTCAAGATTGATTTCTGACAACGCTCTTGATCTATGTTCAAAAAAATTTCATAACTGTCATAAATGTCAAGACCATTTTAAAAATCGACTAAGGGTTACTTTCTTGATTCTCAATTGTTTTGAATTCCAATTTAGAATAAGGAATTGAAAGATAGAGATCAAGTATGTTTTTTACCCGTACCTGTCTTTTTCGATTATATTTTCAAATTTGAGATTTGAACAAACCATGATGTCTGGTTTTTTGTGTTGATGGGATAAATTTATGTAGAATGCCAAAGTGTTAAACAAAAAATGTACACCCTAGGCACAATTCGAGGAAACCAATATAGTGGATACTGAGAGTTAACAACTAGGGCAGATCCCAAAGGAATTGTCTTACTTGGTTTTCTGAGTGCTCCAGTGCATAGAGGGTCATGTATCATTTGTTCAAATAAGATGTTCACATCCAAAGTTGCTATAGTCTGTATTTGACAAGTCTTTTATGCCTTGCTATTCAAATATGAGATTCATGATGATAATTTAGAAGTCACTTACCCAAAGGTGTGATTGTTCTATAATTTTGGAAAGTGATAGAAGCTTTTTAAACACTTCATTATGAATGTCACCAACCCCATTGTTTTCCTTGTTATAGACATGAACATGTTGAATCTTGTCAACACTGAAAAGCTGAACGGGACAAACTTCAAGGATTGGAAACATAAATTGATGATGCATTTGAGAATGCTGCAGTTTGATATTGCATTTAAAATTCCAAAACCTACTGAACTAACTAACTTAAGCAGTAGGTATGACATGGATCTGTTGGAGAAATGGGAAAGGGCAAATCTTATCAAAAAATGGCAAATGGCTATAAGTGTGCTTGGGATAATTTATGACATTTATGGTCTTGGATCTGTTGCAGAAGCCATGAAAGACAAGCCTTATGCTTCACTGGTTGGGAGTTTGATGCATGCACAGGTTTGCACTCGACCTGATTTGGCTTTTGCTCTAAGTGTGCTTGGGAGATTTCAATCAAATCCTGGAATGGCTCACTGGAATGCTGCTAAGAAAGTGCTCAGGTATTTAAAAAGAACACAGTCGTATGTATTGACCTATCAACAAGTTGAAAACTTGGAATTGACAAGTTACACTGATGCTGATCTTGGAGGATGTCAACTAGTGGATATAAGTTTATGCTGGCAGGAGGAGCTGTCTCATGGAGAAGCAAGAAACAATCCACCAGGTCCACTTTCACCATGGAATCTAAGTACATGTTGCTTTGAGGAAACTAGACAAGCTGTGTGGATAAGAAACCTGATTATGAGCATGAAATTGGTTAGAAGCATTGAAAGACCTCTGGAGTTATGCTGTGACAACACTACACCAATCTTCTTTGCCAAGAACAACATGAGGTCTGAATCTTCGAGATTCATGGACATCAAGTATCTTGTAGTCCAAGACAAAGTAAGAGAATGGATTATTGTTATTGAACATCTAAGTACGTATAAGATGATTGTAGATCCTCTAACTAAGGCAATGCATGTCACTGCTTTCCATAGGCTTGTTGGTAAAATGGGCTTGTAGAGCTCACTTGATGTTTGAATGTGGGAATAAGCCACTTAGTGTTAGAATGTGGGAACAAACCACATTTCACTGCTATGAATCAGTGATGATGTTGTTAGATAAAAATATGTTTCTTGTGAATTTGACAGATTTCACTTATAAGTAATTTACTCAACGATGTAATGTTCTTATAAGATTCAGTGTGTCATCTAAATGATTGTTATTGTGTTGAGGAACCTTGTGTGTTCTAGGACCAACGAATTCGTGAGAAGATCATTCTGGTACCAAAGAACTTCACAAAACTAATTACCATTTTTTACAGCAAACATCATCTGTATGAGTCAAGTGTGATTTTGGAATGCTAGTGTGGATTGTCTTAATCTGTCATCCAAAGTTCCTTGATTCGATACACTGTGATCGTGCTTCAATAAGTGATTACTGAAATTTTCTGATATGAGTTCATAAGTGCACTGAGGTATATGTAGGTAGTTCAAACAAGCTCATGTGGAAAATTGTAAGAAATGTGAGCTTGATTAAACTAACCCTATGCACCTAAATATGGACCAGCAACTTTAGTATATATTTTGAGAGGGAAATTAATTGCTTTGAATTCAAATTATGGCAGTTATGTAACACCCCGGAAATTCGAGGATTTTAATATTGTAATTTAATGTGTGATTTGACGCTTTTACCCTTGTGATTGGTATGGCCAAATTGTTGACTTTTTGATTGGTGGGTTAAATGGACTTTGACCTATGACCGTGACGTAGTTCGGGATGTCACGAGTTCATAGACAGGTGGCACGTCCAATTCGGACGATCAGGGAAAAATTTATGACTATCGGAAGTTCAGGGGCATTACCGTAATTTGGACATTTTGGGGCGAAAAGGTTGACTTTTTGTTAGACAACTAATTTTCATGCGACTCAAGGACCGTTAGGTAGGTATCGATGTCCTGAGTCTGTAGACAGGCGGCACGCCGAAATCGGACTTCGTACGAGGAAGTTATGGTCAGAAACGTGAAATCGGGAGGTTCGTGTCTCGGTTTTCGTGTCGAATATTTTATTCTGAAATTTCTGATTGAAGGACACCTGGGGAGTGACAAGTGTCACTCACCCATTGGCTGGATTGGATCAAGCTCCACTAAGCATTTAAATAGGATTTAATCTGCCTTTTGATCTCAACCCTTCATCTCAAAACCCTCAGATTTCATCTCAGCCCTTGATCTCATTTCTGAGATTCAATCTGGGCCTTCCATCCATTTCCCTCCATTTCTATATATTTCTCACCCGACACCTTCACTCACTGCTCATTGATCCAACCCTTCAGCACTACACCTTGTCTCTGCGTCTGTGTGTTGCTGGACTCACGGGGAAGGACTGAGGCACGGCGGTGAGCGGCGGTGGACGGCGGCCAGGTAGGAAAACCGGAAAACCCGAAACGGTTTTAAAACTCAGATTTTGGTAACTCGAATTCCCACGTTTAGTTTTGTTTTCTACTAACCCTAATCGACTCTAGGGACTTATAGGAACCTTCTGGGCTCGAGTTCGTGACCGGAGGTGATCGGACGGTGGCTAAACGGCGACGGGAGAACCGGGACTGTGTATCGAGGTAAGTCTTCGATTGGGTCCTTGTTTCACGATTTTGATTCCATAGAACTATTTCTGGGATTGAGGCGAGTATGTAGGAACAAACCAGAGTGAAAATGATTGAGAATTGAACAAATGGTAACCGGGTCATGATCGCGGGTCTGATCGACCCGAATTGCAGAGATACGGGTCAACCCGTCTGAGGACAGAGGTGGTGACGTGGCACCCTATCAGACTGTCAGGTGACGTGGACCAACCATGAACCGACACGTGTCACATGTCAGTGCACAGTCGGCACTGACATGTCAGTGACGTGGCCAAGTCAGGGACTGCCACGTGTCACTGACATGTCAGTGACGTGGACCAGTGCTGTGCTGACACGTGGCACATATCAGATCTGACACGTGGCCTGACAGATCAGTGAGGTGGACCAATCGGGTTGACACGTGGCACCTGTCAGATGACGTCATGCTGACGTCAGCAGTGACGTGAGCGATGACGTCAGCATGGACTGTTCCTGCGTTGACCGGCGCATGGGGGCGCGTGTGAATAGTGTTTTTGGTGGGACCACCACCATTCTTTAGGTTTCGACGATTCGGATCCAATGGCGGTGGTTTCGGGTCGATCGGAGATCATTAAGTTGGTCAAAATGAGGTTTATTGCCTTGGGAAGCGCGTTCGGACGGCTTTTCTCGGCCGGTTTCAGCCTAGGATTTCATGGTTGAATGTTAGGGGTTTGTATTGACCTTTATGTATACTTTGTATATGACAGGGACTGTACAATTGTACCTGAACGAGGGTATACGTTCGGTTTTCAGCAGGATTGTACTGTGAGTGGGCCGTTTTCTTAAACCCTTGCGTGCATAAATGTTTTCTGGTTTATTATACGTATTCACATGCTAAAAACAAATAATGGTTTTGATAATATGGAAATTATGGTTATGGCACGTTTCACGGTATTTGGGCTTGAGACCCGTCTGATGAAACTTAATGATTGGTTCGGATTTTATCTATGTAAATATATGCTTTGCATGTGGATATCAATAAAATGTATTTGGTACTGCACTGTATAGATTCATCCATATGATACTGTCTCCTCCAGATGAGGTACCCCGGAGAGGTCACGGACGTCTAGAACGTCCAGCGTCTATGACGCTAAGCATCGGGGATGCTGTACCCGAACGGGGTTCGGGGATTGAACTCGGAATTGAGACCCGAGTGGCACGCGTAGCCTTGTGATTGTGACCTTATTGGACGTCAAGGACGTCAGACATCGGGGATGTCGGGATTGGAGTGTAACGACCCGTCCCAAATTCCATGATTAGATTAGTGACTAATCACGATTAGTGAGGCTAATCCGTGATTAGTAGAGCGAAATCGGACGAACGGTGCGAAATGACCGTTTTGCCCCTGATGGTGGCAAAACGTTGACTTTTTAATCGGGCGGTCAAATGGACTTTGACCGATGACCGTGACGTAGTTCGTGACGTCACGAGTCCATAGACAGGTGGCACGTTCAATTCCGACGTTCGAGGAAGAAGTTATGACGTTCGGAAGTTTAGGGGCATTTTGGTAATTTGGGTGAATAGGGGGTCAAAAGTTGACTTTTTGACCGGGAGGTCCGATGGCCGAGGGCCGAAGACCGTTACGTAGATAAGGACGATACGAATCCATAGGCAGGCGGCACACTGAAATCGGACTTCGAACGGGAGAGTTATGGGTCACGGAAGTTCGATTTCACTATGCACGAACTTCGAGACGGGGACGATTTGGCGAAATCTGGTTGGGCAGATATTTTAGTGGGCCCCATGGATGAGTGACAAGTGTCACTCATCCCATTGCTTTGATCCCCCAAAATGTGGATCTATATAATTAATTAATATTATTTAATTATTTTTATAAACCAAACCCACCCACCATTTAATCTTAACCATCCATTCCAAATTCATTTTAAATCCTCACCCTCCATCTCTGTTTCCCTCATCTGATCACACTATCTCCCTCTCTCTTCTCTTCCACGGCATCACCTTCATCACTTCATCTTTTTCTTCATTTTCTCCCTTTTCCTTCACAAAACCGAAACAACCACACACCATCACCATTCCTTGCTTGGATGAGCTGAACATGATCGTGAAGTGGTGGAAAGATGTTTAGGATGGCAGGCCACGGCCAGCCACGGCGGAGGACACGGCGGGGAGAGAGAACCCGTGAGGTACGTTTTCCTCAAAATTTGGATTTTTAGTTTTAGGGGTTTTCGATGATTTCTAAAGATTAGGAATGGTTTCTAGGGACCCTAGGAGTCTATTAGGATTGTTTTCGAGGGCTGAGGTGATCTGTAACGGCCGTGAAGGGCGGAGGTAGTCACGGCCGCCATTGATGAACTTGGAAGGTATAGTTTTTGAGGGTGTTCTTAGTTGTTAGGGCCATGGATCTTTAGGTTAGGTTGAGAGGAGTAGAATGGGACAAACGGGAGGAAAAATGGTGGCCGGAGCAGGGAGAACCGGCCGGGTCAAGTCGCGGGTCACGGCGACTCGGTTGCAGGGTTCGAGTCGACCCGTCGAGCGGTTGAAGGTGGTGACGTGGCATGATGACGTGGCACCTGTCAGGTTGTCAGGTGACGTGGACCACTCATCAGCCGACACGTGTCACATGTCAGTGCACAGTCAGCACTGACATGTCAGTGACGTGGCCCAATCAGGGGCTGGCACGTGGCACTGACGTGGACCAGTGCCGTGATGACACGTGGCACATGTCAGACTGCCACGTGGCACTGATAGCACAGTGACGTGGACCAATGGGAGCATGACACGTGGCACCTGTCAGAGTCTGACATGTCAGACCTGACAGCTGTCAGATGACGTCAGCAGGTACTGTAGCAGGCGCGTGAAGCCCACGCGCAGCCACTTCAGGCGGCGCGTGAGGGCGCGTGGCAGGGAATCTGGGGAAGGTTCCAACATACGAAATCATCTATTCGATGTAACGAACATTTTGGGACTGGTTTCGTGTCGATCGGACACCGTCTCGAGATGTTTCGGGGCATCGGAAGGTTTAGGTTTGGGATTAAAAATAGTTAAAAATACGGGAAAATTACGGGGCTTCGGTAGGAGGTTAATTAAGAAGTTAGTAACCTTCTATTACGATTTGGACAGGTTTGGGAGTCCCGGTGACGGTGATCGGCTCGAGGAGCCGTATGGCACGCAAATCGAGGCGGCAGCTCGGACGGTCTGTGAGTGGACCTTGTTTTCTATATTGGTGCATGCATAAATGTTTATTATATGTTTTATTACTTGTTTGATGATGCCATGGGTGTATTTGTATGTGGTTACGTATAAGCACGTATTTCAAGGTTTCGGCCTTATACGGTGCTTATACGGGTCTGTATTTCTTTATTGATTTAAATGAACTGAATTTGGATTTCAAACTGATAAAATCGGGTATGAGACCCATTTGGTTTTGTCTCGGGCATATGACCTCAGATTCCGGGCACGGTGCCCAGTTGGTGTCCTATGTTCGGGTACGAGACCCAGTCACTTTACGGTTTTGATTTCAGGTCAGGGAACCTTAAATGGATTCCCAGGTTCATGACGGTTTATGGGAAACGGCATGAACCCTTGTTATGTTATCATGGTTCATGACGGTTTATGGGAACCGGCATGAACCCTTGTTGGTTATTACGGTACATGACGGTTTATGGGAACCGGCATGTTACCTGGTTATGTTATTACGGTACATGACGGTTTATGGGAACCGGCATGTTACCTGATTATGGATATTATGGATCATGACGGTTCAGGGGAACCGGTCATGAATGTTTATGTTATGTATATATATGTTCGTCTACCTTCCTTTACTTCTATTATCTCCTCCGGGGAGGGTCGTTGGCCTGGGTGGACCCCGGAGTAGTCACGGAGCACCGACTGAGTGGAGTCACCCCCCAGTTGGGTTCCTTACTCTCAGGAAGGCTATGATTATTATTACCTCGGGTAGGGTCAGTGGTCTACGGACATTGATCTTGACTTTGAGAAGACTCGGATTGAGACCTGGGTAGCATGCGCGTGGCTTTGGATACCGTGACAGGATTGGTTGTGTGACTTATATATATGTATGTGATGTATATATGATATATGATATGTGGTGTGTACAGGTGTACACAGGATTTGAGCAGTGGCTCGTGTACTTGGTTTCTTTATGGTTTGGGGCCGAGTCCTTTATGGATTTGGGCAGTGGCCCGTATGGTCGTTTTTATTGTGGTCCTTTCGACCTTAGTTTATATCTGCTTTGGGCTTAGTCCCACATATCGTTGTTTTGAATAAATGGTTTTCGAATGCAAGCATGCTTTTTAGTGGAGGGTACAAATGTCTTCCTTATTAAACGTTTTTAAAAACTTTTGTTTTGTCCACTCACAGTTTTTAATGTTTTGACTGCCCTTCAGGTTGACATCGGATGTGGACTGTAGCAGGGACCGAGATATCACATGCCTCCTCCGGATCCTGGCGTACTCTGATAGCCTGGGAGGGCAAAGGACGAAAATATCCCTTGTCTGACACTTCGTGTCAGACGGGAGCAGGGTCATCCCGCACTAATCCCGGGGGGATTGGGATGGGTCCTGTCAACGTGGTATCAGAGCGGGGTTGTCTCTATTCGAGCAACCGTGTAGCTCTTGGAGTATGTACGCAGGTCGAGGATGTGATATCTCAAGGGGCTGCAGTCCGTGGTCAACCTGATTGTCGGGGTGCTGGTACGATAGTTAGTAGGATTGGCAAGCCTTGGTTCGGCACTCGATGCCGGGGTTTCCATGGTTCTGTCAGGGTTGGCAGTGTGGAACCCTACGGAAGGCTTAACGTAGTATTACGTTAGAGTTTTGGATCGTGAGACGGTTAGTTGGGATCGAGGAATCCGAGTTGGATTGTTGGTAGGATTGGATTGACGTCTTTACGATGTCGGACCGCAGGGTCGGTCATATTGTTGATTTTACTGCTTTTCGCAGGTGGGTTCAGAGGAACTCTAGGTGTGATCGTGGAACCCTACCGTATGTGTATGGTTCGGAAATGGGAGTTGACGAGTGGTTTGACTTGGACGACTATTCGGATTTGGATTCGTTAGTCGGTCTAGTCATGTCAGCTTGTGTTGGGACTGCACTTCGCAGTCAGGGTTGTACGTATCGGTTAGACCGAGTTGGTTGTCGTGCTACTTCAGTTGTGGGTTGGTGCAACTAAGGTCGCGGGTGACCTGGTAGACGACATTGGGATAGTCGAGTTGCGACTGGTTGGAGTTTGGTTGGACAGGTTACCAGGGTTGGTACTTGTCGATGGAATCCCTGAGTGGGATACAGAGTAGTTGGTACGGGCGATTGATTCCGTTGGATACGGAGTCTGGATATAGCGATGTCTGGTAGTTAGGTCTGCACGAGTGTGGGGCAGGCGCTACTACCGAGAGTGGTTATAGTTACGATTGTTGGGGATCGGGGACGTTCGGGGAACGTTTTCCTTTTCTCGTATGAGTTGTTAGGGTGACTGTACCCAGAGTTGTTGGGTACGAGGGAGACAGAGTTTCTCCTATTCGAGCAGAGGTACGGGATCGTCGCTCGGTATGAGCGGAGATCCAGGGTGTCAGTTTTGCACACGGCGTGTTGATACTGACACTAGTTTTGGTGATAGTGCGTGGTGCTGGTACTAGCGCTGGTACACTAATTGATGGTGGTAGAGGATGTAGATGTTATTGATGTTGTTGGTTGCCACTAGTACACTAATCGTGTATTGGTTGGTGGACCCGTGATTGTCTTGGGTCATCAGGTGGAGTGAGTATATCGAAGTTAGGTGACTGAGATTTCTCATTTTCTACTTGGTGGCAGACGATGTTAGGTTACATGACGTGGTGAGTGCAGCGAGTGTTGTTTGCATTCACGTAGGATGGATTATTCGATCATTCTTGGTTTTCCACGGTGGAATGCCAAGGATCGATACGAGGTACTCAGTGAGAACCCACAGTCTCGGCGTGTCTCGTCGTTGACTAATCTGTTTAGATGTGGGAATTGGTTTAGGACATTGCGTATCGTTATGGATCTGGATCGTGGTCTTGATGATCCAGATAGGTGGAGAGTTTATCGCTCATACTTGGATGTTTGAGTGGAGCATGTTGGGACTGAACTTCTGTTCGAGGTAAATCCCATATGGCTTATTACTCGCCTGAGTAGTTTTCCGACGTGGTCGGATTTGGGTCAGCCCTGGATGGGTGAGTGTTGTGATTGGCTTCCCTATGAAGTCAATCAATAGTGTGGTCGTGATCGGTTGAACAGGTATTCGATAGGTTCGGATACGGTGCGTCTAGGTAGACGTGAACGAGATTTCAGGTTTTGGAATCAGATTTCTGGATGACGATTCAGGATTTGATTTTGGAACTTGAAAGAGGATTTCTGGATTTGGGTTTTGGAATCGGATTCTGGGTGACGATTCAGGATTTGATTCTGGAGCTTGACAGTGGATTTTCTTTTATGGATTTGGGTTCGGAATAGTTATTCCAAATGCTAGCTTACGGAATAATGATTTTGGATTCGAATTTGGACATGATTACGGATATGATTTCTGGATTTGGATTCGGGATTTCTTATGAAATTGCAGATTCGGATTCGGATTTGGAAATAGATAATGGGTTGGAGTTTCGATTTGTCTAGATCGGACAGATGAACTCCATAATTGAAACGTGATTGACTACAACCTAGGTGGTTGTAGGCTGATTGATGGGTAGCTATACGTACCTTGTTCATTGTTCGAGGTACGACACCGGGCAGACTTGGGATGTCTGGTGACGGTATATAGGAGATACCGGTGGTACGTTGGAGAGCGTGTTGGTAGTCGGCTTGGTTCCGATACCATTGGATTAGTCGGGGTCGTGAACTAGACATTGGATACTGTGCATTGGGTTATAGTATTTCTGATGGGTCTAGTTACACACAGATTGAGTGAAAGGTTGTGTGGGTAAGTGTTTACTCCTGGTTGGGTCCGTTGGTGGTTAGTGTAACCACGAGTGAGTATAGTGTCAGTTTTCGACTGACGACTGTCAAGTGGTGACGGTCTGTCGGAGGTGTCAGCGTGGATCGTTGAGTGAGGTCTGATGGCTCCCAGTGGGAGCAGACGTCAGGATAGATTAGTGATTGAGAAGGGAACCGTCTAGTTGGTTGTGTCAACGAAACGGTAGATTTGACAAGTAGTGTCAATTCAGAACGCATGACTACTGTCATTCGACGTGGTCGAACGTAGTCGATACGATATGGATGTTAGCGGTACGTCTGGTTGCAGACGAGTATTATTCTGGTTAGTGGGTGTACTAGTGTACACGTGTCAAGATAGTTGGAGTTTCGAGAACGAAACAAATTAAGGAGGGAAGAACGGTTAGATTAGGTCGGTTGGAATTTCGAGGACGAAATTAATTAAGGAGGGAAGGTTGTAACGACCCGTCCCAAATTCCATGATTAGATTAGTGACTAATCACGATTAGTGAGGCTAATCCGTGATTAGTAGAGTGAAATCGGACGAACGGTGCGAAATGACCGTTTTGCCCCTGATGGTGGCAAAACGTTGACTTTTTAATCGGGCGGTCAAATGGACTTTGACCGATGACCGTGACGTAGTTCGTGACATCACGAGTTCATAGACAGGTGGCACGTTCAATTCCGACGTTCGAGGAAGAAGTTATGATGTTCGGAAGTTTAGGGGCATTTTGGTAATTTGGGTGAATAGGGGGTCAAAAGTTGACTTTTTGACCGGGAGGTCCGATGGCCGAGGGCCGAAGACCGTTACGTAGATAAGGACGATACGAATCCATAGGCAGGCGGCACACTGAAATCGGACTTCGAACGGGAGAGTTATGGGTCACGGAAGTTCGATTTCACTATGAACGAACTTCGAGACGGGGACGATTTGGCGAAATCTGGTTGGGCAGATATTTTAGTGGGCCCCATGGATGAGTGACAAGTGTCACTCATCCCATTGCTTTGATCCCCCAAAATGTGGATCTATATAATTAATTAATATTATTTAATTATTTTTATAAACCAAACCCACCCACCATTTAATCTTAACCATCCATTCCAAATTCATTTTAAATCCTCACCCTCCATCTCTGTTTCCCTCATCTGATCACACTATCTCCCTCTCTCTTCTCTTCCACGGCATCACCTTCATCACTTCATCTTTTTCTTCATTTTCTCCCTTTTCCTTCACAAAACCGAAACAACCACACACCATCACCATTCCTTGCTTGGATGAGCTGAACATGATCGTGAAGTGGTGGAAAGATGTTTAGGATGGCAGGCCACGGCCAGCCACGGCGGAGGACACGGCGGGGAGAGAGAACCCGTGAGGTACGTTTTCCTCAAAATTTGGATTTTTAGTTTTAGGGGTTTTCGATGATTTCTAAAGATTAGGAATGGTTTCTAGGGACCCTAGGAGTCTATTAGGATTGTTTTCGAGGGCTGAGGTGATCTGTAACGGCCGTGAAGGGCGGAGGTAGTCATGGCCGCCATTGATGAACTTGGAAGGTATAGTTTTTGAGGGTGTTCTTAGTTGTTAGGGCCATGGATCTTTAGGTTAGGTTGAGAGGAGTAGAATGGGACAAACGGGAGGAAAAATGGTGGCCGGAGCAGGGAGAACCGGCCGGGTCAAGTCGCGGGTCACGGCGACCCGGTTGCAGGGTTCGGGTCGACCCGTCGAGCGGTTGAAGGTGGTGACGTGGCATGATGACGTGGCACCTGTCAGGTTGTCAGGTGACGTGGACCACTCATCAGCCAACACGTGTCACATGTCAGTGCACAGTCAGCACTGACATGTCAGTGATGTGGCCCAATCAGGGGCTGACACGTGGCACTGACGTGGACCAGTGTCGTGATGACACGTGGCACATGTCAGACTGCCACGTGGCACTGATGCACAGTGACGTGGACCAATGGGAGCATGACACGTGGCACCTGTCAGAGTCTGACATGTCAGACCTGACAGCTGTCAGATGACGTCAGCGATGACGTCAGCAGGTACTGTAGCAGGCGCGTGAAGCCCACGCGCAGCCACTTCAGGCGACGCGTGAGGGCGCGTGGAAGGGAATCTGGGGAAGGTTCCAACATACGAAATCATCTATTCGATGTAACGAACATTTTGGGACTGGTTTCGTGTCGATCGGACACCGTCTCGAGATGTTTCGGGGCATCGGAAGGTTTAGGTTCGGGATTAAAAATAGTTAAAAATACGGGAAAATTACGGGGCTTTGGTAGGAGGTTAATTAAGTAGTTAGTAACCTTCTATTACGATTTGGACAGGTTTGGGAGTCCCGGTGATGGTGATCGGCTCGAGGAGCCGTATGGCACGCAAATCGAGGCGGCAGCTCGGACGGTCTGTGAGTGGACCTTGTTTTCTAAATTGGTGCATGCATAAATGTTTATTATATGTTTTATTACTTGTTTGATGATGCCATGGGTGCATTTGTATGTGGTTACGTATAAGCACGTATTTCGAGGTTTCGGCCTTATACGGTGCTTATACGGGTCTGTATTTCTTTATTGATTTAAATGAACTGAATTTGGATTTCAAACTGATAAACTCGGGTATGAGACCCATTTGGTTTTGTCTCGGGCATATGACCTCAGATTCCGGGCACGGTGCCCAGTTGGTGTCCTATGTTCGGGTACGAGACCCAGTCACTTTACGGTTTTGATTTCAGGTCAGGGAACCTTAAATGGATTCCCAGGTTCATGACGGTTTATGGGAAACGGCATGAACCCTTGTTATGTTATCATGGTTCATGACGGTTTATGGGAACCGGCATGAACCCTTGTTGGTTATTACGGTACATGACGGTTTATGGGAACCGGCATGTTACCTGGTTATGTTATTACGGTACATGACGGTTTATGGGAACCGGCATGTTACCTGATTATGGATATTATGGATCATGACGGTTCAGGGGAACCGGTCATGAATGTTTATGTTATGTATATATATGTTCGTCTACCTTCCTTTACTTCTATTATCTCCTCCGGGGAGGGTCGTTGGCCTGGGTGGACCCCGGAGTAGTCACGGAGCACCGACTGAGTGGAGTCACCCCCCAGTTGGGTTCCTTACTCTCAGGAAGGCTATGATTATTATTACCTCGGGTAGGGTCAGTGGTCTACGGACATTGATCTTGACTTTGAGAAGACTCGGATTGAGACCTGGGTAGCATGCGCGTGGCTTTGGATACCGTGACAGGATTGGTTGTGTGACTTATATATATGTATGTGATGTATATATGATATATGATATGTGGTGTGTACAGGTGTACACAGGATTTGAGCAGTGGCTCGTGTACTTGGTTTCTTTATGGTTTGGGGCCGAGTCCTTTAT
Organism: Prinsepia uniflora; assembly: GCA_032719365.1. Taxonomy (NCBI): domain Eukaryota; kingdom Viridiplantae; phylum Streptophyta; class Magnoliopsida; order Rosales; family Rosaceae; genus Prinsepia; species Prinsepia uniflora. The sequence goes on from CM064866.1 coordinate 40,921,476, forward strand.
GGATTTGGGCAGTGGCCCGTATGGTCGTTTTTATTGTGGTCCTTTCGACCTTAGTTTATATCTGCTTTGGGCTTAGTCCCACATATCGTTGTTTTGAATAAATGGTTTTCGAATGCAAGCATGCTTTTTAGTGGAGGGTACAAATGTCTTCCTTATTAAACGTTTTTAAAAACTTTTGTTTTGTCCACTCACAGTTTTTAATGTTTTGACTGCCCTTCAGGTTGACATCGGATGTGGACTGTAGCAGGGACCGAGATATCACATGCCTCCTCCGGATCCTGGCGTACTCTGATAGCCCGGGAGGGCAAAGGACGAAAATATCCCTTGTCTGACACTTCGTGTCAGACGGGAGCAGGGTCATCCCGCACTAATCCCGGGGGGATTGGGATGGGTCCTGTCATGGAGTGTATAGTGCAGTGGCTAAAATTATACTTATGGCTTTATTACATGCCTTATGATTCATGTTATATGATTTATGGTTTTAAATGATGATGCATGCATGTTTGGAAAACGGAGGGGTAAATTATATGTTTTACTTATCAAATGATTTTATAAACTTGAGTTTTGGTCCACTCACCCTTAATGTTTTGGTAACCCCTCCAGGTCATGATACTGAGGTAGAGGAGGAACTTGAGGCTGAGGCATAGATCTACTTCTGCGTACCTGAACCCCTGCTGGGTGGTTTACCCGCAAGTTTATGTTAGAGTCGTGCTCGCAACTTGTAATTTTGGATTTCCTCCTTTGTCTAACATCTGTTTAATACGGATTTGATGTATAACTTTAATTTGGTTATTTATGCATTTGATGTTTTGAGGTTAAAATTGGTATGAGTTTTGGGCACGGCACGGGAGCAAGGCACGTCCCCTTGTGGTCCCTGTGGGATCGGGGCGGGTCATGTCAGCTTGGTATCAGAGCACTAGGTTGTGGTCAGTACTAGGTTATGGTCAGCATGCTAGACTAGCGATTAGTACTAGTTACTTTTCGACTTTTAAGAATATTGTTATTTGATCTATGCCTCTTGACAGTTGGTTATGCCTCCTAGGAGAATCCCTCATATACGAACGGACGAGGATCTGGAAAGGGAGATGGAATGCGCGAGCATTGAAAGGGCTCAACGTTTGGGAGCCACTCCTTTCTGCGGGGGATCAAACCCCGAGGATGCTCATGATTGGATCACCAAATGGGAGAGGATCTTCTCGGTGATGCACTCCCCTCCGGGCGAACGAGTGACCTTGGCGGCCTTCTTACTGGAAGGAGGAGCCTACCAGTGGTGGCACAGACTTGAAATGTCTGGGTGGTCTGTCCATACCACTACTTGGGAAGCTTTCCGTTCCCAATTTCTGGACCAGTAGTACCCGCGATCATTTCGCGCGGCACGTGAGGCTGAATTCCTGCGGTTGGAGCAGGGGGATATGTCTGTTGCGGACTACGAGCAGACTTTCGAGAAACTATCCCGGTTCGCTGCATCATTCGTGAGCACGGAGGAGGACAAATGCCAAAGGTTCGAGCTTGGACTCCGAGGGGAGATCCGGGCAAGTGTGACTGCTGCTACTCATGCTTCTCTGAGAGATTTGGTCGACGCTGAGGTGCGTGTCGAGGCCAGTCTGGCGGCACACCAGACACGACAGCCTTTGGGCGAGGGGCGACGTTAGGATGGCCCACATCGTGGGTCATCGGGCCAGAAGAACAACAAGGGAGGAGGCTACAGGGGAGAACCCTCATCCTTCAAGGGTGGTGGCTGGTCAGGTCGACGTGGAGGCTCTCAGGGCAGAGGATTAGGATACAACTCTGGGCAGCGTTCATCTTGGAGCGGTGCTTCTAGTGGGCATTTGGACAGGCCAAGGCCAGTAACTTGTTTTGCTTGCGGTGAGGAGGGCCACTATGCCTGTGATTGCCCGCAGTTGCCCAAGAACAACGACGCTGGGGGCTCTAGTGTGGTGCAGAGCACGGCTTCCCACACTAATGGAGGTCGCGGTCAGGGAGGTGACCGTGGTGCTGGGCGTGGCGCACGCGGGCTCGGACGGAATGGAGGGCCTAGGGCTCAAGTGTTTGCAATGACCCAGCAGCAGGCGAGGACCGCCCCAGGCGTGGTTACAGGTACACTGCATATCTTAAACCTTCTTGTACGTGTATTGATGGATGCGGGGGCTACACATTCTTTTATTTCAAAGAGTTGTGCGGGTATGCTTGATTGTGTGGTATCAGCCTTAGATTGCGAAATGGGTGTTGGCACCCCGATGGGCATCGTGTACCTTGTGAATCAGGTGATTCGGAGGTACCCGGTAAGAATTGAGGATGTGGATTTACCAGCGGATTTAATTATTCTGGATATCCACGACTTCGATATAATCCTAGGGATGGATTGGCTATCGGAGCATGGATCGCTCATCGATTGCTGTAGCAAGCAAGTGATTCTGCGGAGCCCGGGTTTGCCGGAGGTTATCTTTCAGGGGGAACGTGACGGTTCGCCTCCTGAAGTGATTTCTTCACTTACTGCTACCAAACTTCTACGGAAGGGATGCCAGGGTTATCTGGCGCATGTCGTGTCGGAGCAGGTTGATACTCCGGGTATCGACGAGATACCGGTGGTATGTGAGTTTCCGGATGTATTCCCGGAAGACTTACCTAGTTTGCCACCATCACGGGAGATCGAGTTTACTATTGAACTACTGCCTGGTACCCGACCTATATCCCCAAGCACCATACCGGATGGCGCCGGCCGAGTTACGAGAACTCAAAACTCAATTGCAGGAGTTGGTGGATTTGGGATACGTCCGACCGAGTACTTCACCGTGGGGAGCACCGGTGTTGTTCGTAAAGAAGAAGGAGGGGAGTCTCCGTTTGTGTATTGACTATCGACAACTCAACAAGGTGACACTGAGGAACCAGTATCCTCTACCCAGGATCGATGACCTTTTTGACCAGTTGCGGGGAGCATAGTGCTTCTCGAAAATTGATTTGCGGTCTGGGTATCACCAACTGAGGATTTCGGAGGAGGATATCCCAAAAACTGCTTTTCGAACCCGTTATGGACACTACGAGTTCCTGGTTATGCCTTTTGGGTTGACGAATGCTCCAGCAGCATTCATGGATCTGATGAACTGGGTTTTTCGACCCTACCTGGATAAGTTCGTGATTGTGTTCATCGATGATATCTTGGTATACTCAAGGAGTGCCCGTGCACATGAGGAACATCTACGGTTGGTCTTGGAGAAGCTGAGACAAGAACAGTTGTACGCCAAGCTGAGCAAGTGTCAGTTTTGGCTGAGCAGTATTGGTTTTCTGGGACACGTGATATCGACGGATGAGATTTGCGTGGATCCCCAGAAAACAGAAGCGGTGACCAACTGGGCTAGACCGATAACAGTGATGAGGTGCGGAGTTTTGTCGGATTAGCAGGTTACTACAGGAGATTCATGGAGGGTTTCTCCAAAATTGCTGCACCATTGACTCGTTTGACTCGGAAGGGAGTAAAGTTTATCTGGGACGAGCATTGCGATCGGAGTTTTCAAGAGTTGAAAGATCGATTGACCACTGCACCTGTCCTTGCACTACCGGATGACAGTGGAGAATTCGTGGTCTTTAGTGACGCATCACTACAAGGTTTGGGCTGCGTGTTGATGCAGACTAGCAAGGTTATCGCCTATGCATCCCGGTAGCTGAAGACTCATGAGTTGAACTACCCTACCCATGATTTGGAGTTGGCGGCGGTGGTTCATGCTCTAAAAATCTGGAGACATTATCTATTTGGCGCAACGTGCCGGATATACACCGACCACCAGAGCCTAAAGTACATATTCACTCAGAAGGAGCTTAACATGAGACAACGGAGATGGTTGGAGCTGCTGAAAGATTATGACTGTACGATCGAGTACCATCCGGGTAAGGCCAATGTGGTGGCTGATGCACTCAGCAGAAAATCAGCGGGATCAGTTGCACACCTGGGGATGGTGTACCTTCCTTTGCTGGTGGAACTCCGGAAGGCAGGAGTTATTTTGGGTACGGATGAGCATGGAGCTTTGTTGGCCAGCTTCCATGTACGACCAGTACTAATTGATCGCATTATCGAAGCACAACTTCAGGATCCGATACTCTGCATTTACAGAATTGAGGTCGATGCGGATGGGAGACAGGATTTTACCATCCGGGACGATGGAGCACTTGTGAAATTGGGCCGTTTGTGTGTACCTGCAGTGGCAGAGTTACGGGCCGAGATTCTTGAGGAGGCCCATAGTTCGGCTTATGCTATGCATCCGGGAGGTACAAAGATGTACCGTACCCTCCGGAACCATTATTGGTGGCCAGGAATGAAGAAGGATATTGCTGAATTCGTGAGCAGATGCTTAACCTGTCAGCAGGTTAAGGCGGAACGGTAGAGACAGTATGGGGCTATGCAGCCACTTCCGATTCCCGAGTGGAAGTGGAATCACATCACCATGGACTTCGTCTTTAAGTTGCCAAGGACCCACAGTGGAGTTGACGGAGTGTGGGTAATTGTGGACCGGTTAACCAAGTCAGCCCATTTTCTGCCAGTTCAGGAGACTTATAAATCCAACCGGTTGGCTCAGTTGTTTGTGAAGGAAATCATACGATTGCATGGTACGCCGGAATCGATCATGTCCGATCGTGATCCGCGTTTCACTTCCAGGTTCTGGCGGAGTTTGCAAGCTACTTTGGGAACAACCCTACATTTCAGTACAGCTTTCCATCCTCAGACCAATGGACAGTCTGAAAGAACCATTCAGACCCTGGAGGACATGATGAGGTCCTGTGTGCTACAGTTTCAGGACTCTTGGGACACTCATTTGCCATTGATGGAATTCGCTTACAACAACAGCTATTAGGCAAGCATCGGGATGGCACCTTATGAGGCACTGTATGGTCGACAGTGCAGGACACCTATCTACTGGACGGAGATAGGAGAGCGAGCGGCTGTAGGGCCGGAATTGATGGACTTAACCCTGGAAACTGTTCGGGTTATCAAGGAGAGATTGAAGGCGGCGCAGGATCGCCAAAAGAGTTATGCCGATCGACGGATTCGAGACCTGGAATTTGAAGTGGGAGATTTTGTCTTCCTGAAGTTATCTCCGTGGAAAGGGATTATCCGTTTTGGTCGACGGGGGAAACTGAGTCCGCGTTTTATCGGACCTTATGAGATCGTGGAGAGGATTGGCAGAGTTCCTTACAGATTGGCACTACCTCCAGAACTTTCTAGAGTTCACGATGTTTTCCACATATCGATGCTATGGAAGTACGTACATGATGCTTCGCATGTACTAGGGGAACAACCTGTCGAACTACGAGAGGATTTGAGCTTCGAAGAACAACCAGTACAGATCTTGGATCAGAAGGACAAGGTACTACGTCGGAAGACGATCCCTCTCGTGAAGATTCTCTGGAGAAACCAGAATGTGGAAGAAGCCACATGGGAGCCTGAGGCTCAGATGCGAGAACAATTTCCTTATTTGTTTCTTTGAAATTTCGGGACGAAATTTCTTAAGGGGGGAAGGTTGTAACACCCCGGAAATTCGAGGATTTTAATATTGTAATTTAATGTGTGATTTGACGCTTTTACCCTTGTGATTGGTATGGCCAAATTGTTGACTTTTTGATTGTGGGTTAAATGGACTTTGACCTATGACCGTGACGTAGTTCGGGACGTCACGAGTTCATAGACAGGTGGCACGTCCAATTCGGAAGATCAGGGAAAAAGTTATGACTATCAGAAGTTCAGGGGCATTACCGTAATTTGGACATTTTGGGGCGAAAAGGTTGACTTTTTGTTAGACAACTAATTTTCACGCGACTCAAGGACCGTTAGGTAGGTCTCGATGTCCTGAGTCTGTAGACAGGCGGCACGCCGAAATCGGACTTCGTACGATGAAGTTATGGTCAGAAACGTGAAATCGGAAGGTTCGTGAAATCGGAAGGTTCGTGTCGAATGTTTTCGTGTCTCCTCCCTATGAACTTCGATTCGACCTCTAGACTCACGACTCTCAAGTCAAAACTCAACGGAAAAACAGGGCAAATTTACAGAGATGAGGGATTACCTGCAACCGTCCACCACCGTGCTCACCGCCGCGTTCCCTGGAGTCCACCGCGTCGTCTCAGCCTCCTCTCGAGGTCAATCGCACCCGCACACGGCCACAGCACCACCACAAGCCCTCAGTCTTCTCTGTTTTCTCTGGTTGTCCTCGTGAGCTCTCAACTTACACACACCACGATTCCTCACCTCCCAACCTTCTCACTAGCTCCCTCTCACTCACCGATCACCCTCACACACTCACAACTCATCAGCACACACCATCACCCTCGATCAGCCCTCAATTTCCCTCACCATCTCCTCTGTTTTCTGTCTGGTGCAAGGAACCATCACGAATACACGAACACGGTTGCACCCCAATTATTTGGGCCGTGCACACACTAGAACTCACCAGAAGCCACTCCACCTTTAGCACGTGTCACCATCCTCCTCATTCTCTCACCAAATGGCTCCATCCCAGCCGTCCATCTGCCTTCTCTGTGCACAGTTCTCCAGACAACCAAAAGACCAAAATACCCCTCCTTTTAACTCAAAATTACACTTATGCCACTAACTTCCTTGACCCGTAACTCTCACATCGTAAGTCCGATAAATACGTGCCACTTGCCTACGGATTCGTGACGTCCTAAACTACGTCCTGGTCACTGGTCAATACCCACTAGACCACCCGAACTAAAAGTCAACATTTTTCCCAAACTAGAGGCAACATCGTCATTCTAAGCTTACGGATCTATCGGGACCACCTAACCACCGATTAGCCTCACTAATCCCACCTTAATCACTCTACTAATCCCGGCTCTCGGGACGGGTTGTTACAATCTACCCACCTAAAAAGAATTTCGTCCCCGAAATTCCACAGCTAGTTCTCGACACCTAGGGTCTCCTACCTGGTAATCAACACTAGGTCAACAACAACTTCTCCTGGGTTTCCTGTCTATCATCTCCACCTTGGGTAGTTCACACCATCCCCAACTACTGTTACCACGGCCAACCCTCTCTATGTAACAACTGTATGGTGTACGCAAGGGAAACTCTATGAACAGAAAACAAAAGTATTTTACAATACCTCATATGAAGTACCCGAGAAAATTCACAGAGCACATCCTCACGTACAACCACCGCACCTCCCTCGGCTGTTACGTCGGCCACTATCGGAATAAATCTACAAAGTCCTAAAGGCAAACTCTAGCTTGTGGGTTCTCTCCTTCAATAACCTCATATCGATCAGTTATAGTCACTCCTTTCCTATTCCCTCTGTCATCCTTCCACTGTAACACTCCCCAGGTCACCTAGGGAAAATCTTAGACTCACTCCCAGAATCCAACAACAAAACTGGGTACAACACAAGCAAAGCTAATAAAGTACCTGTCCCCGCATCTGGTGCCGACTGAACTTCCTGCTGAGTCATCGAGAACACTCGGGCCTGAGATCCCGACGCTCTACCACGTCCCCTCAAACTACTAGTGGCACCACCACCTCCTCTAGTGCCTGCTGTCCCTAACGCTGTACTCTGTCCGGGCTCCGCTGATCCTCGGCCTACACCACCTTCCTGTGGCAACAGTGGACACTCACGTCGAAAATGACCTCGCTCCCCACAGTAGAAACAAACATCCCGACCAGAAGAACCTGGTCGCCCTGTTGACGCAACAGACGTCGCACTAGCTTACGGAGTCGGCTGTGCTCGGTAACCTCGAAATCCTGAACTCTGGAAACTACCAGGCCTACCGAAACGATCATCGCCCGATGATGATGCTCCACCGAAGTTACCCCTTTTAGGTGTCCGCTAGCTCGAAGTTCCAGAAAAAGATGGCTCCCGGCGCCGCACCGGCAAACTAGCCTCAACCCTCACCGCAGCGTCCGACAAGTCTCAGAGAGTAGCAAACGATCCAGCCGTCACTACGGCTCGAATCTCGCCTCGCAGGCCCAATTCAAACCTACGGCGTTTCTCGGCTTCAGTGGCCACAAAAGCAGGAGCAAACCGAGACAACATCTGGAATTTCCGTTCATACTCAGCCACTGTCATATTCCCTTGTTGGAGCTGCAGGAATTCAGTCTCCTTGGCATCTCGGAAAGAACGAGGATAATACTGTTCCAGGAATCGTTCCCTAAACGTCTCCCAGGTCACCGTATGGGCATCCCAACCAGACAACTCGAGGGTATACCACCACTCATACGCCGTACCATCCAACAAAAATGTAGCCAACAACACTCGCTCCTCTGGCGGGTAATGCATCACCGCAAAGATCCGCTCAAGTCTGGTAATCCACCTCTGGGCTTCCTCAGGATCATCCCCACTACTAAAAGTAGTAGCCCCGAGCCGCTGGGCTCGCTCAATCGTAGTACTCTCAGTTCCCCTATCCATTTCTTCTTCAGGTCGTGGAGAGGGTCCACGTCTCGGAGGAATCGTCAACCGCACGCTGAAAGAGGCATAGAAGTAATCAAACAACTGAAACACAACTTCACAAACCCAAAAACCCGACAGACTCGACAACCTATGCTCTGATACCAATTGTCAGGACCCACCCCAGTTTCGCCCCGAAACCGAGGTAAATCCTGCTCCCGTCTGACTCCCCGACACAACACCAAAGTAAAACTCACGTAAACACACCAACACACCCAGTCAGACGCAGGATAAACTATACAATACAACTCGAAGGTAACAGTTTACAGAGCATAGTCCCCAAATACACAGGAAATAAAACCGATAAACTAGTTACACGCACGCGGAAAAGTAAAACACTCCGAGGTCGCTCTTGTGACTTCTATGCCCCAGACGCTGCCTCGACGCCGAAACCCCGCTCTAGCTCCACGACCTGGAGGGCAAGTTAAAATAGAAGATGTGAGTGGACCATAAATAAAATAAAAGTTTCCAAAACCATTTTATAAGTAAATCGGGTTTTAGCCCTCTGTTTTGAAACCACATGCATAACCCAGCTATTAAAACAGTTATAAATCAATCACCATAAAACATCATAAGAAACAGAAACACTATAAAACAGTTATAGAAACATAGCAGAACCTTCATAAAGCCGTATCATAAACCGTGAATATCAAACCATTCTTTTCCGATCAAACTTGATGGACCTATCCGAGTCTTTAAACTCCCGAGTCTTTAAACTCAACAGGCCTCAATAATATCCGAGTCTTTAAACTCCCGAGTCTTTAAACTCAATAGGCCTACGGGGGAAATATCAATATATCCGAGTCTTTAAACTCCCGAGTCTTTAAACTCAATCCGGGCCCGTCCCCCGTCAAATCAGTATCCGGGTCTTTAAACCCATATCCAGATCCAGCAAATCCAATCCAAATTCAATGTAAAACCATTTCTAAATCCATAGCCAAACTCGAATTCGAAATCCCCGGTTCGAAGCCCTTCCGGCGTTCAGAACCGTCATTCCGAACCCAAATTCGGAAATCCACTTTTCAACATTAAAACCAAATTCCGCTTTACGAAATCCGATTCTAAAACCGAAAACCATAATCATCGTAATCATGTTCCAAAATCCATTTATAATCATTGAAAACCAGTTATCATTTGAAAACCCCCAAAACCATGGCATTATACTCAGAAATAGACATTCCTTGTAAAACGTGCCAAATACGTTATTTCTCGAAAACTGTGCAATTATGTAAAAACCAACATAGCATATTCAACAATCATGAAATCACATAAAACAATTATAGAAAAACAGTTATGCATGCTTGAGTTTAGAGAAAGGGTCCACTCACAGTACCGAGCCCTCAATCGCGTCCCGAACGTCCAGCACATTCCTCAGCTTCCTCGGGAAATCCTGATCCTGTCAACAACCGCCAAATGACGTCAAGAACACGTCTACGAGTAACCACCTAAAGTCCCTCAAAAATCCCCGGGTCCTGAACGTACTAAACCGGGACCCTAAACCTTCACCCTCGTGAACCGAAACTCAAACGACGTCCGAACAACCCAAAACCGCTTCCATTAGACTCGTTAGAACACTTAGACTAAAAACCATGTTGACACTTTCACCGGACACTGCCGCACGCGCCCCCACGCGCCGCCCAAAGTGGCTGCGCGTGGGCCTCACGCGCCGCCCAAAGTGGCTGCGCGTGGGCCTCACGCGCCGGCTACAGTGCATCGGCTACCTTGAGCAGACCCGGTTCGACACAGTGTCTGTAAATCGAACCGGCGAGAACGGTTCTCTGCCGTCCCGTCTCCAATTCCTTCCCTTTCTTCACCATCTTCATCGTCCAGACCTACTCTGTCCATCCCCGTCCTCCTTAGACCTCGACACGGCCCCTAAACCGTCGACTGAAACTCGAAACAAAACCCGATCTCTGCTCTGTTTTCCTTCCCGGCCACCCAAGTCACCTCCCGTCACGGTGGCAATACCAGACGGTTCCTAGGACCCTTCTAAACCTAACTCAACTCACCCTAACCGTCGATTCACTCTCAAACTTCACGACTTTAGGTTTGAACATTGACGGGAAAACAGAGCACCAGAGTACCCGCCGTCGTGTTAACCCCCACCGTGCTCCACCCGTCACGGCAGCACAACCAATAGAAGCCCAGACCTCCACTGAGTCCCCTAGACCTCCCTATGAACTTCGATTCGACCTCTAGACTCACGACTCCCAAGTCAAAACTCAACGGAAAAACAGGGCAAATTTACAGAGATGAGGGATTACCTGCAACCGTCCACCACCGTGCTCACCGCCGCGTTCCCTGGAGTCCACCACGTCGCCTCAGCCTCCTCTCAAGGTCAATCGCACCCGCACACGGCCACAGCACCACCACAAGCCCTCAGTCTTCTCTGTTTTCTCTGGTTGTCCCCGTGAGCTCTCAACTCACACACACCACGATTCCTCACCTCCCAACCTTCTCACTAGCTCCCTCTCACTCTCCGATCACCCTCACACACTCACAACTCATCAGCACACACCATCACCCTCGATCAGCCCTCAATTTCCCTCACGATCTCCCTCTGTTTTCTGTCTGGTGCAAGGAACCATCACGAACACACGAACAAGGTTGCACCCCAATTATTTGGGCCGTGCACGCACTGGAACTCACCAGAAGCCACTCCACCTTTAGCACGTGTCACCATCCTCCTCATTCTCTCACCAAATGGTTCCATCCCAGCCGTCCATCTGCCTTCTCTGTGCACAGTTCTCCAGACAACCAAAAGACAAAAATTCCCCTCCTTTTAACTCAAAATTACACTTATGCCACTAACTTCCTTGACCCGTAACTCTCACATCGTAAGTCCGATAAATACGTGCCACCTGCCTACGGATTCGTGACGTCCTAAACTACGTCCTGGTCACTGGTCAATACCCACTAGACCACCCGAACTAAAAGTCAACATTTTGCCCAAACTAGGGGCAAAATCGTCATTCTAAGCTTACAGACCTATCGGGACCACGTAACCACCGATTAGCCTCACTAATCCCACCTTAATCACTCTACTAATCCCGGCTCTCGGGACGGAATGTTTGTTAGATTGTTTAGGGTGTATAGAGATGGTTTTGAACGGGGGTTGACGGCTGTGAAGCCTGGGGACGAAATCGGAAAACAGGGGCCGTGGGGGGTTAATTTTTAAGGTTCAATTTAGGGGGTTTTAGGTCGTTTTGTTAATTGGGTTAGATATGAAACACAAAAATAGGAATTTAGGAATTGAAACGGAAGAAAACGGATGAAAAATGAGGGAGAAGGAGGCCTGGACCGGTTACGCCGGTCCAGTTGCAGGGGTTGGACCGGACTGGCTGACCCGGACCGGCTGTGCGAGGAAGGAGACGGGTACTGTAGCAGGCGCGTGAGGCCCACGGGTACTGTCCAAATCGATGTAACGAACATTTTGGGACTGGTTTCGTGTCGATCGGACACCGTCTCGATATATTTCGGGGCATCGGAAGGTTTAGGGTAGGCTTAAAAATAGTTAGAAAATCGAGAAAATTACGGGGCTTTGGTAGGCGGTTAATTAAGTAGTTAGTAACCTTCTATTACGATTTGGACAGGTTTGGGAGTCCCGGTGACGGTGATCGGCTCGGGGAGCCGTATGGCACGCAAATCGAGGCGGAAGCTCAGACGGTCTGTGAGTGGACCTTGTTTTCTAAATTGGTGCATGCATAAATGTTTATTATATGTTTTAATTGCTTGTTTGTAATGCCATGGGTGCATTTGTATGTGGTTACATATAAGCACGTATTTCAAGGTTTCGGCCTTATACGGTGCTTATACGGGTCTGTATTTCTTTATTGACTTAAATGATTTGATTTTGGATTTCTAAAAGGATAAACTCGGGTATGAGACCCATTTGGTTTTGTCTCGGGCATATGACACTATTTATGACCTTCGGGTCTAAATCGTGGTCGAGACGGGTGCTATGTGCACGGCGAGCGACGATGTAACGCTCGCCTCCGGATTGGGATGTGTTCCTTCCGGAGAGGTCACGATGCACGAATTGTGGTCGGGCAGCCTAGGGAGGCTCGACTTCGGAGTGCTGACGGTTCAGGATATCGATCGGTGATGAGTGCACCATGATCTTGTGGTGGTCGCGTCGGTTGATTCGTTCACGGCGACATACCAGGATTGAGAGTGGTCCTGGATGGATGGTTGCACGCATCACTATGATCGGAGTCGTGACTGACCCTTAGATATCAGGCACGGTGCCCAGTTGACTCATATGTTCGGGCACGAGACCCAGTTACTTTATGGTTTATGATTTCGGGTCAGGGACCCTACGTGGATTTCCAAGTTCATGACGGTTTATGGGAACCGGCATGAACTCTGGAAAGGTCATTGTGGTTCATGACGGTTTATGGGAACCGGCATGAACCTTTGTCAGGTCATTCTGGTTCTTGACGGTTTATGGGAATCGGCATGTTACCTTGGTTATGTTATTACAGTACATGACGGTTTATGGGAACCGGCATGTTACCTGATTATGGATATTATCGATCATGACGGTTCAGGGGGGAACCAGACATGAATGCTTATGTTATGTATATATATGTTCATCTACCTTCATTTACATCTATTATCTCCTCCGGGGAGGGTCGTTGGCCTAGGTGGACCCCGGAGTAGTCACGGAGCACCGACTGAGTGGAGTCACCCCCCAGTTGGGTTCCTTACTCTCAGGAAGGCTATGGTTACTATTACCTCGGGTAGGGTCAGTGGTCTACGGACATTGATCTTGACCTTGAGAAGACTCGGATTGAGACCTGGGTAGCACGCGCGTAGCTTTGGATACCGTGACAGGATTGGTTGTGTGACTTATATATATATATATGATATATGGTATATGATATGTGGTGTGCACAGGTGTGCACAGGATTTGAGCAGTGGCTCGTGTACTTGGTTTCTTTATGGTTTGGGGCCGAGTCCCTTATGGATTTGGGCAGTGGCCCGTATGGTCGTTTTCATTTTGGTCCTTTCGACCTTGGTTTATATCTGATTTGGGCTTAGTTCCCACATATGGTTTGTTTTGGATAAATGGATTTCGAATGCATGCATGCTTTTTAGTGGAGGGTACAAATGTCTTATGAAATGTTTTTATAAACTTTTGTTTTGTCCACTCACAGTTTTTAATGTTTTGACTGCCCTTCAAGTTGACATCGGATGTGGACTGTAGCAGAGACCGAGATATCACATACCTCCTCCGGATCCTGGCGTACTCTGATAGCCCGGGAGGGCAAAGGTCGGAAATATCCCTTGTCTGACACTTCGTGTCAGACGAGAGCAGGGTCATCCCGCACTAATCCCGGGGGGATTGGGATGGGTCCTGTCAATGGGGAGTGACAAGTGTCAGTCACCCATTAGCTGGATTGGATCAAGCTCCACTAAGCATTTAAATAGGATTTAATCTGCCTTTTGATCTCAGCCCTTCATCTCAAAACCCTCAGATTTCATCTCAGCCCTTGATCTCATTTCTGAGATTCAATCTGGGCCGTCCATCCATTTCCCTCCATTTCTATATATTTCTCACCCGACACCCTCACTCACTGCTCATTGATCCAACCCTTGCGCACTACACCTTGTCTCTGCGTCTGTGTGTTGCTGGACTCACGGGGAAGGACTGAGGCACGGCGGTGAGCGGCGGCGAGGTAGGAAAACCGGAAAACCCGAAACGGTTTTAAAACTCAGATTTTGGTAACTCGAATTCCCACGTTTAGTTTTGTTTTCTATTAACCCTAATCGACTCTAGGGACTTATAGGAACCTTCTGGGCTCGAGTTCGTGACCGGAGGTGATCGGACGGTGGCTAAACGGCGACAGGAGAACCGGGACTGTGTATCGAGGTAAGTCTTCGATTGGGTCCTTGTTTCTCGATTTTGATTCCATAGAACTATTTCTGGGATTGAGGCGAGTATGTAGGAACAAACCAGAGTGAAAATGATTGAGAATTGAACAAATGGTAACCGGGTCATGATCGCGGGTCTGATCGACCCGAGTTGCAGAGATACGGGTCAACCCGTATGAGGACAGAGGTGGTGACGTGGCACCCTGTCAGACTGTCAGGTGACGTGGACCAACCGTGAGCCGACACGTGTCACATGTCAGTGCACAATCAGCACTGACATGTCAGTGACGTGGCCTAGTCAGGGACTGCCACGTGTCACTGACATGTCAGTGATGTGGACTAGTGCCGTGCTGACACGTGGCACATGTCAGATCTGACACGTGGCCTGACAGATCAGTGAGGTGGACCAATCGGGTGTTGACACGTGGCACCTGTCAGAGTCTGACATGTCAGACCTGACAGCTGTCAGATGACGTCAGCAGGGACTGTTCCTGCGTTGACAGACGCGTTGACCGGCGCGTGGGGGCACGTGTGAATAGTGTTTTTGGTGGGACCACCACCATTCTTTAGGTTTCGACGATCCGGATCCAATGGCGGTGGTTTCGGGTCGATCGGAGATCATTAAGTTGGTCAAAATGAGGTTTATTGCCTTAGGAAGCGCGTTTGAACGGCTTTTCCCTGCCGATTACAGCCTAGGATTTCATGGTTGAATGTTAGGGGTTTGTATTGACCTTTATGTATACTTTGGATATGACAGGGACTGTACAATTGTACCTGAACGAGGGTATACGTTCGGTTTTCAGCAGGATTGTACTGTGAGTGGGCCGTTTTCTTAAACCCTTGCATGCATAAATGTTTTCTGGTTTATTATACGTATTCACATGCTAAAAACAAATAATGGTTTTGATAATATGGAAATTATGGTTATGGCACGTTTCACGGTATTTGGGCTTGAGACCCGTCTGATGAAACTTAATGATTGGTTCGGATTTTATCTATGTAAATATATGCTTTGCATGTGGATATCAATAAAATGTATTTGATACTTCACTGTATAGATTCATCCATATGATACTGTCTCCTCCGGATGAGGTACCCCGGAGAGGTCACGGACGTCTAGAACGTGCAGCGTCTATGACGCTAAGCATCGGGGATGCTGTATCCGAACGGGGTTCGGGGATTGAACTCGGAATTGAGACCCGAGTGGCACGCGTAGCCTTGTGATTGTGACCTTATTGGACGTCAGGGACATCAGACATCGGGGATGTCGGGATTGGAGTGTATAGTGCAGTGGCTAAAATTATACTTATGGTTTTATTACATGCCTTATGATTCATGTTATATGATTTATGGTTTTAAATGATGATGCATGCATGTTTGGAAAACGGAGGGGTAAATTATATGTTTTACTTATCAAATGATTTTATAAACTTGAGTTTTGGTCCACTCACCCTTAATGTTTTGGTAACCCCTCCAGGTCATGATACTGAGGTAGAGGAGGAACCTGAGGCTGAGGCATAGATCTACTTCTGCGTACCTGAACCCCTACTGGGTGGTTTACCCACAGGTTTGTGTTAGAGTCGTGCTCGCAACTTGTAATTTTGGATTTCATCCCTTGTCTCACATCTGTTTAATTCGGATTTGATGTATAACTTTAATTTGGTTATTTATGCATTTGATGTGTTGAGGTTAAAATTGGTATGAGTTTTGGGTGTCAGACGGGAGTAGGGCACATCCCCTTGTGGTCCATGTGGGATCGGGGCGGGTCCTGTCAAGTTACATGTTGAATTTCCTAAAAATCGGTATTGATAGTCTTGGTCGTTTTTTAAGGGTTCTTTATAAGTAAAGATCATGGTCCCTCTTCTCCAACATCTCTCCAATTCGTGAAAACACTTGTCCTATACCAAGTTAGAATTGATTCTGGTTGTGAGAAGAGATTTTCCAATCTCTTGCATCAGTAGGTTCTCAAATCAGCAGGATTGGAAGATGGCTTCAATGACAAGTACGCCTCGAACACTCTTGCTTATGATACTAATGAATTTTTGATTGATGGAATGTGATTTAAGACATGGTTGAAAGATTCTATGTTGTTCTATACTTGATTTACATGAAGGAAATCTAACAAAGCTTGCAGTAGCTGCCCATTTTGGAGAAGCTGAGCTATGCCAACCCGTGCATGCCTTACAATGGCACCTCTCCTCTTCTTTTGGATACTCAGTGCATCTCAACTTTGCTTCACCAAGCTCTTGCTACAATACAAGCAATAATTAGCCACCATGCCATCTGCACTCAATTTCTTTCGATAACATATTTTGTTGGTGAAATTGAAATTGATATCCATGCATTTTAATTTATAAAAAAAATGAATCTCTTTAGTTTATTAGTAATCCCTTCTTGATTTAAGACTAGTTGGACTCAAGGATGCACCTCATGTAAGGTTAGGGCAGGCTTCAATCTATCCGAAATTTGAAAGAACAAAACACCTGACTATAATTAGCTTTTTTTTTTTTATTACAGAGAAGGGAAGAATTTTTGGAAATTATCCATATAATGAGTATAATTAGCTCATTGAGCTAACTTCTTCTCAACCAAAGTAAGTAATTTATATTGTATTGCATTACTTGTTTACTATTTGTTCATTTATATATACAACAACAATAATGAGAAAGGGATACTGTGTATCGACCTCATGAATCTTAAAGATTTTGAACTTCCGAATTCTGAAATCTCTCACTGCATGGTGAAGAGGGCATATCACTAGAGTGTCTTAGTATAGACCTCTAAGACCTTGCTCTTTAATTTTTGTTGTGTTTTTTGAGTGTTTTTTCATATACTTATATATATATATATATATAGACACTAAAATTCTCACCTAGTTATCTATTTTTCATTCGTGCATTCATGGCTGGCCCGACCACCCCATGTATATCAAAGTCAATGCCTCAATAGTATACCAAAATAAAAGGTGGCACCAAATTATTACTACAACCTAAGAATGTTTGCAAGGAAAACCATTATCAAGGATTACTACTATCCCAAGTAACCTCACCATACAATCCCCTAATTTTTCGGGATTTAAATACGTATTAAAAGCATACACATACACTTCAGATACACAAAACTATATCGAACATGTGTTTGATCAACTCGAAACCTGCGCCAAAATATTCGTTACACCGATTACATTAAAAGTCATGTTGACTGTACCTCGAAAACATCATCCACACGCCCCCACGCGCCTGGAACTATTCATTACCCATGTTGCCCATTTTCCTACAAAACGGGTTGTTCGAGCCGCTTTCTCGACTCGGTTCAATTACGTCCAATTCTGCACCAATTTCCACAATTATTTCATCCAAATCCACCTCTTCAATCCAATAAAAGGATCTATAATGTAACGACTCATCCCGAATTCTGGGATTTGATTAGTGATAATCGAGGATTAGTAAGGTTAATCGGTGATTAGATGAGCGAAATTGCACGAACGATGCAAAATGACTGTTTTGTCCTTGGTCATGGGTAAGATGTTGACTTTTGTCCCGGGAGGTTAGATAGCCGAGGGTCAAGGACCGTTACGTAGATCGAGTCGATACGAACCCGTAGATAGGCGGCACGCCGAAATCGGACGTCGGACGAGAAAGTTATGGGTAACGGAAGTTCGATTTCACTATGCACGTATTACGAGACAGGGATGATGTGCCGGTATCTAATTGGGTAGATATTTAAGTGGGACCCATGGATGAGTGACAAGTGTTACTCATCCCATTGGTCACTTCCCCAAAAAGTGGATCTAAATCATTAAAATATTATTATTTTATTATTTTATAATTATACCCACTTCTCATCTCCACCCTTCATCTATATTTCTTTCTTCCATCCTGACCATCCATTCCTTTCCCTCTCTCACCTGATCATCATCATCCTCTCTGTTTCTCTCACAAACCCGACCCCCTCCATTTCTCCATTTTCATTTTTAGTAAACAAACACACACGGCATACCACCCCACTTACATCCATACAATTTTGTGAGGGATAATGAGAGACTGAGAGAGACTGGACGGCACGGTGAGGGACGACAGGCCACGGTGTTGGACACGGCGGAGGTGAGTTTACCCGAGAACCCTTTGATTTTCAAAATTGGAAAATGAGTTTTAGAGGACGGTTTCGAATTCCTATTGATCCTAACATAATCTAGGGACCTGGGGGAGTCGAAATGGATCGGTTTTGAGGGCTAGGAAGGCGGGAGGCCACGGCGGCGATCGATTGCAGGTGGTCGATTCAACCATGGATTTTGAAGGTAAGATTTGGACCCGTTTTTCCTGTTTTTAATGGCTAGATCGATAGGGTTTAATGCTAGGAACCTTTAGGATTAAAAATGGACTGAAATGGATCGAAAAAGGGTGAGTTATAGGGTTGAACCATGACTTCCGGTTTGGTTGGACCGAACCGGTTCGAACCGGTCTGAACTAGGTCTAATGAGAGGTTAGGGGTGACACTGTTTGGCACATGGGTTTCACGCGCAAGGGGATTGAAACCACGCGTGGGGGCGCGTGAGGGATATTTTTGGAAAGTGTCCAACATTTGAATTAATCTATTCGATGTAACGAACATTCTGGGACTGGTTTCGTGTCGATCGGACACCGTTTCGAAATTGTTCTAGACATCCGATGGTTTAGGATCGAGTTTAAAAATACTTAAAATTCGGGAAAATTACGGGGCCGTAGTGAGAGGTGAATAAGGTAGTTGGTAACCCTCTAAAGTGATTTAGACAGGTTTGGGAGTTCCGGTCACGGTGTTTGGCCCCAGAGAGCCGTATGACATGCGTATCGAGGCGGCAGCTCAGACGGTCTGTGAGTGCATCTTGTTTTCTAAATTGATGCATGCATAAATGTTTATTATGTGTTTTAGTACATGTTTTGTGGCACCATGAGTGAATTTGTGTGTGTGTTCATGTATTGGCACGTATTTCGAGGTTTCGGCCTTATACGGTGCTTATACGTACTATGTTTTCTACGATGATTTAAATGAAATGATTTTGGTTTTAAAAAGAATAAACTCGGGCATGAGACCCATTTGGTTTTGTCTCGGGCATGTGGCCCTATTGATGACCTACGGGTTTGAGTCATGATCGCGGCGAGTGCTATGTGAACGGCGACGGATGATATGACGCTCGCCTTCAGACTGGAATGTGTTCTTTCTGGAGAGGTCACGATGCACGTTCCATTGTCGAGCAGCCACAGGAGGCTTGACTTCGGAGTGCTGATGTGACGACCCGTCCCGAATTAACGGGATTAATTAAGGATTAATGACGGATTAGCGAGGCTAATCAAGGATTAGACGAGGATTAGCGGATGTTCGGGCGAAATGACGATTTTGCCCCTAGAATGGGTGAATCGTTGAATTTTCATTCAGGAGGTCAAATGAACTTTGGTCGATGACTGTGACGTAGTTCGGGACGTCACGAGTTCATAGACAGGTGGCACGCTCGATTCCGACGTTCGAGGAAGAAGTTATGATCTTCGGATATTCAGGGGCATTTTGGTAATTTAGTTGAAAAGGAGCAAAGAGTTGACTTTTAACCCGGGAGGTCCGATGGCCGAGGGCCAAGGACCGTTACGTAGATTGAGACGATACGAATCCGTAGACAGGCGGCACGTCGAATTCGGACGGTGGCACGTCGAATACGTAGATTGATGTTGGGTCCTTAGGAGATGATTATTAGGTTTCTAGGAGGATTTTAAGATGAATTGGAGGGTGGTTCATGGCTGAGGAGGTCCTGACGGTGGCCGGGAAAACAGAGGCTGTATGGCCCTATGTTCATGGATAGGTTTTGGACGTTTTTCTTAAGGTTTCTTGATGTAAAATGGTAGGAAATAAGGAGTTAGGAAAAATGGAATCGAAAAGGGAAGAAACAGACCGAAAATGGGGGGTTTAGAGGGCCGGACCAGACTGCACAGGTGAATCGGCCGGACCCGGTACAGCCTCTGGAGAAGATGACTGCACAGTGGGCGCGTGAGGCCCACACGCAGTGCATACTTGGGCCACGTGAGGGCGCATGCTCACTTCTTTGGGGAAAGTTCCAACATGTGAAATCATCTATTCGATGTAACAAACATTTTGGGACTAGTTTCGTGTCAATCATACATCGTTTCGATATAGTTCGGGTTGTCCAAAGGTTTAGGTACGGGTTTAAAAATAGTTGGAAATTCAAGAAAATTACCGCACTTTAGTGAGAGGTTATTTAATTAGTTATTAACCTTCTATTACGATTTGGAGAAGTTCAGGAATCCCGGAGGCGACGTTTGGCCTGAGAGACGCTTATGGCACGCGTATCGAGGCGCGACTTCAGACGGTCTGTGAGTGGACTTGTTTTATGAATTCGATGCATGCATAAATGTTTTATAATTGTTTTAGAACATGTTTTGTGATGCCATGAGTGCATTTGTTTGTGGTATCTTAGGATCGACATAATTGCACGTTTTTCGAGGTTTTTGGCTTTATGTCGTACCTTTGCGTATTGTGTTTTCAATGGCGGTTTAATAAATCGATTTTGGGTTTGGAAATATGAACTCGGGCATGAGGCCCATTTGATTTACAAACTCTTGGACTTAGGGTCCATTTTAGCTATACGATCGGACCGAGGGCCCCGTTGATTTATGATTCGGGCTTGAGGCCCATTTGGTTGTAATATCGGGCGTGAGACCCTATTGGTTGTGAAATCGGGCTTGAGGCCCCATTGCTTTGTGGTTTCGGGCTTAGAGCCCAGTTAGCTGTGGTATCGGGCTTGAGGCCCAGTTAGTCCCAACATCGGGCTTGAGTCCCAGTTCGGTTTATGAAATGAGTGATCGGGCATGAGTGACACGACCCATCCCAATCCCCCCAGTATTACAGTGGAATGTGCCATGCTCCCATCTGACACGAAGTTTCAGAAAAGGGATAATCTAATGTCACTGGCCACTCGAGGCTTCCAGAGTGCACAAGGATCGATGGAGGAGGCATGCGATGTCCTGGTCTCTACTGCAATCGCATCCGTGATCAACCTGAAGGGCATTAAAAAAAACCAAAGCTGTGAGTGGACGAAAATCATTAAGTTCATAAGACACATTTATAAGATATTTATGCCCTTTATTAAAACGCATGCATGCATCGAAAGCCAGTAATCAAAATATTTGCTCAACAAGCCATTAGGGCGTTAGCCCAAAAATCGTAACTCAAAACCAAGTGTGGGAACTCAGCCCGAAATTGTAGAATACCAAATCTGTAAATACAAAACCAAGTGGGTCACTACCCAAATCCATAAATAGAAATCCAACCGAAAAACCATTTCATAGATCCAATACTCCATATTTACCACATTACCATCTTCGACATCCGAGATGCCTAGCGTCCCAGACGCTTAACGTCCCAGACGTCATATCTCACGGTAATAAGCAACGCGTGCTGCTTGGGGTCTCTCCGGAACAGTATCTCTGGCATCCCAGATGTCTGACGTCCCAGATGTCTAATCATAGCAATCCTGCTCCTGAGTCACTATACGGTCCGGTAGCTCCGTACAATGACCCCTCGCAGGCAATGCACCGTACTTCCCCAGTGTCCCAGACACCTGGAGGAGACCATCACATAGCCTCGTATTAAGATGGTATTTGGAAAACAATTTTATCAAATCATTTCACAACCTTTCAATGGGCCCTGCCCGAAATCTCCATAAAACATCACAATTCCATTTAGGGTCCTCGACCTGAAATTACATTTATAAAACATAGTGTCCCAGACCCGAAATCATATTTATGAAACATAGGGTCCCAGACCCTCAATCACATTCATGCCCGATTCTGTAAACCACTGGGACCACTGCCCGAATTTGCAAATCAACTGGGTCCCTCGCCCGATTTCATAAATCAATTGGGCCCCTGGCCCGGTAATATAACTCGAATGGGTCTCAGCCTGATTTCGTAACAACTGGGCCCCTGGCTCGATTTCATAAAGAAACTGGGCCCCCGGCCCGATTACGTAACTCAAATGGGCTCCAAGTCCGAGGTTTCCAAAACAATTGGTCCTCATGCCCGAGTTCATCTTTCTAATTTCAAAACCATTTCATCACATTATTCATGAAACCACAAGTAAGTAAAACCACAATAAAATCATTAGCCTCGATATACGTGCAATACGAAAAACATCTCGAAATACGTGCAACATACTCGAAATCAATAATCACAATCATCATTATGGAAATCGCGTATATGAAACATATAACACATTAGGCATGCATAGTATTTATAAAACCAAAGTCCACTCACAGACCGTACAACGTTGCACCTCGATACGTGTGCCATAGGCCTCCCAGGGCCACACCATTATCACCAGGACTTCCAAACCTGTCCAAATTACATTAGAGGGTCACTAACCTCTTCATTAACCTCCTATTAAAGCCCCGTAATTTTCCCGAATTTTGAACTATTTTTAAACTCGATTCAAAAACTTCGGATGTCCTGAACAATATCGAAACGGTGTCTGATCGACACGAAACCAATCCCAAAATGTTCGTTACATCGAATAGATTAAATCGAAACCAAAAACTTCGGGATTCATGCCCACGTGCCATCACGAAGCCGCCATGAGTGGCTGCGCGTGAAACCCACGGGCCTGCTACAGTACCTTCGTCGCAACCCGTATCTCTGTAAAACGGGTGCGGTTGGCCCGCGAGATGACCCGATCTGTTCTCTCTCAATTGAACATCAATTATTTCAATTGTTCATTCAAATAGCTTCGTTTTAAGTCCAATTACAGTTCCGTAAACTTAATTTTGGGATTTCTTACCTTAATCTGTCAATCCGATGATGAACTTTCGAAGAACACCTAGGCACTGTTCCTTCTTCGAAGTTCATCAGTCCCATCTGATTTCTTTAAATTGATCCACCCAGAAGCTTCAGTGGACCAAGATAAGCTCATTTTCGAGTCTAATTTCATCGTTTGATCTCTCCAAGATCACGACTCAACCTTCGATTTCCTTCTCTGTTACCAGGTCCGTTCAGAGCCCAAAACCATTAATTTCCTTCATTGTTGATGTGGATCGACTCATAATGACCTCAGGAAACTAACTCGAGCTTCAATTTCGATCCTCAAGGCTCCAAGCTTGAATTTCAGATTTTCCCCCCAAATTTCCAAAATTCGATTTTGGTTTCCCGTTCCCCTCTCTCTGTCCCTTGTGTTTCCCTTGTTATCACAGTCCCTTGAATCTCTCAATTCTCTCAATTTTCCCTCAATATCAGCTGTGGAAGGAAGCCAATTCTCCCATCTTTCATGCTCTGTTTCTGTGTTGTTCATGGCTCAAAGAAAACATAAAGAAGAACATGGCTGATGATGATTAGGAATGATGAGGAAGGAATGATGATGATGTTTAACGGGAAACATAGAGCATAATTTAGGCCTCAAAACAAGGGATGGGTGACACTTGTCACTCATCCAAGTGTCCACAATCATCGGTCACTATTCACTATTTTAATAATATTTTAATCGAAATCCCGGTTCGTTCGGTTAATCGATTTCGCTCCCGTGACCACAACTTCGTCGTCGAACCTCCGATTTTGGCGTGCCGCCTTTCTACGGATTCGTATCGACTCGATCTACGTAACGGTCCTTGGCCCTTCGCCATTAGACTTCCCTGGTCAAAAGTCAACATTTGACCCCTTTTTAACCAAATTACCAAAATACCCCTCGACTTCCGAACGTCATAACTTCTTCCTCGAATGTCGGAATTGGACGTGCCTCCTGTCTATGAACTCGTCACGTCCCGATCTACGTCACAGCCATCGGTTAAAGTTCATTTCACCGTTCGAACTAAAAGTCAATATTTTTCCCACGCTTAGGGGCAAAACGGTCATTTTGCACATTTCGTCCGATTTCACTCAACTAATCCCAGATTAGTCATTCTAAACCATAATTAATTAATATTTAATCTCGATATTCGGAACAGGCCGTTACAATCTTCCCCCCTTAAATAATTTCGTCCTCGAAATTTCAACTATCCTTATTCCACATCCACCTCGTGGAAAACAATTCGATCTCACACCATGTGTACACTTGTACACCCACTAACTGGAACAACACTTGTCTGTACCCAGACATTCCACCATGAATTCACATCGTATCGACTACACTCGACCACCTCGAGTGGAATTGATCACACGATTCGCGTTAATACCGCTTGTCAATTTCACCATTAAGCTGACTCCTTCAGCTTGAGGGTTCATCTCAATCACTAATATACTCTGGCGTCTGCTCCCACTGGGAGTCACCAAATCTCACTTGTCAGTCCATGTTGACACTACCAGCCAGATTGTAACCACTAAGCTCTACCACCTTAGTAAAGCTCCAATCATCAACCAATCAGTGACATCACCTCGTACTACAACTCCCTCAATGTAGTGTAAGACCAACAATAGGATCCCACCTCGCAGGGCAAGCTCAATCTTGCTACAGATATCGATCTCAATGTCCACAATTGTCAACTCCCTCAGCGGTCCAAGACGCTGGTAAAGTCACGGCGTGATAACATCACACAAAGCAACTTGTGGTTACACTAACCACCAACTCACTCAATTAGGTGGTGTAACTGAAACACATTGAACACCAGCCTAGCAGTGATCACACATCTCAACACTAGCGTTTCACTAGCCATCCATGGCTAAGAGCACCTGCTCATACATTCACTGAACCCAACAAGATCACTCTAGCATGTGCACAGTATCCAATGTCCAGTCCACGATCACAACCAAATCCAATGGTATCGGAACTAAGCTGATTACCAACACATTCATCCACACACCACTAGTACATCCCATGTACCGTCACTAGGCACCACTCAGCCTATCCAGTATCGATCCTTGTACAACGTACAAAGTACGTACATCCATCGTCATCCAGCCTACAACATAGCTCGTAGCTAAACACGCTTCGATTCTGAGGTCCAACTGTCTAATCCAGTACTAGAAAAACCAAACATTCCAACTCAACACCTATCACGTGTCCCATGGTCATTCGACCAACATCACAAGTCTACTCCTATCACGTCATCCAAAATGTACCAATCCAAGCACGCCCACCAAGGCATATCCATTCATGCCAAATGAGCATCTAATCTCACTCACGTCTACCGAGACGCACCAACTCTGAATTTATCGGATACTCGCACAAACGATTTTCGTACCACATTTGTAGGGTCTTACACCTTCTTTGAATCCTTCGTCAATCACACAATTCTTCAACTACTTTCACATCTAATCATTTAGTCAACAACGAAACGCAGCTAAACTGTGGGTTCCCTCCAATTACCTCATATCGATCCTTGTCATTCCACATCATCATTCTGCTCATCTTGTCCTACTCGGACTCCCTCGTCAAATTTCCCTAGGTGGAATGATGACCTCGATTTTCACTATCCAAATCCAGAATTAAACACAACTTCTTGTGTCTAATGACCCAAAGTCAATCATGGGTCCACCCACCAATACACATTCAACGTACTGGTAACCACAATCAACGTCTCCCACGGGCAGAAAATAAGAAGTCACCCCGATGACTTCAGAATACTCATCACCAATGTGGACTCAAGTACCCTTCTCATCTCTTCATTCACAACTCTCCTCAAATCTGAAGTTCCAACCATGTTGGGGACAGACATGCTCCCAACGAGATGTCAAGTCCAACCACTGGACTTCCCATATCCTCAACGTACTTGGACAACCACGTGTCCGCAATCAATCCATTACTCAGACCTCATGTCGGTTAATAACCGTTTACGCACATCCAAAAAGACGTAATTCAATACTATCTCGTTCTCATAACTCAACCTTTACAGGTTCAACACTCGGTTCCCCAAGTTATTCATAATCACAAAATCCCACATCTACACCACCAATGATTTTCCTCAGCTTTTCCAATTTCAATAATTTCCTTGTACTTTTTTGGGAATATTAGAAACAACCAATCACAAAACTCTCAGAGTTGACGACAACTCCCCGAATCCACTAATTCTCATGACGTAGGGGACCTCATCCCAAGATTCCTCATGTCTCAATCATACCTTTTATCCACTCATCACTTGTCATCTCATCACTGATGGGACTTATCCCAACTCATCACAATGTCCGCTGGATCCCATCCATTCAATCACTCAACCACTACTGAATCTCAAATACCGAACATATGTCCATCATGATGGAGTCACACCCCAACTCGTGACTCATCTTCATCATAATCACCGACACTAGCACCAGCGCTAATACCAGCACCAACACACTATAATCAACACTAGTATCAGCACACAGGCATCCATACTAGTATCAGCACAAAAGTACCAACATCAGCACCAGCATACAAACATCCACACTCGCACACAGTGTGCAAATCTGACAACACTGGATCTCTGCTCATACCGAGCGACGATCCCGTACCTCTACTTGTAACCCACAACTATGGGTACCACCATTCTGACAATCCACATCAGGGTAATGAACGTTCCCTGAACGTCCCCTGATTCTCAATTTCTACAACCACACCAAATACCCTCGATATCCAGTCATCTCCACACAACTATCGAACAACAGTCATCGCTATCGAGATCTGTATCCACACATCACACTATTACCCAGTCTAACCCAGGATTCCATATCTTATCTCATAACCGTACCCGTGGATCGAATCCTATAGTTCTGACTAGACTCACTAGAGTCATCCACATGGTCATACACGACCTCAACCGTTCTTCGCAGCACAAGTTCTCATCCACTAGTCACAACTAAGGTTCACCTTTTTAATCCATCATAAACTAGGGTTCCACAATCACACCTTGTGGCTCTTTTGAACCCCACTGTCCTCTGCTGGGTAATCCACAACCTGACCGACCCCGCAGTCCTGACATCGTATAGACGTCAAATCCAATCTTACCATCAACTCAACGTGAGTTCCACCACTAAGGTCATCGACTCACTCTGATGTACCAACATCCCTCACACTAGCAATCACCACCAGGGTTCACATTTTAGACCATTACTCAACTGAGGTTCACATTTCCAAATCACTATTCAAATGGGGCTCCTCGAACCCAGCTGCGCCCAGCAGCACAACAATCTATTATCACATGACCGAACTGACAGTCCCACATCACCAGTTCATCACGTACAACCCCACTTGGGTCGAATCACATTAACGCACGGCGTATCGGGCCAAACATACTCTATCCACTATTCAAACTCAAAAACTATCTATCAGGTTGATAACGAACTGCAGTCCAAAGAGACATCACACCCTCGACCTGCGCGAACAAAAAGAGCAAACCTGCTCTGATACCAATTGACACGACCCATCCCAATCCCCCCGGGATTACCGTGGAATGTGCCATGCTCCCATCTGACACGAAGTGTCAGACAAGGGATAATCTAATGCCATTTCCCCCTCGGGGCTTCTAGATTGCGCAAAGATCGATGGAGGAGGCATGCGATGTCCCAGTCTCTGCTGTAGTCGCATCCGTGATCAACTTGAAGGGCAATAAAAACAACCAAAGCTGTGAGTGGACAAAAATCATTAAGTTCATAAGACACATTTATAAGATATTTATACCCTTCATTAAAACGTATGCATGCATCGAAATACAGTAATCAAAACATTTGCTCAACAAGCCATTAGGGCCTTAGCCCAAAAATCGTAACTCAAAACCAAGTGTGGGAACTCAGCCCAAAATTGTAGAATACCAAATATGTAAATACAAAACTAAGTGGGCCACTGCCCAAATAAATAAACACAAATCCAACCGAAAAACCATTTCATAGATCCAATAGTCCATATTTACCACATTACCATCTTCGGCATCCCGGATGCTTGACTTCCCAGACGTCATATCTCACAGTAATAAGCAACGAGTGCTGCCCGGGGTTTCTCCGGGTCAATATCTCTGACATCCCAGATGTCTGACGTCCCAGACGTCTAATCATAGCAATCCTGCTCCTGAGTCACTATACGTCTGGTAGCTCCGTACAATGACCCCTCGCAGGCAATGCATCGTGATTTCCAAATATCCCAGACACCTGGAGGAGACCATCACATATCCTCGTATTATGGTATATGGAAAACAGTTTTATCAAATAATTTCACACATTTCAATGGGGCCTGCCTGAAATCTCCATAAAACATCACAATTCCATTTAGGGTCCCCGACACGAAATCACCTTTATAAAACATAGGTTCCTAGACCCGAAATCACATTTATGAAACAAAGGGTCCCAGACCCGAAATCACATTTATGACCTAACTGGGCCTCATGCTCGTTTCTGTCAACCATTGGGCCCACGACCCTAATTTGCAAATTAACTGGGCCCCTGGCCCAATTTCGTAAATCAACTGGGCCCCTGGCCCGATAATATAACTCAAATGGGTCTCAGCCTGATTTCGTAACAACTGGGCCCCTAGCTCGATTTCATAAAGCAAATGGGCCCTCGGCCCGATTACGTAACTAAAATGGACTCCAAGTCCGAGGTTTCCAAAACAATTGGGCTGCATGCTCGAGTTCATCTTTCTAATTTCAAAACCATTTCATCACATTATTCCTGAAACCACAAGCACGTAAAATCACAATAAAACTGTCAGCCTCGATATACGTGCAATACGGAAAACATCTCGAAATATGTGCAACGTACCCGAAACCAATAATCACAATCATCATTATGGAAATCACATATATGAAACATATAACACATTAGGCATGCATAGTATTTATAAAACCAAAGTCCACTCACAGACCGTACAACGCTGCGCCTCGGTACGTGTGCATAGGCTTTCCCGGGCCACACCACTATCACCGGGACTTCCAAACCAGTCCAAATTACATTAAAGAGTCACTAATCTCTTCATTAACCTCCTATTAAAGCCCCGTAAGTTTCCCGAATTTTTAACTATTTTTAAACTCGATTCAAAACCTTCGGATGTCCTGAACAATATCGAAACGGTGTCCAATCGACACGAAACCAATCCCAAAATGTTCGTTACATCAAATAGATTAAAAGTCGTGTTAACCTCACCTCGGGATACGTGCCCATGCGCCTTCACACGCCGCCGTGAGTGGCTGCGCGTGAAACCCACGCGCCTACTACAGTGCCTTCGTCCCAACTTGTATATCTATAAAACGGGTCCGGTTGGCCCGCGAGATGACCCGATCTGTTCTCTGTCAATTCAACATCCATTCTTTCAATTGATCATTCAAATAGCTTTGTTTTAAGTCCAATTACAGTTTTTTAAACTTAATTTTGGGATTTCTTACCTTAATCTGTCAATTCGATGATGAACTTTCGAAGAACACCTGGGCACTGTTCCTTCTTCGAAGTTCATCATTCGCATCTGATTTCTTTCAATTGATCCACCCAGAAGCTTCAGTGGACCAAGATAAACTCATTTTCGTGTCCAATTTCATCGTTTGATCTCTCAAAGATCACGACTCAACCTTCGATTTCCTTCTCTATTACCAGGTCCGTTCAGTGCCCAAAAGCCATCAATTTCCTTCATTCTTGATGCAATTTGCTTCATTCTTGATGTGGATCGACTCATAATGACCTCAGGAAGCTAAATCGATCTTCAATTTCGATCCTCAAGGCTCCAAGCTTGAATTTCGGATTTTCCCCCCAAATTTCGAAAATTTGATTTTGGTTTCCAGTTCCCCTCTCTCCGTCCCTCGTGTTTCCCTTGCTATCACAGTCCCTTCAATCTCTCAATTCTCTCAATTTTCTCTCAATGTCAGCTGTGGAAGGAAGCCAATTCTCCCATCTCTAATGCTCTGTTTCTGTGTTGTTCACGGCTCAAAGAAAACATAAAGAAAAAGATGGCTGATGATGATTAGGAATGATGAGGAAGGAATGATGATAATGTTTAACGGGAATCATGGAGCATAATTTAGGCCTCAAAACAAGGGATGGGTGACATTTGTCACCCATCCAAGTTTCCACAATCATCGATCACTATTCACTATTTTAATAATATTTTAATCGAAATCCCGGTTCGTTCTATTAATCGATTTCGCTCCCGTGACCACAATTTCGTCGTCGAATCTCCGATTTCGGCGTGCCACCTGTCTACGGATTCGTATCGACTCGATCTACGTAACGGTCCTTGGCCCTTCACCATTAGATTTTTCGAGTCAAAAGTCAACATTTTAGCCCCTTTTTAACCAAATTACCAAAATACCCCTCGACTTCCAAACGTCATAACTTCTTCCTCGAATGCCGGAATCGGACGTGCCTCCTGTCTATGAACTCGTGACGTCCCGAACTACGTCACAGTCATCGGTCAAAGTCCATTTGACCGCCCGAACTAAAAGTCAATATTTTACCCACGCTCAGTGGCAAAACGGTCATTTTGCACATTTCGTCCGATTTCACTCAACTAATCCCAGATGAGTCATTCTAAACCATAATTAATTAATATTTAATCCCGATAGTCGGGATGTGTCGTTACAATGGGACCCTGTTGAACTGAGGATTTAGGCCGAGGCCTGTGAAATGGATTTGAATCGGATTCGAGGAATCCTATTGAAATGAATCGGGTATGAGACCAAGTTGAGAAATGTTCTGAGAAAGAAAGAAAGAGTTTTGAAAATGATTACGGACCCTCCATATGATTTATATGGTCTCCTCTAGACGTCGACCTGGAGAGTCACGATCCACAGATCAGAATGGGTATCCCCATAGGGATCCCGTTCCAGGAGTGGGGGTTACGATTTATGTTGTGGTCCCGAGCCAGATTCCGGAGAGATGATCTGACTAGGTCCGAAGATAGAGCCTCCCAGATGGTGAATTCCTGGGAGAAGACTCGGAGTGAGACCCCAGGTATTGTGAACACTAGAATAGAGATGATAGCATGACATTTATCGGGGATGTGTGCCCCGAGTTGGCATCTTCTTGGAAGTGCCTCGGATGGGTTATATGTATATGCGTACGTATTATGTTTTAGAAAGTGATTTGGGGCAAAGACCCCGTATTGTATGTTTTGGTATTTCATGGAGAATGGTTTCGGGCTGAGTTCCCACATGTATTGTTTTATGGTTTTAAGGTTGTGATTTCGGGTTAGGGACCCAAATGGATTTATGGTTCATGACGGTTTATTGGAACCGGCATGAACCCTTGAAAGGTTTTTATGGGACATGACGGTTTATGGGAACCGGGTATGAACCCTTGAATGATTTTGAGAATATGTTTGATAAATGAAATGGTTTTATGAATGTTTTTTATAAACGGTTTTTAAATGCATGCATATGTTTTTAATGAAGGGCATAATTGTCTTTGTATGAAAATGTTTTTAATGAATTGATTGTTTTTGTCCACTCACGATTTTTTATGTTTTAATGCCCTTCAGGTTGATCGCGGATGCGGGCTGTAGCAGAGACAAGGCATCACACTCCTCCTCCTATGATCCTGGCGTGCTCTGGAAGCCCCAGTGAAGGCTAGAGACGGACTTTTCCCTAGTCTGACACTTCGTGTCAGACGGGATCAGGCACGTCCCACATTAATCCCGGGGGTTTTGGGACGGGTCCTGACAGCTGATGGTTCAGGATATCGATCGTTGATGAGTGCATCATGATCTAGTGGTGGTCGCGTCAGTTGATTCGTTCACGGCTACATACCAGGATTGAGGGCGGTCCTAGATGGATGGTTGCACACATCACTACGATTGGAATTGTGACTGATCTTGAGATTTCGGGCGCGATCCCCAGTTAAGTCATGAGTTCGGGCTCGAGGCCCCTTTGGTTTACATTTGTGATTTTGGGTCGGGGACCCCAAATGGTATTCCGGTTTCATGACAGTTTATGGGAACTGGGCATGAATCCTTTGAAAGGTTTTAAGAATGTTTTCCATATATATATATATATATATTCATATACCCTCCTTATTTAGAATGTTTCCTCCGGGGAGGGTCGTTGGCTTGGGTGGACCCCGAAGTAGTCACGGAGCACTACCTGAGTGGAGTTGCCCCTGTTGGGTACCTTACTCTCAAGAGGGCTTATGGATTATAACCTCAGGGAGGGTCATTGATCTACGGACAATAACTTGGGTAGACCCTGGGAGACTTGGACTTTGAGACCCCGGGCCGTGACATGATGGGTTATGTGATTTATATGTATATATTATATGATATGTGATATGTACTGGTTTTAGGCTGAGTCCCAAATGGATTTGGGCAGTGGCCCGTATGATTAGTTTCATTTATGATTTTGGGCTAAGGCCCTAATGGTTTGGTAACTGTTTTCGACTGCATTCATGTAACGACCCGGACAGTTGAAAACGGAAAAATTTAGAAAAATTGAAGAAAATGACGATTTTACCCCTAGAATCGGGCGAACGGTTGACTTTTGGTTTGAGCGGTCAAGAGGACCTTGACCGACGACTGCGACATAGTTCGGGATGTCACGAGTTCATAGATAGGTGGCACGTCCGATTCTAACATTCGAGGAGAAAGTTATGATGTTCGGACGTTCAGGGGTAATTCGGTAATTTGGTTAAAGGGCCAATTTGTTGACTTTTCAAATGACATGGAATTTTCACATAATTCGAAGACCATTGGGTAGGTCTCGAGACAATGAGTCCGTAAACAGGCATCACGCGTCAATCGGAGTTCGAATGATAAGCTTTCGGGCCTAGGAACACGAAGGGCATTTTTGTAATTTGTAAGGAAAAATGGCAAAATGGTAATTTGAGTGGTGAAATTTGAAACAGCCGTGGTGGATTGTTTAGCTGAATTGTTTAACTAGTAAAGTGACAATTGTCACTAAGGAAGGATGGATTAGTGGCATGTTTGAGTTAAGTGGGTGTACAGGTGTAGTGTGGATGTTGTGTGGAGAAGAAAGCACCGTGCTGTTGTTTTGATTTAATCAATTAAGTGTTGTGAGTGAGAGAACAGAGACAGAGAGAGAGTCGACCTTTTTCAGTGTGTGAGTCGTGTGTGATCAAGTGGTACTTGTGTCTGAGATCAGAGGTTGTGTGTGTGCTGGTATTTGTGTGTGAGAGTGCACAAAGAGGGTGCTCGAGTGAGAGTCAGGTGAGGAGCACTGAGAAATAGGAAAATAGAGGAACAGGGGTGATCGTGAAACCCAGTCCTCTCAAACTTGATCAGAGAAGGTTGAAAGGCGAAGGAAAGTTTATGGGGAGGTTGCACAGAGTGGGTTGGTGGCCACGCCAAGGTTTGACAGCGGGGAACGACGGTGGTAACTGAAGGAAACCGTGAGTGCCCTGTTTCCATTCAAATTGGAAATCGATTGTTTGAGGCCTGATGCTCGAATTGGATGTTGGGTTGAGGTTCATGGATGTTATAGGAAGTGCGTGAGCCTGGTGTTAAGGTCTGGAATGGAAGGTAAGGACTTATACACTCAATTGAACCCTGTTTCGATTCAAATGGTAACCCGTGAATCCTGTGTATTGACAAGTTATGAGTGATCAGGTGAGCTTCTAAAGGTGATGACGAGGCTTTTGGGATTGGAATCATGGCCAATCGTGGCTGGAAACCTGAGAAAACAGTGGAGGAAACATCAAAATTTTGAAGGATGATTGGGAGGTAATCTCTAGCTCCAGTTTTCACAAATTAACTATAGGGAATTATTGGAAATGAAGGGACGAACGTACTAGGCTTAAAAGGATTGAAATTGGATTGAAAATGGACGAAAACCGCCCACGCCGGTTGACACGACCCATCCCAATCCCCCCCCCCCCCCCCCCCCCCCCGGGTTACTGTGGGATGTGTCATGCTCCCGTCTGACACGAAGTGTCAGACAAGGGATAACCTAAAGCCACTGCCCCCGACGAGCTTCCAGAGTGTAAGGATCGATGGAGGAGGCATGCAAAGTCCCAGTCTCTACTGCAGTCGCATCTGTGATCAACCTGAAAGGCATCCCAGATTCCTAGCCCCCAGACGCTCGACATCCCAGACGTCATATCTCACGGGATAATAATAAGCAATTCGTGCTGCCCGGGGTCTCTTCGGGTCAATATCTCTGACATCCCAGATGTCTGACGTCCCAGACGTCTAATCATAGCAATCTTGCTCCTGAGTCACTATACTGTCCGGTAGCTCCGTACAATGACCCCTCGTAGGCATGCACCGTGACTTCCCCAGTGTCCCAAACACCTGGAGGAGACCATCACATATCCTTATATCAAGATGGTTTATGGAAAACAGTTTATCAAACATTTCAAACATCTCAAGAGCCCTGCCCGGAATTTCCATAAAACCATCACAAGTCCAAATATCTGATTTATCAAATCCAAAACCATTTATTTAAATCCATTTAGGGTCCACGACCCTAAATCACATTTATAAATAACTGGGCCCCTGGCCCGATTTCATAAAGCAATTGGGCCCCCCGGCCCGATTACGTAACTCAATTGGACTCCAAGTCGAGGTTTCCAAAACAATTGGGCCTCATGCCCGAGTTTATCTTTCCAATTTCAAAACTATTTCATGAAATCATATCCAAAACCATAAGTATGGAAAATTAGTGTAAAATTGGGAAAACCTCGATTCACGTGCAAGCACGTAAATCGTCTCAAAATGCGTGAAACCATATAATTCACCAATATCCAAATCAACATCATATAATCACAATCATAATCCATATAAAATAGTTATGCATGCATAAAATTTATAAAACGAAAGTCCACTCACAGACCGGCCATAATTGCTCGTTTTCGCACTACACGCATTCCCGTAATTTTTGACATTTTCCAGAAATCTCGAATCCTGTCCGAAATCATTCTTTAGTGTCACTAAGAGCTCAAATAACAGCATACTAATTTCCTATAATTTTCTGGGAATTAAACGTTAGTTAAAAACGTAACCTAAACCTTCGGACCCTCGAAACAACATCGAAACGGTGTCCGATTAATTCGAAATCAATGCTAAAATGTTCGTTACATTGTATAGGACAAAAGTCGTGTTTAACTCACCTTGAGAATCGGCCCCACGCGCCCCCACGCGCCGCCGTGAGTGGCTGCACGTGAAACTCACGTGCCAGCTACAGTGTGGCTACAATTCATCTTCTTCACCCGGCCACCTGGTAAACGGGCCACTTAAACCGCGTCTTGTCCCGATTAGATTCCTGCGATAATCAGGCTAATTTCTTCAATTGATCCATCAAGTAGACTCATAATACACTTAAGTAAAGGTCTGTATTAATCATTCCAAACAACACGGCCTAAAACCAACTCAATTGATCTCAAGTCTTAATCGAAGTTCATCGTCCCAATTCCACTAAACAACCACTGTTTTCATCAATTGAATAGTTAGGGAGCATCGCAGGCTTACCATAGAGAGGATTTTGTGACCAATTCCAATAGAACATACCTCCAAAACCACGACTCCAATGACAGGTCCCCCCCCCCCCAAATCCCTCGGGATTAACGTGGGACGTGCCTGCTCCCGTCTGACACGAAGTGTCAGACCAGGGATATTTTCGTCTTTTGCCCAACCGGGCTATCAGAGTACGCCAGGATCTGAAGGAGGAATGCGATGTCTCGTCTCTACTACAGCCACATCCGCGATCAACCTGAAGGACATTCAAAACATAAAAGTTGTGAGTGGACGAAACAAATAATTTTATAAAAACATTTCGTAAAAGACCTTTATGCCCTTCATTAAAACATATGCATGCATTTAAAAACCATTTCTAGGGTTCATGCCGGGTTCCCATAAATCGTCATGAACCATCAAACCATTTGGGCCTTAGCCCGAAATCCGTCAATCAAATACCTGGGACCTCCGCCCAAACCAAAACACGTGGGAACTCGTCCCAAAACCACCTCATAAGGGTCTCAACCCAAAACCAATACGCGTGGGTCACAGCCCAACGCCATCTCAGTGGAATCACACACACATATACATATATACATATATAACCCATCCTAGGCACTTCCGGAGAAGATGCCATCTCGGGGCACACAGCCCCTAGGGATCACATCCCTGATATAGTCACGATGTCATCATATCTATCTAGTGTGCACACTACTCGGGGTCTCACTCCGAGTCTTCTCCCAGGAATCTCTATCTGGGAGGCTCAATCTCTGGATCTAGTCCGAGCCTTCTCTCTGGATCTAGTCCACATATCTCTCTGGAATCTGGTCCGGGTCCACAACATCATAAGTAACCTCCACTCCTGGAACGGGATCCCTATGGGGATACCCACTCTGGTCTGTGGATCGTGACTCTCCAGGTCAACGCTGGAGGAGACCAATCAATCATCTCGTAAGGAGGGTATATACATACCAGTATATCAAAACCCATAAAATTGGGACTCATGCCCGATAACACAAAGCAAATAGGCCTCTAGCCCGAACATAGAACTCAACAGGGCCTCTCGCCGATTTCACAATAATTGGGCCTCGAGCCCGAACTCAAATCAACTGGGCATCGAGCCTGATATCTCAGGGTCAGTCACGATCCCGATCGTAGTGATGCGTGCAACCATCAATCCAGGACCGCTCTCAATCCTGGTATGTCGCCGTGAACACATCACTGCCGCGAACATCTCGGGACCATGGTGCACACATCGCCGATCGATCCTCTAACCTTGAGCACTCCGAAGTCGAGCCTTCAGTGGCTGCTCAACAACGGGACGTGAATTGTAACCTCTCCGGAAGGAATGTATCCCAATCCGGAGGCGAACGTCACGTCGTCTGTCGCCTTGCACACAACACCCGTCGTAACTACGACTCAGACCTACGGGTCGTCAATAGGGTCTCATGCCCAAGTCAAAACTAAATCCAATTGGGTCTCATGCCCGCATAATCAAGACCAAATAAGTCGTTTTACTTTTCAAAACCATTTCATGAAACACACAACCTCGAAGTACGTTCCCATACGGAAACACACAACAAAATGCACTCAAGACATCACAAAACACATATTAAAACATATATAAAACATTTATGCATGCATCGATTTCAGAAAGAAAGTTCACTCACAGACCGTCCGCGCTGCTGCCTCGATACGCGCGTCGTAATTCTTTCCGGGTCAACCGTCGTCTCCAGGATTCCCAAACCTGTCCAAATCAGTTTATAGGGTTACTAACTAGTTAATTAACCCCTCACTAAAGTCCCCTAATTTTTCGTGATTTTTAACTATTTTTAAACGCGCACCGAAACCTTCGGACAACCCGACCTATATCCAGACGATGTCCGATCGCCTCGAAACCAGTCCCAAAATGTTCGTTACATCGAATAGGTGATTTGACATGTTGGAACCTTCCTCAAATTCTCCTCCACGCGCCGCCTGAAGTGGCTGCGCATGGAGGCCACGCGCTTGCTACAGTGTCACCCCTAACCTCGCGTCGACCGGTCTGAATCGGTCCGGTCCGGTTCGCCTGCAACTTGGACCGGCATGACCGGTTCAAGCTCATTCCAGCCCAGTTTTTCACCGTTTTCAATCCTAATCAATCCTAACCTTCCTATAATCGTCCTAGGAACTTAACCCAATTAATTAGAAGTCCTAAAACCCAAGAAAATGGCCCGGTCCAATTAACTCCTCACGGTCCAAAAATCCAACCTCCTCCTCAGGCTTCCCCGACGTCCAAACGTTCCCCAAACCATCCTGAAAACTCCCTAGCAACCTAATTACTTCAACCCAACATCCAAATCGACCCCTTACAAGCAAAATCGAAAAAATGAATAAAAAGGGTTAAAGTCGATTACCCGATCGATTTTTCCTCCTCTGCCGTCCACGCCGGCTCTGCCTGGCTAGCCACCACGTCCAGCCGGTCCTCTCCATCTTTCTGGCCACTCTCTCACATGGTTAAGGGTTTGGGTTGGATGAAAATGGTGATCGGGTTTGGATAGGAAAAATGGAAAATGGATACATGGGGTGGTTTTGTGCATGAGAGAAAAATGAGGTGGATGGATGAATGACACCTGTCATTCATCCATTGGCCCTGAGAAAAAGGTGGGGCCCACTAAAGTAAAAAACAGCTCCCGTCTCGAAGAACGTGCAATAGTACGTTCGAATTTCCGTGAACCGTAATTTCGCCGTCGAACGTCCGAATTTGACGTGCCGCCTGTCTACGGATTCGTATCCACGTGATCTACGTAACGGTGCTCGGCCCTCGGTCATCAGACCTCCAGGGTCAAAAGTCAACTGTTGGCCCCTTTTCGCCAAAATTACCAACACGCCCCTGATCTTCCGATCGTCATAACTTCTTCCACGGATGTCAGAATCGAACTTACCACCTGTCTATGAACTCGTGACGTCCCGAATTATGTCACGGTCATCTGTCAAAGTCCATTTGACCGTCCAAATGAAAAGTAAACATTTTGCCCATTCTAGGGGCAAAATCATCATTTTGCACTGAACGCCCGATAATCCTCGTCTAATCTGTGATTAGCCTTGCTAATCCATCATTAACCCTTAATTAATCCCGTTAATTTGGGACGGGTCGTTACATCCAAGCTTCCTTTTTCTGAAATTTCGTCGTCCCTGTCCATGGCTCCCAGGGCCTTGAGCTTCGAACTCTTGATTTGGATCGACTAAGTGAGGTCCCAGAAGAATGTTTCTAGCCTCAAATTGGCTTGGGCTGGCCTACATTTCAAATTGGGATTTTGAATTTTCCAAAAATGAACTTCGGGTTTCCAGTGTATGTTCTCACCCAGTCCACCTGTTTCTCCTCTCCAACTCGTCTCTTTATTTCTCACTAGTTCCCTGTCCCTCTCAAACGTCCCAGAAATTGATCAAACAATCCAATTAATCCATCCAACCTGACCAGTGCTCTGTTCAGAATTCTCAATTGAATACAAAAAATCAGCCCGTGCACTGCACCTTACCGTCCCAGGGCATGCTGCTTCCCACTCAGTCCCAATTGCCATAGATTCCAGCCCTTGTTAGTGACAATTGTCACTTGGTTTGCTAAACAAAGCACTAAGCGGATTAAACAAGTCACTCACTCTGTTCAAAAAGGTTCCACTCACGGCTGTTTCAAATTTCACAGCCAAATTACCATTTTGCCCTCACTTGACAAATTACCAAAATGCCCATCACGCCTCTAGATCCGTAACCTGGTTATCCAGACTCTGATTGACGCGTGCCGCTTGTCTACGGATTCAGCGTCTCGAGACCTACCCAACGGTCCTCGAATTTTGTGAAAATTACTGGTCAATCGAAAAGTCAACATTTTCCCCTTTTTCGTCCGAATTACGAAAATGCCCTTGAACTTTCGAAAGTCAAAACTTTCACCTCGAACTTCGAAATCGAACGTGCCACCTGTCTATGAACTCGTGACGTCCCAAACTACGTCACGGTCATCGGTCAAAGTCCATTTGACCGCCCGAATTAAAAGTCAACATTTTACCCACGACTAGGGGCAAAACGGTCATTTTGCATCGTTCGTCTGATTTCGCCCAACTAATCACCGATTAACCACACTAATCATGATTAGTTACTAATCTAATCCCGAAATTCGGGACGGGTCGTTACAACCTTCCCTCCTTAATTAATTTCGTCCTCGAAATTCCAACTGTCCTGATTCCACAAACACCCCATGGAAAGTGAAATAAACCTCGCAACACACGTACACTCGTACACCAACTAATCAGAACAAAAACTTATCCGCACCCAAACGTACCACTAGTATTCACGTCGTAACGACTACATTCGACCTCGTCGAATGACATAAACCACACGTTTCGTATTGACACCACGTGTAAAATCTACCATTTCGTTGACGCGACAACCCGACGGTTCCTTTCTCAATCACCAATATATCCTGGTATCTACTCCCCACTGGGAGTCATCAGACCTCACTCAACAATCCACGTTGACACAACCCGATCATCCGTCACCACTTGACAGTTGTCAGTCGAAAACTAACACTATACCCACTCGTGGTTACACTAACCACCAACATACTCGACTCGAGGGTATACCAAACAACACCTCACTCGACCTGCGTGTAATTGAACCCATCAGAACCACTATGACCCACTGCACAGTATCTGAGGTTTAGTCCACGACCTAAACTAATCCAATGGTATCTGAACCAATCCGACTACCAACACACTCACCGACATACTTCTGGTATAATCCGTATACTGTCACCAGGCACCACAAGCCTGCAAAGTATCGTACCTCTAACCATGTACAAGGTACACACATCTATCCATCGACCAGACTACAACCACCTAGGTCATAGCCAAACAGGTTCCAATAATGGAGTCCATTTGTCCAATCCCGCATTAGACAAATCGAAACTCCACCCATCATTCAGTTCCAAATCCAAATTCGAATCCGCAATTTCGTAAGAAATCCCGAATCCAAACCCAAACATCCTATTCTTAGTCCATTTCCAAATTTGAATCCGAAATCATTATTCCGTAAGCTAGCATTTGGAATAATCATTCTGCACCCAAATCCTGAAATCCACTTTCAAATTCCGAAATCGAATCCTGAATCATCACCCAGAAATTCGATTCCAAAACCCGATATCTCGTTCATGTCTACCAAGACACACCAAGACCGAACCTATCGGTTACCTGCTCAAAATATTCGATTGACTTCATAGGGAAGCCAATACCAACATCCACACGTCTAAGGTTGACAAAATCAGACCACGTTGGAAGCCTACTCACCCGAGTAATATACCATACGGGATTCACTTCGAAAAGAAGTTCAGTCCCGTCATTTACGACTCACATACCAAAGTAAGAGTGATCCTCCCCCTATCTGGGTCATCAAGATCACGACCCAGATTCAACACTACGTCCCCGACTACAACCGCCACTATCCTGCTCCACCTAGGATCCATACAGTTAACTACTAGACTCCAAACCATTGGGTCTTACACCCTCAACTAATCTGCATACTGTCACGTCGTTCGACAACCAACTCCCACATCTAAACAGATCAGTCAACAATGAGACACGCCGAGACTGTGGATTCTCACAGATTACGTCGTATGGATCCTTGTCATTCCACCTAGGAAAAACCAAGGATGATCCAAAAACGATGACGCCAAAACTCATCCTACGTGAATGCAAATAAAACTCGCTGCACTCACCACGCCATGTAAACCAACATCGTCTACCACCAAGCAGAAAATGAGAAATCTCGTTTACCTAACTTCGAATACGCAACTCCTCCTGATGACCCCAAAACACACATGGGCCCACCAACCAATACACGCTCAACGTACTGGTAACCACAATCAACGTCTGCCAGGGCAGAAAGTAAGAAGTCAACCCCAATGACTTCAGAATACCTATCACCGATGCGGAAACGAGCACTCATCTCGTCCCTCAATCACAACTCTCCTCGAAACTAAAGTTCCAACCGTGTTGGGAACAGATATGCTCCCAATGAGATGTCAAGTCCCACCACTGGACTTCCCACATCCTCAACTCACTTGGACAACCACGTGTCCGCAATCAAACCAATACTCAGACCTCATGTCCGTTAATAACTATTTATGCACGTGCACCGATTCCGATTGGGAATTACTCAACTCTTCGCCTCACATCTCAACCTTTACAGGTTCAACCCTCGAGTTTCCATGTTTTTCACAATCACAAAATCCCACATCTATACCACCACTGATTTTCCTCGTCTTTTCCAATTTCAGTAATTTCCTTGTACCTTCTGGGGGTATTAGAAACATACAATCACACCAATCTCAGAGTTGACAACAACTCCCCAAATTCACTAATTCTCATGACATAGGGGACGTCATCCCAAGATTCCTCCTGTCTCAATCATACCTTTTTATCCACTCATCTCTTGTCATCTCGTCACTACTAGGACTTATCCCAACACCTCCCAATCTCCGCTAGATCCCATCCAGTACATGACTCAACCACTACTGAATCTCAAACACCGAACATATGTCCATCATGACAGAGTCACATCTCAATTCGTGGCTCGTCGTCATCACAATCACCGACACCAGCACCAGCGCTAGTACCAGCACCAACGCACTATCATCAACACTTGTATCAGCACACAAGCATCCACACCAGTATCAGCACCCGCATACAAACATCCACACTAGCACACAGTGTGCAAAGTTGGTAACCCTGGATCTCCGTTCATACCGAGCAACGATCCCGTACCTCTACTCGTACCCCACAACTATGGGTACCACCATTCTGACAATCCACATCAGGATAATGAACGTTCCCTGAACGTCCCCGGATTCTCAACTACTACAATCATACCAAATACCCTCGATAATCAGTCATCTCCACATGACTATCAACCAACAATCATCGCTATCGAGATCCGTATCCACACGTCACACTATTATTCGGTCCAACTGGGAATTCCATGTTTCATCTCATAACCGTACCCGTGGATCGAATCCCACCAATTCACTTCACATCTGACAACCAATCTCTATAGTTCTGGCTAGACTCACTAGAGACATCCATAATTTAGCCTTAGGGTTCCTCTAAACCCCACTGTCCTCTGAAGTGTAATCCATAACCTGACCGACTTCACGGTCCTGACATCGTATAGACGTTAGTTCCAATCCTACCATCAACTCAAGTTCAACCACTAAGGTCATCGGCTAACTCCGATGTACCAACATCTCTTACACTCGCAATCACCACCAGGGTTCACATTTAGACCATTACCCAACTGAGGTTCACATTTCCAAGTCACTACTCAAATGGGATTCCCATCACTCAATTGGGGTTCAGGGGAAAACCCGGCTGCTCCTAGCAGCACAACAATCTACTATCACATGACTGAACCGACGGTCCCACATTACCAGTTCCTCATGTACGACCCAAAAGCGCGGCGTATCAAGCTAATCATACTCTATAGACTATTCAAACCCAAAAGCTATCTATCAGGTTGATACCGAACTGCAGCCCACAAAGAGACATCACTTCCTCGACCTGCGCGCACAAAAAGAGCAAACCTGCTCTGATACCACTTTGACACGACCCATCATAATCCCCCCTGGATTACCATGGGATTTGTCATGCTCCCGTCTAACACGAAGTG
Source organism: Prinsepia uniflora (assembly GCA_032719365.1). Taxonomy (NCBI): domain Eukaryota; kingdom Viridiplantae; phylum Streptophyta; class Magnoliopsida; order Rosales; family Rosaceae; genus Prinsepia; species Prinsepia uniflora. Next base: position 40,964,810 of record CM064866.1, read on the forward strand.
TCAGACAAAGGATAACCTAAAGCCACTGCCCCCGACGAGCTTCTAGAGTGCGCAAGGATCGATGGAGGAGGCATGCAATGTCCCAGTCTCTACTGCAGTCGCATCCGTGATCAACCTGAAGGGCATTAAAAACAATAAAGGCCGTGAGTGGAAGAAAATAAATAAGTTCATAAAACATATTTCACGAAGATATTTGTGCCCTTCATTAAAACGTATGCATGCATCGAAAACCAGTAAGTAAACTATTTACAAAAACAACCATTAGGGCCTTAGCCCAGAAACCGTAAAACTAAATCATGTGGGTCTCTACCCAAAACCATGAATACCGAAAAACAAACATATATTATTTAAATCCGACATCCAGAATACCAATTCCAATTCCAAGTGGTCCATCGTCCAAAACAATAACCATAAATACCATTTCCAGGAAAACACGTTTAAACCATCCTGGGCATCCCAGATGCCTAGCGTCCCAGACGCTCGACGTCACAGAGGTCATATCTCACGGTATAATAATAAGCAACTCGTGCTGCCTGGGGTCTCTCCGGGTCAATATCTCTGACATCCCAGATGTCTGACGTCCCAGACTTCTAATAATAGCAATCCTGCTCTTGAGTCACTATACGGTCCGGTAGCTCCGTACAATGACCCCTCGCAGGCAATGCATCGTGACTTCCCTAGTGTCCCAGACACCTGGAGGATACCATCACATATCCTCATATCAAGATGGTTTATGGAAAACAGTTTATCAATCATTTCAAACATCTCAAGGGCCCTGCCCGAAATTTCCATAAAACCATCACAAGTCCAAATATCTGATTTATCAAATCCAAAACCATTTATTTAAATCCATTTAGGGTCCACGGCCCTAAATCACATTTATAAATAACTGGGCCCCTGGCCCGATTTCATAAAAGCAATTGGGCCCCCGGCCCGATTACGTAACTCAATTGGACTCCAAGTCCGAGGTTTCCAAAACAATTGGGCCTCATGCCTGAGTTTATCTTTCCAATTTCAAAACCATTTCATGAAATCATATCCAAAACCATAAGTATGGAAAATTAGTGTAAAACCGGAAAAACCTCGATTTACGTGAAAGCACGTAAATCGCCTCAAAATGCATGAAACCATACAATTCACCAATATCCAAATCAACATCATATAATCACAATCATAATCCATATAAAATAGTTATGCATGCATAAAATTTATAAAACCAAAGTCCACTAACAGACCATCCATAATTGCTCGTTTTCGCGCTGCACACATTCCCGTAATTTCTGACATTTTCCAGAAATCTTGAATCCTGTCCAAAATCATTCTTTAGTGTCACTAAGGGCTCAAATAACAGCATACTAATTTCCCATAATTTTCCGAGAATTAAACGTTAGTTAAAAACGTAACTTAAACCTTCGGACCCTCAAAACAACATCGAAACGGTGTCCGATTAATTCGAAATCAATGCTAAAATGTTCATTACATTGTATAGGACAAAATTCGTGTTGAACTCGCCTTGAGAATTGGCCCCACGCGCCCCCACAAGCCGCCGTGAGTGGCTGCGTGTGAAACTCATGCGCCTGCTACAGTGTTGCTACAGTTCATCTTTTTCACCCGGCCACTTGGTAAACGGGCCATTTAACCCGCGTCTTGACCCGATTAAATTCCTGCGATAATCAGGCTAATTTCTTCAATTGATCAATCAATTAGACTCGTAATACACCTTATTAAAAGTGTAACGACCCATCCCAAAAATTAGGGCTAAGACATTGATTAAGGAAGGATTAGTGAGCGTAATCGGTGGTTAGTTGGTGACGCTAGAGTCGTTAAGGTAGAATGAGGATTTTGCCCCTAGTTCGGGTAAATAGTTGAATTTTAGTTCGGGCGGTCAATTGGGTATTGACCGATGACCAGGACGTAGTTTAGGACGTCGTGAATCCGTAGACAGGTGGCACGCCTGATTCCGACATCCGAGGAGGAAGTTATGATGTTCGGAAGGTTGAGGGCATAACCGTAATTTGGCGAAAATAGGGGGAAAAGTTGACTTTTTGGACGATCGGTTTTTGGCACGTTGACCTAGGACCGTTAGGTAGATCTCGTCTTCCTAAATTCAACGACAGGCGGCACGTGTTCATCGGAGTTAGGATGTGTGAGTTACGGGTCTAAAACGGTAAGGGTAAAATGGTAGTTTTGGTTTAAAAGAAAGGTATTTTGGTCTTTTTGCACCTTGGGATTTGTACAACAGAGAGGGACAAATGGAGGGATGAGATTGAGCCACTTGGGAGAGGAGTTGTAGGATGGTGACACGTGTAGGAGGGCTAGAGGTTTCTAGGGTGTACGGGTCCAATAATTTGGGGTGTTGTGATCGTGTACCCGTATGTGTGTTCTTCGACTCAGAGAGAAAACAGAGACTGGGAATTGGGGAGAAATCGATCTAGCACGGTGAGGGTGTGAGTTTTGTGAGTGTGTGAGAGTGATCAGAGATTGAATGAGAGTTAGTGAGTGAGTTGGGGAGGTTTGGAGGTGCAGTGGTCGTGGGTGTGTGCGGTTGTGAGCCACGGGAAACCAGGGGGAATGACAGGACCCACCCCGATTATCACCTCGATAATCAGGAAGCATCCTGCTCCCGACTGACAATCGAATCCAAAAGACCAGAAAACTAATTAATATTACAACACACCCATTGTCAGACCAGGGAGATTAAACAAATACATCCGACTGGACGTCAAGTCCGCAGTTTCACAGAGCAAAATATTACAAAACAGGTTAAAGAACAAATCCTACTCTGTGACCTAACTACTCGGCAACGGAAAACTTTATGCCTCCGCCTCAGCCTCGGCGCTTGCCCCCACGCTTGTACCACGACCTGGAGGGAATTTAAAACAACAAAGTGTGAGTGGACCGAAACATAAGTTTTACAGAAAGTAGTTTTTCCGAAATCGGGTTCGCCCTCCAGTTTTGCAACAAGCATGCATAACCGAATATTCAGAAATCACGTATTAAACCTTTGAAAAACTATTTTTCCGGAAACACATTAAAAACGTTACAGAAAATCGTCATAACTCATGTAAAACCATTTAATATTACCAGATTCCAGAAACTGTCATTTTGAAACATCAATTGCACAAATCAAGTAAAAAGTGTATCAATAATCACAGTTAAGCCGTTGGATCCATCCGAGTCTTTAAACTCAATATTAGGCCTTCCCGGGATATCAACGAGTCTTTAAACTCAAAACATGATTAGTAGGCCTCGGGGGTATCACAATCATCGAGTCTTTAAACTCACGAGTCTTTAAACTCAATCTGGGTCCTTAAACCCAATTTTCGGGCCCGCCCCTGTCATCAACAAACCGGGTCTTTAAACCCAAAACCAGATCCAACAATCAACCGGGTCTTTAAACCCAAAACCGTTTTTAAAACACAATAAACCATGATTCATCACAAACCGTTTTCCAACATCATTCCGAAATCGTATCACATCGTAGTAGGACTTATGTCCGAATTCACATGCAAATTCCAACACATGCAATTTCCGAAAATCACTTCACAATTATGATCAAAACATCATAAATCCGTAACATGCATAATCATATCCAGATACTTCATCAAAATCGTCACGCATGCATAAGCGAAAACCGTAACCTCGAAATACGTGAAATACGATAAATATCTCGAAAAGCGTGAAAACACGTAAAACCGATATATCATATCACCATCGTAAAATCATATGTAAACCATAAGATAAACAAGAAAAATAGTCATGCATGCCCAATTTAGAAATCAAAAAGTCCACTCACAGTCTTAGGACGCGTCAATCGCGTCCCGCGCGCTCCTCCGTAGCTTCGGAAGTGTCCGGACTTGTAAAAACGTACAAGAAGGGTTACAAACATCCTCAAATAGCTCGTATGATTTTTCCCTAATTTCTCGGATTTTTCGGCGAAATAAACCTTAAGGACCTAAACTTCCGAGCTCCCGAAATTATCCCGAAGACTCCCGAACAACTCGAACTCTAAAGCTAAAATGTTAATTAGACTGAAAGGAACAATTTCCATGTTGACCGTGATCGGAGATGACATCGTATGCGCTGTCACGCGCCGCCCAAAGTGGCTGCGCGTGAAGGCCACGCGCCAAGCTACAATGTCATCGTTCTTACCCGGATAGACTGATAAATGGGTCTGTCATCCGCGACACAACCCGACCAGTTCAAGCCCAATTTTCAACCAATTCCTCCCGTTTTCAATCCTATTATCTTCTCTAACCTATTAATTTCAGGTCTGTACTAATGATTAACCTCGACTGTCCCTAAATCGATTCAACCCAGACTTGAACAGACGAACGGGTCGTCACCCAGAACTCACCCAAACTAACTCCATTCTCCAATTAATTTCACCAGTAGATTAAGGGAACTTAGACGAACACAATGGTACAATCTATTGGACTCACCGTTACCTGGAAGTCGTCGTCCTCAAGCTCGAAAATTCTCAGAACTAGGGAACTCCGTTCTTGGCCAATTCGTGAGTGTCGTCCCTCGAAATCGACGTGGTTGGTTTCCTTTTGCTCCCAGAAGACTAGAATGGCCCTTGGTTTCGATCAACAAGCCTTAGAAATCGAATTCAATTTTTCCCTCCAACTGGTTCATCTCTGAACCGCGACTCAGGTTCCTGTGCGAAACGGGCTCCAATCCCTTCAGTTCTTGCACCGTAGTGATTATTTCACTCCCAGAAGTCTCACAGCGTGTTTTGATTGATCCCTCGACCCTTAGAAATTGAACTCTGCGATTTCCCCCCAAAAACCCGAAAATGTTTTCTCACGGTTCCTCTCACAGTTCCTCACCACTCAGCTCCCAAACTGAACCAAAATGACCCAACTGCGTCCTCTCCTCACTCCCTTACTCTGTCGATCAATTCAAACGGCCAGCAACCCGTGGGAGACCAACTGAGGTTTTCTGAAAATGTCTCCCACGTACACAGAAACCATGGCCAATTCATGCCCTCCCGTGCCCTGAACTCTGCCCAACCGTGCACCTGAGCCACTCCACCCTGCTTCCACCACCTCAAACAACTTAAACAATGCCCTGAACCTTCCACTAAGCCTTAAACAATTGAACGCACAAGACAACACGACCGCTGCTCTGTTTTCCACGGTGGTGAACAGTACCCCGTGCGAAAATTACCAAAATGCCCCCAGGGCAAAAATTACCAAAATGCCCTCCTCATTCGTGACCCGTAACTCGGTCATCCGATGTCCGTTTCGCGCGTGCCGCTTGTCGTTGTACTCAGGGCGTCGAGACGAACATAACGGTCTTCGAGTCAAATGAATATCAGTTGTCAAACAAAAAGGCAACTTTTCCCCTTAATAACGTCCAATTACGATAATGCCCCTGAACTTCGGATCATCATAACGTTCACCCTGTTCGTCCGAATCGAATGTGCCACCTGTCTATGAACTCGTGACGTCCCGAACTACGTCACGGTCATCGCTCAACGTTCGTTCGACCTCCCAATCAAAAAGTCAACAAATTGACCACACAAATCACAGGGGTAAAACGTCATTTTATTCAATATTTTATAATATTACACTTCCAGAACGTCCGGGGCGTTACAGGGAAAGCAGAGAGCATAGAGGATTTTTGGGTGGTAGTGCTGTCGTGTTCGATTAATCGAGGCTGGTGAAGGTGTCCAGAGGGTGGAGGTGGACTAGAGGAGTCGTGTCCTCACGGCTGAGCTCACGACGGCGACCGGAGGGCAGGTAATTCCTTAACTTTTCTTCTATGCTCTGTTTTGCCGTCGATTTTCAAATCCAAAGTCGTGGACTTAGGGAGTGAGTCAACGATTTTGGTGAGTTGGGTGAGTATCAGTGAGGTTCTAGGAAGGGTTTAAAGTCGACACCGTGACGGGGGGTGATCTGGTTGGCTAGATCGTGAAACAGGGGAAGTGTTCGGGTTTTGTTCGAGCTTGAATCGACGGGTTGTAGGTTGAGTCGCAGTGTTTGGAGTAGAGGAATGGGTATCTTAGGACGGGACAGAGAAGATGGTGAAGAAAGGAGTTGATTTGGTGGATGGACGGCGGTGAACCGGTCACGCCAGTTCGAGTTACAGAGACTGGTTCGAACTAGCTCGCCCAGATGATGCTGGTGACACTGTAGCTGGCGCGTGAGGGCCACGCGCAGCCACTTTGGGCGGCGCGTGGGGGTGCGTACGGCGGCGGTTGGGAAAACAGTCAACATGGTTTTTGGTCTAGGTGTTGTGACGAGTCTAATGGAATTGGTTTCGGGTTATTCGGACGTCGTTTGAGGTTAGTTCCGCGAGGTTGAAGGTTTAGGGTTTCGGTTGGTTACGTTTAGGACCCGGGGATTTTTAGGGAGAATTAGGTGGACCTTCGTATATGTGTTAGTAATGTTCTTGGGTGATTGTTGACAGGATCGAGAGTTCCCGAGGAAGCTGAGGAACGTACGAGACGTTCGGGACGTGATTGAGGGCTCGGTACTGTGAGTGTACCCCTTCTCTATAACTGAGCATGCATAACTGCTTTTATTTACTTGTTTTATGGTTTTATATGTGATTTCATGGTCATTTGAATATGCTATAACTGTTTTACTTAATTGCACGTTTTTCGAGAAATAACGTATTTGGCACATTTTACGAGAAAGGCTTGATTTCTGATTATGATGCCATGGTTTTGGGATTTCAAACAATAAATGGTTTTCAATGATTATAAAGGGATTTTGGAACATGATTTTGATGATCAAGGTTTTCGGTTTTAGAATCGGATTTTGGAAAGCGGAATTTGGTTTTAAAGTTGAAAAGTGGATTTCCGGATTTGGGTTCGGAATGACGGTTCTGGATGCTGGAAGGGCATCAGACCGGTGATTTCGAATTCGGGTTTGGATGTGGATTGATAAATGGTTTTCAAATGGTTTTGGATTGGATTTGCTGGATCTGGTTATTGGGTTTAAAGACCAGGATTATATTTGACGGGGGACGGGCTTGGATTGGGTTTAAAAACCCGGATTGAGTTTAAATACTCGGGAGTTTAAGGACTCGGATATATTGATATTTCCCCCGTAAGCCTGTTGAGTTTAAAGACTCGGGAGTTTAAAGACTTGGATATATTGATCTTACTGGACGGTGCAGACGTCGGACGTTTAAAATCACGGTTACGGTGGAATGGATTTTAAAATCACGGGACGTTTAAATGGATTTTAAAGACTCGGGAGTTTAAATACTCGGATAGGTCCAGCAGGTTTGATCGGATAATGATGACTGGATATTCATGGTTTATGATACGATTTTATGGTGCTTATGATATGATTTCTATAACTGTTTTTATAATGATTTTGCAAATGTTTTTATGATGATCTTTATGTTGTTTCTAATTGTTTTAAATAACTGGGTTATGCATGTGGTTTCAAAACGGAGGGCTAAAACCCTGGTTTTAATATGAAATGGTTTTCGGAAATTCTTTTCTTATTTATGGTCCACTCACACCTTCTGTTTTTAACTTGCCCTCCAGGTCGTGGAGCTAGAGTGGGGTTTCGGCGTCGAGGCAGCGTCGGAGGCATAGAAGTTACGAGAATGACCCCGAAGTGTTTTAAATTTTCCGTGTGCGTGTATCTGGTTTATCGGTTTTCTTTTTTTTTTGTACTTAGTACTATGCTCTGTAAACACTTAAACTTCGGGATGTTTTGTATAGTTTCTCTTGCGTCTGACTGAGTACTTTGGTGGCTTCGAGTGAGTTTACTTTGGTTTTGTGTCGGGGGTTAGACGGGAGCAGGATTTACCTCGGTTTTCAGGGTGAAACCGGGGTGGATCCTGACAATTGGTATCAGAGCATAGGTTTGTTGAGTTTGTTGGGTTTGTCGGTCTGTGAGGTTGTGTTTAGGTTGTTTAACTGTTTCTATGCCACTTTCAGTGTGCGATTGATGATGCCTCCGAGACGTAGACCCTCTCCACGACCTGAAGACGAAGCAGCGAGAGAGACAGAGAGTGCTACGATTGAGCGAGCCCAGCGGCTCGGGGGTACTACTTTTAGTGGCAGGGCTGATCCTGAGGAAGCCCAGAGGTGGATTACGAGACTTGAGCGGATCTTTGCAGTGATGCATTTTCCACTGGAGTATCGAGTGTTATTGGCCACATTCTTATTGGACGGTGCAGCGTACGAGTGGTGGTATACCCTCGAGTTGTCTGGCTGGGATGCCCACACTGTGACTTGGGAGACGTTTCGGGAGAGATTCTTAGATCAGTATTACCCTCGTTCTTTCTGAGATGCCAAGGAGGCTGAGTTTCTGCAGCTCCAACAGCGGAATCTGAGTGTGGCTGAGTATGAACAGAAGTTTCAGATGTTGTCTCGGTTTGCTCCTGTGTTTGTGGCTACTGAAGCCAAGAAGTGTCGTAAGTTTGAGTTGGGCCTGCGAGGCGAGAATCGAGCCATAGTGACGGCTGTATCGTTTACTACCCTCCGAGAGTTGTCAGACGCTGCGGTGAAGGTTGAAGTTAGTTTGCCGGTGCGACACCGGGAGCCATCTTTTTCTGGAGCTTCGAGTCAGAGGACATCGAAGAGAGGTAACTTCAGTGGAGCGTCATCTTCGGGCGATGATCGTTTCAGTAGACCTGGTAGTTTCCAGAGATCGGGATTCCGTGGTTACCGAGCACAACTTCCTCCGCAAGCTAGTGCGACGTCTGTTGCGTCGACGGGGAGACCGAGTGGTGAACGAGGTTGGGATGTTTGTTTCTACTGTGGGGAGCGAGGTCACTTCCGACGTGAGTGTCCACTGTTACCACAGGAAGGTAGTGTAGGCCGAGGAGTGGCGGAGCCCGGACAGAGTACTGCGTCAGGGACAGCGGGCACTAGAGGAAGTGGTGGTGCCACTATTAGTTCGAGGGGACGTGGTAGATCTTCAGGATCTCAAGCCCGAGTGTTTTTGATGACTCAGCAGGAGGTTCAGTCGGCACCAGGTGCGGGGACAGGTATTTTTACTATCCTTAGTTGTTTTGTTGGATTTCGGGGTAGAGTCTAGGATTTTCCCTAGGTGATCTGGAGTGTTACGGTGAGTTCCGTTGAAGGAGGACGGAAGAAATAGGAAAGGAGTGACTATAACTGATCGATATGAGGTTATTGAAGGAGAGAACCCAGAATCTAGAGTTTTCCTGTAGGACTTTGTAGATTTATTCCGACAAGTGGTCGAAGTAGCAGCCGAGGGAGTGAACTAGTAGGTAGGAGTTCCTGGTTGGCTTAGATTGTTCTGGGATAGGATTCAAGTTGGTTTTGGGAAAGTGAGGTGGTAGTACGTGTGGATGTACTCTATGAATTCTACTGGGTACTCCAAATGAGGTATTTTAAGATACCTTTGTTTTCTGTTCATAGAGTTTCCCTTGCGTACACCATGAAGTGTAATTGGTAGTTGGGGATGGAGTGAAATACCCAAGGTGGAGATGATAGACAGGATACCCAGGAGTGGTTGTTGTTGAGTTAGTGTGGATTACCGGGTAGGAGACCCCTAGTGTTGGAAACTAGCTGTGGAATTTCGGGGACGAAATTCTTTTTAGGTGGGTAGGTTGTAACGACCCGTCCCAGAAATTAGGGCTAAGACATTGATTAAGGAAGGATTAGTGAGCGTAATCGGTGGTTAATTGGTGACACTAGAGTCGTTAAGGTAGAATGACGGTTTTACCCCTAGTTCGGGTAAATAGTTGACTTTTAGTTCGGGTGGTCAATTGGGTATTTACCGATGACCAGGACGTAGTTTAGGACGTCACGAATCCGTAGACAGGTGGCACGCCTGATTCCGACATCCGAGGAGAAAGTTATGATGTTTGGAAGATTGAGGGCATAACCGTAATTTGGAGAAAATAGGGGGGAAAGTTGACTTTTTGGATGATCAGGTTTTGGCACGTTGACCTCTAGGTAGATCTCGTCATCCTGAATTTAACGACAGGCGCCACGTGTTCATCGGAGTTAGGACGTGTGAGTTACGGGTCTAAAACGGTAAGGGTAAAATGGTAATTTTGGTTTAAAAGAAGGGTATTTTGGTCTTTTTGCACCTTGGGATTTGTGCAACATAAGGGGACAAATTGAGGGCTGAGATTGAGCCACTTGGGAGAGGAGTTGTAGGATGTTGACACGTGTAGGAGGGCTAGAGGTTTCTAGGGTGCACGGGTCCAATAATTTGGGGTGTTGTGATCGTGTACCCGTATGTGTCTTCTTCGACTCAGAGAGAAAACAGAGACTGGGAATTGGTGAGAAATCGATCTAGCACGGTGAGGGTGTGAGTTTTGTGAGTGTGTGAGAGTGATCAGAGATTGAATGGGAGTTAGTGAGTGAGTTGGGGAGGTTTGGAGGTGCAGTGGTCGTGGGTGTGTGCGGTTGTGAGCCACGGGAAACCAGGGGGAAAACAGAGAGCAGAGAGGAGTTTTGGGTGGTAGTGCTGTCGTGTTCGATTAATCGAGTCCGGTGGAGGTGTCCAGAGGTTGGACGTGGACAGGAGGATTCGTGTCCTCATGGCTGAGCTCACGACGGCGACCGGAGGGCATGTAACTCCTTAACTTTTCCTCTATGCTTTGTTTTGCCGTCGATTTTCAAATCCAAAGTCGTGGACTTAGGGAGTGAGTCGAAGGTTTTCAATATATCCGAGTCTTTAAACTCCCGAATCTTTAAACTCAATCCGGGTCTTTAAACCCAATCTGGGCCCATCCCCCGTCAAATATAATCCGGGTCTTTAAACCCAATAACCAGATCCAGCAAATCCAATCCAAAACCATTTGAAAACCATTTATCAATCCACATCCAAACCCGAATTCGAAATCACCGGTCTGATGCCCTTCCGGTATCCAGAACCGTCATTCCGAACCCAAATCAGAAAATTCATTTTTCAACTTTAACCAAATTCCGCTTTCCGAAATCCAATTCTACCTTAGCGACAGATCACGGGGGATCTCACTCAATCCAGTCATCATGGTTACGGTGGAACGGCGGGTGATCTGGTTGGCTGGATCGTGAATCAGGGGACGTGTTCGGGTTTTGTTCTAGCTTGATTTGACGGGTTGTAGGCTGAGTCGAGGTGTTTGGAGTAGAGGAATTGGTAGCTTAGGATGGGAGGAAGAATATGGTGAAGAAAGGAGTTGATTTGGTGGACGGACGGCGGTGAACCGGTCATGCCGGTTCGAGTTACAGAGACTGGTTCGAACCGGGTCGACCAGACGTTGCTGGTGACACTGTAGCTGGCGCGTGAGGGCCACGCACAGCCAGATTGGGCTGCGCGTGGGGGATCGTGTGGCAGCGGTTGGGAAAACGGTCAACATGGTTTTTGGTCTAGGTGTTGTGACGAGTCTAATGGAATTGGTTTCGGGTTGTTCGGACGTCGTTTGAGGTTAGTTCCGCGAGGTTGAAGGTTTAGGGTTTCGGTTCGTTACATTTAGGACCCGGGGATTTTTAGGGAGAATTAGGTGGACCTTCGTAGATGTGTTAGTAACGTTCTTGGGTGATTGTTGACAGGATCAGGACATCCCAAGGAAACTGAGGAACGTACGAGATGTTAGGGACGTGATTGAGGGCTCGGTACTGTGAGTGGACCCGTTCTCTATAGCTGAACATGCATAACTGCTTTTAATTACTTGTTTTATGGTTTTATATGTGATTTCATGGTCATTTGAATATGCTATAACATTTTTACTTAATTGCACGTTTTTCGAGAAATAACGTATTTGGCACGTTTTACGAGAAAGGCTTGATTTCTGATTATGATTCCATGGTTTTGGGATTTCAAACAATAAATGGTTTTCAATGATTATAAAGGGATTTTGGAACATGATTTCGATGATCAAGTTTTTCGGTTTTGTTGATACCATATCGACCGACCACTCTAGCACAGGGCCCGCCAGGACAGGAAGGCCGCCGACCGATCCCCTGATCGGCACCCTCACGACCTACGGTCTGCCGATCGGCACCAAACTGCAGACCCGCCACTCGGCATCTGACAATGAACAGTCGACAGCTGGCTGCGACAGTCACCTAACCAACTCTGGCATACCAACTCCCTGACGGAGGCAGGTTGGGAATCCAGCTGGCGCCTCCTCCGGATGTCCAGGGCTTGTCAGACGGCTCTCAGCCACAAAGCACCACCTGCTCCCGTAACAGTAGCCCACCTACCGCAATGATGGCTACTATAAATACCGTGAAACCCTTCACAAAGGTAAGACACTCAGAACCGATCCAGAGCACTGTATTTACTTGCCCCTCGGCACTCAGATACTAACTTAGGCATCGGAGGCCTTTTGGCCGGCACCACACCAGCGTCTAGTCTTTGCAGGATCCCTGCCGAACCACAACGCCCCCAGCGCGCCCGAGACACCACGCGGATGGTCCTAGAACCCCCAGCGGGCCTCATAGAGTTGGTCATTTCAGGATCCAACAATTGGCGCCGTCTGTGGGAAATCAGTAAACACCCACTAACTCACATACCCTTGCTCGACCCTCTGCCGACGAACAATGTCTGCCGAACGAGATGACGGTGAGCTCAACAACACCCCTCAGGGAGATCGCGGCCGAACCCGAGCCAGCCTACCTTCCGATGACATGCTCGAGATGCTGAGGATCCTCCGGTCAGAGGTTGCCGAACTCAGGAAAAGCAACGCTGCCATCGAGAGCAGGAACCACGTGTGGGGGGAACAGCATGGAAGCACCCTGGCCATCTTGCAGTCCACACGCGAGGAACTGGAGGAGCAGCGGGAGGCAACCAAACAGGCCTTAGCCGCTGCATCTCGTCAGCAGGAGTTCGATGCATGCAGAGTCGAGATCGGCGACACCTGCCGACCTGAAGCGTCCGGTCGCCTGCTCTTCCACCAGACCGACCTGCCTGGCCCCTCGGGAACACAGATCTACTGTGACGCCCACGAGCTGATCGACAGGAGATAGACGCAGACCCCGGCCAACCTTCTGACTTACCCCACCCACGACTCCCGCATCCAGGCACAACTACCTCTGGCCGTGCTACCTCGGGGCGCCCAGTCAAGGTCTTAATCGGCAAGCCGACCTGCACAGCCTCCGCGGCTCTCCGTCCAGCTTCCAGGCAGTCCCTCCTCGCCGGTCGGCAGGCACCAGCCGGAAGACAACGCCAGCTCAACCACGGCCTAGTCCGGGCGGCGACCGGCGCAACCCGGGAAGCCCAGAGGCGGCAACGCAAATCATCCAATCGGCAACCGCCCGATTGGGGCGGATCGACCCGACCAATGAAACGAGGTGGTTCGGGAACTCCTCCAGCGCGTGCGGGAATTGGAGGCCGCCAGACCCAAAGCTGGGACACTACCCCGACCTCGGACCAACATTGGTCCCTTCACGGACCGCATCATGCGGTACCGCCATGAAACGGAGGTCAAACCCTTGAAGATTACCCTATATGATGGACAAGGCGACCCAGACACCCATATCAACAATTACAACTCAGCGCGTCGCCTTCAGGAATCTCTCTAACGAAGCGCAGTGCTTGATTTTCAGCTCCACCCTCACTAGGGCCGGGCTCAATTGGTTCTATCGCCTGGAACCACAGTCTATTGACTCGTTCGACCGCCTACACACGGTCTTCCTGAACCAGTTCATGATCCAGACGGATCGACTGCTCACAACCGAGCACTTGGGAACCCTCCGACAGGGAGATGGCGAGCCCCTACGCCAATACACCGCTCGTTTCAGCTTGGAGTACTCCAAATGCCACGAGACGGATGACAAGGCTGCCTTCCGAGCTTTCCGCAACGGGCTGCGGGAGTCCACCTTCAAGTACCATGCCTTCACCTAGGGTTGGGACGATTACAATGAGCTCATGCGGCAAGCGGCAATACACGCCAAGGTGGAGCACTTCAACTCTCCCCAGGTCGCATCCCGACCTGACGTGAATGGCGCGCGCCCTCCGCCTCCCAGCAACCGGCAGGCACAGTCACCTCCGCCAACCAATAACGCACATACGGATCACTGATCCGACTCACACTCTGGTAAGCGGAAGGTGACATACAACAATGATCATCGCGGGAGGGACAAGTACCACAACAAGGGGCAGGGATCAGGCCACCACCAGGCAGGCAAACCCCATACGGGGCCCACCTCAAAGTACAAAACCTATTCCATCCTGAACACCTCCCTCGAGAACGTCTTGATGAACATCGAGGGCACAATCCCCAAGCCACGGGCACGACCGCCTGGCCCCCGACCGGGCGTCCAATCCAACCTGTATTGCCAGTACCACAAGTTCAACGGCCATACCATCGACGAGTGTGTGGCCTTCCGCGATATCGTGGAAGCACTCGTAAGGGAGGGAAAGATCAACCAGTTCCTCCAGCACGCGCGCCTCACCCAGGGTCTGCCACAAATCAACATGATCAGCGGAGGCCCTACCATCTCTTCCTCCTGCACCTCCAACCGAGCCAAGAAGAACTTCCTGCGCGCCACGACTTCCAACCACCAAGTCTTCAACATCGAGGATGGACGCGCTGCCAAGGTCGCCCGGGCAGGATGGACGCCCATCACCTTCTCCAAGGAAGAATAACGGGGGGTTATTTTCCCCCACGACGATCCATTGATCATTCCCGCTCAGATAGCCAATTTCGATGTTGGGCGGATCCTGGTAGATACTGGCAGCTCTGTGAACGTCCTCTTCATGGACACTTTCAACCAGTTGGGCATCAACTCCGCAAGCCTCACCCACGCTGGTTCTCCGCTACTCAGCTTCTCAGGCGATTCTGTCATGCCCCTTGGCACCATCTCCCTGCCTATCTCCCTGGGGGGAGCGCCCAAGATTGCAACAGCCATCACCACCTTCCTGGTGGTCGATTGCCCCACCGCTTATAACGTCATTTTGGGGAGGGGACTCCTCAACCAGCTCAGCGCCGTCATCTCCACTCGGGCCCTTCTCATGAAGTTTTCGACCATCATGGGCACTGGTCAAGTCCGCGGTAATCAACAATCCGCCCGCTCCTGCTATCAGACCACCTTGACAAAGCTCAACCCATGCGACAAGCGAGAAACCATGACCGTCGCCAAGGCTGCTTACGAGGCCGACCCCGTCAACTCCGAGCTCCTTGAGCAAATACGGGCGGGTCCCCCCGAGGACCCGCGTGACCTCTCCGCCGTCTCGCAGCCGCAACCGGTGGAGGATACGGTGCTGATCATCCTTTGCCCGCGTAACCCCGAGCGGCAAGTGAAAATTGGGAGCACACTCGCCCCCGAAATTAGGACACAACTCATCGAATTCCTCCGGGACAACAACGAGGTCTTTGCTTGGTCCTACGCCGACATGCCTGGCATATCCAAGGATGTCATCTGCCACAGGCTTAACATCAGCCCCTCCTTTAAACCAGTCAATCAGAAGAAGCGGACTGATGAAGCAGAGCGACAGCTAGCCATGCAGGAAGAGATCATTCAGCTCAGCACCATCCACTTCGTGCGCAAGGCCGTTTACGCCACGTGGGTCGCAAACGTCGTCCTCGTCAAAAAACCCTCTGGATCCTGGCGGATGTGCATCGACTTCACGGATCTCAACAAAGCTTGCTCGAAGGATAGCTTCCCGCTTCCTAAGATCGATCTCTTGGTCGACGCCACAGCTGGCCATGAATTCCTTAGCTTCATGGATGCGTACTCTGGCTACAACCAAATCAGGATGCACCCTGATGACCAGATCCACACCAGTTTCCGCACTAATTTGGGGGTCTACTGCTACAATGTTATGCCCTTCGGGCTCAAGAATGCCGGTGCCACCTACCAACGGCTCGTCAACTTCATGTTCGCGGATCAGATTGGAAAGACCATGGAGGTGTACGTGGATGATATGCTTGTCAAAAGCCGGACGGCCAACGAACATGTGCCTAATCTCTACAAGATGTTCCAGGTCCTGAAGCAGTACAAAATGCGGCTCAACCCCGCCAAATGCATTTTCGGTGTCCGTTCCGGAAAATTCCTCGGTTACATGATCAGCCAACGAGGAATAGAGGCTAACCCCGAGAAAATTAAGGCCATCCTGGACATGAAGCCCCCGCGCACACTCAAGGAAGTTCAAACCCTTACTGGCCGGATCGCCACCCTCACCCGGTTCATCTCCCGGGCAACGAACAAGTGTTTACCATTCTTCAAGATCATGAAGACCCAGGGCAGGCACATCAACTGGGATGCAACGTGCGACGCCGCCTTTGAAGCTCTCAAAACTTACATGAGCACCGCACCCCTCCTTACCCTACCTACCACCGGGGAACGGCTCACCGTCTACCTTTCTGTCTCCACATCCACTGTCAGCACTGTCCTCGTCACCAGCCGAGACGGCGCAGAGTTCCCCGTGTACTATGTCAGCAAAGCATTCCAGGACGCGGAGACCCGATACAACGACCTGGAGAAGTTAGCCTTCGCCCTTATCGTGACGGCCCGACGCCTCCGCCCATACTTCCAGCTATGACCATCACTCAACGGTGCGTCCCATGCCAGCAGTGCGCTCCTGTACCTCATTCTCCCACTGAGCACCTCACTCCCATGCTCAGCCCCTGGCCCTTCTCTCAATAGGGTCTGGACCTAATCGGTCCCATGCCACGGGGAAAGGGCGGCGTCGAACACGCGGTCGTTGCGGTGGATTACTTCACTAAGTGGGCCGAGGCGAAGCCCCTCAAAACAATCACGGCCGCCCAGGTCGAGCGCTTTGTCTACCAGAACATCATCTGTCGCTTTGGTATCCCCCACACGATCGTCACGGACAATGGCACTCAGTTCGATTCTGTCCGTTTCCGACACTTTTGCGACATCTATGGCATCCAGCTCTGCTTCGCCTCGGTGGCACATCCACAGGCTAACGGACAGGTCAAAGCCGTAAACAAGCTCATCAAACACAATCTCAAGGCTCGACTACACGACACCCCGAACCTATCTGATTTTCTCTGGTCCTACCGGACATCCTACCGAACATCGACACAGGAGACACCCTTTGCCTTGACTTTCGGGACTGAAGCTGTCATTCCCGTGGAAATCGCGAAGACCTCATATCGAGTACTATCCTACGATCCACAAGAGAATGCGGAGCTCCTCACACAAAATCTCAACTTCATTGAGGAAAGCCGCGAACAAGCCAATCTCCGCAACATGGCGCACAAACAGTGAATTGCTCACTACTACAACTCTCGCGTTCACAGACGCAGTTTCCAGGTCGGTGACTGGGTCCTTCGCAAGGTTAGCCTGGCCACTAAAGAACGTGCTGATGGGACACTCGGGCCCGCGTGGGAGGGCCCCTATCTGGTTACTCGAATTTGTCGTCCAAGCACTTATGAGCTCCAGACTACGGATGGACGTTCGCTTACACACCCGTGGCATGCGGATCATCTCAAGTTATTTTATACTTAAAGCATCCACCCCATGTAAACTTCTTTACGCTTTGATGTAATTTGCTTTGGCTATCTCCAGTAGAACTTGCCTTTCCGGCAAAATGTTCTTTCATTTATCTAAGTGTTAGTCTAGTCCTCAACTACAAAGTAGCCTATTCACCATTGCCGATCGGCACTCCCGGTGGCCCAAACGGCATCTACTTTGACACGACCCATCCCAATCCCCCCCGGGATTACCACGGGATCTGACGTGCTCCCGTCTGACACGAGGTGTCAGACAAGGGATAACCCAACGCCGCTGCCCCTACGGGCATCCAGAGTGCGCAAGGATCGATGGAGGAGGCATGCAATGTCGCGGTCCCCTGCTGCAGTCGCATCCGCGCTCAACCTGAAGGGCATTAAAAACCAAAAGCTGTGAGTGGACGAAAATAAACAAGTTCGTAAAATACATTTTATAAGACATTTATGCCCCTTAGTAAAGACATATGCATGCACCAAAACCCAATAATCAAATATTTATTTGAAATAACCCTTAGGGCCTTAGCCCGGAAACCGCAAATATAGTTTCAATCCAAAAATCAATCCAAAAGTTATTTCATAAATCCAGTGGCACATGTTTATTACTTTACCATCTCCGGCATCCCAGATGCCTAGCGTCCCAGACGCTTGACGTCCCAAACATCATATCTCACGGTATTAAGCGACGCGTGCTGCCCGGGGTCTCACCGGGTCCATATCTCCGACATCCCAGATGTCTGACGTCCCAGACGTCTAATCATAGCAATCCTGCTCCTGAGTCACTATACGGTCCGGCCGCTCCGTACAATGACCCCACGCAGGCAATGCACCGTGACTTCCCCAGTGATATTTCGGAAATGAATAATAAAATGTGTTCCATAAACCATCTCGAAATGTGTGAAATCACATAAATTCACCGATATCCAAATCAAAGCATATAAAACACTTATAACAATCATGAAACAGTTATGAATGCATAGAATTTATCAAAACCAATGTCCACTCACAGACCGTTTAACCGTGCGCCTCGATACGCGTGCCATTGGCCTTCCCGGGCCTCGTTACTAACACTGGGACTCCCGAACCTGTTCACATCACATTAGAGGGTTACTAACCTCCTCAATAACATCCTATTCAAGTCCCGCAATTTTCCCGAATTTTTAATTATTTTTAAACCCGTCTTAAAACCTTCGGACATCCCGAAAAGTATCCGAACGGGATCCGACTGACACGAAACCAACGCTAAAATGTTCGTTATAAAGTATAGGATAAAATTCGTGTTGACCGTACCTCGTAATTCGTGCCCACGCGCCGTCACGCGCCGCCGTGAGTGGCTGCGCGTGAAACCCATGCGCCAGCTACAGTAACGGTGAACAGTCGTCTTCCTCGCCCGTTTCCCTGCAATACGGGTCTGCAACCCGTGAGTTCAACCCGGTTTAATAGTTATCAATTCGACCTTGATTTCATCTGATTTTGATCCTAAAATTATCATTAACCATCCAATTAGAGTTCCATGTCCTCGATTCAACATAACCATCCTGAAATCAGACCCACGACCCGTGATCACCCAAACGGGTCGATCACCCAAACTCTGTGTTTTCTCAATCAAACTCAAATTAACTTCACAGTAAGGATTCTAGGCCTAAAAGGAACTGAAATACAAGATCAATTGGACACGACATTACCTGGAAGTGATCGTCCACAGTCCCTGCACAACTCTGAAACAAGAACCTCAGCTCCAGTCCAACCCGCGTCAGTTTTCCTTCGAAGTTGATGGGGTTCAGTTCCAATTCCTCCCAGAAGCCTCAAGCCATCCTTGGTTTGGTCCAATTCATCTCAGAAATTAAGCTGAGAATTTTCCCTCCATTTTCCATTTTCACGGTTCCAGAATCCTTCAAGTCTCCTCAGCCCGTTTTCTTTCCAAAATCATTCACTCAGCTCACTCTCAGTCCCTATAATCAAACAGCCCGTGGAAAAAAACCACTCAGAGCCTCTGTGAATTGTCCCCCACAACTGACCCAAAACTGGAACAAAACGGTTGCCCGTGCTCTGAGTTTCTCCCAGTCCAGAGCATGTCAAGCTCCCACTCAGCCTCCAACACGGTTAAACAACTCCCCCCAATGTCACTAACACAATTAAACAATCCCTTGGACTGATAACAAGCTTAAACAATTTCATCACTCTGTTCCACGGCTCCCCACTCACGGTTGTTTCAAAAGCAACAGCCAAAATTACCATTTTGCTTTCCAATTGACAAATTACCAAAATGCCCTTCCACTTCCGTGACCCGCCACTCGGTCACCCGATGTCCGTTTTCAAAGTGCCGCCTGTGGTTGTACTCAGGGCATCGAGACCTACCTAACGATCCTTGGCCCTCGGCCATCGGACCTCCCGATCAAAAAGTCAACATTTTCCCCTATTTTGTCCAAATTACGGAAATGCCCCTGGACTTCCGAACGTCATAACTTTCGCCACGAACGTCGGAATCGAACGTGCCGCCTGTCTATGAACTCGTGACGTCCCAAACTACGTCACGGTCATTGGTCAAAGTCCATTTGACCGTCCAAACTAAAAGTCAACGTTTTGCCCACGACCAGGGGCAAAACGGTCCTTTTGCACCGTTCGTCCGAGTTCGCCCAACTAATCACCGATTAACCCTGCTAATCATGATTAGTCAGTAATCAAATCCCGAATTCCGGGACGGGTCGTTACATACTTTACCTACCAATGCAAGTTTACTTGGTCCAAACTCAGTCAAGTTCAATTAGCTTTCGCTATTACGATTTGGTTTCGGTGGTTATGTCCATTACGGTTTGGGTATATGATCATAACCGTTCGGTCCTTATTTAGTCTACAACCCAGTGGATCGGCATGCTTACAAATATGCGCAAACCCGTCAAGTACTCGCCTATCGGCAGTTCTCATTCAAAAAAAAAACGAGAAAACACCGCCTTCGCACGATAAACAAATCGGTACATATAATCCCAAATTCATTCATTTCATTGCCGACCTACATGTTTCACGGGGTATTCCCCGGATTACAGAACATAGAAACAAAAAACGCCTACAAAAGACAACCTACACGACCCTCAGCCTCACCACCACCACCACCTCCTCCTCTGCCGCCTCCGCCTGGTCGGCAGTGGCCGCCCGCCGTCGACATTCGATGGTTGCCCATCCGGCGTGTAGGTCTTGGTCAGGGCAGGGGGCTCGTCCAGCCATGGGAAGTTAAGCGTGACCCCGGGGTTGAAGTACAATATGCGCTGTACGCAATCATCTTCTACCTCGGCAAGCGCCAGGTCCAGGTGATTCGCATACAGCGGATCCGCCATGAAGACCTCCAGGGTCTTCTGCCGATCGGCCGATAGCAGGACACGAAGCCGGTCCACCTCCCCCTGCAGCTCACCCATGACTTTCTCTTGCTCGTTCAGCTGCAGGGAGAAAGCATGCACCGTCTCTTCCCGGTCCGCTATCCCCCTCTCGGCTGCCTTCGCCCGAGCCTTCTCCCGCTGGAGCTCCTTCTCCAGCTCCGCCACCCGCCTCGGCGCAGCATGGCCCTCCTTCTCCCAGGCGCGCACCCTATCCTCCCTCTGCCGCGCGGCGCCCTCCTCCGCCTCCATCCTCTGCATATGCCGAGCGGCCTTCTGCAGGGCCACGTAAGTCTGCCCAAAGCACTGCCGAACCATGCACACTTGTCAGCAAAACAGGAGAGAAATCCGACTCACATGTATGCAATATTAAAAAAATAAAATCACCACTTACATGGGCTTGCTTGGCAAGCAGGGCGGCGAACCGACCTGGATGGGAGCCAGTGCCGATCTACTCAATCTTCGTCGGCGTCACCTGGGAGCCGAGCACAAAGGCGTTGGCCACAGGCGCCAGGGACTTGTGCATATGGTGGGTGACTGGCACCCACCCCTCCCCGGCCTTCGTCGAGCGGACAACTTCCCCCGTCTCCAGGGGCTCGGCAAAGACGAAGGCGATACCCGGAATACTGACCGGTACCCTCTCCTTCACGGGTGGCGGAATCTCCACCCTGGGCTCCTTTGCCCTCTCCTGCGGCACTTCGGGGGCCTTGAGGGCCGCCTCTCTCTTACGCCGCCGTTTGGAGCTCTCACCCTCTGACACCCCTGCCGCCGGGGGAGACTGCCTCTGTCGAGCCTCCATGAGCTTCCTCCGGCGTTCCCGGGCTTGGTCCAGCCCGCCGATGAGGGGCCGCTTCAGTCCATGAATCGGACTCTTCACCTCGGCACCCTGCCGAGATTCGGGCCTAGTCGGCTTCGAGAGCCCGTCTGGTCGGACACCCGAACTGGACCCTGGGGGGTCTCTTCTCGGTCAGCCCCCTTGGGCTTCACCGCCACGGTCTTCTTCCTCCGCGGTTGTTGGGGTGTCACCTCCGGCTCCTTGCCCTTGCCATCGGCAGTTGAGCTATGCTTTGTCACCGCTTCGGTAATTTTCCTCTGGGCGGCTTGCTCGACTTGAGGATGCACTGCAAAATCACCCTGTTAGTGCCTCGGCATACCTACACACCATAACTTCAACACTACTGCTTACCAGGTGACGAGATGAGACCCACGGTAAGTAGGTTAGACGACAGCTTCAGGACGCACCAGCTACGTTCCAGGTCGGACAGCTTTTCCCGCACCAGGTTGCACGCCTCCCAATCCTCTACCGTCACCGTTGCCATGGACGGACCTGCACATACATAACAAACGCCATCAGTCTCCACCACGGTAGCCACACTTGGCACCTTATGACCACTAGCCGAACGACAAACCGACAACCTCTAGACTCGAAGTAGCTGGGAATCCTCGAGCGGACCCTACTGACGTCTCCCTCCCACGGCCCGGTGTCTCCAGCTCTTCTGCGACGACGGCACGTCGTTGATGAAGGAACCCCAGGCCGTCTTCTGCAAGCACTCCATCTGGTACCACCCCGACCCGTAGGTCTGCCTCTTGAAACGGTACAGGGAGCACAGCTGGCCCCAGGATGGCTCCGGTAGTCCAGCCAGTCGGAAGGCCGTGTAGAGGCTGATCAAAATGATCCAGCCGTTAGCATTCAGCTGCCCCGAGGCTAAGTTCGCCCTCGCCATCATGTCCTGGAGCCACGGGTGCAGAGGCAGCCTCACTCCGTGTTCAAAGCAGTCGACGTAAAATAATGTCGACCCTTCAGGAGGATTACTCGGCTTCTTGCTGTGAGTGGGTACCATCATCTTAATCTCCACCGGCACATTGTATAGCTCCCGGAACCGGTCCAGGTCGGACTGCCGAATGGTGTTCATCTCGTAGTCCACGGCGTACTCCACCTTCACCACGCCGTCGACATCTAGTTCCATCAGCGAGCTCGTCTCCATCCCGCTACCTTCAGCCTCGGAATCGACGACGACGATGACGACCGGGGGGGGGGGGGCGATGGGTATGGGGTGACGTCCTCCTTTCACTCGACCGGTCGGCACCCGACGTGCTGCATCCGCCCTGCTGCCTCACCTCCTTCCTCGGCAACCTGAGAGCCTGATCTAGGGTGCCACCGCTGCTGGACGACGGCGCCCTACTAGTAGACCCACTAGTAGACGTTGACCCACTGCGCCCGCTCGGCACGTCGCTTGCGGAACTAGACGGTGTTTCCCCGCTAAAAGCTTTAGGGGACCTAACCCCAGATCCACTGTTTGACTCTGACTCTGACATCTACAAATTACGAAAACAGAAGCTACGACTAAGAACCTACGCTACGGAACACATACTTAGATGGGGTGCCGTTCGGCAGAGGTATACCTGTGATATTCTGATTCGACGGAGCTAGTTTCACGCTCTTGCACTTCCCTCTCGGCAGGCTCCAATTCAGTCGGCACTTGAAATTACTCCACAGATGCTCTGAGTAAAAAGTGAAAAAGTCAAAAAGCTTTTGCCCCCTTTTATAGGCCCCTGGCCCGCCTCGAGATGCGCGCTTCCGATCTGACGGTTGCCAGGCCGATACGGCCACCTTTCGGCTACGAATACCTTATACTGTATACCCATCGGTATCATACATTCTCACCTACGTACATACGTACGTACATTACTACCAGTATGCTTCCTCTCGGCATCTCCCCCCGACGGCATGCTTCCTCTCTCCATCGGCAAGCACACTGCGACCGACGTCTCCCCGCCATTCCCCACGGCCGCCTCTCCACGATCTTTTGGTCTTTACGGTGGGCAGCTTGTGGAACTCGGTAACGGGGACTCCTTTCACATCGGACATACAGTGCACTTCCTCGCTCCAAGACTTGGGGGGCTACTAGGGATACAGGGCGCAGCGCCCTGGTTGGTCGACAGGTACCGGCCGTCATCTCAAGTCCTCGACCGAGGAACTCCATCTCAGTCAAAGACTTAGGGGACTTATATTGATACCATATCGACCGACCACCCTAGCATAGGGCCCGCCAGGACAGGAAGGCCGCCGACCGATCGCCTAACCAACTCGGCATCTGACATACCAGTCGATAGCTGGCTGCGACAGTCACCTAACCAACTCTGCCATATAAACTCCCTGACGGAGGCAGGTTGGGAATCCAGCTGGCGCCTCCTCTGGATGTCCAGGGCTTGTCAGACGGCTCTCAGCCACAAAGCACCACCTGCTCCCGTAACAGTAGCCCACCTACCGCAGTTATGGCTACTATAAATACCGTGAAACCCTTCACAAAGGTAAAACACTCAGAACCGATCCAGAGCACTGTATTTACTTGCCCCTCGGTACTCAGATACTAACTTAGGCATCGGAGCCCTTTTGGCCGGCACCACACCGGTGTCTAGTCGTTGCAGGATCCCTGCCGAACCACAACGCCCCCAGCGGGCCCGAGACACCACGTGGCTGGTCCTAGAACCCCCAGCGGGTCTCATCGAGTTGGTCATTTCAGGATCCAACAAGTTTTAGAATTGGATTTTGGAAAGTGGAATTTGGTTTTAAAGTTGAAAAGTGAATTTCCGGATTTGGGTTTGGAATGACTGTTCTGGATGCCGGAAGGGCATCAGAACGGTGATTTCGAATTTGGGTTTGGATGTGGATTGATAAATGGTTTTCAAATGGTTTTGGATTGGATTTGCTGGATCTGGTTATTGGGTTTAAAGACCCGGATTATATTTGACGGGGGATAGGCCCGGATTGGGTTTAAAGACCCGGATTGAGTTTAAAGACTCGGGAGTTTAAAGACTCGAATATATTGATATTTCCCCTGTAGGCCTGTTGAGTTTAAAGACTCGGATATTATTGAGGCCTGGATTTAGTTTAAAGACTCGGGAGTTTAAAGACTCGGGAGTTTACAGACTCGGATAGGTCCAGCAGGTTTGCTCGGATAATGATGACTTAATATTCATGGTTTATGATACGATTTTATGGTTCTTATGATATGATTTCTATAACTGTTTTTATAATGATTTTGCAATTGTTTTTATGATGATCTTTACGTGATTAGTGAGTAATGGTTGTTTTTAGTAACTGGGTTATGCATGTGGTTTCAAAACGGAGAGCTAAAACTCTGGTTTTATTATGAAATCGTTTTCGGAAATTCTTTTCTTATTATGGTCCACTCACACCTTCTGTTTTTAACTTGCCCTCCAGGTCGTGGAGCTAGAGCGGGGTTTCGGCGTCGAGGCAGCGTCGGAGGCATAGAAGTTATGAGAGCGACCCCAAAGTGTTTTAAATTTTCCGTGTGCGTGTATCTGGTTTATCGGTTTTCTTTCTTTTGTACTTAGTACTATGCTCTGTAAACACTTAAACTTCAGGATGTTTTGTATAGTTTCTCCTGCGTCTGACTGAGTACTTTGGTGGCTTCGAGTGAGTTTACTTTGGTTTTGTGTCGGGGGGGTCAGACGGGAGCAGGATTTACCTCGGTTTTCGGGGTGAAACCGGGGAGGGTCCTGACAAAAGGTCTGTATTAATCATTCCAAACAACACGGCCTAAAACCAACTCAATTGATCTCAAGTCTTAATTGAAGTTCATCGTCCCAATTCCACTAAACAGCCATTGTTTTCATCAATTGAATAGTTAGGGAGCATCGCAGGCTTACCATAGAGTGGATTTTGTGACCAATTCCAATAGAACTTACCTCCAAAACCACGACTCCAAGCTCGATTTTTCTGAAATTCCGTCGTCCCTGTCCATGGCTTCCAGGGCCTTGAGCTTCGAACTCTTGATCTGGATCGACTAAGTGAGGTCCCAGAAGAGTGTTTCGAGCCTCAAATTGGCTTGGGCTGGCCTACATTTCAAATTGGGATTTTGAATTTTCCAAAAATGAACTTCGGGTTTCCAGTGTATGTTCTCACCCAGTCCACCCGTTTCTCCTCTCCAACTCGTCTCTCTGTTTCTCACTAATTCCATGTCCCTCTCAAACGTCCCAGAAATTGATCAAACAATCCAATTAATCCATCCAACCCGACCAGTGCTCTGTTCAGAATTCTCAATTGAATACAACAAATCAACCCGTGCATTGCACCTTACCGTCCCAGGGCATGCTGCTTCTCACTCAGTCCCAATTACCACAGATTCCAGCCCTTATTAGTGACAATTGTCACTTGGTTTGCAAAACAAAGCACTAAGCGGATTAAACAAGTCACTCACTCTGTTCAACAAGGTTCCACTCACGGCTCTTTCAAATTTCACAGCCAAATTACCATTTTGCCCTCACTTGACAAATTACCAAAATGCCACTCACGCCTCTTGACCCGTAACCTTGTTATCTAGACTCCGATTGACGCGTGCCACCTGTCTACGGATTCAGCGTCTCGAGACCTGCCCAACGGTCCTAGAATTGTGTGAAAATTAGTGGTCAATCGAAAAGTCAACATTTTCCCCCTTTTCGTCCGAATTGCTAAAATGCCCTTGAACTTCCGAACGTCAAAACATTCACCTCGAACGTCGAAATCGAACGTGCCACCTATCTATGAACTCATGACGTCCCAAACTACATCACGGTCATCAGTTAAAGTCCATTTGACCTCCCGAATTAAAATTCAACGTTTTACCTACGACTAGAGGCAAAACGGTCATTTTGCATCGTTCGTCCGATTTCGCCCAACTAATCACCGATTAGCCCCAATAATCATGATTAGTTACTAATATGATCCTGGAATTTGGGATGGGTCGTTACACCGGTTCACTGCTAGACCAGATTACAGTGAACCGGACCGCACCGGATCACCAGAGGTAGGGGATGACACTGTACTGGCGCGTGAGGCCCACGTACAGCCCCTTTGGACGGCACGTGTGGGCATGTGGCACACATTTTGAGGAAAGTTCCAACATGATTTTTAAAGTATTTGATGTAACGAATATTTTGGCGCTGGTTTCGACTGAATCAGACATCGCCTCGATAAGTTTCGAAATTTCCGAAGGTTTTAGGGCTCGGATAAAAATAGTTAAAAATTCGGAAAAATTACGGGATTTTAGTATGAACTTTGTGAAGTAGTTTGTGACCTTATTTTGGGATTTGGACAGGTTCGGGGAAGCCGATGATAGTGGATTGGCCGGGAACGGCATAGGTGCACGCGTATCGAGGCAACGACGAAATATGTGTGAGTAGACTTTGTTTTCTAAACTTCAATGCATGCATAATCATTTTCTATGCTTTATAATTATGATTCATATGCTTATGCTTATTGTAATTGCGATTTCCGTATTTATACGTATTTCGATATGCAATACGCAATTGCACGTATTTCGAGGCTATGGTTCCTCCTATGTTTTCATGATGGTTTAATGAATGATTTTATATGATTTGTGCGTATCAAGTTTTGATGATATTGTGAGTATGATTTACGATTTTGGCATGTATTTCGAGAGTATTACAAATTTGCACGTTTTACGAGATTTCGAGTATATTGTGGTTTGACCGTGATTTTGGTGATTTAAATTTGGTATTTGAAACACGATTTGATTTCAAAGATTTAAAACAGATTTTAGGAAAAGCGATCTCGGGCTTGATGCCCAGTTCATAAAGTGGCTTGATGAACGTTTCGGGTTTCGGAAACTTGAAAGTGGATTTCCGAATTTGGGTTCGGGATGATGGTTCCGGATGCCGACTTACGGAATCATTATTGAGAATTCGGATTCGGGAATGGATAACAGATATGATTGGGGATTTGTATGTGAAATTCAGACATTAGTTCCATTTCGATTAAGTGCGATTTCGGATTTGACTTGGGAAATTGGTTTACGATGTGACAGGACCCATCCCTATCCCCCTGGGATTAACGAGGGATGGCCCTGCTCCCGTCTGACACGGAGTGTCAGACAAGGGATAATTCTGACCTTTGCCCTCCCGGGCTATCAGAGTACGCCAGGATCTGGAGGAGGTATGTGATATCTCGGTCTCTACTACAGTCCACATTCGATGTCAAGCTGAAGGGCAGACAAAACATTAAAAGCTCTGAGTGGACAAAACCAAAGTTTATAAAAACATTTCATATGAAGACATTTGTACCCTTCACTAAAAAGCATGCATGCATTCAAAAACCATTTATCCAGAAAAAACATAGGTGGGAACTAAGCCCAAAACCAAGATTGAAAGAACCATAATGAAAATGACCATACAGGCCGCTGCCCAAATCCATAAGGGTCTCAGCCCAAATCACAAGAAACCAACCATAAGGGGAACTGCCCAAAACCTGTGTAACCACACATATCACATAACATATATATATCATATATACATATAATTCACACAACCAATCTTGTCATGGTTTCCAAAGCTACGCTCGTGCTACCATGGGTCTCAAACCCAAGTCTTTCAGGTACCAAGTCAATGTCTGAAGACCAATGACCCGCCCTGAGGTTATAGTACAAGCCTTTCTGAGGGTAAGGCACCCAACGGGGGCGACTCCCACTCAGTCAGTGCTCTGTGACTACTCCGGGGTCCACCCAGGCCAACGACCCTCTCCGGAGGAGATAATAGAAGTAAAGGAAGGTATATGAACATATATATACATAACATAACATTCATGCCTGGTTCCCCTGAACCGTCATGATCCATAACATCCATTATATTCATATACATATAGACAACATCCTCCATGACCGGTTCCCATAAACCGTCATGTACCATAATGACCTGACAAGGGTTCATGCCGGTTCCCATAAACCGTCATGAACCTGGAAATCCATGTAGGGTCCCTGACCCGAAATGACAACCGTAAAGTAACTAGGTCTCGTGCCCCAACATATGACATCAGCTGGGCACCGTGCCCGATATCTAAGGGCAGTCACGACTCCGATCATAGTGATGTGGGCAACCATCCATCCAAGACCGCCCTCAATCCTGGTATGTCGTCGTGAACGTATCAACCGACGCGACCACCACAAGATCATGGTGCATTCATCACCGATCGCTATCCTGAACCGTCAGCACTCCGAAGTCGAGACTCCCCAGGCTGCCCGACCATGAATCGTGCATCGTGACCTCTCCGAAAGGAACACATCCCAATCCTGAGGTGAGCATCACGTCGTTCGTCACCGTGCACCAAGCATCTGACGCGACCACGACTCAGACCCGAAGGTCATCAATAGGTTCATATGCCCGAGACAAAACCAAATGGGTTTCATACCCGAGTTTATCCTTTTAGAAATCCAAAACCATTTCATTAAAACCAATAAAGAAATACCGAGCCGTATAGGCACCGTATAGGGCCGAAACCTCGAAATACGTGCCTATACGTAACCACATACAAATACACCCATGGCATCATCAAACATGTAATAAAACATATAATAAACATTTATGCATGCACCAATTTAGATAACCAAGGTCCACTCACAGACCGTCCGAGCTGCCGCCTCGATTTGCGTGCCATACGGCTCTCCCGAGCCAATCACCGTCACCGGGACTCCCGAACCTGTCCAAATCATAATAGAAGGTTACTAACTACTTAGTTAACCTCCTACCAAAGCCCCGTAATTTTCCGATATTTTTAACTATTTTTAAACCGACCCTAAACCTTCGGACACCCCGAAACCTATCGAAACGATGTCCGATTGACACGAAACCAGTCCCAAAATGTTCGTTACATCGAATAGATGATTTCATGTGTTGAAAACTTCCCCAAATTATTGTTCACACACCCTCACGCGCCCCAAGAAGTCCCTATGCACTATTTATCATCTTCAAGCTCCAGCTGAACCGGTTTTACTGCGCTGAACCGGTTCTACTGTGCTGAACCGACGTGACCGGTTTGGCAGTTTCGTCCCTTCGTTTTTGTCCGATTCCAACCCCAATGAATCCTATAATTGCTATTTCTTCATTCCCTATCAATTCCAATAATTAAAACTACCTAAAACCATCTAAATCCCATGGTTTAATTATGAACCAAACGGTTTAAGCTTCCCAAAACTCGCCCACAGCTTCAAAGCCGTCCAAAGCTTCCTAAAATCATCCTAACACAATCCTAATAACCCATTTAACTCATTGAAACCATCAAAAACCAACCATAATGCATATATTGAAAAATGGAAAGGATTGGGTCTAACCGGGTAACATGTTCGGGTTCAAGGCCGCCATCCACGGCGGCGTGGCTTCCAGCCGGCCACCAACATCCACTCATCCTCCTCTCAGCCTATGGGCCTTGCCATGATGTTCAAAGGGGGTAAGGGTTTGGTTTTGGGGTGAATGGTTGGGTGAGAAAATGAGATCGGGTTGTTTGTTTAAGGAGAAAGGAAAATGATCGATGCAATGGGGAGATGCATGAATATGTGTGGGCTTTGCAATGGATGGGTGACACTTGTCACTCATCCATTGGGCTTCCATAAAATATTTGGGCCCACTAAAGTCCAAAAGCTAAATTATTTCGTAATTCGTGCAATAGTGCCCCGAAACGTCTGTGAACCGTAACTTTGCAGTCGAACGTCCGAATTCAACGTACCGCCTGTCTATGGATTCGTATCGTCCCAATCTACGTAATGGTCCTCGGCCCTCGGCCATCGGACCTCCCAGGTCAAAAGTCAACATTTTGCTCCTTTTAACCAAAATTACCAAAATGCCCTTAAACTTCCGAACGTCATAACTTCTTCCTCGAATGTCGGAATTTAACGTACCACCTGTCTATGAACTCGTGACATCACGAACTATGTCACGATCATCGGTCAAATTCCATTTGACCGTCTGAATGAAAGGTCAATGTTTTGCCCACGCCTAGTGGCAAAACGGTCATTTTGCATCGTTCGTCCGATTTCGCCCAACTAATCACCGATTAACCTCGCTAATCGTGATTAGTCACTAATATAATCTTGGAATTCGGGACGGGTCGTTACACTATGGATTCTAGATTTGTTGTGATTTACAAATGGTTTTAGGTTTAAAGACCCGATACTATTGCTGGATGATGTTTTGGGTTTAAAGACCCGGTACTATTGCTGGATGATGTTTTGGGTTTAAAGACCCGGTTGATTGATGACGAATGAGGGCCCTTGATTGACATGTTTTGAGTTTAAAGACTCGATTATTATGATATCCTTCGAGGCCTATTAATTATGCTTGAGTTTAAAGACTCATTGATATCCCGGGAAGGCCTGATTATGGGCATGATTTTGAGTTTAAAGACTCGGGCGCACTTGAGATCCAGCAGATTGATTGCCGTGTGAATTACTGTTGATTTCTGATGTTTTCGGATGTGTTGGGCAATAGCCCGGTTTACGTGGCTTGATGGATTTTTGGGTTATGTTCTGTACTTGGATTGATTTATGATTTTGGGCTGAGACCCTGTATTTATGATTGCAGGCTAAGACCCGAAGGTTAAGAAAAGAAAAATGATTTTGATTTTCATACACGGTTTTCTTATATTGGAAATTAAATGGATTGCAAAATGATTTTCGAATGCATGCATTGGTTTTACGTGGAGGGTGAAAATGTCTTTCTATAACCTGTTTTATGAATTGATTCATTTTCGTCCACTCACACCTTTTGTGTTTTTATTGACCCTCCAGGTCGTGGCGCGATGATCGAGGCTAATCGAGAGGTGGAGACATGAGTGGGCACACGTATGATTATCCCTTGTTTGGCAAGTGCTGAGGGTAATTTGGGAACTTCAGTCGACTTGCCAGACGGGAGCAGGACCGGGCACGGTTATCAATGTCCCTTCGGGGACGGTCCTGTCAATGCATGCTTTTTAGTGAAGGGTACAAATATCTTTATGAAAAATGTATTTACAAATTATTGTTTTGTCCACTCACAGTTTTTAAATGTTTTGACTGTCCTTCAGGTTATCACGGATGCGGGCTGTAGCAGAGACCGAGACATCACATACCTCCTCCGGATCCTGGCGTACTCTGAAGCCCCGAGCGGGCTAAAGTAGAAATTTCCCTTGTCTGACACTCTGTGTCAGACAGGATCAGGAACGTCTCGTGTTAATCCCGGGGGAATTTGGATGGGTCCTGACATATAATTTCAATTTCAAACACAAAATGCCACTAATCTAAAGGCGAAAGTGACATATGTCACACAACCAACGGGGTGAGTCACCCCCAATGACTCAGCAAAACACCAAAGACATTACGAAAATGCCCCTCATCCATTTAGACCCATAGCGTCCTGGTTCGATCTCTGATTTTGACGTGCCGTATGTCCACAGACGTAGTGTTTCGAGACCTACACAACAGTCCTTATGGAAAGTCGAAAAAGTATCCCAAACAAAAAGTCAACTTTGACCACGTAAATTACGGGTAAAATCATCATTTCCTTTTCAAATTCTCGAATTTACCTTTTCCAAATTTTCAAGCCATCACATATGGGTAAGATAGCATTTTCAAGTATATTTATACAATTCCCTCCATTCAAACTACATGAAACCCAAAACTTTTATTTTCCCACAAACATCAATTCATGGATATTTAGAATTTCTAAGGCCACTAACCAATATAATAATTTATTAAAATTAAAAGAAAAAAATCTGAAAAAAATTTGAATGTATATTCATTTTTCGTCACTAAAGGTGAGGAATACCTTATGTGGTGATTTTTTCTAATGAACAACGTCGCCAAAACAATTTTTTTTATGATGTTGGTAAAAAAATTCATCCTTCTGTGACAAAAAAACATATAGGTTTGAACTTTTCCAAAAAAAATTCTTTAGAAATTTCAAAATTTTTTGTTTTAGTTTTAATCAATTATTATATTAGTTAGTGGCCTTAGAAATTCCATATATTCATTGATTGATGTTTGTGAGAAACTAGAAGTTTTGGTTTCATTTAAGTTAAATAGAGGTAATTGTATAAATATGCTTGGAAAGACCATGTTACTTTTATTTTTAGCGGAAAAAATTTAATAATTTTAACGGATAGATTATTACTATAAATTTGGATATAATTAATGGATTTCTGTTAATAATAATAAAATTTAAGGACTATAATTAATATTTGTGTAAAATTCAAAGACAATAACAATGGTTTTTCTATTTATTTTTTGCATACGCAATTTCAGAATTTCTAAATTCTAATCATACAATTAATCCTTAAGGCTCACGGTATTTTAAATAAAATATCTCTCCAAAAATAAAACAAAAAAAAAACAAAAAAACGTTAAGACGTGATAGTTGAAGATCCTTTCCAAGTTTGAGTGGATTCTACACATCAACGGTTGAGCACCAAATCACATGAGCCTAAAGGGCAAGGGTGCAGAGATTAGTGAACAGGCTGGAGTGCACACGATAGAAGCCAAAGAGAGACAGTGAAAGACAGCCAATACTGAAAGCAAAGTTCTGATTGTCTTTCGTGTGTTTCACGCGTCACAAAATGCCTCAAGATCGACCGTTGGATCTGATCAATCTTGTTGATGAAAAAGCCTGCTGCACTTTACGCTTAAAACGCATCCATTGATTCCATTCGCTCTTTTTTCTTATATCTCAACCAGTCTACTTGACCACATACAACTAACTCTCCAACCGACAATTGGTTACAAATCTTACGGATGTGGCCAGATCATTTAAATATATAATGACGAAATTACCCCCTACCCTTGCAACAATCTTCCTCTCTTCAATTCGAGCCCTTTATTTATATTTCTTTCGTATTGAATGATAAAAATATTAATATCAACATATATATATGGATTTTTTTTTAATATTGATATCGAATCGTTTATGGTCAACAAAAATGATAGAAATTTAGTCTAAAAATTAGAAATTTTGAATGAAATTTTGGGAAAAACTTAAGTACTCAATGATGGTTATATATGAGTAAAAAAATTATAAAATGACTTTAATATAATAAATAGATGATGAATAATATGATATAATATGAT
The DNA here is from genome assembly GCA_032719365.1 of Prinsepia uniflora. NCBI lineage: Eukaryota > Viridiplantae > Streptophyta > Magnoliopsida > Rosales > Rosaceae > Prinsepia > Prinsepia uniflora. Next base: position 40,998,420 of record CM064866.1, read on the forward strand.
TCTGACGATAACTAATAATATAAAATCTTAAATATAAATATAAATTTAAGTGAGTTACTATAATTGAATGTTAAAATAGTTAAAAACATAACAATGAACATACGAAAATTCATTGTAAAAAAAATGATAAAAAAATGTTAAATATATTTATGACAGGACCCACCCCTAATCCACTGGGATTAATGGCTAAATCCCGATCACGTCTAACTTACGCATGACACGAAGGCTATACCGACGTCCAACCTTCACGCGACACGTAAGTCGGACAAGGGATTCTCAATCTAACCATCCGAAAAGTAACCAATCCTCCCGGAGTATACCGAGCTACTGTGGATCGCCGGTGTGATGTCTCCATCCCTCTCGATCGACAGGCCGTGCCGCAACAACCTAGAGGGTATCGAAAACACGAAAAGACTGTGAGTGGACAAAAATAAAATATAAGTTCAAAAACAGTTCAATAAAATAATTACGTTTATACCCTCCATTTCAAAAACCAATGCATGCATATCAAATTCATTTCATAAAACCATGTAAGAAAACCAAGTAGTTTCTTTTTCTTAATTCCCGGGCCTCAGCCCAAAACCATCATCATGAAGTCTCAGTGAAAACCAAAACACATTTGAAACCACATTTCCATCCATCGAACATGCTGGATCTATCCGAGTCTTTAAACTCACGAGTCTTTAAACTCAATCCAAGCCTCAATATAATCCGAGTCTTTAAACTCCCGAGTCTTTAAACTCAACAGGCCTACGGGGGAAATATCAATATCCGAGTCTTTAAACTCCCGAGTCTTTAAACTCAATCAGGGTCTTTAAACCCAATCCGGGCCCACCCCCGTCATAATCATATCCGGGTCTTTAAACCCAATAACCAGATCCAGCAAATCCAATCCAAAACTGTCTGAAAACCTTTTTCCATTTCCGAATCCGAATCCGCAATCTCATCAGGATTCTGAATCCAAACCCAGAACTCATATCCATAATCCCTTTCCAAATTCGAGTCCGCAACCATTATTCCGTAAGCTAGCATCCAAAATAACCATTCTGAACCCAAACCCGAAATCCATTTTCAAGCCTCAAATCGAATCCCGAATCGTCATCCAGAAATCCGATTCAAAAACCTGAAAACACGTTTCTCAAAACCACTTCTCTGAACTGGGCTTCATGTAACGACCCGTCCCGAATTCCGGGATTAGATTAGTCACTAATCTTGATTAGCGAGGTTGAACGGTGGTTAGTAGGGCGAAATCGGACAAAATGTGCAAAATGACCGTGTTGCCCCTGGTCGTGGGCAAAATGTTGACTTTTTGTTCGGGCGGTCAAATGGACTTTGACCGATGACCGTGACGTAGTTCGGGACGTCACGAGTTCATAGACAGGTGGCACGTTCGATTCCGACATTCTTAGAGAAAGTTATGGTGTTCGGAAGTTGAGGGGTATTTTGGTAATTTGGCTTATTAGGGGCCAAATGTTGACTTTCTGACCGGGAGGTCCGATGGGCGAGGGCCAAGGACCGTTACGTAGGTATCGTCGATACGAATCCAACGACAGGCGGCATGCCGAAATCGGAGATTCGACGACAACGTTATGGTCAAGGAAACGAACTAACGAACCGAGGCTCGGATCAAAATAATAATATAATAATGAATAGTGACCATTGACCCTACACACCTGGATGAGTGACAAGTGTCACTCATCCCTTGAAATCAGAATCCATGTTTTTGGGGGAGACCTCATGATGATGTTTAATTAGTTTTTAATTAATTAATTAATCTTTTAATTTCCATTAATCTCCATATTTTCCTTAATCGTGTACAACCAAATCCAATACTCTCCCAACCAATTCCTCTTCCATTGCTGAACCTGAGAGTGTGAATTTGTGAGCAATTTGAGAGTGAATTCAACTGGGTAAACACGAGAGATTGACAGTGAGGAGGAACTGAGAATTCGAAAGATTAAGTTTTGGGAGGGAAAATCAAATTGGACGAATTGGGCTGTGATGATCGAATTGGAGGTTACAAACATCTTCCTGAGGTTGTGACGAGTCGATCCACATCAAAAACGAGAAGGAATGGTGCCGTTTTGGCTCTGATCGAGCTTGGTGACAGAGGAAGAAATCGAGGCTGAGTCGTGGAGTTTGGGGCTGTGATTGACTCAATTGTTGTGGGGAAATGAGTGACACTTGTCACCCATCCACTGGCCAACCTCACCCACTCATGCACCAAACCATTCACCCGTGCATCCATTTTCCATTTTTCCTCCAACCATTACCCGATCCCATTTCCAAATCCAACCCAAACCCTTGAGCCTGAGGCTCATTCCCGAGGGACCAGAGAGTGATAAGAGGACTGAGGAAGGTGGTGGCCGGCCAAGGGCACGCCGCCGTGGACGGTGGAGCCGTGAAGCCCGAAAGGTATCGGTTTTAACCGATTTCAATCCATTTTTCATTTCTGTTGTTATGGGTCGATTTGAATGATTAGGATGGATTATTTAGGTTGCTAGGGGGTGATTAGTGAGGTTTTTGTGGTTGTGGACGGCTGGGAAGCCATGGGGAGAAAAGGAGAAGTTTGAACCGTGAGGTTCAAACTTGGACCGTGTGATTTTGTGGGTTGTGATGGGTTTCGTTAATTGGAATAGATAGGAAACACAAAAATAGGAATTTAGGAATTGGAATGGAAGAAAACGGATGAAAAATGAGGGAGAAGGAGGCCTGGACCGGTTACGCCGGTCCAGTTGCAGAGGTTGGACCGGACCGGCCAGCCCGGACCGGTTCGATCGAAGGAAGAAGATGCACTGTAGCGGCGCGTGAAGCCCAGGCGCAGCCACTTCAGGCGGCGCGTGTGGGCGCGTGGGGAGGAATTTGAGGAAGGTTCCAACATACGAAATCTTCTATTCGATGTAACGAACATTTTGGGACTGGTTTCGTGTCGATCGGACACCGTCTCGATATGTTTCGGGGCATCGGAAGGTTTAGGTTCGGGATTAAAAATAGTTAAAAATACGGGAAAATTACGGGGCTTTGGTAGGAGGTTAATTAAGTAGTTAGTAACCTTCTATTACGATTTGGACAGGTTTGGGAGTCCCGGTGACGGTGATCGGCTCGGGGAGCCGTATGGCACGCAAATCGAGGCGGCAGCTCGGACGGTCTGTGAGTGGACCTTGTTTTCTAAATTGGTGCATGCATAAATGTTTATTATATTTTTTAAATGCTTGTTTGTAATGCCATGGGTGCATTTGTATGTGGTTACGTATAAGCACGTATTTCGAGGTTTCGGCCTTATACGGTGCTTATATGGGTCTGTATTTCTTTATTGACTTAAATGATTTGGTTTTGGATTTCTAAGAGGATAAACTCGGGTATGAGACCCATTTGGTTTGGTCTCGGGCATATGACGCTATTTACGACCTTCGGGTCTAAATCGTGGTCGCGACGGGTGCTATGTGCACGGCGATCGACGATACGACGCTCGCCACCGGTTTGGGATGTGTTCCTTCCGGAGAGGTCACGATGCACGATTCGTTGTCGGGCAGCCTGGGGAGGCTCGACTTCGGAGTGCTGACGGTTCAGGTTAGCGATCGGTGATGAGTGCACCATGATCTTGCGATGGTCGCGTCGGTTGATTCGTTCACGGCGACATACCAGGATTGAGGGCGGTCCTGGATGGATGGTTGCACGCATCACTATGATCGGAGTCGTGACTGACCCTTAGATATAGGGCACGGTGCCCAGTTGAGTCATATGTTCGGGCACGAGACCCAGTTACTTTATGGTTTATGATTTCGGGTCAGGGACCCTACGTGGATTTCCAAGTTCATGACGGTTTATGGGAACCGGCATGAACTCTGGAAAGGTCATTGTGGTTCATGATGGTTTATGGGAACCGACATGAACCTTTGTCGGGTTATTCTGGTTCTTGACGGTTTATGGGGACCGGCATGAACCCTGGTTATGTTATTAAGGTACATGACGGTTTATGGCAACCGGCATGTTACCTGATTATGGATATTATGGATCATGACGATTCAGGGGAACCGGTCATGAATTTTTATGTTATGTATATATATATATATGTTCATCTACCTTCCTTTACTTCTATTATCTCCTCCGGGGAGGGTCGTTGGCCTGGGTGGACCCCGGAGTAGTCACGGAGCACCGACTGAGTGGAGTCACCCCCCAGTTGGGTTCCTTACTCTCAGGAAGGCTATGGTTACTAATACCTCGGGTAGGGTCAGTGGTCTGCGGACATTGACCTTGACTTTGAGATGACTCGGATTGAGACCCGGGTAGCACGCGCGTAGCTTTGAATACCGTGACAGGATTGGTTGTGTGACTTATATGTATATATGATATATGATATGTGGTGTGCACAGGTGTGCACAGGATTTGAGCAGTGGCTCGTGTACTTGGTTTCTTTATGGTTTGGGTCCGAGTCCCTTATGGATTTGGGCAGTGGCCCGTATGGTCATTTTCATTGTGGTCCTTTCGACCTTGGTTTATATCTGCTTTGGGCTTAGTCCCACATATGGTTTGTTTTGGATAAATGGTTTTCAAATGCATGCATGCTTTTTAGTGGAGGGTACAAATGTCTTCTTATTAAATGTTTTTATAAACTCTTGTTTTGTCCACTCACAGTTTTTAATGTTTTGACTGCCCTTCAGGTTGACATCGGATGTGGACTGTAGCAGAGACCGAGATATCACATGCCTCCTCCGGATCCTGGCGTACTCTGATAGCCCGGGAGGGCAGAGGTTGGAAATATCTCTTGTTTGACACTTCGTGTCAGACGGGAGCAGGGTCATCCCACGTTAATCCCGTGGGGATTGGGATGGGTCCTGTCATTAAATCATTGATTTTAAATCATATTTCGAATCCCGAAATTAAACTATTAAAACTAGGTTCAAATCACAACATCCGTCAAATCCCGTAAAACGTGAAATTCCGTAATTTCCTCGAAAAACGTGCAAAACCGTAAAACATCAAGATCATAAATCAAATCATAGAATCACGTATATAAAACATATAAAAACATATATGCATGCATCAAGAGTTAGAAAGCAAAGTCCACTCACAGACCATAGCATCGTCATCTCGATAAGCGCGCACTTAAGCCGTTCCCGGCTAATCCGCTATCCTCGGCTTTCCCGAACCTGTCCAAATCTCATACTAAGGTCACTAACTGTAACAACCCGTCCCGAGAGAAGGTGTGATTAGTGAGATTAATCCGTGGTTAGTTGGTCCCGATAAAAATGACGATTTTGCCCCTAGTTCGGGCAAATAGTTGACTTTTAGTTGGGGGGTCGATTGAGTGTTGACCGGTGACTAGGACGTAGTTTAGGACGTCACGAATCCATAGGCAGGTGGCACGCCTGATTCCGACATCCGAGGAGGAAATTGTGATGTTCGGAAGGTCGAGGGCATAACCGTAATTTGGGTAAATTAGGGGGGAAAAGTTGACTTTTTGAATAATCGAGTTTTGGTAGGTTGACCTAGGATGGTTAGATAGATTTCGTCGTCCTGAGTTCGATGACAGGCGGCACGTATTCATCGGACTTACGAGACGAGAGTTACGGGTCTAGGAAGTTTCGGTAAAACCGTAAAAATGTGTAAAACAGGAGGGTATTTTGGTCTTTTTGGCTTTTGGGGATTTGTGCAGAGAGAAGCAAGATGGACGGCTGGGGTTTAAGCAGGTGGGATAAGGATGGACTGGATTGTGACACATGGCATTTGTGTAGTGGGTTCTGGGGGGTTCTTCTGTGTGTGTGCGGTCCTAACTACTTGGGTGAACCCGTGTGTGCGTGTGTGGTTCTTCGACAAGCACAGAGAAACAGAGTGAGCTTGTGAGGGAGAATTGAGGAAGGATCTTGGCTGGTGTTGAGTGCGGGTGAGTGAGGGAGAGACAGGGAGGTCAGTGTGAGCTGGTGGTGGTGACTTGGTGGTGCAATCGTGCACGGCGGCACGGCGGAGGTGCGGAGGAGTTTGGGGGAAACAGGGAGCCTGAGAGTTCGAGGTGGTGGCTACGCCGTGAGGTGAGGCAAACCAAGGTAAGGGGAGGCTGAGGAGGTTGCAAGGAGTCCAACGATCATAGTGGTAGGCGGCGGTGCGCACGGCGGAGCTGCAACCGAAGGGTAAGTCTTCCTGCTCTGTTTTTCCCGTGATTTTCATTTGGAAAGTCGTGGGTCTGGGCTGAGAGTCGAGAGGATTGGAGGTCGGGATAGTGTTCAGGGAGGTCCTAGGTGTCGACTAGGATGGTCGCTGTGACGGGGGTGTCCACGGCGGAGCTCGGGCGGTGATGAGCACTCTGATGCTCTGTTTGGCCGTGAAATTCAAACGGTGAGTCGACGAGTTTGGAGGTGAGTCGAGGGTAACGGAGGTTTGGTCTAGGTTCAGTGAGGTCTTAGGGACCGTCTGGTGTCACCACCGTGACGGGAGGTGACCGGAGTAGAGGAGTCGTGAAACAGGGGGACACTGGCCGTCTGGTTTTGAGTTTAGTCGACGGGCTAGGGACAGTGTCGAGGTGAACGGAGTTGGGGAATCGATAGGGTTGGTCTGGACGAAGCTGCAGGTGAAAGAAGGGGCTGAAATGGTGGCCGGACGGTGGAGAATGCTTCTCGCCGGTTCAAGCTACGGCGGCCGGTTCAGTACAGTGCGGGAGGTTGAAGATGGCACTGTAGCTGGCGCGTGAGTGCCACGCGCAGCCACTTTGGGCGGCGCGTGGGGGCGCGTGCGGCGGCGGATGGAAAAGTGATCAACATGGATTTTGGTCTAGGAGCTATCGTGAGTTCAATTGAGTTGGTTTCGGGTCAATCGGAAGTCATTTGAGTTTAGTTCAGCGAGGGTGAATGTTTAGGGTCCCGGGTTTTAAGTCTTTGGTTCGGGGAATTTTAAGGAAATTAGGTAGTTGTTTCGTAGACGTATTAGTGACATAATTTGACGGTGTTTGACAGGATCGGGATTTCCCGAGGAAGCCGAGGAACGGGCTGGACGTTCGGGGCGCGAGTAGGGCTCAGTACTGTGAGTGGACCCTTTCCTTAAACTCGATCATGCATAACTGTTTTTATATACGTTTTTTATGGTTTTACTTAAGACACTATGTTTATTGCATATGTTATGGTGGTTTTACGTGATTATACGTGATTGAGATGTTTGCACGTTTTTCGAGACGTTTTCGGGATTTTGCACGTTTTTCGAGAAAATGCTGGTTTTCGGATTTTGATGCCACATTTGGGGATTTACACCTATAAAGGTTTTCTGATAATGATAAATGGGTTATGAACTATGATTTGTGATTACATGTGGTTTTGGTATGAAAATGGATATTTTTCCGGATTTGGGTTCGGAATGACGGTTCTGAACGCCGGAAGGGCTTCGGACCGGTGATTTCGGATTCGAGTTTGGATGAGGATTTGGTAAATGGTTTTCAAATGGTTTTGGGATTGGATTTGCTGGATCTGGATATTGGGTTTAAAGACCCGGATATATGTGACGGGGGACCGGCCGGATTGGGTTTAAAGACCCGGATTGAGTTTAAAGACTCGGGAGTTTAAAGACTCGGATATATTGATTTCCCCCGTAGGCCTTGAGTTTAAAGACTCGGGAGTTTAAAGACTCGGATATGATTAAGGCCTGGATTGAGTTTAAAGACTCGGGAGTTTAAAGACTCGGATAGGTCTAACAGGTTCGATCGGGAAATAAAGATTTGATACGGTTTCTGATACTCATGCTATGGTTTTTTTATGATATTTTATAGTGTTTCTGTTTCTTATGATGTTTTATAATGATTATTTTATAACTGTGTTCATAACTGTTGGTTATGCATGTGGTTTCAAAACGGAGTGTTAAACTCGGTTTTCATATAAAGTGGTTTTGAACTTTTTGTACTTCCAGGTTGTGGAGCTAGCGCGAGGTCTTAACGTCGAGGCAGTGTCTGAGGCATCGAAGTGACGAGCGGGATTTTCGAGTGCTTAAGTTTTCCTCCGCGTGTGTGGATCTATTGTCGGATTTTGTTTCTTTGTATTTTTGTACTAGGCTCTGTAAACGATAACTTCAGGATCTTTTGTTTAATTACTCCTGCGTCTGACTGGGTTTGAGTGAGTTTTACTTGAGTTTTGTGTCGGGGAGTCAGACGGGAGCGGGATTTACCTCGGGTTTCGGGGTGAAACCGGGGTGGGTCCTGACACTAACGACTTCACAAAGGTCATACTAAAGACCCATAATTTTCCCGTATTTTTAACTATTTTTATCCAAACCCTAAAACCTTCGGACATCCCGAAACATATCGAGACGATGTCTAATTGACTCGAAACCAGCGCCAAAATGTTCATTACATCGAATACTTTAAACGTCATGTTGGAACCATCCCCAAAAGAAGCCCCACGCGCCCACATGCGCCGCCCAAAGGGGCTGCGCGTGGGAGCCACGCACGTTACTATTCATCGTCTCCTTCCTCTGTCCAACCCGGTCTTAACCGGTTCGAACCGGACCGGCCGAACCGAACCGGCATTCACGGTTTTGTCCATTTCTACTTCCTTTTTTAATCCATTTTTATTTCTAAGTAATCCACTATTTTCGTCCTGCTATTTCCAATCAATCCATAAATTTAATTCGTAAAAAATGAGACTAGAGCTTACCTCCCCATGTCGACTTGTCGAACCGGCCATATTCAAATTTTAATTCTGGCCTCCTTGGTTTGTTTCAGGCCCTCTCTGCACCCGTGTTCAATGCCAAATCATCATCAGAACCTTACCTAAAGCATCAATCGATTATCAAACTATAAATCGAACTTCACCATGTCTATCTGGAAATCCGACTTCCACGGCTAACATCACCTTCCAGCCTTCTTAGGCCTCGAAAACGAGTTTCTTAAGCTCCGTTTGCTTCCTCAATCCTTATAGAGACCATAGATACGGTCAAATTATCTAAAAACCATATATCCTTGTTAACTTCTAAAAACTGAACACAAATCTTACCTTCGAATTCGTTGCCACCGCACACGGCGGTCCTCCTCGGCGGCACAACCTCCTTCCTCCTCATCCAGTCTCTCTTTCTTCTCACACATCACCGTCAAAAGGTGAAGATCATGGGGCAAAGGATTCACGGTCACCCTCTGGTCTCTGTTTTTCAGCCGTATAAGGCCACTTCCACGGTCAACGGTTTTTAATTTTTTGACAAGGCGGTGAACCAAAGTCTACAGCCATCTAGAAAGGGACATGTGTCCAATTTCTGATGGTCACTCCACCTAAAAACTGTCAGGTGTCCTGATCTCACTGGTACACACTCTAAAACAGCCAATGACCATTTTACCCCTGCCTTGCAAATTTACCATTTTGCCCTTCACATTCCTAGACCCATAACGAATACATCTGAAGTCCGATGACGATGTGCCGCCTGTCGTTGTACTCAAGGTCTCGAGGCCTTCCTAACGGTCCTCAGTTTGCATGAAGAAACCTTGTCGTTCAAAAAGTCAACAAATACCCCTATTTTAACCAAATTACGAAAGTGCCTTCAACCTTCCGAACATCATAACTTCCTCCTCGGATGTCAGAATCGGGCGTGCCACCTGTCTACGGACTCGTGACGTCCTGAACTACGTCACGGTCATCGGTCAATGTCCATTTGATCTTCCGAACTAAAAGTCAACATTTTGCCCATTCTAGGGGCAAAATCGTCATTCTATGCCACCCGTCCAAACGTATTCAACTAATCACCGATTTTCTTCGTTAATCCGTCATTAACTACTGAACTAATCCCGAATTCTGGGACGGGTTGTTACATTTAAAATTGGGAAAAAATGAATAAAAAAAAGGCGAAAAAAATATAGGAGTGTAGACAAGGGAGGTTGGACTCAAGGCCCCCCAAACTTACCCCAAACGAGAAACAAAATCAAAGCCAACTCTGCTAGCCAGCAGTATTGTAATTATACAACGTCCAATATATAAGTATACAAAATAACAGTCATCTCCTACCTCCAGCCGGGTCTGCAACTCGGGTTTTCCGACCCGACCCGACTCAATCCCCTTCGTTTTACGTTTGATTTTTACGAATTAATAGTACATCTTCATCGTTTTGATACCAGGAAAGGAACTGTGGGCTCAAAACAAAACAATTGTTCGGTATTTCGGCGAATTTCCTTCCCTCTTCTTATGTGCCGCCGGCCCAAAATACCGAAATTTTGGTGACATTTACAGATATTTTCATCCATGCTCTTACTATATGAATAATATTAATATCACTTTTATCATGATTAAATATTATTTTTAACTATATATAAAAATTGGATATAATTTTAAAATAACTTATGTTTTTCTCATTTGAACATACAATTATTGGACAGGATGACAGGATTGGACAAGTCTGATCCAAATTTTTTGGGCTTGGGTCGGGCTGAGCTGGGCCTATTTTATAATTTCAAAAGTATCAGATCGGATCAGATGTGCTTAGTCATAAATATAAAAGCCCAAACACTTTGTCGGACCGAGTTTTTATCAGGCTTTTCGGGCCCAGCTCATTCGAGCCGGGCTTAATTGGGCTTGTAGAAATAACTAGTTCAACCTACGGAAAAAAAAAGCTTGTTAAACAAATTTTGGAGATAGGGAAAAAAAGTATGAAAGAAAAAATAATATTACGACTTTATCATCAAATTAACTCATTTTCACTCTCAATCACCCCAATTTCATCATCACTACATCTATCTAGTCCTTATATGTTAGAGCAACCTAAAGCAAATTCTTGTTATTAAAACCTAAAACAAATCCACTGACTACATCCATCAATTTATAAAAAATATATTACAATCTCATCATCAAATTCTTGTTCCTTTCAACCGAAGGCAAATTGTGTATTAAAGCAAATCGTGCTTGTATGTTTATCTAAAATTGATCATGACTATATGTTGTTTATGTAAATGAATATAATTGGGCAAAGATGATTACACAAAAAAAAAAAAAACAAGTTATATCAATCATGTAAAAAATATGAGGCATAGTTGTATTGTTTTCCTGATTTTAATATCCTAATGCAAAAAACAATGACAGTTGTGTCTAACTCCAATTGTGTTAAGCTAGCCAAGGTTGAAACAGAAAGAGCCACAACCACATTTATGAGAGATTTCAATACATGAATGCAAAGACACCCCAGACCAGATTTGGATCATAATCATGAAATCCTAAGTAATAGAAAGAGCAAAACTTTACTTAACTTCATTACTCACATAACAACCTTATTACAAGCAGGATTAGATTCACACAGAAAACATATATTCAACAGTAGCACACATAAACCATAAACAAAAATTAAGAAAGAATCATATATAAAAGAAACATAATAATTCCTAATTAATAATTATTTTATATATTTGGGCTTTATGGGCCGGGTTTATATGGGCATGTCGGACTAGGCTTATCAGATTTTATCGAACTCGAGCCTATCAGGCTTATCAGGTTTAAATACACCAAGTCCAAGTCCAACTTGCTAACTTTCGGGCTGGACCGAGTCGGCTTTTTTGTCAAAGGGCCTAGTGGGTACCTACAACCCCATAGACTTCCGGGCCAAATAGTGAGGGCTACAATTACTTATTTGATCTCATCTCTATTTTGATGATCCAGATATTAAATTAATGACAATGCCATCACCTAGATGACAAGAAACCCAGATGATACTCCTTTACAAAGTCACCTAGATGACAAGAAACCCAGATGATACTCCTTTACAAAGTCACAAATTTAGGGCAGGCATGTGTGTACTTTCTTGAAGTGGGACTCCAACTAGAAAAGTGACATTTTAACAAATTTTGCTTGCACTTCTCTGAATATCTGTTCATGTCCAGCACTGGCTATTTTGGGAATTTTTCTCATTACAAGTGAAATACCCATTTTCACAAGACAGTCAATTGGTGACATGTAGCTATCCTTTGGTAATAAATCTATTCATTATTTTTCTTCACTTTCTAGCTTCTCAAACTTAATCAAAACATTTCACAGTAGTTTTGTGTATTTAGTGGGAGAATCAGATAGACAAAGTGAAGGGTGGTGAGAGACAGAGATCTGGGAATTGAGTGCGTCTGTGAAGGTAGCTGCTGCAGAACCATGGCATCCAAGCTGTTGCTAATTACAGTCATCATCTTAAATGTCATTGCTTTTGGGCTGGCTGTTGCAGCTGAGCAGAGGAGAAGCTCTGTAAGTTATCAATTCAATCTTTTTTCTGCTAATGCTCGTAGAAAATTGAATCTTTTTTTTTTTTTCTGGGTTTGTGAAATATATGTGATTTTGTTGATATGTTCTGTTTGGGTTGTAAGAAAATGCTAGAAAATACAGGAGCTGAATGTATTCTGGTTTAACTGCTTGGGATTGAAGAAAATAAAAGCACCCCATTAAGTATTGGAAGGACCTAATACTTTTTCTATTCTTATCAATAATTTGGATCAAATTGTTCTCTCAGAAAATTGTGTTGTTGTTGATCCAAATCAATTGGGTTCTCTCAGCTACGGCTGGTGTTCTTGGTTATATTCTTCACCAAAAGAATTAACCTGTTCATGCATATGGGTTTCTTTGAGGGTTTGCCACAATAAATACTTGTGGGAGAAATTCTCATTGAATAATAAAACAGATTAAGGCAAATGAAATTGATTATGACTCCAAGAATTAGATGGGAGTTCTTAATTTGAAAGGAGAAAGAAAAGAAAACTAATTGGTTTTAGCTAAAAGTGGTGCCAGATAATCAAAAGCGCTTATAGCAATGTGAGAAGAAAAACTGTTAAGTGCTTCTGGGTATAAAGGCACTTATGAACAGGAAGCATTTGAATGTTTTGAAAATTTGTTGTTGTGCTTCTAATAAAAGCACTTCTGCCTTGCATTCCTAAAAGGGCCATAATTTATGAAGCAAAGCCCCTGTGCTAAAAACCTAACATGTTAATTTGTTGTTGACCAAATTGTTTGTTTAATGGCAGGCGAGGATCATTCAGGACACGGAGGTGAATTACAACTATTGTGTATATGACTCAGACATCGCAACTGGGTACGGGGTTGGTGCATTTTTGTTCCTCTTGGTAGGTCAGGTCACTATCATGGCCGCCAGCAGATGCTTCTGCTGTGGGAAGCCATTGAGCCCAGGAGGCGCTAGAGCCTGGGCAGTTGTCCTCTTCATAACCTGCTGGTATTGCAACATTCTCAACCAAAATCAATCATACGTTTTCGCAGTTTTAAAGTTTCAATTAGCTCAACGAATGTTCATAATTGTCGACCTCAAATTCGGTTCCCATTCCACATTTCCTATTTACAATGCGACAATTGAAACTTTTATGATCTGATTTGCCTCCTACATTGTTGAATTCAGGATCTTTTTCTTCATTGCTGAGGTTTGCTTGCTGGCGGGTTCAGTGAGGAATGCCTACCACACCCACTACAGGACCATTTTTAGCGAAAACCCTCCAGATTGCCAAACATTGAGAAAGGGAGTTTTCGGTGCCGGGGCAGCTTTCATTTTCCTCAACACAATTGTATCAGAGTTTTACTACATTTACTACTCCAGAGCCCGAGAAAGCTTCCAGCCCTACGCCGGAGAGGCAGGTGTTGGTCTCGGAACCTTTAAGTGATGATCTCATCCCCCTTAGCCAATGTCATTGATGCTCATTTGTGTTGGTTACTACTTGATCATGTCTCAAGGGTTTTGGTCAGTTGAGTCTGTATTATAGCTATATTACTCCACATTTCTTTCTTTTTCACAGTACTATGATACTGCTTGTGAATTGTGATCTTACTATACAGAGGAATGTTCGATTTGCTGCAGGATTTTTTATTTTATACAATGATATATATATTTTATACAATGATATAGGGATGATGAATTATATTATACACATTGAATATATACTCTATACTTTATCACAATTGAATTCAAAATCTCCTACCGCAGAGAAAATATTACGAGATCGTAGCAATATTACGAGATCGTAATACTATGTGACGCCATAAGATGATTATAACAATGTGCATTACCAAATAATAACAATGGGGATTACAAACTGGCCCAGGATTAACTATTAAATATTATGCAGCCTCACAACCACATCCTCATCCTCCCCATGTCTTACGGCTGGTTACTTATACAATTGATCACGATTTGATACCAAAAATCTTTTTATTCAGAATCTTTACCGCTACTTACTCAAGGACTGTCGTATGAGATGTTTTCGAGGGGGATTTGTAGAATTCATAATATTTGTGCCTTGATATTAACTAAGGCTGCGTTTAGGATTATTGATCAACCAAATCACACTTCGTATTTAGATTCATTATATGAAACCCACTAATCTTAGATCTTTTTTTTTCCCTTCTGGACAGTAATTTTAGATGTTTTATGATGTGGAAAGAAACGAGTTAAAATCTTTCAAATAAGTGTTCAATTAATAATCAAACTTGTTTCAAATTTCATACAAGTATGGTGTGAGTTTTGAAAAAGCTTGATCAATTTTAAGAGCCCAGTGTGCAAATAGGCCTGTACATGATAGTCTCACAAGTCACACCATAAATAAGCAAGAACATCAGAGAGAAGCTAATTCATATTCCTCAAAGCCGGCCCACATATTATAGGTTTCAAATGCCTTAATTATGTTAAATTTGTATAGAGCTGAGTTCTGCCCTAGCAAATTCATAAATTTGGTTTGTGTGATTCAAATTTAAAAACAAATTCAACTAATTGCCAACAGTTAACCAAATTAATTAAAAAAAATATTGATTTAAAACTCTAAACTTCTTCTCACATAGTGCTATGATGTAGTGGTATTTTTCTTCACATGCTATATGTGGAGATCTCCAATTCTATTTTCATAAAAATCAAAGTCGATGCCCTAATGTGTATAATATAATCCTTCTCGACATATCAATTTGCACCAACTATGATCCAGCCGGCAAAAAAAAAAATCATCGTTTCTACCATTTCATTTGTGCGGATAGTTATTTCCTATATGCTCGAAGTTTCGGAATATCAAACTCGGCTGACTGCTAAACCAATGTGAATGTGCGCACATTTACTCTTTACCGTTGGTAATTGAGCAAGAAGAAGTAATTAGAAAAGCAATAGTGCAAAATAAGGCAAAGAATCCCTTATCTCTTCCTTTTTCCCTTTGTTGTCTTGCAGACAATGGAATTATTCATTTGACGAGCATCTTTGAGTGATGACTCATTCATGGCATTAATATCTCAGCCTTAAATGGCCAGCAACCATTGAAGCCTTTTTGAGGCCAACATATGCAAAGTAGTTTGTAATGCCCTAAGTTTCCCCCAATGGAGCTCCAATATTCCAAAATTGTACTTGCAATATAGGGTGCTTGGCTCTAATTTGTGGAAGTTTTGGAGCCACCCCATCAGATGTTGATCTCAGCTTCCTAGCCAAGTGATCCAGACATCACTCATCACCCTTCAAACTTAATTGCTGCACATTTTGAAGGAAATCATTCTAGAGCCCAATCACATTAATGACATGCCTTCTTAC
Source organism: Prinsepia uniflora (assembly GCA_032719365.1). Taxonomy (NCBI): domain Eukaryota; kingdom Viridiplantae; phylum Streptophyta; class Magnoliopsida; order Rosales; family Rosaceae; genus Prinsepia; species Prinsepia uniflora. The sequence continues at coordinate 41,013,906 of CM064866.1, forward strand.
CTACGTTGATCGCCCTGGATTGTGGGTTAAGTTAGCTAAGATTGCTAAAATTTTAGTTAAATATATTTCGAGAGCATATTGACGATACTGAAGATGCTCTTAGTAACAAAAGAAAAAAAACAAAGGACATAAGCGTGGCATATAAGAAGAGATGTTTAATCTTATTGTGTGGGGGCATGATTGTTAAATTGATGAACAATCACTAGCTATTTACTTTAAAACTCAATTATATGAATTCTTTTCTCGTTTTGTTTATAAGGTGTTGATGCAATAAATGGATCAACTTAAACTCGTCTCCTTGTACTCCTTCGGATGCTCTTCTCGTGGTGCCAGGGCTTGCATAGAGAGAGGTAAGAGAAAATGAGCACTAGTGTAGCGTCGGCCTAACAATTTTCGATGCTTACGTAAAAATAAATGTAGTGAGTAATAAAGTAATTTCGGCAGCGTGAAGGCAAGATTGCCATTACTTTTTGGAGGGGAGCCACCCTTGTATTTATAGTAGCATTGAATATTATTAGTGGAATAGTTCAATGTCGAATTAATGTCATTGTCTCAGGAGCGAGGGATTAATGTCATTGTCTTAGGAGCTAACACCTATCCTCGTGTGGTCCTGAGGAGTATTTCTGACTTGTCTGGCCGAGTAGATGTTGTTATCCTATGCTGCTTTGGCTCGTACGCTAGGTTGTATGTTTAGCTGAGGATGTTACTGGACAAGCAATGTGTAGGCCGACCACATCGTGTAGGCCGACTAGATGTGGTCGCCAATGATGTATTGTTTGTGTAAAGGCTTGGCCTTGTATGCTTTGTCTAATCGAGGGCTTGGGTCATTCTAAGACCACACTACTTGACTTTGATTCAGACTGACCAAATTACGTATGAACAGAAGTCCCCCAAGTTGATGACTGAGGTGGATTTCCTCGGTCTAGGGCTTGTTGCATACTTGTCGGCCTGTATGGGTTTGCACCAACCCAGTCCCTAGTTGTAACGACCCGTCCCGAGAGTCGAGATTAGCGAAGTGATTAGTGATGGATTAGCTGAGTTAATCGGTGGTTAGGTGGTTACTTTTGGACGTTAGCGCAGAATGACGATTTTGCCCCTAGTTTGGGCAAAAAGTTGACTTTTAGTTTGGGCGGTCAATTGGGTAGTGACTGATGACTGTGACATAGTTTGGGACGTCACGAATCCGTAGACAGGTGGCACGCCCGATTCCGACATCCGAGGAGCAAGTTATGATGTTCGGAAGGTTGAGGGCACTTTCATAATTTGGGAAAAGAAGGGGAAAAAGTTGACTTTTCGTACGAAAAGGATTTTACACGTAGATCAAGGACCGTTAGGTAGATCTCGTTGTCCTGAGTTCAACGACAGGCGTCATGCTTTCATCGGACGTAGGACGAGTGAGTTACGGATCTAGAACGACGAAGGGCGAAATGGTAATTTGGACTCACAAGGGGTATTTTTGTCTTTTTGGTGCCTTGGGATTTGTGCAAAGGGGATGAGGACAAGTGTAAAGTGTTCCTTGGATATTTTTTAGTTAGGGACCATGGGATTTGGACACCTGGCAGTGGTCTAGTGGGTTCTAGGCAGTGCACGGGCAAAATTAAACGGGCCGTGTGTGTGTGTGAGTCGTGCTAGAGAGAAACAGAGACTGAGTCGTGAGGGAAAGAAATCGATCAAGTGTTCAGGGTGCGTGAGTGTTGTGAGATTTCTTGGTGCTTGAGTGGGAGTCTGAAGGTTTGTGATCGGGTAGAGGTGAACTAGAGTGTGATCGTGTGTGTGTGAGAGGTGAGCAGGAACCGAGAAACAGGGAGGAAAAACCAGGGGACACAGAACCGAGAACCACCGTGCACGATGGTGCACCTCCGTCGATCAACTATCGAATTGAACCCATGGTGGTGTTGAGAGAGCTGAGGGGAGTCGAGTAGGCACGGTGGAGAGCAGGACGCAGGTAATTTCTCATTTCCCCTATATTCCTCTGTTTTGCTGTTTTGATTCAAACGGTAAGTCGTGAGGTTAGGGGCTGAGTCGAAGTATTCTGAGAGTTCTACTGGGTTTAGAAATTCCCTAGGAACCTCCAGTTGAGAAGACGTGCCGGGGGGATGCACAGGTGGCCGGATTTAGAAACAGGGGTTTTGGACGGGTTTAAGTTCGAGTTTGGGAGATGAGAATTAGGCTGTGTTGTTGTGTTTTAGTGAGTGGAATGAGTTGCTTAGAGTAGGACAAAGCTAAGGGAAGAAAAATGAACAAAAACTGCTGAGGGACGGCGGAGAACCGGCCACGCCGGTCCAACACAGTGCACGGTCTCGAGGAAGACGATGAACAGTAACCTATGCAGGTGCGTGAGGCCAACGCGCAGCCACTTTGGGCGGCGCGTGGGGGCTGTTCTGGGGAACCTTCCAACTAGGTTTTTAGTCTAATCGTTGTAACGAATCTTTTGGGACAAGTTTCAGGACGATCGGATGTTGTTTCGAGTTAGTTCCGCGGGATCGAAGGTTTAGGGTTCCGTTTAAAGTACGCTTAGAAGTTCGGGAAAATTATGGGACATGTGTAGGACTTTTGTGAAGTAGTTAGTAACCTCCTTATGGGCTTTGGACACGTTCGGGAAAGCCGAGGATAGCGAATTGGCCGGGGACGGCGTAAGTGCGCGCGTATCGAGGCGACGTCGGAATGGTCTGTGAGTGGACTTTGCTTTCTAACTCTTGATGCATGCATATATGTTTTTATATGTTTTCTATACTTGATTCTATGATTTGATTTATGATTGTGATGGTTTACGGTTTTTGCACATTTTTCGAGGAAATTACGGGAAATCACGTTTTACGATAAGTTGATGGATATTGTGATTTGAACCTGGTTTTAATGATTTGATTTCGGGATTTGAAATACAATTTGATTTCAAAGAAAGTAGAAGGATTTGGAAAGTGTTTTCGGGCTTGAAGCCCAGTTCAGAAAAGTGGTTTTGCGAAATGTGATTTCGGGTTTTTGAATCGGAATTCCAGATGACGATTCGGGATTCGATTTAGGACTTGAAATGGATTTCCGGGTTTGGGTTTGGAATGATTATTCCGGATGCCGGCTTACGGAATGATTATTCCGGATGCCGGCTTACGGAATGATGGTTGCGGACTCGGATCTGGAAAGGAGATGGATATGAGTTATGGGTTTGGATTCTGGATCCTGATGAGATTGCGGATTCGGATTCGGAAATGGAAAAAGGTTTTCAAATGGTTTTGGATTGGATTTGCTGGATCTGGTTATTGGGTTTAAAGACCCGGATTATGATATGACGGGGGACGGGCCCGGATTGGGTTTAAGGGCCCGGATTGGGTTTAAATACCCGAATTGAGTTTAAAGACTCGTGAGTTTAAAGACTCGGATATTGATATTTTCCCCCGTAGGCCTGTTGAGTTTAAAGACTCAGGAGTTTAAAGACTCGGATTATATTGAGGCCTGGATTGAGTTTAAAGACTCGGGAGTTTAAAGACTCAGATAGATCCAGCAGGTTCGATGGATGGAAATGTGGTTCAATATGTTTTGGTTTTCTCTGTGATTGATGATGATGGCTTTTAATAACGGTTTCCGATGTTTTGAGGCCCGGGATTTGAGAAACCGGAAACTGTGTTTGGTTTCTTACATGGTTTTATGAAATGAAATTGCTATGCATGCATTGGTTTTTACGCGGAGGGTATAAATGTCATTGTTTTATGAAATGTTTCTAAATATATTCTTTATTTTTGTCCACTCACAGTCTTTTCGTGTTTTCGATACCCTCCAGGTTGTTGCGGTGCGTGCTGTTGGTCGAGAATGACAGAGACATCACCCCGAGATCCACAGTAGTTTCGACGCACACTGTGAAGTTCGGATACTTTGAGAATGGTTTAATCGACAATCCCTTGTCCGACTTACGTGTCACATGGTGGTGGACATCAGTTTAGCCTTCATGTCATGCGTAAGTTAGACGGGATCGGGATTTAGTCCTTAATCCCGGGGAATTAGGGGTGGGTCCTGACAATTTGGTATCAGAGCGAGGTTTCGTGCGTGCTGCGCGAGGTTTGATTCCCAGAGTCGTTGGTTCGTCGACTTGGGCGGTGTGATGTTACTATGGATGTTATGTCTCGACGTGGAACAGCCCGATAGCAACTTGGATACGATAGTGAGAGTACGTTCGTTGTGGTTAGTTAGTAGGATGTTAGTCGCTCGATACGCAGCGTCGGCTTAGGGCCAGAATGGTTAGTGTGTTAGCACTGGTTTTGCATGATGGATGGACCATAAGGGTCGGAGGTACACTAACAGGATTAACCTGGATGGTAGCCGGTGAGCTACAGATGAGTAGGTTGGTCGGCCTGAGGGGCTTGAGAGTAACTCGTTGAGTTAGTGAGCAATACGTAGGCCAAAGAGGCCGGTTGACGGTGGCCGGTTAGGCGGGATAGTGTTTAGATGTTGAGTGCATGGATTGGTGACCTTGTGGTCAGTTGGGTTGAGTGGCAGTTGCGGTTCGGATAACCCGGACGACAGGGATGATTTAAGAAACTCCGTGGGATAGTGAGAAGTACTTGAGGGGAAACCGTGAGTTGGGCCGACTTACGACCGGATTGAAGATGGTGCTGCTAGGTGCAGCCGAGGTAGTGGGTGCCTGGTGGATGACTCTGGACGAGGGTTCGTACTCAGAGCGAGGTAGGGATGACCATGGGTAGGTCATGTAGCAGGATGAACGGTCAGGATTTCGTTGGTTGATCAGAGTAGCGCAGCGGAAGCGCGGTGGACCGAGGTGTTGTGGCGTACCCAAGGTGGAGATGATAAGTTGGCAACTGTCAAGAGCAGTTGTTTTGGTGAGCGTTGACCACCAGGTAGGAGACCCCACACCTGGGGTACGAGCTGTGGAATTTCGGGACGAAATTATTTTAAGGAGGATAGATTGTAACGACCCGTCCCGGGAGTCGAGATTAGCGAAATGATTAGTAATGGATTAGCTGAGTTAATCGGTGGTTAGGTGGTTGATCTTACGCTACATTGAGGGTGATGTAGTACATGGTGTTGTCATTGATTTATCGATGGTTTGGGCTTTACCAGGGTGGTAAAGCTTAGTGATCACAGTTTGACTGATGGTGTCAGCATGGACCGAAAAATGTGATTGGGTGACTCCCAATGGGAGCAAATGTAAGGATATATTGACAATGGAAAGGAACCATCTAGCTAAAGGGTCAGCTTAATGGTTAAGCGATTTTATCGCGGATCAGGTGTTTATGTTCACTCGAGGTGGTCGAGTGTTGTTACTATGACGTATGACTGTGATGGGATGTCTGGGTACAGACGAGGCTGGTGTTGACCCTGTATGTGGGTGTACAAGTGTACACAGATGTGAGGTCGGAATGTTTTCCACGTGGTGGTTGTGGAATAAGGTTATTGGTAATTTCGAGGACAAATTCTTTAAGGAGGGAAGGTTGTAACGACCCGTCCCGAATATCGGAATTTAATAATATTTAATTATGATTTACTAATCTGGGATTAGTTGAATGATTTCAGACGAATTGTGCAAAATGACCGTTTTGCCCCAAGGCGTGGGCAAAACGTTGACATTTAATTCGGATGGTCAAACGGACTTTGACCGATGACCGTGACGTAGTTTGGGACGTCACGAGTTCATAGACAGGTGGCACGTTTGATTCCGATGTTCGTGGTGAAAGTTATGATGTACGGAAGTTCAAGGGCATTTTCGTAATTTGGACGAAATAAGGGGAAATTTTGACTTTTTGATCGGGATGTCCGATGGCCGAGGGCCAAGGACCGTTACGTAGGTATCGTCGATACGAATCCAATGACAGGTGGCACGCATCAATCGGAGTCCGTATGACCGAGTTACGGGTCAGGATGGGTGAGGGGCATTTTGGTAATTTTCTGCACAAGGGCAGAATTATAATTTCGCACGGGGCACTGTTTGATTGAATGGCCGTGATGTGGGATTCTTTGTGCGATCGATCCCATGGTTTGTTTACCAATTAAATGACTGAATTGGGCCAGTTTGAGGTGTGATTGCACATGGGGTTGAGTTGGCATCTGATCACAAGGACATGGGCACTAATTTCATATTGTTTTCGGGTCAGTGCCAGGAGCTTTGTTGGACCAAACGATGGACTGGTTTAGCTTTCTGGGAGTGTCTGGAGCTCAGCCGTATCAATTTCGAAGGGAACCAGCCACGGCTAAGTTGGGACGGTGGCCACTGTTTTCAGAGGAAATACAGTGTTGTGGACGGCGACTTCCAGGTGAGCTCTTGTTCAATTGGTTGTGGTTTTGGGTTCGTTTGGGTCCTAGTATACTTCCTGTGAAGTTAATTTGGGAATGGACTTGAGTTGGGTGAATTACTAAGGACGACCCGTTTTGCTGTTCGGGCTTGGTTTGGTTGATTTAATCCATGTCGATGTTGATTATTGACACAGAACTGAAATTGATTGGATATTGATTGTTTTAGGATCAAGAACGGATGGAATCAAGGTCGAATTGATGGTTATCTGGCCGGGTCAGATCGCGGGTAATCAGACCCGTTTACCAGTCATTCGGGTGAAGGTGGTGACTGTAGCAGTCACTGTAGCAGGCGCGTGGCTTTCACGCGCAGCCACTCACGGCGGCGCGTGACGGCGCGTGGGCACGAATCTCGAGGTGAGGTCAACATGACTTTTATCCTATGCAATGTAACGAACATTTTGGGATTGGTTTCGTGTCGATCGGATCCCGTTTCGTTATTGTTCGGGATGTCCGAAGGTTTTAAATCCAGTTTAAAAATACTTAAAAATTCGGGAAAATTACGAGACTTGAATAGGATGTTAATGATGAGGTTAGTAATCCTCAAATGTGATTTGGACAGGATTGGAAGTCTCGGTGATAGTGGTGTGGCCCGGGAAGGCCTATGGCACGCGTATCGAGACGCTCGGTTAAACGGTCTGTGAGTGGGCATTGGTTTCATAAATTCGATGCATGCATAACTGTTTTATGATTGTTATAATTATGATTAAATGATTTACTTTGGATATCGGTGAATTTAAATGATTTCAAGCATTTCGAGGTGATTTACGTATTTGCACGTAAACCGAGGTTTTCTGGATTGGCACCGATTTCCATAAATGTGATTGGATATGATTTCATGAAACGGTTACGGACTTGATAAAATCAAATCGGGCCAGGGGCCCAGTTAACTTATAAATCGGGCCAGGGCCCCAGTTAACTTGTGAATCGGGCCAGGGGCCCAGTTAACTTGTGGATCGGGTCAGGGGCCCAGTTGACGTGTGAAATCGGGCCAGGGGCCCAGTTAACTTGTAAATCGGGCCAGGGGCCCAGTTAACTTGTGAATTGGGCCAGGGGCCCAGTTAACTTATAAATCGGGCCAGGGGCCCAGTTAACTTGTGAATCGGGCCAGGGGCCCAGTTAACTTGTGGATCGGGCCAGGGGCTCAGTTGACGTGTGAAATCGGGCCAGGGGCCCAGTTGATTTCTACATGTGATTGCGGGTCGGGGACCCTAAGATGGAATTGAATAAATGTTTTCTGGTTTACATTTTATATATGTTCACATGCTGGAATCAATAAATGGTTTTGATGATATTTCGGTTATGGCACGTTTCACGGTATTTGGGCATGAGACCCGTTTGATGAACGTAACGATCGGTTCGGATTTTACCTACGTATACATATATGTTTTGCATGTGGATATCAATAAAATGTATTTGGTACTGCACTGTATAGATCCTTCCATATTATATTGTCTCCTCCGGATGAGGTACCCCGGAGAGGTCACAGACGTCTAGTACGTCCAGCGTCTATGACGCTAAGCATCGGGGATGCTGTACCCGAACGGGGTTCGGGGATTGAACTCGGAAATTGAGACGTGAGTGGCACGCGTAGCCTCGTGATTGTGACCTTATTGTCGTCAGGGACGTCAGACATCAGGGACGTCAGACATCAGGGATGTCAGATTGGAGTGTATAGTGCAGTGGCTAAAATTATGGTTATGGTTTATATTATATGCCTTATGGTTCATATTACTGGATTTATGAAATAACTCTTGGAGTGACTTTTGGAATTTGAAACTATGCTTTAGTTTCCGGGCTAAGGCCCTAATGGTTATTTCTGAATAAATATGTGAAAAGTGGTTTATGGTGCATGCATATGCTTTTACTGGGGGCATAAATGTCTTATAAATGTTTTAAACAGACTTGTTTATTTTCGTCCACTCACAGCTTTTGTTTTTAATGCCCTTCAGGTTGATTCCGGATGCAACTGCAGCAGAGACTGGGACATCATACACCTCCTCCATCGATCCTTACGCACTCTGGAAGCCCGGTTGGGCAACAGCAACAGGTTATCCCTTGTCTGACACCTCTTGTCAGACGGGAGCATGACACATTCCATGGTAATCCCGGGGGGATTGGGATGGGTCGTGCCAAGTGGTATCAGAGCAGGTTTTGCTCTTTTGTGCGCGAAGGACGAGGGTGTGATGTCTCTTTGGGCTGCAGTTCCGTTGTCAACCTGATAGATAGTTTTGGGTTTGTATGGTGGATTGGGTGTGTTTGGCCCGATACGCCGTGCATTGATGCGATTCAACCCAAGTGGGTTGTATACGATTTACTGGTAATGTGGGACCGTCGGTTCGGTCACGTGATGATGGATTGTTGTGCTACTGGGCACAGCTAGGTTCAGGGAACCCCATTTGAATAATGTATTGGAAATATGAAACTCAGTTGAGTAATGGTCTAAGTTTTGGACCCTGGTAGTGTTGGCTAGTGTGCGGGGTGTTGGTGCATCGGAGTTAGCCGATGACCTTCGTGGTGGAACCCACGCTGAGTTGATGATTGGATTGGGTTTGACGTCTATATGATGTCAGGACCGCGGAGTCGGTCAGGTTGTGGATTTTACTGCAGAAGGCAGTTGGGTTCAGTGGAACCCTAGGGTGTGATATTGGAACCCTAATTTATAATCGATGAACCGAAAAAGTGAACTTTAAATAAGAACTGGTGCTGCGACAAGCGTCTTAGGTCGTGGATGACCATGTGGATGACTCTAGTGAGTCTTATGGGTTTCGATCTATGGATACGGTTACGAGATAAAATATGGAATCCCGTGTTGGATCGAATATTGGTGTGATGTGTGAATACGGATCTTGACAGCGATGATTGTTGGTCGACAGTTGTGTCGAGATAACTGGCTATCGAGGGTATTTAGTGTGGTTTTAATACTTGGGGATCAGGGGATGTTCAGGGAACGTTCATTATCCTGATGTGCCGATGGAAAAAATTGGAGGTACCCATAGTCGTTGGGTACGAGTGCTGTTACGGGATCGTCGTTCGGTATGAACGGAGATCCAGGGGTAACAACTTTGCACACTGTGTGCTAGCATGGATGTTCGTGTGCTAGCATGGATGTTCGTGTGTTATGTATGGATGTTGGTATGTTGGTGCCTTTATGCCAATACTAGTATGGATGCCTGTGTGCGGATACTAGTGTTGATGATAGTGCGTGGTGCTGGTACTAGCACTGGTGCTGGTACTGGTGTCGGTGATTGTGATGACAATGAGCCACCAGTTGGGGTGTGACTCCGTCATGATGGACAGATGATTGGTATCTGCGACTCAGTGGTGGTTGAGTCATGGACTGGATGGGATCCAGTGGAGGTTGTGTCGTGTTGGGATGAGTCCCAACAGATATATGATGACATGTGAGGAATGGATATTAAGGTGAATCTAGGGATGATGTTCCCTATGTCATAAGAATTGGTGGATTTGGGGAGTTGTTGTCAACTCCGAGATTGGTATGTTGGTATACTTCTTATATCCCCAGAGAGTACAAGGAAATTATTGAAATTGGAAAAGTCGGGGAAACCATTCGTGGTATTGAGGTGTGATTTTGTGATTGCGAATCACTTGGAACCTAAGGATTGAACCTGTAAAGGTTGAGATGTGAGACGAAGGCAGTTGGGTATGCACATCCAGGCAAGGTTGTGGATATTTCGTTCGGAATCGGGGTGTGTGCATACGTGATTATTGGCGGACGTGAGGTCCGAGTAATGAATTGATTTTGGACACGTGGTGGTCCAAGTGAGGTATGGACGTGGGCAGTCCAGTGGTTGGACCTGACATCTCATTGGGAGCATGTCTGTTTCCAACATGGTTGGAACTCCCGATTCTGGGAGAGTTGTGGTTGGGAGACGAGAGGAGTGCTCGTTTCCGCATCGGTGATTGGTATTCCGAAGTCATTGGGGTTGACTTCTTATTTCCTGCCGTGGCAGATGATGATTGTTGCTACCAGTACGTTGAGCGTGTATTGGTAGGTGGACACATGTTTGGCCTTAGGTCATTGGACACAAGAGGTTGTGCACGATTTTGGATTTTGTGGTGAAATGCGAGGTCATCTTTCCACCAAGGGAAATTTGGCGAATGATTCAATGAGGGTATAAGACCCTACGATCAGCTTTCAGATGGATTGTTTGCTATGCGAGCATGTGTGGATCCTAGGTGGATCTTATTTGTGATGTTGTCCACTTTGGACGATGTGACGATCTAGGATCGTGATGTTACTTGTCGGATGACGTAGTGATGGATCTAGGTCGTGATCGTGATGATCCAGATTGGGTGTGAGTTTATCACTCTTACCTTGGTATGTGAGTCGTAAATGACGGGACTGAACTTCTTTTCGGAGTGGAGTCCATATGGTTGTTACTCGGTTGAGTAGGTTTCCGAAGTGGTCGGATCTTGTCAACCTTTGACGTATGGATATTGGGATTGGCTTCCCTATGAAGTCAATCGAGTGTTTTGAGCAGGTAACCGATAGGTTCGGTTTTGTTACGTCTTGGTGGACGTAAACGAGATTTTGGGTTTTGGAATTGAATTTCTGGGTGACGATTCATGATTCGATTGTGAAGCTTGAAAATGGATTACTGGATTTGGGTGCGGAATGATTATTCCAATGCTAGCTTACGGAATAATGATTTCGGATTCGGATTTGGACATGGATTGAAAATATGATGTTTGGGTTCGGATTCGAGATTTCTTACGAAATTGCGGATTCAGATTCGGAATTGGAACTAGATGATGGGTGGAGTTCGTTTTGTCTCATGTTGGTTTGCGCAAAGGTATTTCATTATTAGAACGTGTTTGGCTATGACCTGGGTGGTTATAGGCAGATTGATGGATTGGGGTGCGTACAGGGTACGTTGTACGAGGATTGATACTGGTTAGGATGAGTGGTGCCTAATGGTGGTACATGGGATGTACCCGAGGTGTGTGATTAAACGTGTTGGTAATCGGCTTGGTTCCGATATCATTGGTTTGGCTGTGTTGTGGACTGGACATTGGATACTGTGCGCTGTGCAGAGTGATTTTGTCGGGTTCAGTGATTGTATGAGCAAGTGCTCTTAGCCACGGTTGGCTAGTGGAACCCTAGTATCGAGATGTGTGATCACTGCTGGGCTGGTATTCATTGTGTTCCAGTTACACCACTTGATTGTGTAAGTTGACGGTATACGTACACTCAGGACGAGTGAATTGGTGGTCTGAGTAACCACGAGTAGCCTTGTGTGACTTGATCACACCGTGAGTTCCCAGCGTCTTGGTTCGCTGAGGGAGTCGGCGATTATGGACATTGAGATTATTTTGTGTCGCAGGATTGGGTTTGCCCTGCGAATTGAGATCATGTGGTTGATCTTACGCTACATTGAGGGTGATGTAGTACATGGTGTTGTCATTGATTTATCGATGGTTTGGGCTTTACTAGGGTGGTAAAGCTTAGTGATGACAGTTTGACTGATGGTGTCAGCATGGACCGACAAATGAGATTGGGTGACTCCCAATGGGAGCAAATGTAAGGATATATTGACAATGGAAACGAACCATCTAGCTAAAGGGTCAGCTTAATGGTTAAGCGATTTTATCGCGGATCAGGTGTTTATGTTCACTCGAGGTGGTCGAGTGTTGTTACTATGACGTATGACTGTGATGGGATGTCTGGGTATAGACGAGGCTGGTGTTGACCCAGTATGTGGGTGTACAAGTGTACACAGATATGAGGTCGGAATGTTTTCCACGTGGTGGTTGTGGAATAAGGTTATTGGTAATTTCGAGGACAAATTCTTTAAGGAGGGAAGGTTGTAACGACCCGTCCAGAATATCGGGATTTAATAATATTTAATTATGATTTACTAATCTGGGATTAGTTGAGTGATTTTGGACGAATTGTACAAAATGACCGTTTTGCCCCTGGGCGTGGGCAAAACGTTGACTTTTAATTCGGATGGTCAAACGGACATTGACCGATGACCGTGACGTAGTTTGGGACGTCACGAGTTCATAGACAAGTGGCACGTTCGATTCCGATGTTCGTGGTGAAAGTTACGATGTACGGAAGTTCAAGGGCATTTTCGTAATTTGGACGAAATAAGGGGTAATGTTGACTTTTTGATCGGGATGTCCGATGGCCGAGGGCCAAGGACCGATACGTAGGTATCGTCGATACGAATCCAATGACAGGTGGCACGCATCAATCGGAGTCCGTATGACCAAGTTACGGGTCAAGATGCGTGAGGGGCATTTTGGTAATTTTCTGCACAAGGGCAGAATTGTAATTTCGCACGGGGCACTGTTTGATTGAATGGCCGTGATGTGGGATTCTTTGTGCGATCGATCCCAGGGTTTGTTTACCAATTAAATGACTGAATTGGGCCAGTTTGAGGTGTGATTGCACAAGGGGTTGAGTTGGCATCTGATCACAAGGACATGGGCACTAATTTCATATTGTTTTCGGGTCAGTGCCAGGAGCTTTGCACAGGGGACTGAGTGGTGTTGTGGGGCACTTTAAACGGCTAAATTGGATTAATTGAATGATGAGTGAGTTGTGAGGACCATTCTGAGTTGTATGGCTGTCGAATTGGAGAGAAAAACCGAGAGAAACCATTTCGGGTTCTTGGAGGGAAAATTCAGAATTTGATTTCTGAGCTTTGTTGGACCAAACCATGGACGGGTTTAGCTTTCTGGGAGTGTCTGGAGCTCAGCCGTATCAATTTCGAAGGGAACCAGCCACGGCTAAGCTAGGACGGTGGCCACTGTTTTCAGAGGAAATACAGTGCTGTGGACGACGACTTCCAGGTGAGCTCTTGTTCAATTGGTTGTGGTTTTGGGTTCGTTTGGGTCCTAGTATACTTCCTGTGAAGTTAATTTGGGAATAGACTTGAGTTGGGTGAATTACTAAGGACGACCCGTTTTGCTGTTCGGGCTTGGATTGGTTGATTTAATCCATGTCGATGTTGATTATTGACACAAAACTGAAATTGATTGGATATTGATTGTTTTAGGATCAAGAACGGATGGAATCAAGGTCGAATTGATGGTTATCTGGCCGGGTCAGATCGCGTGTAATCAGACCCTTTTACCAGTCATTCGGGTGAAGGTGGTGACTGTAGCAGGCGCGTGGCTTTCACGCGCAGCCACTCACGGCGGCGCGTGACGGCGCGTGGGCACGAATCTCGAGGTGAGGTCAACATGACTTTTATCCTATGCAATGTAACGAACATTTTGGGATTGGTTTCGTGTCGATCGGATCCCGTTTCGTTATTGTTCGGGATGTCCGAAGGTTTTAAATCCAGTTTAAAAATACTTTAAAATTCAGGAAAATTACGGGACTTGAATAGGATGTTAATGATGAGGTTAGTAATCCTCAAATGTGATTTGGATAGGATTGGAAGTCCCGGTGATAGTGGTGTGGTCCGTGAAGGCCTATGGCACGCGTATCGAGGCGCTCGATTAAACGGTCTGGGAGTGGTCATTGGTTTCATAAATTCGATGCATGCATAACTGTTTTATGATTGTTATAATTATGATTAAATGATTTACTTTGGATATCGGTGAATTTAAATGATTTCAAGCATTTCGAGGTGATTTACGTATTTGCACGTAAACCGAGGTTTTCTGGATTTGCACCGATTTCCATAAATGTGGTTGGATATGATTTCATGAAACGGTTACCGACTTGATAAAATAAAATCGGGGCAGGGGCCCAGTTAACTTATAAATCGGACCAGGGGCCCAGTTAACTTATAAATCGGGCCAGGGGCACAGTTAACTTGTGAATCGGGCCAGAGGCCCAGTTAACTTGTGGATCGGGCCAGGGGCTCAGTTGACGTGTGAAATCGGGTCAGGGGCCCAGTTGATTTCTACATGTGATTGCGGGTCGGGGACCCTTTGGAATTGAATAAATGTTTTCTGGTTTACATTTTATATATGTTCACATGCTGGAATCAATAAATGGTTTTGGTGATATTTTGATTATGGCACGTTTCACGGTATTTGGGCATGAGACCCGTTTGATGAAACGTAACGATCGGTTCGGATTTTACCTACGTATACATATATGTTTTGCATGTGGATATCAATAAAATGTATTTGGTACTGCACTGTATAGATCCTTCCATATTATATTGTCTCCTCCGGATGAGGTACCCCGGAGAGGTCACGGACGTCTAGTACGTCCAGCGTCTATGACGCTAAGCATCGGGGATGTTGTACCCGAACGGGGTTCGGGGATTGAAATCGGAAATTGAGACCCGAGTGGCACGCGTAGCCTTGTGATTGTGACCTTATTGACGTCAGGGACGTCAGACATCAGGGATGTCGGATTGGAGTGTATAGTGCAGTGGCTAAAATTATGGTTATGGTTTATATTATATGCCTTATGGTTCATATTACTGGATTTATGAAATAACTCTTGGAGTGACTTTTGGAATTTGAAACTATGCTTTAGTTTCCGGGCTAAGGCCCTAATGGTTATTTCTGAATAAATATGTGAAAAGTGGTTTATGGTGCATGCATATGCTTTTACTGGGGGGCATAAATGTCTTATAAATGTTTTAAACAGACTTGTTTATTTTCGTCCACTCACAGCTTTTGTTTTTAATGCCCTTCAGGTTGATTCCGGATGCGACTGCAGCAGAGACTGGGACATCATACACCTTCTCCATCGATCCTTACACACTCTGGAAGCCCGGTTGGGCAACGGCAACAGGTTATCCCTTGTCTGACACCTCTTGTCAGACAGGAGCATGACACATTCCATGGTAATCCCGGGGGGATTGGGATGGGTCGTGTCACAGGTGGCACGCCCGATTCCGACATCCGATTAGGAAGTTATGATGTTCGGAAGGTTGAGGGCACTTTCGTAATTTGGGAAAAGAAGGGGAAAAAGTTGACTTTTCATACGAAATTTTTTTTACATGTAGACCGAGGACTGTTAGGTAGATCTCGTTGTCCTGAGTTCAACGATAGGCGACATGCTTTCATCGGACGTAGGACGAGTGAGTTACGGGTCTAGAACGACGAAGGGCAAAATGGTAATTTGGACTCACAAGGGGCATTTTGATCTTTTTGGTGCCTTGGGATTTGTGCAAAGGGGATGAGGACAAGTGTACAGTATTCCTTGGATATTTTTGAGTTAGGGACCATGGGATTTGGACACCTGGCAGTGGTCTAGTGGGTTCTAGGCAGTGCACGGGCAAAATTAAACGGGCCGTGTGTGTGTGTGTGAGTCGTGCTAGAGAGAAACAGAGACTGAGTCGTGAGGGAAATAAATCGATCAAGTTTTCAAGGTGTGTGAGTGTTGTGAGATTTCTTGGTGCTTGAGTGGGAGTCTGAAGGTTTGTGATGGGGTAGAGGTGAACTAGAGTGTGATCGTGTGTGTGTGAGGTGAGCAGGAACCGAGAAACAGGGAGGAAAAACCAGGGGACACAGAACCGAGAACCACCGTGCACGACGGTGCACCTCCGTCGATCACGGTGGAGAGCAGGACGCAGGTAATTTCTCATTTCCCCTTTGTTCCTCTATTTTGCTGTTTTGATTCAAACGGTAAGTCGTGAGGTTAGGGGCTGAGTCGAAGTATTCTGAGAGTTCTACTGGCTTTAGGAATTCCCTAGGAACCTCCAGTTGAGAAGCCGTGACGGGGGGATGCACGGGTGGCCGGATTTAGAAACAGAGGTTTTGGACGGGTTTAAGTTCGAGTTTGGGAGATGAGAATTAGGCTGTGTTGTTGTGTTTTAGTGAGTGGAATGAGTTGCTTAGAGTAGGACGAAGCTAAGGGAAGAAAAATGAACAAAAATGACTGAGGGGCGGCGGAGAATCGGCCACGCCGGTCCAACACAGTGCACGGTCTCGAGGAAGACGATGAACAGTAACATGTGCAGGTGCGTGAAGCCCACGAACAACCACTTTGGGCGGCTTGTGGGGGCGCGTGGGGGCTGTTCTGGGGAACCTTCCAACTAGGTTTTTAGTCTAATCATTGTAATGAATCTTTTGGGACAAGTTTCGGGACGATCGGATGTTGTTTCGGATTAGTTCCGCGGGATCGAAGGTTTAGGGTTCCGTTTAAAGTACGCATAGAAGTTCGGGAAAATTATGGGACTTGAGTAGGACTTTTGTGAAGTAGTTAGTAACCTCGTTATGGGCTTTGGACAGGTTCGGGAAAGCCGAGGATAGCGGATTGGCCGGGGACGGCGTAAGTGCGCGCGTATCGAGGCGACGTCGGAATGGTCTGTGAGTGGACTTTGCTTTCTAACTCTTGATGCATGCATATATGTTTTTATATGTTTTCTATACTTGATTCTATGATTTGATTTATGATTGTGATGGTTTACGATTTTTGCACGTTTTTCGAGGAAATTACGAGAAGTCAAGTTTTACGATAAGTTGATGGATATTGTGATTTGAACCTGGTTTTAATGATTTGATTTCGGGATTTGAAATACGATTTGATTTCAAAGAAAGTAAAAGGATTTTGGAAAGTGTTTTCGGGCTTGAAGCCCAGTTCAGAAAAGTGGTTTTGCGAAATGTGATTTCGGATTTTTGAATCGGAATTTCAGATGACGATTCGGGATTCAATTTAGGACTTGAAATGGATTTCCGGGTTTGGGTTCGGAATGATTATTTCGGATGCCGGATTACGGAATGATGGTTGCGGACTCGGATCTGGAAAGGAGATGGATATGAGTTCTCGGTTTGGATTCGGGATCCTGATGAGATTGCGGATTCGGATTCGGAAATGGAAAAAGGTTTTCAAATGGTTTTGGATTGGATTTACTGGATCTGGTTATTGGGTTTAAAGACCCGGATTATGATATGACGGGGGACGGGCCCGGATTGGGTTTAAAGACCTGGATTGAGTTTAAAGACTCGGGAGTTTAATGACTCGGATATTGATATTTTCCCTCGTAGGCCTGTTGAGTTTAAAGACTCGGATTATATTGAAGCCTGGATTGAGTTTAAAGACTCGGGAGTTTAAAGACTCAGATAGATCCAGCGGGTTCGATGGATGGAAATGTGGTTCAATATGTTTTGGTTTTCTCTGTGATTGATGATGATGGCTTTTAATAATGGTTTCCGATGTTTTGGGGCTATGCCCAGACGAAATGGTTTTTGATGGTTTTGGGCTGAGGCCCGGGATTTGAGAAACCGGAAACTGTGTTTGGTTTCTTACATGGTTTTATGACATGAAATTGATATGCATGCATTGGTTTTTACGTGGAGGGTATAAATGTCATTGTTTTATGAAATGTTTTTAAATATATTCTTTATTTTTTTCCACTCACAGTCTTTTCGTGTTTTTGATACCCTCCAGGTTGTTGCGGTGCGGGCTTGATCGAGAATGACGGAGACATCACCCCGAGATCCACAGTAGTTTCGACGCACACTGTGAAGTCCGGATACTTTGAGAATGGTTTAATCGACAATCCCTTGTCCGATTTACGTCTCACATGGAGGTTGGACGTCAGTTTAGCCTTCGTATCATGCGTAAGTTAGACGGGATCGGGATTTAGCCCTTAATCCCGGGGGATTAGAGGTGGGTCCTGACACTAGTCCCCCAAGGTCTTGAGTGAAGATGGATGCCGAGGGGAAACTCTTTGGCCCACTTGAGTTGACCCTTGCACTATAAGGTGGCCGATTGGGCTAGCCATTGCCAGGAACCAACCGAGAATCGCTTGAGCAAGGTGAGTGTATGTCACCTTGCATGGCCCACTTGAGTGGACCATCGCATGATGAGGTGGCTGATTGGCATAGACATGACCATGGATTGACCGAGAACCTCTTGGGTAAGGTGAGTGTATGTCACCTTACTCGACCCACTTGAGCTAACCCTTGTACGATGTGGTAGCCGATTGGCCTAGGTATGGGCATAGACTGAATGAGAACCTCTTGGACAAGGTGAGTGTATGTCACCTTACTCAACTCGCTAGAGCGGCCTCTCGCACGATGAGGTGGCCGATCGGTCTAGGCATGGCCTGTAACGACTCGTCCCAAAATTTCATGAATATTAAGGTTAATTAAGGATTAATTGAGGATTATCAGGACTAATCGAGATTAGTCGAGGAAAATTGACAATTTGACCCCTGAAAAATGTTTATTTTTGACCTGGGAGGTCAATTGCTCGTGGACCGAGGTCCATTACGTAGATTTAGGGATTACAATCATGGAGACAAATGGCATGTCAAATTTGGACGTCGTACGAGAAAGTTATGGGTCACGGAAGGTTCAATTGAATTTTACAATGGCACATTTTACGAGGCAAGTTGACTTTTTGTTTTTGTTTTTTAGTGGGCCTAAAATATCTAGTTCTGGACCAATGGATGAGTGACAAATGTCACCATCATTTGGTCCACAATCCACATTCATGCATCTCATTTTCCTTCCTTCATTTCATCTAACCCGAAACCCTACCCTCACCATTTCTTTTTGGACCATAGTAGCTGGGCTGCTTGAGAGAGACTGGGAGTGAGGGAGGGGCAAACAGAGACGGAGGAGAGGCAAGGAGCCTCAGTGGCTAGCTTGAGAAACCCAGTGAAAGGTAAACCCGAAAACCTGTTTAGGTTGGATTTTGGAATTTTGATTTTTGGACCTTTGGGTCTCGTTTTGATGCCATGGACGTGTTCTCTGAATTCATACGAGGTTCCAGGAATGAAAAAAAGGAAAAAATGGTAGCTGGAACAATCTTGGGGACGAGGTGGAAAACTGGTCGTGAACGTTCGAGCCTGACCAGGTAATTTCAGGACTTTTTCCTTGATTTTATAATCGTAGATCGATTTCTGGGTGAGAGACGAGTATAATGGATAAAGAATGGTGGATTTTGGTTGAGTCATCTTGTCAGGCCACGTGGCCAACCAGGTGGTGACATGTGGCAAGGTGTCAGGACCTGTTAGCATCGACGTGGTAAGACCACGTCAGCATTGTCAGACGACGTGGACCAGTCAAGTAGTGCCACGTGGCAACATGTCAGAGATGTCAGAGTTACGTGGCAGCTAATGTGTCATGATGACGTCAGCATGGACACGTGGCATGTGTTTGAGGATGACACGTGGAACCTGTCAAGGAGTGCCACGTGGCAGGCTGTTAGAAACTGACAGATGTCAGGTGATGTTAGCAGTGACGTCAGTAGATGACGTCAGCGTTGACCAATGTTGACCAGCGTTGGGTTTGACAGGTCAAGTTGTTCCGGAAGCTTCGGATTGGCTTACAATACGGGTTTTGAACAAGCATCGTGGATTTTTTGTGAGTAAACTTTGATTTATAAATCATGCATGCATATATGTTTTAATGATTTTATGAGCGTGGTTTGGAATGCAAGGTGTGCATATTGCTTTGAATGATGAATTGCATAAAGGTCTATAATAGGTTTGATCATGGTTTGAAAATGAAATATTTTACGGTTTTACGTGAAAATGGCATTTGGGGCTTGAGACCCAGTCGAATAACAATTTTGACTTAGATTATAGTCAAATGTGAAATTAAACAGCGATTTGATTGATGAAATGATTTTGAATATTGTGAAATGGGGACTGGACACTGTTTTTATGATGTTTGTGGAAGCCATGTTTTTGGTCTAGACCCTATACAAAACAACTGATTTGATTTGAGTTACAACAGTTTATGAAAATGTGTTTCTACTATTTTCACTATTACCATTCTCCGTGATTATTGATATGACTCTGGTAGGAATGTGTTTCCCCGGAGATGGCCTCCCGTTGTGAATGTGTTTCCTCGGAGAGGACCCTATGATGTTGTTGCTCGCCTCCTAGATGTGATTTGTCCCCCCAGAGAGGTAACATTGCACTGTATGTTGACGAGCAGCCGTGGGAGGCACGGCTCAGAAGTGATTATGTATAAGATCGGGTGTTGATATGTTCACGACGATATAAACGTCAAGATTTTTTCACGGCGATGTGCTTGGACGTGAGATGTCTTAGAGCTTGATTGCACGCATTGCTTGGATATCGTGATTGATGATAATATGATGGTATGAGATAGATGTGGGATATGATGATGGGTCATGATTTTTATTTATTGCTTTGTGTCCAGATATTTTCACTTGTTTGTGTTTTGAAAAAAAATATAACTTGTTTGAGAAAGCATTTGAGATTACATGTGTAACTTATTATGAATGCATGCTTTATAAAACGGAGAGTTAAATGATGATTTTGGAAATTGGTTTTACAAACTGTTTATTTTTGTCCATTCACACTTTTTATTGGTTTTGGTACCCTCCAGGTTGATCGTGGACACGAGTGTAATAGAGAATGGGGCATCACGTGAAGCTACGTACTTTGGAAACCATGAGTGGGTCACGATAGTATCCCTGATCTGACACGTGGTATCAGACGGGAGCAGGTCATCCCACGTTAATCCAAGGGGATTAGTCATGGGACCTGTCAACTTGGTATCAGAGCACTGAGTTTCTTTTGTGGTGTTGCGCACTGAGGTTGCACGATAGTTTTTCTTCGGATGTGATGCTTGTACGACAATAACCCCGTCATCAACTTGATAGTGAGGTTAAGAATATGAATGTTAAACAGGAAGAACCAACCCATTTGTTCGATTAGGCATGAGATGCTGAGTTTTAGGGGTTCGAGTTTCGAGTAAGATTGATTTTCGTGTGAACCCAGCGGCTTCGAACTATAGAGTTGATGATGGATTGGATCCCAGTATGGTGACTTTTCAGAGTTGTGACTGATGGGTCGAGACCCTATGCAAAACAACTGATTTGATTTGAGATACAACAGTTTTATGAAAATGTGTTTCCACTATTTTCACTATGACCATTCTCCGTGATTATTGATATGACTCCAGTAGGAATTTGTTTCCATGGAGAGGGGCCTTCGGTTGTGAATGTGTTTCCCCGGAGATGACCCTATGATGTTGTTGCTTGCCTCCGGGATGCGATGTGTCCCCCCGGGAGAGGTCACGATGCACTGCCTGTTGACGAGCAGCCATAGGAGGCTCGGCTCAAGAGTTCTTATCTATGAGATCGGTCTTTGATATGTTCACGATGATATGAATGTCGGTCGTAGATTTGTTCACGATGACGTGCTATGACATAAGCTATCCTGGAGCTTGATTGCATGCGTTGCTTGGATATCGTGACTGATGTTTATATGATGGTATGAGACAGATGTGTGACATGAGGATGGGTCATGATTTTTATTTATTGCTTTGTGTCCAGATATTTTCATATGTTTTGGTTTTGAAAGGAAATATAACTTGTTTGAGAAAGCATTTGAGATTACATGTTTAACTGATTATGCATGCATGTTTTATAAAATGGAGGGTTAAATGATGATTTTGGAAATTGGTTTTCCAAACTATTTATTTTTGTCCACTCACTCTTTTTATTGGTTTTGGTACCCTCTAAGTTGATCGCGGACGCGGCTGTAGTAAATACCGAGGAATCGCATGAAGTTACGTGCTCTAGAAACCCTGAGTGGGTCACGATAGTATCTCTGGTCTAACACGTGCTGTCAGATGAGAGTAGGTCATCCCACCTTAATCCAGGGAGAATATGGATGAGACTTGTCATGGCCATAGACCAACTGAGAACCTCTTTGAGTACGTAGACGAAATTTTCATAATTAAGGTACAAATTTGTAATAATCTGTATCATTTATGGAGTTTTATATAGATTTTCCATAATTATATGGGAGGATATACTAATACATATACTAATACATACCGTATCAAGAATTAGGATAGAGTTACTATTTTTTTCCCCTAAGATCTTTGCTTTGGACTACACCTAGTTTTCGAGTCGTTGGATTGGACCTAATTTTAAACCCAAAGTTATTGTCTTGAGAAGTCCAAGACTTTACCCATATTTTAACCTAATTGTTTTGATTACATTGCGTTGACACAAGCCCATGGTGGAAGCCCAAGCTTTTGTAGGTACACTTAAGTGGGATTTTTGACTTTGTTTTTGCTGCCAAGTCTTTGGCCCAAGGCCCAAAACACATTTCCTATGTCTCCGAACCAAAGGACCCATCCCACTTCTTTGTTCTCTTCTACCCCTTCCATTTGACTCAAACAAACTTACAACTCAGACCCGTGACCGAGATTGAACTCAAGCAACTAGGGGACTTTGACCGAGAGCTCGTCGACCACTAGCACCCTCCTTCCCACTAGTTAGACTCCACGAACAATACTCTCGGTTGCATCACATTTGACACGACCCATCCCCAATCCCCCGGATTAAGGGCTAAGTCATGCTCCCGTCTAACTTACGCGTGACACGAAGGCTAAACCGACGCTCAACCTCCATGTGACACGTAAGTCAAACAAGGGATTCCCAAACGACCGGTTTCAAACTTCTGGACTTCCCAGAGCGCGCAGACTCTACTGTGGATCGCGTGTGTGATGTCTCCATATTTCTCGACCTTCCGAACATCATAACTTCTTCCTCGATTGTCGGAATCGGATGTGCCATATGTCTACGGACTCGTCATGTCCCGAACTACGTCACCGTCATCGGCCAACGTCCGTTCGACCTGCCAAATAAAAAGTTAACATTTGACCACACTATTCATAAGGGTAAAATCGTCATTTTTATACACATCTTTTCCGAATTTACATTTTTGCCCTTTTTGAAGTTCCGGGTCGTTACAATCTACCCCCCTTAAAAGAATTTTGTCCCCGAAATTTAATGAAATAAATAGGGGTATGGTTCACGCATTAAGGCCTCGGGTTCCCAAGTTGCTTCTTCTACATTATGATTCCTCCATAGTACTTTTACCAAGGGAACCGTCTTCCACCGTAGCACTTTGTCCTTACGGTCCAGAATCTCCACAGGCTGCTCCTCAAAACTCAAATACCCACCCCGATTATCACCTCGATAACCGGGACAAACCCTGCTCCCGTCTGACAATCAAACTTTAAAAGACTAAAATAACCGTAATAACCACAAAAACCATACATTGTCAGACCAGGGAGAAAGTACAATACAACCAGTCAACAGTAGCATAGAGCATAGTAATAGTACTAGATAAGAACAAAATTCTACTGTAAGTTGACTACACGCACAACGAGGAAAACTTTATGCCTCTGCCTCTGAAACTGAAGCGGTACTCCAACCCTACTCTACAGTGCCACCCTCCTGGGGTAAAGATGGACACTCACTGTAACACCCCGGACATTCGAGGACTTTAATATTGTAATTTAATGTATCAATTGACGTTTTTACCCTTGTTAATGGTATGGCCAAATTGTTGACTTTTTGATTGGTGGGTCAAATGGACCTTGACCAATGACCGTGACGTAGTTCGGGACGTCACGAGTTCATAGACAGGTGGCACGTCCATTTCGGACGATCAGGGAAAAAGTTATGACTATCGGAAATTCAGGGGCATTACCGTAATTGTGACGGTTAGGGCGAAAATGTTGACTTTTCATTTAACAATTAATTTTCACACGACTCCAGGACCGATAGGTAGGTCTCGACGTCTTGAGTCCGTAGACAGGCGGCACGCCGAAATCGGACTTCGTATGGATGAGTTACGGGTCTAGAAAGTGAAGGGCAGTTTGGTAATTATTTGAACCAGGGGCATTTTGGTATTTTTGCCCTGGTTACTGAAGCAAACCGCGGGGGTCATGGGCGGCACCACCATGTGCGGTGGCACTGAGTGCGATTTGTTTACTGGTGAGTGTGGGTTGGAAAGTATTGATTGTTTAAACCTTTTTGAAGCATCAAACGTGGTCTGATTCTTCCAGCTACACGATCAAATTGATTAATCAAAATTCGAAGCTTTCGGGGGACAAATTTCAGTGGACAAATTGGACACCCACGAGCCTCTGGGACGGCTTGAATTTGTTTAAAACTGATTAGGACGTGGGTGAGCATCACTCTGATGCAGAGATAACTGAGAACGGGTGAGGAAAACCAGAGAAGCCATTTCTGGAAAAATTGGAGGGAAAATCGGGTTTTGATTTCTGGTGACTGTTGGACCAAACCAAGGCCTGGTTTAGTCTTCTGGGAGTGTTTGGAACTCAACCGCATCGAAATCGAAGGCCATCAGCCACGGCTGAGCTGGGACGGTGACTGCTGTTTTCAGGGAAATCGCAGAGCTTGGGACAACGACCTCCAGGTACTTTCAGACACAATTGATTGTTCATTTTGGTTCGTTTTGATCCTGTTATACTTCCTGTGAAGTTAATTGGACAATGGGTTTGAAACCAGTGAGTTCTTGTGATTGACCCGTTTGGATGATCACGGGTCGAGGGGCCGTTTAAGGATTGGTTTCGGATAATTAATAACTCAGAACTTAAATTAGATGTTTAAATAACATGTTAGGATCAAATTGGATTGAAATCAAGTAGGAATTTACGGGTAATTAACCGGGTCAAGCCGCGGGTGGCAGGCCCGAATTACAGACAAACGGGTGAAGGTGCTGACACTGTAGCTACAGTGTCAGGGCCGTGACTTTCACGCGCAGCCACTTTGGGCGGCGAGTGAGGGCGCGTTGGGGCTTATCTCCGATCACGATCAACATGACTTTTATTCCTCTCATCATTCTGAACATTTGTGGTGAATTAACCATGTTGATCTGAGATAGGTTGAAGGGTCGGGTTAGGGTCGGTTGCCTCGGGAAACGTGTTGACGGTTTCCCCGAACCGGCTTCTGTTTCGAACTTTCTTTTGAATAAATATTAAGGACTTGTAGTGACCCTTACGTGTGAATTGAACAGACAGGAATTGTACGATAATCTCGGTACAGGTCCGTACGCGCAGATTCGCAGCGGAATCGTACAGTGAGTGGGCCCGTTTTCATTAAACCCTTGCATGCTTAAATGTTTTCTGATTTACTTATATGTTCACATGCTGGAATCTATAAATGGTTTTGATGATATTGAGATTTCGATTATGGCACGTTTCACGATATTTGGGCATGAGACCCGTTTGATGAAACGTAACGATCGGTTCAGATTTTACCTATGTATACATATATGTTTGCATGTGGATATCAATAAAATGTATTTGGTACTGCACTGTATAGATCCTTCCATATTATATTGTCTCCTCCGGATGAGGTACCCCGGAGAGGTCACGGACGTCTAGAACGTCCAGCGTCTACGACGCTAAGCATCGGGGATGCTGTAACCGAACAGGGTTCGGGGATTGAACTCGGAATTGAGACCCGAGTGGCACGCGTAGTCTTGTGATTGTGACCTTATTGGACGTCAGGGACGTCAGACATCAGGGATGTCGGATTGGAGTGTATAGTGCAGTGGCTAAAATTATGGTTATGGTTTTATTACATGCCTTATGATTCATATTATATTATTTATGATTTTAAATGATGTTGCATGCATGTTTGGAAAAAGGAGGGGCAAATTATATGTTTTACTTATCTAACGATTTTATAAACTTGAGTTTCGGTCCACTCACCCTTAATGTTTTTGGTAACCCCTCTAGGTCGTGATACTGAGGTAGAGGAGGAACCTGAGGCTGAGGCATAGATCTACTTCTGCGTACCTGAACCCCTGTTGGGTGGTGTACCCGCAGGTTTACTTTAGAGTCGTGCTCGCAAACTTGTAATTTTGGATTTCATCCCTTGTCTGACATCTGTTTAATTCGGATTTGTTGTATGACTTTAATTTGATTATTTATGCATTTGAGGTTTTGAGGTCAAAATTGGTATGAATTATTGGGTGTCAGACGGGAGCAGGGCACGTCCCCATATGGTTCCAGAAAGGATCGGGGCAGGTCCTGTCAGCTTGGTATCAGAGCACTAGGTTGTGGTCAGTACTAGGGTATGGTCAGCATGCTAGACTAGCGATGAGTACTAGTTACTTTTCGACTTTTAAGAATATTGTTATCTGATCTATGCCTCTTGACAGTTGGTTATGCCTCCTAGGAGAATTCCTCATACACGAACTGACGAGGATCTGGAAAGGGAGATGGAATGCGCGAGCATTGAAAGGGCTCAACGTTTGGGAGCCACTCCTTTCTGTGGGGGATCAAACCCCGAGGATGCTCATGATTGGATCACCAAGTGGGAGAGGATCTTCTCGGTGATGCACTGCCCTCCAGGCGAACGAGTGACCTTAGCGGCCTTCTTGCTAGAAGGAGGAGCCTACCAGTGGTGGCACGGACTCGAAATGTCTGGGTGGTTTGTCCATACCACTACTTGGGAAGCTTTCCGTTCCAGATTTCTGGACCAGTACTACCCGCGATCGTTCCGCGCGGCAAGGGAGGCTGAGTTCCTGCGGCTGGAGCAGGGTGATATGTCCGTTGCGGACTACGAACAAACTTTCGGGAAACTTTCCCGGTTCGCTGCATCATTCGTGAGCACGGAGGAGGACAAATGCCAAAGGTTCGAACTTGGACTCCGGGGGGAGATCCGGGCAAGTGTGACTGCTGCTACTCATGCTTCACTGAGAGATTTGGTCGACGCTGCGGTGCGTGTCGAGGCCAGTCTGGCGGCACACCAGACACGACAACCTTCGGGCGAGGGGCGACGTCAGGATCGCCCACATCGTGGGCCATCGGGCCATAAGAACAACAAGGGAGGGGGCTACAGGGGAGCACCCTCATCCTTCAAGGGTCGTGGCTGGTCAGGTCGACGAGGAGGCTCTCAGGGCAGAGGATCTGGATACAACTATGGGCAGCGCTCATCTTGGAGCGGTGCTTCTGGCGGGCATTCGGACAGGCCGAGGCCAGTAACTCGTTTTGCTTGCGGAGAGGAGGGCCACTATGCCAGTGATTGCCTGCAGTTGTCCAAGAACAACGACGCTGGGGGCTCTAGTGTGGTGCAGAGCACGGCTTCCCACACTAATGGAGGTCGCGGTCAGGGAGGTGATCGTGGTGCTGGGCGTGGCGCGCGCGGGCGCGGACGGAACGGAGGGCCGAGGGCCCAAGTGTTTGTAATGACCCAGCAGCAGACGAGGACTGCCCCAGGCGTGGTCACAGGTACACTACATATCTTAAACCTTCTTGTACGTGTATTGATGGATGCGGGGGCTACACATTCTTTTATTTCGAAGAGTTGTGCTGGTATGCTTGATTGGGTGGTATCAGCTTTAGATTGCGAAATGGGTGTTGGCACCCCGATGGGCATCGTGTACCTTGTGAATCAGGTGATTCGGAGGTGCCCGGTAAGAATTGAGGATGTGGATTTACCAGTAGACTTAATTATTCTGGATATCCACGACTTCGATAAAATCCTAGGGATGGATTGGCTATCGGAGCACGGATCGCTCATCGATTGCTGTAGCAAGCAAGTGATTCTGTGAAGCCCGGGTTTGCCGGAGGTTATCTTTCAGGGGGAACGTGATGGTTCGCCTCCTGAAGTGATTTCGTCACTTACTGCTACCAAACTTCTACGGAAGGGATGCCAGGCTTATCTGGCGCATGTCGTGTCGGAACGGGTT
The DNA here is from genome assembly GCA_032719365.1 of Prinsepia uniflora. NCBI lineage: Eukaryota > Viridiplantae > Streptophyta > Magnoliopsida > Rosales > Rosaceae > Prinsepia > Prinsepia uniflora. The sequence continues at coordinate 41,041,604 of CM064866.1, forward strand.
GACACTCCGGGTATCGACGAAATACCGGTGGTATGCGAGTTTCCGGATGTATTCCCGGAAGACTTACCTGGATTGCCACCCTCACGGGAGATCGAGTTTACTATTGAACTACTCCCTGGTACCCGACCTATATCCCAGGCACCATACCGGATGGCGCCGGCCGAGTTACGAGAACTCAAGACTCAATTGCAGGAGTTGGTGGATTTGGGATATGTCTGACCGAGTACTTCACCTTGGGAGCACCGGTGTTGTTCGTAAAGAAGAAGGAGGGAAGTCTCCGTTTGTGTATTGATTATCGACAACTCAACAAGGTGACGCTAAGGAACCAGTATCCTCTACCCAGGATCGATGACCTTTTTGACCAGTTGCGGGGAGCTCAGTGCTTCTCGAAAATTGATTTGCGGTCTGGGTATCACCAACTGAGGATTTCGGAGGTGGATATTCCGAAAACTGCTTTTTGAACCCGTTACGGACACTACGAGTTCCTTGTTATGCCATTTGGTTTGACGAATGCTCCAGCAGCATTCATGGATCTGATGAACCGGGTCTTCCGACCCTACCTGGATAAGTTCGTGATTGTGTTCATCGATGATATTTTGGTGTACTCGAGGAGTTCCCGTGCACATGAGGAACATCTACGGTTGGTCTTGGAGAGGCTGAGACAAGAACAATTGTACGCCAAGCTGAGCAAGTGTCAGTTTTGGCTGAGCAGTATTGGTTTTCTGGGACACGTGATATCGACGGATGGGATTTACGTGGATCCCCAGAAAACAGAAGCGGTGACCAACTGGGCTAGACCGACAACGGTGACCGAGGTGCGGAGTTTCGTCGGATTAGCAGGTTACTACCGGAGATTCGTGGAGGGTTTCTCCAAAATTGCTGCACCATTGACTCGTTTGACTCGGAAAGGAGTGAAGTTTATCTGGGACGAGCAGTGCGATCGGAGTTTTCAAGAGTTGAAGGATCGATTGACCACTGCACCTGTCCTTGCATTGCCGGATGACAGTGGAGAATTCGTGGTCTTTAGTGACGATTCACTGCAAGGTCTGGGCTGTGTGTTGATGCAAACTGGCAAGGTTATTGCCTATGCATCCCGGCAGCTGAAGACTCATGAGTTGAACTACCCTACCCATGATTTGGAGTTGGCAGCGGTGGTTCATGCCCTGAAAATCTAGAGGCATTATTTGTTCGGCGTAACGTGTCGGATATACACCGACCACCAGAGTCTTAAATACTTATTCACTCAGAAGGAGCTTAACATGAGACAACGGAGATGGTTGGAGCTGCTGAAGGACTATGACTGTACGATCGAGTACCATCCGGGTAAGGCCAATGTGGTGGCTGATGCACTCAGCAGGAAGTCAGCAGGATCCGTTGCACACCTAGGGATGGTGTATCTTTCTTTGCTAGTGGAACTCCGGAAGGCGGGAGTTATTTTGGGTACGGATGCGCATGGAGCTTTGTTGGCCAGCTTCCATGTACGACCTGTACTGATTGATCGGATTATCGAAGCACAACTTCAGGATCCGATACTCTGTATTTACGGAATTGAGGTCGATGTGGATGGGAGACAGGATTTTACCATCCGGGACGATGGAGCACTTGTGAAATTGGGCCGTTTGTGTGTACCTGCAGTGGCAGAGTTACGAGCCGAGATTCTTGAGGAGGCCCATAGTTCGGCCTATGCTATGCATCCGGGAGGTACAAAGATGTACCGTACCCTCCGGAACCATTATTGGTGGCCAGGAATGAAGAAGGATATTGCCGAGTTCGTAAGCAAATGCTTAACCTGTCAGCAGGTTAAGGCGGAACGGCAGAGACCGTATGGGGCTATGCAGCCACTTCCGATTCCCGAGTGGAAGTGGGATCACATCACCATGGACTTCATCTTTAAGTTACCGAGGACTCGGAGTGGAGTGGACGGAGTATGGGTGATCGTGGACCGGCTAACCAAATCAGCCCATTTTCTACCAGTTCAGGAGACCTATAAACCTAATCGACTGGCTCAGTTGTTTGTGAAGGAAATCATACGATTGTATGGTACGCCGGAATCGATTGTGTCCGATCGTGATCCGCGTTTCACTTCCAGGTTCTGGCGGAGTTTGCAAGCTACTTTGGGAACAACCCTACGTTTCAGTACTGCGTTCCATCCACAGACCGATGGGCAGTCTGAAAGAACCATTCAAACCCTGGAGGACATGATGAGGTCATGTGTACTACAGTTTCAGGACTCTTGGGATACTCATTTGCCATTGATGGAATTCGCTTACAACAACAGCTATCAGGCAAGCATCGGGATGTCACTTTATGAGGCACTGTATGGTCGACAGTGCAGGACACCTATCTGCTGGACGGAGATAGGAGAGCGAACGGCTGTAGGGCCGGAATTGATGGACTTGACCTTGGAAACTGTTCGTGTTATCAAGGAGAGATTGAAGGCGGCACAGGATCTCCAGAAGAGTTATGCCGATCGACGGATTCGAGACTTGGAATTTGAAGTGGCAGATTTCGTCTTCCTGAAGTTATCACCGTGGAAGGGGATTATCCGATTCGGTCGACGGGGGAAACTGAGTCCGCGTTTTATCGGACCATATGAGATCGTGGAGAGAATCGGCAGAGTTGCTTACAGATTAGCACTACCTCCAGAACTATCTAGAGTTCACGATGTTTTCCACATATCGATGCTACGGAAGTACGTACGTGATGCTTCTCATGTACTTGGGGAACAACCTGTCGAACTACGGGAGGATTTGAGCTTTGATGAACAACCAGTACAGATCTTGGATCGGAAGGACAAGGTACTACGTCGGAAGACGATCCCTCTCGTGAAGATTCTCTGGAGAAACCAGAATGTGGAAGAAGCCACATGGGAGCCTGAGGCTCAGATGCGAGAACAATTTCCTCATTTGTTTCTTTGAAATTTCGGGACGAAATTTCTTAAGGGGGGAAGGTTGTAACACCCCGGACATTCGAGGACTTTAATATTGTAATTTAATGTATCAATTGACGTTTTTACCCTTGTTAATGGTATGGCCAAATTTTTGACTTTTTGATTGGTGGGTCAAATGGACCTTGACCAATGACCGTGACGTAGTTCGGGACGTCACGAGTTCATAGACAGGTGGCACGTCCATTTCGGACGATCAGGGAAAAAGTTATGACTATCGGAAGTTCAGGGGCATTACCGTAATTGTGACGGTTAGGGCGAAAATGTTGACTTTTCATTTAACAATTAATTTTCACACGACTCCAGGACCGATAGGTAGGTCTCGACGTCCTGAGTCCGTAGGCAGGCGGCATGCCGAAATCGTACTTCGTATGGCTGAGTTACGGGTCTAGAAAGTGAAGGGCAGTTTGGTAATTATTTGAACCAGGGGCATTTTGGCCTTTTTGCCCTGGTTACTGTAGCAAACCGCGGGGGTCGTGGGCGGCACCACCATGTGCGGTGGCACTGAGTGCGATTTGTTTACTGGTGAGTGTGGGTTGGAAAGTATTGATTGTTTAAACCTTTTTGAAGCATCAAACGTGGTCTGATTCTTCCAGCTACACGATCAAATTGATTAATCAAAATTCGAAGCTTTCGGGGGACAAATTTCAGTGGACAAATTGGACACCCACGAGCCTCTGGGACGACTTGAATTTGTCTAAAACTGATTAGGACGTGAGTGAGCATCACTCTGATGCAGAGATAACTGAGAACGGGTGAGGAAAACCAGAGAAGCCATTTCTGGAAAAATTGGAGGGAAAATCGGGTTTTGATTTCTGGTGACTGTTGGACCAAACCAAGGCCTGGTTTAGTCTTCTGGGAGTTTTTGGAACTCAACCGCATCGAAATCGAAGGCCATCAGCCACGGCTGAGCTGGGACGGTGACTGCTGTTTTCAGGGAAATCGCATAGCTTGAGACGACGACCTCCAAGTACTTTCAGACACAATTGATTGTTCATTTTGGTTCGTTTTGATCCTGTTATACTTCCTGTGAAGTTAATTGGACAATGGGTTTGAAACCAGTGAGTTCTGGTGATTGACCCGTTTGGATGATCACGGGTCGAGAGGCCGTTTAAGGATTGGTTTCCGATAATTAATAACTCAGAACATAAATTAGATGTTTAAATAATATGTTAGGATCAAATTGGATTGAAATCAAGTAGGAATTGACGGGTAATTAACCGGGTCAAGCCGCGGGTGGCAGGCCCGAATTACTGACAAACGGGTGAAGGTGCTGACACTGTAGCTACAGTGTCAGGCGCGTGACTTTCACGCGCAGCACTTTGGGCAGCGCGTGAGGGCGCGTTGGGGCTTATCTCCGATCACGATCAACATGACTTTTATTCCTCTCATAATTCTGAACATTTGTGGTGAATTAACCATGTTGATCTGAGATAGGTTGAAGGGTCAGGTTAGGGTCGGTTGCCTCGGGAAACGTGTTGACGGTTTCCCCGAACCGGCTTCTGTTTCGAACTTTCTTTTGAATAAATATTAAGGACTTGTAGTGACCCTTACGTGTGAATTGAACTGACAGGAATTGTACGATAATCTCGGTACAGGTCCGTACGCGCAGATTCGCAGCGGAATCGTACAGTGAGTGGGCCCGTTTTCATTAAACCCTTGCATGCTTAAATGTTTTCTGATTTACTTATATGTTCACATGCTGGAATCTATAAATGGTTTTGATGATATTGAGATTTCGGTTATGGCACGTTTCACGGTATTTGGGCATGAGACCCGTTTGATGAAACGTAACGATCGGTTCAGATTTTACCTATGTATACATATATGTTTGCATGTGGATATCAATAAAATGTATTTGGTACTGCACTGTATAGATCCTTCCATATTATATTGTCTCCTCCGGATGAGGTACCCCGGAGAGGTCACGGACGTCTAGAACGTCCAGCGTCTACGACGCTAAGCATCGGGGATGCTATAACCGAACAGGGTTCGGGGATTGAACTCGGAATTGAGACCCGAGTGGCACGCGTAGCCTTGTGATTGTGACCTTATTGGACATCAGGGACGTCAGACATCAGGGATGTCGGATTGGAGTGTATAGTGCAGTGGCTAAAATTATGGTTATGGTTTTATTACATGCCTTATGATTCATATTATATTATTTATGATTTTAAATTATGCTGCATGCATGTTTGGAAAAAGGAGGGGTAAATTATATGTTTTACTTATCAAACGATTTTATAAACTTGAGTTTCGGTCCACTCACCCTTAATGTTTTTGGTAACCCCTCCAGGTCGTGATACTGAGGTAGAGGAGGAACCTGAGGCTGAGGCATAGATCTACTTCTGCGTACCTGAACCTCTGTTGGGTGGTGTACCCGCAGGTTTACTTTAGAGTCGTGCTCGCAAACTTGTAATTTTGGATTTCATCCCTTGTCTGACATCTGTTTAATTCGTATTTGTTGTATGACTTTAATTTGATTATTTATGCATTTGAGGTTTTGAGGTCAAAATTGGTATGAATTATTGGGTGTCAGACGGGAGCAGGGCACGTCCCCATATGGTTCCAGAAAGGATCGGGACGGGTCCTGTCACTCACGCCAGAAGTGACCTCGCTCTCCACAGTAATAGAAAACATCCCGACTGGGTCCACCACTTTTTCTCCCAGTGGAAGCAACTGATGTCGCACTCGCCTGCGGAGTCGGCTGTGCTCTAGATCCTCGGAATCCGGAACCCTAAAAACTGCTTGGTCTCCTGGGTCTCCCGACCAATATGAACTCCAAGCACATCTCAATTACGTACACAGGGTAGACCCAGTACCAACTCCAAAACCAAAACCCACACGCATGCGAGACGGACCACACATGTCCTACACAACTCCAAGATGGTCAAGATATCCAACCTATGTCTCACATACGATTCTCCTGATCCTCAACAACTCAAAATTGAGCCAGAAACGATCCAATCATGATCCACTCACTCCTAAATGGATCCCACTTACTATGTTTCAGTTCACCGCATCGAATCCAATCGATCACGAATACCACACGTCTAGATTGTGGGTTCTCTTCAATAACCTCATATCGATCAATTATAGTCACTCCTTCTCAGATTCCTTCCATCATCCTGCAATGGAACACACAATGGTCCTCAATCATGTCATCACCAGTCATTCTACCTTAATCCACCTTAACACCATCCCCTGACACTCGCCACATAGGCCACACCCGGCGTCACCAAGTATTCTTCCTACTCCTCAACACATCCACACGTGTCCATCATCAAAGGGGGCACAGCTCCTGAATTTCCTCCAATGAGTCACCCAAATCGACTCCAGAGCATCCGACACTCGGACGCCACACCACATCTCATCGTCTAAATCGCAACAACCATCTCCTGATTTCGAGATTCTAACCATGGGACTTCATCCTCAAGTATACCATCTCCGGACTAATTGTCTAAACGTCAACTCCTCTACGGAACTTAGAAAAGTCTACACCTCCTACGGATCACAACCACGTGTCCGTAACCAAACCAATTCAACAGCCAACCTGCCTGTCGATTTCACTGTTTATGCACATCCAAATGATGTCAATCATCACGTATCAACCTTCCGAGGTTCCATTCCGGGTCACCAACTTTTGGGATCACAATCAACAATCACTCACCTCGGACTCCTCAGTCACTACCCTCGAAGTCGTCGATCACCAATTTCAGATCTCCAAGTACCAACCTCGGCATTACCAAATGCCCACTCTCTCCGACACAGCCAACATCCGCTGACTCGAGTCCAACAAACTCGACATCTCCCACATGTCAGGACCCATCCCAAATATCACCTCGATACCCGGGACGAACCCTACTCCCGTCTGACAATCACACTTAAGTACCAAAATAACCTTAATACCACCATAAGCATAACTATCAGACGAAGGAGTAAATATAATACAACTGTCAGTCAGAGCATAGTTCTACAAAATGGGCACAAAATCCTACTATGCTAATCTCGCAACGGAAGAATGTCGGAAGCTCTATGCCTCGATTCCTGCCACAACGTTCACCCCAACGCTAGACCTGGAGGGAAAATTTAAAACCAAAAAGTGTGAGTGGACTAGAATAAATAAAAGTTTCAAAAAAAGTTTATCATCAGAATCAGAGTTAAGGAAAAATAATAATAATATTTTTTCCCTCCGTTTTGAAAACATGCATGCCTAACGAATATTCTGAAACCACAACATTAGCGATATAATGTATTTCATAAACCACTATATTAAAACCACGTCTGATCAAACCTGTTGGGTCTATTCGAGTCTTTAAACTCAACCAGGCCTCAAATGTAATCCGAATCTTTAAACTCCCGAGTCTTTAAACTCAATAGGCCTATGGGGGTAATATCATAAATGTCCGAGTCTTTAAACTCCCGAGTCTTTAAACTCAATCCGGGCCCGTCCCCCATCCATCAGAACATCCGGGTCTTTAAACCCATATCCAGATCCAGCAAATCCAATCCAAATTCAATGTGAAACCATTTCTAAATCCATAGCCAAACTCGAATTCGAAATCCCCGGTTCGAAGCCCTTCCAGCGTTCAAAACCGTCATTCCGAACCCAAATCCGGAAATCCACTTTTAAACCAAAACCCGCGATTATCAAAAATCATGTTTCATAATCCATTTATCATCATCAGAAAACAATTATAAATGGAAATCCCTAAGTATGGCATCAAAATCCGAAATCCAGCTTTTTCTCGAAAAAAACGTGCGAAAAATCCGAAAATGTCTCGAAAAACGTGCAAGCATATCAATCACATAATAAAAAAAACATAAAAACATACTTAAAATAATAAAACATAATTAAAAACAGTTAGGCATGCTTGAAAGAAAAGAAAGAGTCCACTCACAAATCTGAACGAGTCAATCGCGCTCCGTGCGCTCCTCGACTGTCTCAGGCGTCTCCCGTCCTGTCAATATGCACCAAATAGAGTCACAAATACATCAAGGATACTAACCCTAATTTCCCCAATTTTTTGGGAATTTATTCATATTTTAATCTTAGACCCTAAACCGTCCGGATTCCCAAACTATCCCGTAACCTCGTCCGATTAACCCAAATATTTCACCAATGGATTCCTTAGAACATTTAGAACTAAAACCATGTTGGAAGTTTGGCCGGAATCCTCCCCACGCGCCGCCCAAAGTGGCTGCGTGTGGGCCTCACGCGCCTGCTACAGTGCATCTTCAACCTCGAGTCACCCGGTTCTCTGTAATTCCTCCACCATTTCAGTTCCTTTCAATCCCAATAGCCTCGTCCAGTCCTTAGCAATCTAACCCCGTCCTAACACCTAAGAATCACGGCCTAAAACTTCACGATTTCCCCCTCGAAAATCATGGCCCGTAGCCCCTGTTTTGGCCGCCGGCCACCCAGGTCCTCCCCCGGCACGGTACCACACTCAAACGACTCCTGGGACCTCCAGGAGTCTCACCCTGACCACGAAATCCCTCGACTCTAGCCCTAAGTCCATGACTTTGGAAAATAAGAAAAACAGAAAAATAGGGGAATCGGGGTATACCTTCGATTCTGTCTCCCTCGTGTGCACCGCCGCATGCCACGGTGCTCGTTGAGTCCCCTACAGTCTCCTGAGCCTCCTATTGCCTTGGTTTGAGCCACCACACGGCACAACCACCGCCACAGTCCACCGTCTCTCTGTTTTTCCTAGAAATTCCAGCCGTCCACCGTCGTGTCTCCGTGCGCGATTTTCACTCCCTGAACACGATCACCTACTCACTCTCCTCTCTCTGTCACTATAACAATCCACCAAACTCTTCCACACACCCTGAATCGATCACCCACTCTCAATTTCTTCCTCTCTGTCTCTCTGTGTCGAAGCCAAATGCACGGGATCAAATTGGACAATTTGTGGCCGTGCACATTTTAGACGTGCCTAGAACCCTCTGGTTCTCTCCCACGTGTCCACATTCCCATGGACCAGCACAAAATATCCCAATCCACTCAAGACAAGTGGCCTTATCTGATTAGGCTTAAGGGGAAAAGGACTAAAATGCCCCTAGTATTAAAAATTACCTTTTTACCCTCACACTTTCCAGACCCGTAACTATTTCGTCCGACGTCCGATGACAGCGTGCCGCCTGTCGTTGTACTCAGGACGTCAAGACCTATCTAACCGTCCTCGATCTACGTGAAAATCACAAGTCCAAGAAAAAGTCAACATTTTCCTCAATTAGTCAAAATTACGGTAACGCCCTCAATCTTCCGAACGTCATAACTTTTTCTCTGATTGTCCGAATCGGACATGCCACCTGTCTACGGACTTGTGACGTCCTAAACTACGTTACGGTCAATGGTCAACACTCATCCAACCGTCAATCAAAAAGTCAACTTTTGACCCACTATTCACAAGGGCAAAATCGTCCTTTTATACAAAACTTTTACAACAGTACATTTTTACCCTTCCCGAAGGTACGGGTTGTTACACACACATCAGGATGACCAACCTCACATATGGTCAACTCGGCCATAACAACCTAGCCGGATCCAACACGGAGCGTAGGTCCACCGCGCTTCCGTTGCGCTACTCTGATCAAACCAACGACATCCTGACCGTTCATACCGAACGTGGCCTGCCCATGGTCATCCCATCTCCCAGCTCTATTCATAGTTCTTTATAGACACCGACATCTCACGCCTGGTCACAACCTCAACTCACGATGTGCCCATCGTACCATTACAAGCCTCCCGGCTCGTGGCACATCATCCTCTATCTCGTGGTCACGGCACACCAGTCACAAACCTCTGCTCCTACCGCGCCAAACCCTCAATCTAAGCTCGGTTCGGGAGAACTAACCTCCATCGTAGTCCAATCCTCTGAGAAACCCATCACTGGACTCGTCCAGAGTTGTCCACCAACCATTCATTACCTCAGCTGCATCTAGCAGCACTATCTCCAATCCAGCCGTAAATCTACCCAACCACAAACCCCAAACTCACGGTTTCTAGACTAAGCACTTACTCTGGGGTTTCTCACTCAAGTACTCACAAACGTCAGCCAATAACCATCGCTAAGGGGGGAAATCCCTCAAATCCTCAAAGTCGTTTCCTATACCCTGCCACTCGAGGCATCCGGCTACTCATAGCCGCACAAATCCAATCTCAACCAAACTAACCAAGTGGTCTCCAGTCCTAAACTACCGTCATCCAATCGTCATCTAGCCCAACAGGCCGTTGTCAACCTGCCCCAACCAGCCCACAAGTACTACCCAACTCGACAAGCTGCTATCGGGCCCCACAGGCTAACCAGCCTACTCGTATTCGTAGCTCACTGGCTACCATCCAAGTTAATCATGCTGGCATACATCTGACCCTATGGTCCAACCATCGAGCATATCCAGCGGCAAACACGCTAACTACTCAGGCCCTAAGCCGATATACGTCATACCTTGCACCGTGTATCAAGCGACTATCACCCTGGCACTAACAATCGCCGCTAACTAACCACTAACAAACGTACTGTCACTAATCGCGTCCAAGTTAATGATGGGCTGTTCCGCGTTGAGACATCACATCCACAATAGCATCACAACACCCAAGTCGACGAACCAACGACTCTGGGAGCCAACCCTCGCGCAGTGCGTACAAAACCTGCTCTGATACCAATTTGACACGACCCACCCCCAATCCCCCGGGATTAAGGACTAAGTCATGCTCTCGTCTAACTTATGCGTGACAGGAAGGCTAAACCGATGCTCAACCTCCATATGACACGTAAGTCAAACAAGGGATTCCCAAACGACCCGTTTCAAACTTCCGGACTTCTCAGAGCACGCAGACTCTATTGTGGATCGCGTGTGTGATGTCTCTGTATCTCTCGACCTTCCGAACATCATAACTTCTTCCTCGATTGTCAGAATCGGAAGTACCACCTGTCTACAGACGCGTGACGTCCCGAACTACGTCACCGTCATCGGCCAACGTCTGTTCGACCTTCCAAACAAAAATTCAACATTTGACCACACTATTCACAAGGGTAAAATCGTCATTTTTATACACATCTTTTTCGAATTTACATTTTTGCCCTTTTTGAAGTTCCGGGTCTTTACATCATTAGGGCGAGTTCATCCATGATCGTCATGGTCGACGATGATCGTCGTAGCAGCAAAACCAAAGCTGGGAAGGCGACGGTGGTGAGGTTCTCCGATGAGAACTCAACTAATTCAGGTACTTTCAACCCTTGGAATCATGGATTTTTTTTCCTTTCCAACAACCTCAATGACTAATCTTTAATCATATCCTCTTGTTTTTCAATACGAGATGATAACGGGGACTGCTACCGAAGAGCATAAAACCTACGAACTCCAACCCCCCTCCCCCATGCGCAACTTGGCCCTCCGTATTTCCTGTCTCTCCACGCGCATCATAGGGCTTGCCATCGACCGCGAGGACCACCATAGCTCTCTCAACCTTTAGACCCAACACTGACCCGACTAGAACTCATTCTTGACTCGATGGATTTGGGGTCCCTAATGGTAAGGGAGATCTTATGAGCTTGGTTAGGGACATTAGATAGTTTTAGAGTGTTGTTTTGATGCGTTCGTGTGGGTTTTGGTGCGAGGTGGGATGCAGTGGCCATCCTTGGAAAATTTGCAGTGCGGTCGTGAGCTTCACGGTATCGTGTCGACCAGAACAGGTACCTTTTGAATTCAAAACATAGATTTTTGCAATCCTGGGCTTGAGTAGAACAAGATTCATATATTGCATGTTGATTTTGGACTGAAATTGAGGAATTTAGGCCTTGTTGGAAAACTCGATTTTCCAGCGAGGTTTTCCAATTTCCGGTCGCCGTGGCGCTGGCAGTAATCTGGCCGCTGTTCGCAGCGAAGCTCCAACAAGAGTGGACAACTGATAGTCAATGGTCAACCGTCAGTCAACGCTAATCAACCATTAATTCTAACGGTCAACTAACGGAATATTTCAGAGAATATTCTGAGGAATATTCTCCTAGAAAATATTCTCTCCAGGAATATTTTAGATTGCACGTGTGCGTATTTTGGGACATTTGTTTTAGCCGTTTAAGCACATTTTAAGCCCGTTTTAAGCAATGTTGGCATTGTTTAAACTTATTCAAGTGAGATTTCCTATAGTTTTACTTGGATTTCAAGAGTAACCTTATGTTTGGATATATTTAGGATTTATGACGGATTTGGACGTACGTGGTTTGAAATGTCGGGTGATTTCGACTCCCCGATCAGTTTGTGAGTGGACCCTCTTCCCTTAACCCATGTTTTTATATTAGTTACTACTTGCATGTTTTACGATGTATGCACATTGGATACTTATTGAGCATGCATATCTGTTAGCTATTATTTTTCGTATATGATTGGTTTTCTATGCATATCAGGTTATGTTTATCTACGGTAATATCGTAAGTATGCATAGTTGCATGTATTTAGTCACATATTGCATTGCATGAGAGTCCCTGGAGCATGTATGAGATTGAGATAGAGATACAACCCAGTTAGGAGTCGCTGGTATCTAGTATCCGTCTATAGGCCACATACCAGTCCTCCACGTGATCGTTCACCCGTGCTGCTCGCTATACTAGTTAAAAAACTCTAGTCTTGTCTCCAAGCTCTAGGGGACTCGAGGTGATGGTGCATAATACTTAGTCCTTCACGTGGTCGAGGTACGCGAGCAAGATACCTAGTTGTGTTACGAGTATGAGACTCGATGCGAATCAAGAGCAAATTGATGTGGGTTGACATTATGACATATTTACGATTTCTGCATGGTTCATTTGTGCATCTTATTCATATTAAAACTAGTTGATTGATATTATATTTCTCGTATTACGTGCAAATATGTTTCAACTGTTTTGGGATTTTACTTAAAAACGAGGAGTTAAAATACTTTTTAATTGAACTATGGTTTTACACTGAAATAGAATCTGAGTCCATTCACTCTTGATTTTTGAACCCCTCAGGTACCGTGGGTGTGCATGCATCCCAAGGAGGCTTAGTAGCTGCTCTGACACTCGCTCACGAGTCTTAGGACAAAGTTGACTAAAATCGGGTACTACATGTAGTAAGGTCTAATTGTATGATCATCAAAACCCCGCTCTATGCTTCTCGCTATTAGTGAATTGATATCGGTTTTGATCGACTACGTTTCTCACGACTTGTAAAACAACTTTGTTTTATTATTTTTGCTACGTCATTGTCCAGATATTGGCCAACACCCCTCGACTTTTGGCCAACACCCCTCGACTTTCGTGCCATTAATGGATTTTTGCAAGTCGGGTTGTGTAATATATAGTGCAATATTACACATGCAAGCTTTAAACATGCTAGAATATGTTACATTGTCATGTTCCCCTTCTATAGCATGTTTGTAGCTGCCACATGCATGCTCTCGCTTCTTCTGCACTAACGCCTCTTTTTTTGTTTACCAGTGTCAAATATACTGTACATTTATAAATGCATGACGATAGCATCTAATTGCATGTATCGGGTATATATGTATCTGAAACACCACCGTATAATATTATTATTTCAAATATTAACTCAAAACTTTTTCAAATTAAAACTGTGACGTTAGATATATTATCATAATATATAGTCGCATAATATTATTATTTCAAAAAACTCAAATTTTTCCAGATTAACATGGCGTTGGACATATTATTAATTATGATGAAAAGGAGTAATGTGAAAGGCTTGTGCTATCTTCAAAACGCAAATTAACAAAACTCAAAATAAAAATGGAAAGAAAACCCATTATTAGGTTGTTCTGAGGACACGAAGAATATAACACCGAGAATATTATGAATCTATGCGCGCAGAACCAATTTGCTTGATTATTTTAAACTAAATATACCATAAATATATCACCATATGAACTGCAAAAATGTGGAGATATAATAATATTATAATTGATTAGCCCCCATGAATCATGATCTGCTTAATGGTTGTAGGATCTTCGATCATATGCTTCTTCTGAATATGTATACACATGCACACACACTTGCTTTGTAGTTTTGTTATAATTTTTTCTGTCTTTTCATCACATGAATGGATGCTTAATGAATAATTAAATTGAAATGAATCCTCAGTTGAGAGAAATAAATAATAATGTTATTATTTCTGAGTGACATTCATTACAATCTGATCATGGGAATATAATTCAGTTTAAAATCCAAAGCATATAATGTTATTAATTATTTTTAACTAATTAACTATTGCCATTTTAGTTTCCTCGTCTCCCTCCAATGATATGGATACTTAACCAAACAGGCTGTTGGGAATCAAGCCACGTGGTATGTTTTCAATATAATAAATATGTCTCTAATGTGGGTTAGTCTTTTAATAATTAAATTACTTATTAATGAATCAACCTAATGATGATTGAAAAAAAACCCTATAAAGCTAATTAATTAAGTACAGAAAAACAGAGTCCTTAATTAGGTAATGGGCAGGAGGGTTCGCTTTTCATTTCAGTTCATGAATATGAAATGTCAATTTAATCACCGATCATTATATATATTTGGAATTAATTTCGGATCTTAAATAAATGAACTACTGTAAAGAGGAAAAGAAAAAAAAAAAAAAAAAAGCAAAGATTAGTGGGATCATCGTGCTGGCCGGCTAGTAAATATATATGTTTGGCCTGCCATAATTCATAAATAATAATATGTAATAGTAATTTGTCTTCCATATTAATTCCAGTCCTATTATTGATAACATTTTGATATATATTCAGACCGGAAGACTTATATATATATATATAGGTTAACTTGGAAGTATTTAAATGATTGGGAATAAGAATGCGAAGGGAATAAATTGTTCTCATGTTTATGCAAGGTTTGTGCACTTGTCAAGTCCCATATCACAACTGGGAAGAGACCAATAATTGCAATCCACATATCCAAAAGAAATCATTCAATTCAATATATTTTAGGGTTTGGAAAATGTTTGAGCTATGTCGTAGTCCTTAAATCTAATTCGGGTCTATTTAAAGGTTATCCGTTTATCAAATCTTGGACTTGAAATCAAATTATGACTTGACTTAAACAGAAAATGAAAGTAATTTATATGTAAATTTTGTATCCGAAAATAAATTGACATAGCATGTCCTCGTCTAGTAAGTAAGAAAATATGAGCTATGATCCATGATGTTTTTATTAACAAACAATTTTAATATGTCATGTACGTAGTAATTTAAATGGTCTATCTCGTTCATGCATTTCATTGGCATGACATTGTATAAAACCACTTTTTATAACTTGGATAATTGTTGATACAGAAATCGTCCGGCTTTATGAAGATCCTTCTCGATCCCTAGATACAAGAACAAAAATCAAACAGGGTTAAGGTTGAATCCCAGTGAGGTGGTTCAACCAAAAACGCTCCGATACTTAAATCAATTTTCTGTGAGAAAATAATCTGACAGAGTATTTGCATGAGTTTTTGATTACCTCTAGAAGTGAGATGATGCCTTCTATTTATAGTGAAGTTTTGAGAGTTATCGGAGCGTCTGATTGGTTGAAGAAGAAAGTATTAAATAAGTGATTGTACCGAGTGTAATCACTTATTTATTAATGAATAAATAATTCACTGGAAAGTTATTTATTATCGGTACTGATCTAACTAATTAATATATTTAACTAGTAAATATATTGAATTAATGCAGATATCGTAACATGTCGACGTCGATTTTACCAAGGGTAATAATGGCATTATGAGAATTGTGAGCCACGTGGCAGCTCCAAAATACTTCTCTTTTCTAGATGTAGCTGGAGATTGACTTCGACCTTGACCCAAAAGGAATTATTTGGGCTTATAGTCTTGCTTTGAGTTAACTTTGCGAGCCCGATTGATAGTTAGAGTTCGTTTATTTTTCTTTATTTAAACAAAAGTCTAGGGCTCCTATTTTAAATAAAGAGAATTAAACCCTAACATAGGCTTATCGCCGATGAAGACACACTAGTGTCTCTGAACTATGGTTGAGGGAGAATTCGGTTTGCAGCTTTCAAGGTAAAAATTCTTTTTGTTGTCTTTGCTTTTCTTGATTTTTGCAGGCTCATCCGCTTCAAATAGAGAGAAGGGAGAAAGTGGCTGGTCAAGCATCTCCCATGTGCGCGGTGAAAAAGATTGTGCGGCTGAAGAGACTTTGGCAGGTCCCGTGCATTAGGGCATGTCAGCAGCCCTCTCTTGGCTCGTTCATGCACGCGTTAGGTGTCAAGTTTGCAGTAGGGATAGGTGGGCTCCATGCGGCAGGAAGCCCGTCGGCTAGCAGGAGGCGACGGGCACGTGTGCGTCTCGGCTGTTGAGGCAAGACACGCGGGTCCCTTGTGTCAAGGGTGTTGCAGACCGTAGGGTTCCCTTGTATTTTTTTTTATTTTTATTTTTATTTTTATTTTTATTTTTTGCTATTGAACTCTTCTTTTCCTGCCTTTTCTTTCCATTTGTAAAAATTAGTTTTTTTTTCTGCTGTCAATTGGCAGCTTCTGCCTTTATACCTTTTTTTTATGTCGCAACTTTGCTTTGTGTAGTTGCGTTTGCGCAAGATGCACTTTCAAAATAAAGTATAATAATATATATACTTATATATTATTTATTTTTTATTTGATATATATATATATATTGCTCTTTTTAAGATTTCAGGAGTTGTAGTTGTCTGATTGTAAGGATTCAAGTAGTGGTGTGTTCTACTCTTTGAGACGGTCATTTAAAGATGTATGAAGGCATACTTCTGATGTAGTCTTGAAGAACTCACTTTGTGGAGTAACATTTCGTAAGACCATTTGGTGGCGTGTCCTAGAATTATTAGAGCTTCCGACTTCAAAGGATGACAGACTTGACATCAAGACGCTCCTCCAATTGACATGCTTGTGGTGCTTTGTGGATAGGAGAGCTTGGCGCATTGACATACTTGTCATCTTCAAGTGCAGGTGGAGCCAATATCAAGGTTTTCAACGGGGGAGGCGCGAAGTTCAATGACTTGAAGTGAGGCATGTCACAACTCAAGGCGAGGCGTGGTTTGGGGCTCGAAGTGATGCATCAAATGACTGAGGCGTTCTTTCCATGACCACGCAAGTGCTGCTTGGCAGATTGATGGGCTCAACACATGGAGAGCAAGGCGAGGCGCACTAGAATGCAAGAAGAGGTGCAACAGAATGAGAGGCAAGGTGCAGTAGAGTGCAAGGTGGGCACGCTACAATTGTGAGGCGAGGCATGGTGCAACTACAAGGCGAGGCATGCTACTAGTGCGAGGCGAGGTATTCTACATCCAAGGCTTGACATGCCACAACTCGAGGCAAGACAAGGTTATAGCAGGAGGTGATGAGCTAGATGGCACAAGTCTCTTTTTTCAAAGACTATACTCCTGGTTCTTAGTGGGTAGAAGAGCTCGGCGCATAGACGGACTCGTCATCTTCAAGTGCGGGTGGAGCCAACATCGAGACCTTCAACGGGGGAGGCGCAAAGCTCCATGACTTGAAGTGAGACGTGTCACAAGGCGAGGCATGCTTCATCCTCAAAGCAAGGCTCCCATGATGCGAGGCGAAGTGCATGTGGTGCCATGAAGTAACTAAAGCTTTCCAAGGAGTTGATTTGGATGACAGATGGCCTTCCAGAGACTTGATCTTCAAGGCTTTACTGAGCTCAAAATGGGGTGGTAACAAGGTGGAGCACGAATGATTGATCATGCCCCTTGCAAAGCTCGAAACGTTGGACATCATCGCCTAATTGAAGGAAGATAGCTTGGAGATGCCATCATCTAGACGCTGAAGCCAAGTGGCGTGAAGAGACACGACACTAAACCAATGTTTCACCTTGGAGTTGAAAGTCAAGCTGCTTTGTAGCCGTCATAGAGTCAAGCAGTGGTGAAGTTACTTTTGTGAAGCCGACTATGCCAAGTAAGCGATGCTAAGGAGGTTGTCCCTATTGCTTGAAGAAGGCCATGGATGATGTGTCACTGGAATTCCATGATGGGATGATCGAAGGCCTCCGAGGCTTTCTCATCGGTTGACGGAGAGACTCTAGGTCGTGCCGGTCCTGATGATGAGCTACATGATTCTTCTTGGCTTGTAGTTTGATATTAGTATTGAATACATGTTTGAGCATTCAACTTGTGAATTGCCAACTTCTTTAATTTTCATTAATAGAAGCCTTCCATTCTTTTATTTTTGAGTGTTTTGTAATTTTTGGTAGATTTGACCTTTGTGTAGTAAATTTGGTCTTCTGACTTCGTTTTAGCTCCGAATTGACTGTCGTTGGTGGCGTTGGAAAGCTGACTTCCGTACCTTTTTGGCTCCATCAAGCTTTCTTCAAGGAAGTAAAATTTGAGCTTGGTACGTTTGAATCAATCTCGAAGTTGAATGCTTGAATTTGTAGTCACGCGCACTAAGACATTTGCCCAAGATTTGTCATGACATGACCTGGCTGTTGCTCCCCTTGGTGGGGTTGGGAAGCGATATTTAGTAGCTTTTCCAATTCCAGCAAGTCCGTTTGTTGGGTATGAGTGACAGATCCTTGGGAATGTGCCTGAGTAGTATGCACCTCGTTGTTGGTCAATCGTATTGAACTTAGTCGTCAAGTTGCTTGAGGTGGTGACTTAGCTCTTTGAGGTGAAAGCTGTAATTTTCCCTTTGGAGAGGAGGTTCGAGTCCTTCAGAGGTGAATTCTTTGAGTTTCTGCTTAGTGTTGATAGGTTGCGAGTTGAAGGCATTATGTCTTTGACGAACAAGAATGTTGATGCGTCACATAGCAATTTCCTTGATGCGTCGCGGGGCGATTGCCTTGATGCGTCGCAGGGCGATTGCCTTGATGCGTCGCTAGGCGAAGACATGGCATACTCAGCATGGCGAAGACTTGGTGTGCTTTGCGTGGTGAAGGCCTGGGTCTTTTGTGTGGCAAAGGCTTTGGTGAGCTTTGCGTGGCAAAGACTTAGTATGCTTCCCATGGCGAGGGCTTATAGTGCTTCACGTGGCGAAGGTTTGGAGTGCTTCGCGTGGCGAAGACTCGGGTGCTTTGCGTGGCGAAGACTCGGGTGCTTTGCGTGGAAAAGGCTTAGGTGATCTTTGCGTGACAAAGACTTAGTACGCTTCGTATGGCGAAGGCTTGGAGTGCTTCATGTGGCGAAGACTCAGGTGCTTTACGTGACAAATGATTAGAGTGCTTCGCGTGGCGAAGGCTTGGAGTACTTTACGGGGCGAAGGCTCAGAGTGCTTCGCATGGAGAAGGGAGTTTTTCACATGGTGAAAACTCGAGTGCTTTACATGGCAAAGGCTTAGTATGCTTCGTATGGCGAAGGCTTAGTGCTTTCTAAACAAAAGCGTAGGCGATAAGACAATTTCATTAGACGTTGAAACGAAACATCTTGAATCTTATTGAAAGATGCTATGTGAACAAAGTAGGCATTGAGTCGAATTTTAATCACAATGTTTGTGCCTTTGATGATGACTTGGTCACTGATTCAATTTCCTGGTTGTTCCATGCAACTTGGACTCGACAATGATGGTGTCCACGCGAATCATCGTTTGTGTGGGTGCTTGGGGGCCTTTGTCACCAAGATGTTCGGTTGCCTTTTTTCTGTCATACTCGGTGCAGTGTCCTTCCTTCAAGAGGTCTCAGAGGTATCTTTTGAAGGTCTGGAAGGAGTTTATGTCGTTCCCAAAGCAAGTGTGATAGGCACACCATTTTGTCTTGTCGGCCCTCTCCTAGTCGTCTTTGACGGGAGCTGGTCTTTCGAACCACGACTTTTCCTTTATCTGATTGTATATTTGGAGGATGAGTGCTGAAAATTGTGTGTTTGGCTTTGCTCCCGCAAACGTATTGGATGACGGGTTCCCTTTGCGCTTGTTGGCTTTCTCGACTGAGTCCCGTGGTGGGCGCCATCCTTTAGCTGTGCAAACACCTTTGTAGGATGTCCATCTTCCTCAACGTTGTTGGTGGCATGTATGGTATTTTTCTTGTCCTCCTAGCATGCATGTCGTTCTGCTAGGGATAACATCTTGGTGAGACTTCGGGCGTTGCTAATGACGATGTCTCCATAGAGATGGCTCCCCCGCGGTAGGCCTCGCTTGAATGCCATGACCGCGACGAGTCATTGCATCCTACGGTACGAGACTTTTCTTCGCAATACATCGGGATGTATTGCCGCAAGGTTTCCTTAGACTTTTTTCGGATGGTGAACAGGTGGTCATCCCTGACTTCGATGGTACGAAACTACCAGTACTCATTCACGAAGGCCAGGGCCAACTCTTCGAAGGAAGCGATTGACCTCCAGGGGAGATGGTTGAACCATGTCGTCTCTTGACCTTACAGCGAGGCTTGGAAAACTTTACACATGAGCGCGTCGTTGTGCCTGTGAGGTACCATGACCCCCCGATAGTAATTGATGTGTTTCACTAGGTCGAAGGTTCCTTTGTACTGATTGAAGTTGGGACTTGAAAATCGATGCGAGAACTACTCTTCCTCAATGCCCCTTACAAATGGTGAAGATGATGACGTCTGAATCTGGCGCCAAAGGTCATCCTCCAAGTCTCTGTCGGGCTGCACACCTTGGAGGCATCGGTTTAGCATCCTTTGGACGTCCTCAGCATGCAATGGACCTTTGTGACAAGGATTTCCGCGTCGGGTCAAGTGGCGTCGACTCCCTCAAGTTGCAGCGGGAATGTCACTCGAGCGTATTGGCGAGTAGGTCTCGTCCTCCTCGCTGTGATCGTCCGTGCTTCTAGTGTCATGGCAGATTCGTCCATTCGAGTGGGTACGTGACACATGGGAAACTGCTTGCTACCGCCAGCTATTGCGTGGGTACTCAATGTGCGAAAGTACTCTAGGACGTCCTCCCAGTAGCTCTCGTGCCGGAGGCCTCAACCCGTCTTGGCCTTTTGCTCTGGGGGTGCAGCTTTGTTTACCTGAGTCACTCAGCAATGTGTCCCGGGACATTGTCTGGCAGCAAACATGCTATTTCCTGGCGCCTCGCGAGGTCCATTGTACTTCTCAGAGGTTCTGGGTGTCTCGATGTCTCGTAAGAGTTGTTGCAGGAGCTTCGATTGGGCCCGAACTTGGTTGCTCAGCTGATCGACCTGCTGTGTCAGTCCAAGTCGCGGAGGTGACCCCCTAGGTGCTTGCTCGTGATGAGCAGCACGTCGGGGTGCATGTCGCATGCCTTCAGATAGATGCGATGAACTATGTCTCCATGGTGCCTGGGTGTTGGCCTGCGGGTTCCACATGGTGTCTAAGTGCCTACTTAGATCTAAGTCGGCAGCGAGTTGATTTAGGACTCTTAGAGATGTTTCTCCCTCCAGTAGCCCGTCTTTTTTTGAAAAAACGTTGCGCCTGCCCCTGTCGTAGGTGGGGGGACTCACAGTAGCAGCAGCCAAGGGGAACGTTCCAAAACTGAACGTAGGTGTCCAATCCGGGATTCCGAATGGTAGGTGAATTGATGTGTGGTGTGGGCCATGCAGGGGACGAGAAAGTGGTTCATCTGGAATCTCTGGGAACGGTTCGATTATGGCAGCGATCGCAGTAGCGGATGTGGCAGCCTCGGAGGCTCGTGCGGATCGACATGTTCTGGCCATGCGAGGAATGATATGTGTCGAAAGTAGAATGGAGTTTTTCGAGGAAAAACACTAAGGAGCACGCTTTGAGTATTTCTCAAATCGGCTCTCAATAAAAGCACCAGTTTTTGATGCAGAAATCGTCCGGCTATGTGAAGTTTCTTCTCGATCCCTACACACAAGAACGAAAATCAAACGGGGTTAAGGTTGAATCTAAAGGGTGTGGTTGAACCGAAAACGCTCAGATGCTTAAGTTAGTTTTCACTAAGAGAATAATCTGACAGAGTGTTTGCGGGAGTTTTTTATTACCTCTAGAAGTGAGATGAGGCCTTCTATTTATGGTGAAGCCTTGAGAGTCACCTGAGCGTCTAATTGGTTGAAGAAGAAAGTATTAAATAAGTGATTGCCGCGTGTTGCCACTTATTTATTAATGAATAAATAATTCGCTAGAAAGTTATTTATTATCGGCATTGATCTGATTCATTAATATATATAACTGGTAAATATATTAAATTAATTTGGAGATCATAACATGTCGATGTCGATTTTACCAAGGGTAATATTGGCATTATGGGAATTGTGAGCCATGTGGCAGCTCCAAAATATTTCGATAATTTATGGTTCCATAATAATGAAATTTCAAATATATATATATATATATATATGTATATATATACCTATTACTCAGAATGCTTTGTAATAATGTGTTTCTTGAATCCCCCTTATATCAATTTCGTTGCACAAAAAAGTTACACTTTGTTACTAATTCTATTTAAAATGCATACGTAGCAGTAAGTAAAGTTACACTTTGTTACTAATTCTATTTAAAATGCATACGTAGTAGTAAGTGACTGAATGTTTTATTCATTTTGTAGCAAAATATCAAAACTAAATATTAAAAAAAAATGAAGAAGAAGATGGTGAATGTGGACGCGAGTCAAAGCAAACATTGAAGAATCCAACCCTTTCACTTCCAAGTTGGCGTGAGTCAACGTTCTTATTAGGAATATAAATTGTTCCTATTAGGATTATAATTGTGGAACCCAAAATCTCTTGAAAATTATGGAGCTGTCATGTGACCCATAATTCTCAAAATGTCAAAATTATCCCTGATAATGACATTAATGATTCACAGACACCAGCGCAGTAAATAATGTATTTCCAGCCAAATACATTATTAAATCGTGTTAACGCCTCAATTATATTGATAATCTCCATGAAATAATTAATATTCACAATAATAAGCAATTGTTATTAATATTAATTATCATTATTATCATAATTACTATTAATGTTAATTATCATTATTATCATAAATATAATTAACATTAAGTATCATTATTATCATAATTACTATTAATGTTGATTATTAATATTAATATTAATTATCATTATTATCATAATGATCAATTATTATTATTATTAAATAATATTTAAATATATTATTTAATTACAAATTCAATCGACCAATCAGAACACTCCGAGACTCTCAAGGCTTCCTTATAAATAGCAAAGCTCATTTCATTTTCAAGGTAATTCGGTTCAATGCTACTTAAGTTTTTGAGATTTCTCTTTCAAAGCTAACTTAAGTATTGGAGCGTTCTTGGTCGAACAACACCCCGGTGTCTCGATCTTGAACGAACGATAACTTACTGTTTGCTGTTTGCAGGGATCCAGGAGGCTTTTGAGTTTAAATGACGAATTCTGCTTCAACAACTGACGCTTTCATTGAGAGCCGATTGAGAAATATTCAAGAAGAGCTCTCACAGTCGTTCGTCGTTCATCGTTTATCTTACTTCGTTCATCGTTCATCCAACGTTGTTCAAAGATCTTGAACGTTGTTCATCGTTTGAAAAAATAACATTCCGTTCAAGATTCTCTGATTCAACATAGATAGGGCTCGTCGATCCGTTCAATCAGTTGGAGATGGTGTCTCTGACACGACCCATCCCAATCCCCCCCGGGATTGCCATGGAATGTGTCATGCTCCCGTCTGACAAGAGGTGTCAAACAAGGGATAACCTGTTGCCACTGCCCAAAAGGGCTTCCAGAATGCGCAAGGATCGATGGAGGAGGTGTGCGATGTCCCAGTCTCTGCTGCAGTCGCATCCGTAAATCAACCTGAATGGCATTAAAAACAAAAGCTGTGAGTTGATGAAAATAAATAAGTTCATTAAACACAGTTATAAGACATTTATGCCCTCCATAAAAACATATGCATGCCACGAAAACCAGTAACCAAAACATTTGCTCAACAAGGCATTAGGGCCTTAGCCCAAAACCGTAAATCATAAATCCAACCGAAAAATCATTTCATAGGTACATTAATCCATATTTACCATGTTAACATAACCGGCATCCCAGATGCCTAGCGTCCTTGACGCTTGACATCCCAGACGTCACATTTCACGGTATAACCATAAGAAACGCGTGCTGCCCGGGGTCTTTCCAGGTCAATATCTCTGACATCCCCGATGTCTGACGTCCCTGACGTCTAATCATAGCAATCCTGCTCCTGAGTCACTATACGGTCCGGTAGCTCCGTACAATGACCCCTCGCAGGCAATGCACCGTGACTTCCCCAGTGTCCCCGACACCTGGAGGAGACCTTTATATATCCTCATATCAAGATGGTATATGGAACCAGTTTTATCAAATCATTTCACAACATTACAATTCCATTTAGGGTCCCCGACCAAAAATCACGTTTACGAAACCAACTGGGCCTCGTGCCCGATTCTGTAAACCACTGGGCCCACAGCCCAATTCATAAACTAATTGGGCCCCTGGCCCGATAATATAACTCAAATGGGTCTCAGCCCGATTTCAGAAATAACTGGGCCCCGGCCTGATTTCATAAAGCAATTGGGCCCCAGGCCCGATTACGTAACTCAATTGGACTCCAAGTCCGAGGTTTCCAAAACAATTGGGCCTCATGCCCGAGTTTCTCTTTCCAATATCAAAACCATTTCATGAAATCATATCCAAAGTTATAAGTATGGAAAATCAGTGTAAAATCGGAAAACCTCGATTTACGCCCAAGCACGTAAATCGCCTCGAAGTACACAAAACTGTATAATTTACCAATATCCAAATCAACATCATACAATCATATTCATAATCCATATAAAACATTTAGGCATGCATAGAATTTATAAAACCAAAGTCCACTCACAGACCGTTTAACCGTGCGCCTCGATAAGCGTGCCATAGGCCTTCCTAGGCCACACCACTATCACCGGGACTCCCAATCATATCCAAATCACATTAGAGGGTTACTAACCTCTTCATTAACATCCTATTCAAGTCCCGTAATTTTCCTGAATTTTTAACTATTTTTAAACTGGATTTAAAACCTTCGGACATCCCGGACAATATCGAAACGGTGTCCGATCGACACGAAACCAATTCCAAAATGTTCGTTACATTAAATAGGACAGAAGTCATGTTGACCTCACCTCGAGATTGGTGCCCACGCGCCGCCGTGAGTGGCTGCGCGTGAAAGCCACGCGCCTGCTACAGTGACTGCTACAGTCATCGTCTTCACCCGTATGACTGGTAAACGGGTCTGATTACCCGCGACCTGACCCGACTAGATTTCTCCTAATTCTAACTCATTTCCTTCAATTGATTAATCAGATAGCACCGTTAGAGACCCAATTAAGGTTCTGTAAACTTAATTACACACATTAACCTTAAATCCAACAATTCTTCCAAGATTGAACTCACGGTTTTAACATTCGAAACTCACTCGAATCAGCATGGTTTTCAAATTAAATGACACAGTAGTTTCGTATGAGCTAAACAATCATTAATCCATAACCAATTTCATAAATCCTTGCCCGTAGGTGGTCGTCCTCAAGCTCCAAATTTCCTAGAAATTGGAACCTGTGTCCATGGCCAAACCGTGATCGATTCCCCTCGATGATGATACGGTTGAGTTCGAAATGAACCCATAAGAGTATTCTTAATCTCAATTTGTCTCCTCTCAGCTCACAGACAAGTTTTCGAATTTCCCTCCATTTTTCTAATTTTTCCAATCTCTGTTTTCTCTCCAGTTCGACTGCCACAACTTGCTCAGTATGATCCTCTCTACTCACACTCATTCCCTTTAATCCAATTCAGCCTTTAAAAGTGCCCCAAACCACCACTCAGTCCTCTGTGTAATTATCCTTGCACTGACCCGAAACCAATTAAAAATGGTGTCCATGATCTGCAATCAGTTGCCAGCTCAAACACATGTGGATCCACACCTCAAAGCTGCCCCAAATTCAGTTCTTAATGTTAAACAATTCCTGGGATAGATCGCACAAGCCATCCAATTTCACGGCTATTTCTGATCAAACAGTGTCCCTATGAAATTACAATTCTGTCCTTGTGCAGAAAATTACCAAAATGCCCCTCACGCATCTAGACCCTTAACTTGGTCATTCGGACTCCGACTGACGCGTTCCGCCTGTCTACGGACACAGGGCATCAAGACCAGCCTAACGGTCCTCGGTCCTCGGCCATCGGACTTCCCGATCGAAAAGTCAACATTTTCCCCCTTTTCGTCCAAATTACGAAAATGCCCTTGGGCTTCCGAACGTCATAACTTTCACTACGAATGTCGGAATCGATGTGCCACCTGTCTATGAACTTGTGACGTCCCGAACTACGTCACGGTCATTGGTCAAAGTCCATTTGACGGTCCGAATTAAAAGTCAACATTTTGCCCAAGCCCAGGGGCAAAACGATCATTTTGCACAACTCGTCTGAATCCACTCAACTAATCCCAGATTAGTCATTCTAAATCATAATTAAATAATATTAAATCCCAATACTCGGGATGGGTTGTTATAGTCTCAGCCTCAATAGCATAAACAAGGAATGAAGCTCATATGGAGACTCCGGAGGAATGCCCAAGTCGACCCCGACGTGTGTCCATCGAGGCACCCATACAGACATAGGGTCAGATTCCACATTTCAGCTTCGGAAGCTTCCTTTCTCCAACAACTCAAGTGCTAGCATTAAGAGAAGGCACTTCAGCAATTCATCAAACCCAGGGTGAATGGAGGAAGAAGCCCCAAGACAAAATCAGCCCCATACAAACATGGATCTGCGAGATTTCCTAGACAGACGCCATGACATCACAAGGAGTAACCACCGCCAACCTCCTCAGGACAACTTGGCTCAACAAGTCGAAGGTTGAGCAGCCAAGTTCAAATACAATTAGAACTTTTGCAGCGACTTTTGGCGGAGAGAACGACCCAATAGCTCGAGAGACATTCCATCTCACGAGGAAAGCAAGAGGACATTCCAAGGCGCCCAAGAAAGGAAACAGACTGATGCTGAACGATGTCTCGGGACACCTCGTTAAGTGACTCTAGAGAATAAAGTCACACCCGCAGAGTAAAGAGCCCACAACGTCGGATAAGTCGTTAATTAAGCATTATTTTATATTATTTTATACCCTTTATACTTTACTTTTAATATTAAAATAATAAATAATTGGAGAAAATAATATATTTTGTGATATTTTTGTAGAAATATATAAAACTTGGAATTTGGAGCATTTTGGCGAAAGAATCGTCCCGATCAGAATTATAACGAAGAAATTATGGACGAAATTCGGTGAAATTATATTAATTAACTTATAAAATTATTTTGCTCAGCCCAAAAGCCTAGAAGAATCGGCCTAGGAGCCCAAATCCAGCATCCTAGCGAAGCCTAGCCCGCGACCCAATTCCTTCCCCAGTCCAGCCAAACCGTCCAGCAGCGGTCTACCAAAGTCTATTCCTCCATGTCGACGCGCGCGCACCGATTAGCCCCTTCAAGTGTCAGCGCCTAACGCGCGACGTCCTTAGGCCAATGTCAACGCACGCCTATCGAAATCCGTTCATTTTGTCAGTGCATAGCAGCCGACCTACCCGCCCCCTGACCTACCTACTGCCGCCAAAATCTCCTGCTTTTTCTATCCGACAGCCGCCGAGTCACTTTAGCAGCCCTAATTGCTAATTTTTCAACTATTTTTGCTGATTTTTCAAACATATTTTCCCCAATAATCAGCCAATCTCATCATTTCGCTTTTGAATTATTTATTGTAATTTTTATTTATTTTTTATTTTATTTTTTTAGAGTTTAATTTGATTTTTCTCCCTATAAATAAGGGTTCATTTCACTTGTTTTGGGATACTTCTTAGAGGCACACATTTGAGCCTTCCATAAGAGAAACTATGGAAAAATATTTCCAATACAAAGTTTAGAGTTTGAGTCTACATTTCCCTTGTTTTATTTCCACCATCTTCACAAGGTTCCGTTCGCTGTCAGAGAACGGTGTGAATAAAAATCCATTGTTTTCATCCACCTTGAAAGTGTAACAATTTTTCTCCATTTACTTAAACTCTTATTTTTTTTATTGGTTTTAATTATAGTTCAACATATGTGTGGTATTTTCTTGCTAATACTTGTAAGTGTTAAATGTAATCTCCATGTGTCTTACTTTATGAATCTTAGTTATTTTATACATTTTAGTGCTTCATACTTCAATTTGAAGTTAAG
Source organism: Prinsepia uniflora (assembly GCA_032719365.1). NCBI lineage: Eukaryota > Viridiplantae > Streptophyta > Magnoliopsida > Rosales > Rosaceae > Prinsepia > Prinsepia uniflora. The sequence goes on from CM064866.1 coordinate 41,069,666, forward strand.
TGTTTTATCCGCTGTCGGTGCACTTAGAGTAGAATTGAAGAGAGTTATGTTGATCGCTGTCGGTGCATTCAGTCAAAAACAAAAGGTAAATCGTATTGTAAGTATCGGTCTCTATCGGTGCATTTATAATATTGAAAAATATATAAAAGTAATTGAGAGGATTAAGGTAAAATTTCGTGATTGTTTTAATATTTGCAATTATTAGAGTATTGCTAAGATATGTGTTTTAAAAAGGTCACTTGTACATAAGTTGAAGTAGAATTAGAATTAGTTTTACACTTGTTGTTACTTATATTTGTATGATTACAATCCCTCAAAACCCCCAATTTAATTCTTTATTCTTTTATTCTTTAATTAATTTATTCTTTAATTAATTCATTATTTATTCCTTTATTCCTTAATTATTTTATTCATTGAATATTCATTATTCTTTTTCACTAACCATTATTAATATTCCCTATTTTTTCCGGTTAAGAACGATCCCTATTTACCAATACTAAAATGTCACAAAAAGGTTTTAAATATGTATATACTTGAATTACAGATTTATTTTAATGCGTATTTCAAGCGTATCAATTTTTGGCGCGGTTGTCGGAGAAATTAAAAATCATTCTTAATGTGTTAGTTTGTATAAAATTTTGTATATGTGAAATGTTCATACTTGTGAATAAAATGTACATATTCTTAACTTTTATTTATTTATTTATTCTTACACTTAGATTCCATATTACTTGTTTATATTTTTCTACTTGTTCATATTTTACTTATAGTGTTCATATTTTACTTGTTTACTTTCATAGTTATACATGTATATTAATTGTTCACAATTACTTTATTTTATTCTTATTTATTTGTTTATTTATTGTGTTGTTAAGATCTCTAAAAAAAATTATTAATAAATAAATTCGGAATAAAAAATATATAATAATAATAAAATCATAAAATTAGGAATTAAAAAAACAGAAATATATATATATATATTAAGCTTGATTTAATTTGTTTATGGTTGTGCATACTTGATTTGATAATGTGTAAGTGTATATATATTAAATATTCATATTTACTATGTTTATTAAATGTTCCTACTTGTTTATAATTACCTATACATAAAAATGTTCACACCTTTCCTTTTGTGTTGGCATAAAAATGTTGTATATATGTTATTTGTTATTCTTCATACTTGTTCATAATTGTTATACTTGTTCATAATTTGTATTTTTATACTTGTAAATTCAAACTCTTATTATACTTGTTCATACTTTGTTTATAATTTTACATACTTGATTTATATTATTCATACTTGTATATATATTTTTGTTCATATTTTTTATGTTTTATGCTTGCCATGTTATATTACTTCACAATGTTCATAGTATACTTTTTCATAAATTGTACTTAATGCCTATATTGTATTAGTTCATGAATTGCATATTATGCTTGTTCATCTTATTCTATTGTTATTATTTATTTATTATTTATTTGTTACTGTAATATGTATATATATAAAAGAAAAAATATGGAAAAAAAGACGTAAGGAACTATATATCGTTGACTTTCTTAAAGTGTAAATATTGTTTCCTATTAAATGTTTTAGAGTTGCATGAATCTCAAGGCCCCTTTTTCTTCAAAATTTTACTTTCGGGAACAGGTAGCGCCATTTTTGTATACTTTCTCCTTAACCCTTCATGATGTTTGGATTTCGTCACCACACACCATATACTCGAATCTATGGACATGAGGTTGGGGCGGAGTTTGTAAACACTCGGGTTTGGTAATTCACCAAATCTTCCTTCGGTTAGTTATGGTGTCTAGAAGGGTTATGACTGGTAACATATTTTGGATTAAGAAAGGGAACACCAATGGACTATATGCCAAGCTAGCCTCGGGGTGCTCTCGAAATTATCCTTACTTCTCGCGTTACATCTATCTCAACTAGTCATAATTAACGTTGAATGATGGAAGGATGGTTATCAGTACGTGCAGGCCATACGCCCAGGAAAGTACTATGAGAAGCGGAAGAGGAAAATTATTCATGACACTCTAAAACTCTACTTATTGCATTATTAGATTGCATACCCTCCTTGAGATCTCATGATGCTCGGATTTCATCACCGGCCCCCCTAGACTAAGTGAATGTAGGGAAGTGAGATCGAAGGTGTAGGCCATTCTTTCATGAATTGTTACGTAACTCTTATGACTTGTGTAGGTTCTGACAATTTATCTCTTATGCATTTACACCATTCTTCATGTAAATACTTTTGTGTTGCATTAATTTAGATGCATTTGGAACTTGTGCACTTTCTTGCCATTACCGTGACTTTTTGTTAATTTTGGCTTCCATTTATGTGATACATTATGCAATCTATACTCTCATACTCTTATTATCTCTTCTTATGTATATGTTGATTCCGGCTTAAATTTATACAGTCATACTTGTTTATACCTCACATTTTCTTGCTAATTGTGATTTCCTTAACTTATATTCCTAACACTAACCCTAACTTTTGTAACAACTATCTTGTTTTAATTAACTTTCACTAGCTACTTACTTGTGTATACTTGCCTTCTAACTTAGTGTTTTGTTCTAATATGGGTACGTACTTATGAATGCGCGCTCATCAATCTAAGCTTGATCGGTTGAGAAAGCAACTTGACATCTCACCATGCATTGCAACATTCAGAGACGCACTTAGGCAAACCGGCTCATCCAGACCTCCATCCCCAATATTTTGTGAGTCCATAAGTGAGAAGAGTAATTCAAAAGAAGAATAGACTTTTGGAACACCATTAGCTATGATACGAAATCTGAGTATCCGTGAGCAGACCTGTGCAAACACAAATGGCACTACAAACTTCTGCATCCAGTATCCCGAGCCTAGAACCAACAAGAAAGATATTGAGCTTAAGAGTGGAGTCCTTCATCAGCTACCAAAGTTCCATGGAATCAGAAACAAAGATCCACACCTACACTTAACGGAGTTCCAATTCATTATTGGTAGTATGTGTCCCAATGATGCGGACTTGGAAATCATGAAGCTGAAAGCTTTCCCTTTATCCTTAGAAGATAGAGCACGGGTATGGCTTTTGGGTCTCCCACCCAATCATATTGAATCTTGGGAGAAGTTGGTTTAGGAATTTCTTACCAAGTACTTTCTTGCCTGTTTTAATAAAAGAGATCACTGGAATCTAGCAAAAAGAGCATGATGAGAATTTCAGCTAGTTCTATGAGAGGTTTAAGGAACTTTGTACTTCATGCCCGACTCACGAGATCACTGAAGGTTATCTCTTAACCTACTTCTACGAAGGACTCAAAGGTTGGGATAACGGATTACTTGATACTGTAGCTAACTGAAGTTTCTTAGCTTAGAGTTTAGTAGACGGTTGTGCACTACTTGAAAGCCGTGCACTCAATGATGCACAATATGAAGGTATCGAGCATATTCCAAGAAAGGTACGTGAGGTGAGTTCCCATGTTATAAATGATTATAAGTTAGATAAGATCATCTCTATGCTTTCGAATGTGTTGGAACTAAAGAAGCAGGTGGCCCCGGTTTGTTCCATATGCTCCCAAGGCCATCTTGAGGACCAATGCCCCTACACTGCAAGGGTGGAAGACCCCGGGACTGAAATGGCACACACCATTGGAGGCTTTCAAGGAGGGCCAAGGACCCAAGGTTACAGTTGGAGAGATCCGAACAATGTCCTAAACCCTCAACACATGTCAACCTACGCCCAACCCGAATGCAAGACTCAGCCAATGCGCTTATCACTCGAAGTGGTAAAGTGCTTAGTGAAATAAAGCCAGATCCAGCCGTTTTTTAGGCTGAAAAGCACAATGTGGCAACTAAGACCACCACAACACAACCACCTGTTCAACCTACCCACACACAAGGTAATGACCCTATCCGTTCAAGTTCGGTTATTACTAATTCCCCGTTTGTGCATGCACCATTTCCAATTAGGCTTGCCAAATTTAAGAAAGATGAGTCCGATGAGGAAATCTTGGAAATCTTCAAAAGGGTGCAAATCAACAGGCCCTTGATCGAGTGCATCAAGCAAGTGCCGAAATATTTAAAGTTTTTGAAAGAGTTATGCACTCCAAGGCGCCAAACGAGGGAGAAGGAGGTTGTGATGGTGAGTGAAATAGTTTCTGCTGTAATCCAACATCGGCTGCCCCTAAAGTTGAAGGATCCGAGGAGTTTTTCTGTTCCCTACATGATTGTTAACAAATATTTTGATAAAGTCATGCTAGACTTAGGTGCATCCATTAATGTTATGCCATATTCTTTATATGTTGCCCTAGGTTTAGGTAAACTGAAGCATGATGATGTTATCATTCAATTAGCTGATCGTTCTAACGTGTATCCTAAGGAATACGTTGAAGATGTTCTTGTGCAGGTTAACCAGCTCATTTTCTCTGCGGATTTTTATGTCCTAGACATGGAGGATTACCCTACGAATCAAGCTCCACTAATGTTTTTGGGATGACCATTCATGAGAATTTCCAAAACGAAGATTGATGTCTTCAATGGCACACTAACTATGGAAGTCGATGGAGAGGAAATAGGATTCAACATTTTTTATGCCATGAAGTACCCTAGTTCCACTACTCAAACTACTTTTTCAATTGATGTGTACACTTCTTTTGTAGAGAAACATCTAGAGTCAATTCGAGAAGACACACTCAATATGGTCATTCAGGAAGGAGTAGGCCTAGCTCAACCGGGGGACGCCTTGGTTGAAGACAAAGACTATGAACTAGAGCCTCAGATTTGGGAAGAAGTCATGGCCCTCAATGAGGCTCCCAAAATGGTAGATCCTTCTATACCTTTGTCACTTTCAGTTAGTACTAATGAAACTTTTCCTTCAGTAGTTCAGGCCCCTATCCTCGAGCTTAAGGTTCTACCTAACCACTTGAAGTACGCCTATCTCGGCCCTAATGACCCTTTACCCGTCATAGTGTCTTCTACACTGACTGAATCACAGGAAGAAATATTGATATGTGTTTTGACGAAGTATAAGACAGCTATTGGATGGACTTTTTCAGACATCAAGGGAATCTGCCCTATAACCTTTGTGCATCGAATCCTGTTGGAAGATGATGCAAAACCCTCTCGTGAAGCTCAACGTCGTTGCCATCCTCCGATGATGGATGTCGTGAAGAAAGAGGTAATCAAACTCTTGGACTGTGGTGTAATCTACCCAATTTCAGGCAGTAAATGGGTTTCACCAGTCCAAGTAGTCCCAAAGAAAAGTGGAGTCACAGTTGTTGACAACAGTAAAGGTGAGCTCGTACCCCAAAGAACAATAACCGGATACAGAGTCTGCATAGATTATCGGCGCCTTAACAAAGCAACCAGGAAGGACCACTTCCCTTTGCCCTTCATCGATCAAATGCTTGAAAGGTTAGCTAGTCACTCTTATTACTGTTTTCTTGATGGTTATTCCAGGTACAACCAAATCTGTATTGCTCAAAATGATCAAGAAAAAATGACTTTCAGTTGTCCTTTTGACACTTTTGCCTATCGAAGAATGCCCTTCGGTTTATGCAACGCTCTAGTTACGTTATGCATGCTTTCTATTTTCTCTCAATATGTCGAAAAAATAATTGAAGTGTTTATGGACGATTTCAGTGTCTTTGGGGATATTTTTGACGCATGTTTAGAACACTTAGAACTTATCTTACAAAGATGTGTTGAAACTAATCTAGTGCTTAAACTGGGAAAAATGTCATCTCATGGTTAGAAAAGGGATAGTCTTAGGCCATATTGTCTATGAGGGAAGAATCGAGGTTGATAAATCTAAAGTTGATATTGTGCGCCACTTACCCTCTCCCACTTCTGTGAGAGAGATTCGTTCATTTCTTGGTCACACAGATTTCTATAGAAGATTTATCAAGGACTTCTCCCACATTGCAAGCCCTTTGTGCCGATTGCTTCAGAAGGTGACAACCTTCGTCTTTCAAGCTGATTGTCAGGAAGCTTTTGATAAGCTTAAAAATATTTTAACCACTGCTCCTATTCTTTGTGCCTCAGATTGGTCCCTACCCTTTGAATTAATGTGTGATGCCTCTGATTATGTAGTTGGTGCCGTGCTCGGACAAAGGTGAGACAAGAAGCCCTACACCATATACTATGCATAAAGAACTTTGAATGATGCCCAAATGAACTACACCACTACTGAGAAGGAGTTGCTTGATGTTGTATTTGCTTTAGATAAGTTTCGTTCTTATTTACTTCGAACTAAAGTCATTATTTACACTGATCATGCAGCACTGAAGTATCTCCTGGCCAAGATGGAAGCTCAACCAAGGCTAATCCGATGGATTCTTCTTCTTCAAGAGTTTGACATTGAGATTAAGGACAAGAAAGGTGTAGAAAATGTGGTAGCTGACCACTTGAGCCGTATTGTACATGAAAGAGATCCTGTGGCGATTTAAGAGATGTTTCCGGATGAACAACTCTTCGGAATCAAGGTAAGTACTCCTTGGTATGCTGATATTGTCAATTACTTAGTCACCAAGGAGTTGCCCACCACTCTCACTCGTGCAAAAAAAGATAAACTCAAGAAGCATGCTAGGTACTATGTTTGGGATAAACCTTATTTATGGAAACACTGTACAGATTTACTAATTAGAAGATGTGTCCCTGATATTGAACATAGGCAAGTCCTTGAATTCTACCATAACCATGCTTGTGGAGGTCACATTGGATCTAGAAAAACTGCACATAAAATTTTAGAATCTGGATTATATTGGCCCACACTGTTTAAAGATGCACATTCATTTTTCTTAGCCTGTGATAAATCCCAAAGATCAGGAAACTTAGGACGAAGGGATGAAATGCCACAACATTATATTTTAACTGTTGAAATATTTGATGTTTGGGGTATCGATTTTATGGGTCCATTTCCTCAATCTAATGGCTATCTCTATATCATACTTGCTGTTGATTATGTATCGCAATGGGTGGAAGCTAAGGCCACCAGGACTAATGACTCTAAAACTGTTGCAGATTTCCTCAGAACTAACATTTTTTCCAGGTTTGGGATCCCACGGGTCCCAATAAGTGATGGAGGAAGTCATTTCTACAATAAGACCATTGAAGCTTTAATGAAACAGTATGGTGTCACTCACAGAGTCTCTACACCTTACCATCCCAAACGAGTGGAATGGTTGAAGTCAGTAATAGGGAGATCAAGAAGATTTTAGAGAGAACCGTGGGTCCCAATCGTAAGGATTGTAGCCAAAGGTTGGATGATGCAGGTTGGGCATACAGGACGGCATACAAAACACCTATAAGAATGTCACCCTATAGGTTGGTGTACGGTAAAGCATGTCACCTTTCGGTGGAACTAGGGCATAAAGTATGGTGGGCTGTCAAGACTTCAACATCAAGCTGGATGACGCCGGGTTGCATCGAAAGCTCCAGCTGAGTGAGATTGAGGAGATTAGAAATGATGCAATCGAAAACGCTCTGATCTACAAGGAAAAGACTAAGGGATTTCATGACAAACAGATCTAGAGTAAAACGTTTAACATTTGCCAGAAAGTTTTGCAGTTCAATACCCGGCTTAGACTCTTTCCAGGTAAATTATTTTCCAGATAGGTAGGTCCTTTTGTTGTTACTAATGTGTTTTCCCATGCAGCCATACAGATCAAAAGCATTGAAACGGGAAAAGAGTTCAAAGTCAATGGCCACCGATTGAAGACTTACATCGAGGCAATTGGAGAACATGTTGTGGAGTCAGAAAGAATGCTACCGTCTCACATCATATGAGTGAAGCACTTGGTCTAGGCTGGATGGACGTTAAACTTCAAGCACTTGTTACCCAATGTGTTCCCAAGTTGTGAAGGAGTCATCAACGTAGATTTTCTTTTTTTCCACCCTTCACTCTCTTTTACTTTGTTTATTTTATGTTTTTCTTACTTCGTCTTCGTAAATCATCTTCCTTACTTTAATTTTATGTTCAATTACTTTCTAATTGCTTACATTGAGGACAATGTAGAATTTAAGTGTGGGAGAATGGTTTACAATTTTTATTTGTGCAATTAAATTGATTTCCCGAAAAAAAAAACAAAATAGTTTTTATTTTAATTTGTTTTTGACTTTCTTGAGTCTCTTCGTTTTTCTTTAGTGTTTTTACGAGTCTCAAGTTGCCCTTTAACCTGTCAATGATAATAATGAAGGGAAATAAGTATGCTATGGATATAATGATGATCACTACAACTTGAATTTGTTTGTTGATATTTTTGTGATTAAGTGTTATAACTTGTAAATAATGCATGTAAATTGGTATATAAACGAGCATGTTAAGATAAGAATGAATCATTTGAATCTTATGTGAGCTTTAGAACCTTATATACATCTTTGATGAGTGATTCATAAGTTCTTTGTTTAAATTGATATACATATGCCTCATAACTGCTTGCAATAGATTTTAATGAACTTTAGAGTACTAGAACTTATTCTATATGATTTTCAAAGCTTTTAATTTAATAAACTCTCTGATTTTGGATATGATTAAGGTATTAGGTTTAACACCATAAATTCAAACATCCATGTTCCCTATTTTGTGCACAAAGTTGCGACCCCCTTAGTTTTAACCTTTTTGAGCCCACATTAAGCCTTTCTTTCATCACCATGATTATCTACACACTTGAGCTTAGTATAGACATCATTTACCCTTGTTCCAAGGACTCGGTTGAAGACATGAAAATGGTGTGAAGAGAAATTTATGATGTTGTAAAGACTTTTATGTATATTATTTGGATTTACTTACTCAAACTTCGTTGTATTATTGACACATGTTATTACCTTGATATTAAAAAAAAGACAAAAATGAAAATGAAAATAAAAGTGAAAAAAAATAAAATAAAAAGAGAAAAAGAAAATGTTTTGAGTTTCTATTAAGGTATAAAGGTTTGATTATGTAATGTTTGAGTTAAGTCCTTTACATTCGTAAATCCGATACAAAGAATGACACGACCCATCCTAATCCCCCCGGGATTAACGTGGTATGCGTCATGCTCCCGTCTAACACGAAATTTCAGACAAGGGATAATACGTACCTCAGCCCATACGAGGCTCCCAGAGCGTGCCAGGATCGTTAGTGGAGTGCGATGTCTCGGTCTCTGCTACAGCCCAGATCTGTGATCAACCTAAAGGGCATTAAAACCATTAAGAACTGTGAGTGGACGAACATCAATGAGTTCATAAAAACACATTTCATAAAGATATTTATGCCCATCACTAAAAAGTATGCATACATCGAAAACCAGTAATCAAAATATTTACTGAAATAAACCATTAGGGCCTTAGCCCAAAAACCGTAAATCAAAACCAAGTGTGGGAACTCAACCCAAAACTGCAGAATATCAAAATTCGTAAATCCAGAACCAAGTGGGCCACTGCCCAAATCCATACCCACAAATCCATAATCATCGAAATACAATCTCATAAATCCAATAATCCATATTCACCACATAACCATCATCGACATCCCAGATGCTTGATGTCCCAGACGTCATATCTCACGGTAATAAGCAACGCGTGCTACCCGGGTTCTCTCCGGGTCAATATCTCTGACATCCCAGATGTCTGACGAGACAGACGTCTAATCATAGCAATCCTGCTCCCGAGTCACTATACGGTCCTGTAGCTCTATATAATGACCCCTCACAGGTAATGCACCGTGACTTCCCCAGTGTCCTAGACACCTAGAGGAGACCATCACATATCCTCGTATCAAGATGGTATATGGAAAATAGTTTTACAAAGACATTTCAAAACATCTCAATGGACCCTGCCCGAAATTCCCATAAAAATCACAAATCCATTTAGGGTCCCTGACCTGAAATTACGTTTTTGAAACATAGGGTGCCAGACCCGAAATCACATTTATAAAACTCAATTGGGCCTCATGCCCGATTTTGTAAACCATTGGGCCCCCAGCCCGATCACAAGTGAAATGATTTGGTGGTTAATGTAACCACGGGTTGCTTTGCATGGATCGACTGCCCTGTGACTCTCATTAATGGCAGCATGGATTTATGAGGAAATTTTGTTACAACATACCTTGGTACGACTCTATAGTGAGCCAGAATTGTGTTGGCGATTCGAGCTATGACCATGGAGCCGTGAGTGCCAGCTGAGTATGACGTTATGGGACATGTGATGTTGACATGGTAAAATTCAGGAAATGCGGGGAAATTGTGAAAGTTGATAACTCTCGGTGTGGGAGAGATGTCAGATTGATTTGCGTCTGGAAAAGTGGTGACAGTTTGGCTGGTTGTGTCAACGTGGATTGATGAGTGAGATTTGGTGACTCCCAGTGGGTGCAGATGTCAGGGTGGATTAGTGATTGATAAGAACCGTCAAGTTGAATGTGTCGGCCAAATGTGTCAGCGTAATGGTACAATTGTCGGGTAGTATCAACTCGGAACGTGTGATCAATGTCACTCGACATGGTCGACTGTAGATGATGCGACGTGAGTATTAGTGGAATGTCTGGGTGCAGACAAGTCAAGGTCAATATCCAACAGGGGCTCAAGCCCGAAATGTCTATTTCACGCATCTCCTCCAAATCATTCAAAATCGATAATCAAATCCTCGATTTCACATCTCTCTGTGAAATCATTCAAATCACATAAATTACATGCACGTAGAAACTCGACCTAAGCCCAAGTATCATAAAAAACATAACTCTAGAAATACGTGTAGTGTAAAATTTTCTACGAAAATTCCAAATCATATTTAAAGCATATGCAATCAGCGCATCCCAAATCATGTTCGTAAAACATATAAAACATTGATGCATGCATCATATTTATAAATCAAAAGTCCATTGACAGACCGTCCAAACTGCGCGCTTGCAATCCACGCCGTAAGCCACTCTGAAGCCTTTCCATAGTCTCCAAGGTGTCCGAGCCTGTCCAAATCATACACAAAGGACACTATCAACCTATACAAGTCCAAACCATAAACCCTCAAAACTCTCAGAATAGTAAACGTGTCCCGAACACGATTACTGAAGCTAAAAACCTCTAAATGACCTATCAAACGATCTTTGATCACCCTGAAACCACCACCATTGGATTTAGATTGTCGAAACCTTTCGAACAAGACCGGTTTGACCTCAAAATTCATGCCCACGCGCCCTCATGAGTAGGTCAAAGTTTGGTCAACAAAAAGTCAATGTTGGTCGACTGCTGACGTGGCACTTTGCCACTTGTCACTGACAGCCTCTAACACCTCTTTGCCATGCGGCACCCCATGCCACGTGTTTACTGACGTGGCACTGCCACGTGTCATGGCTGACATCGTTGAAGACGTGGCATGCTGATGTCATCATGTGATGTTGACACGACCCATCCCAATCCCCCTTGGATTACCGTGGGATGTGTCATGCTCCCGTCTGACACGAAGTGTCAGACAAGGGATAATCTAAAGCCACTGCCCCAACGAGCTTCCAGAGTGCGCAAGGATCAATGGAGGAGGCATGTAATGTCCCAGCCTCTGCTGCAGTCGCATCGGTGATCAACCTGAAGGGCATTAAAAACACAAAAGGCAGTGAGTGGACGAAAATAAATAAGTTCATAAAACACATTTCACAAAGATATTTATGCCCTTCATTAAAACGTATGGATGCATCGAAAACCAGTAAGTAAACTATTTACTAAACAACCATTAGGGCCTTAGCCCCGAAACCGTAAAACCAAATCATATGGGTCTCTACCCAAAACCATGAATACCGAAAACCAAACATATATTATATAAATCCGACATCCAAAATACCAATTCCAATTCCAAGTGGGCCATCGCCCAAAACCATAACCATAAATACCATTTCCAGGAAAAACATGTTTAAACCATCATGGGCATCCCAGATACCTAGCGTCCCAGACGCTCGACGTCTCAGACGTCATATCTCACGGTATAAAAATAAGCAACGCGTGCTGCCCGGGGTCTCTCCGGGTCCATAACTCTTACATCCCAGATGTCTGACGTCCCAGAGGTCTAATCATAGCAATCCTGCTCCTAAGTCATCATACGGTCCGGTAGCTCCGTATAATGACCCCTCGCTGGCAATGCACCGTGACTTCCCTAGTGTCCCAAACACCTGGAGGAGACCATCACATATCCTCGTATCAAGATGGTTTATGGAAAACAGTTTATCAATCATTTCAAACATCTCATGGGCCCTGCCCGGAATTTCCATAAAACCATCACAAGTCCAAATATCTGATTTCTCAAATCCAAAACATTTATCCACATCCATTTAGGGTCCCCGACCCGAAATCACATTTGTAATTAAACTGTCCATTAGCCTCGTTATGGATTTAATTAGGGTTCTGTGAGATCAAATACATCTAAACATACCTCAAAACATCAATTTGAGCTCAAATTTTCGATGAACGTTCGCACACTGTTTCTGCATCAAATTTCCTCGATCCTCATCGTTTTTCTTAAATTGACTCAGCCAACAGCTTTGTAAGGTCATCATAAACTTGTTTTAAAGCTCAATTGCATCGTCCAACGCCTCCCATTACGCGGCTCAATCCTTCGAATTTCCAAGCTTCGCCGTCTGTTCTTAGCTCAACGGGCTTCGAACCTTGCAATACTTGCTTTGGATCGACTAATAAGGGTTCCAGAAGACTGACTTGAGCCTCAAATTGGCTTGGGCTGGCCTACATTTCAAATTCGAAATTGAAATTGTTCAATCACAGGTTTCGGGTTTCTGGGTGCATTTCCACCCAGTCCCTCTATCTTCCTCACCAATTCAGTCTCTCAGTTTCTCTTCCTCTCCCCCAGCAACGATTTTAAAACCTCAAACCCACAATCAAGCCACCTGTGCTCTGCTCACCTGTAAAAACCCAGTTTGAGTGCTCTGTTTTTTTTTTCTTGTTTTCCATGTCCACCCGCACCCAGCATTAAGAAAATCGACCCGTGCACTGCCCCTGCCTTTGTTCCTACACTCAAGGCATAAAGAATTCAGTCACTCAGCCCAACCAATTTGTTCCATAAACAAATACACACTGGTGCTCTGTCTCTGAAGAATTCTCTCAGAACCCACTCACGGCTGTTTCAATTTGCAACAGCCAAATTACCATTTTGCCCTTCCTTTGGAAATTCACCAAAATGCCCTCTTCGTTCTAGACCCGTAACTCATCCGTATGATGTCCGTTTTCAGCATGCCGCCTGTCGTTGTACTCAGGGCGTCGAGACCTACCTAACGGTCCTCGAATTGTGTGAAAATCAGTGGTCAATCAAAAAGTCAACATTTTCCCTCTTTTCGCCCGAATTACGAAAATACCCCTCGACTTCCGAACGTCATAACTTCTTCCTCGAATGTCAGAATCGGACGTACCACCTGTCTATGAACTCGTGACATCCCAAACTACATCACGGTCATCGGTCAAAGTTCATTTGACCGCCCGAATTAAAAGTTAACGTTTTACCCACGACTAGGGGCAAAACGGTCATTTTGCATCGTTCGTCCGATTTCGCCTAACTAATCCCCGATTAACCGCACTAATCATGATTAGTTATTAATCAAATATCAGAATTCGGGACGGGTCGTTACAGATGTCATCATGCTAACGTCATGGCCTTACTGGAGAAGACTACCGACGACGCTGTGCTCCGCCATCTAGTTCGCTGGCTGGCTGTCGGAAAACTACCATTATTGGCCGGTTTTTAAACCTTCATAACTCTCTCAATTCTCAACCAAATCTTACATTCTTTATATGTAAATCTATCTACTCGAGCTAAGGAATCTAAATCTGAACCTAGAATTGAGAGAAATTACATGATTTTCAAGATATAAGCTTCCAAAGTTTCTGCCAAACTTTGAGTCCATGTTCTGGCCACTCCCAGCATCCCCAACCTTCTATTTTTGATCTTACATGCTCGTATGAGCTCTAAGAACACAACCATTCCATCAAATCATGGCCCAAACATCTAAAAACCAAAATCCAATTTTTCAAAACACTCGGGTTTACCTTTTTCATGGTTGTTGGCCACCTCCACAACGGCTCCGCTGTCTTTGTCACCCCACTTAGCCTCTCACGGTCTCTCCCTCACTCTCAGTCTCTCTCATGCAGCAACAGGGGCCGGCGGAAGGGGAAAAATGGTTGGGGTAGGTTTTAGGTAGGATGAAGATGAAAGGGAAAATAGGAGATGAGATGCATATATGTAGTGTGTGGACCAAAGGATGGGTGACACTTGTCACTCATCCATTGGTCTACAGAAGATATTTTGGGTCCCATTTTCAAATCCCAAAAAGTCAACTCTTCATAATTCATGCAATCGTCAATAGTTCAAAACATGATCCTTGACCCGTATCTTTCCCATACGATGTCCGATTTCAACGTGTCGCCTGTCTATGGACTCGTATCATCTTGATCTACGTAATGGATCTTGATCGACGTGCCAATGACCTCCCGGGTGAAAATTCCATATTTTACCCTTTTAGGGGCAAAATAGTCATTTCACCCCGATCGTCTGATAATCCTCCATTAATCCTAAAGTAATTATCATTAATCCCGAAATTCGGGATGGGTCGTTACAATTCAAGCTGAATGCATCCAACTATGGGCTTCGATGATCAAACTCTTTGTCGTGTCAAAGCACCAATTTGAAGACTCACTTAACAAGTTGGGCATTACTGATATCTATGCCCCAACTAAAGGTGGAGTGTTGGCGTGAGTCAACGCTCTTATTAGGAATATAACTTGTTCCTATTAGGAGTATAATTTATATTTTATTGTAAGTATCTAATTTGAGTATAATTATGAGATTTGGTATATATTTCCTATTTATACCCACTATTTATGTAGTATATATATTCCTTCTTGAGAGAGAAATAAAAATATCAGTTTAAACCATAATTATTTTGAGTTGGTATTAAAGCAATTACGCTCATGAAACACAAATCCGGTGTGATTCCTCCCATGTGGGTGTGCGGAGCCTAAGTACTCTGTGCACCCATGAGAATTGTGCTATGTCTTACCTCATTGTCCTTTTATAACACTAAGTATTTTCGACTTGGTGACGGTTCATACCGAATTGTCTTCTTCTACTTCTATTGCGACTGTTCATACCGAATCGTCTACCAATCTACCTATGGGATCCAAGTTGTATGGATCCAACTATGGGCTTTGATGATCAAACTTTATGTTGTATCAAAACACCAATTTGAAGACTCACTTGACAAGTTGGGCATTACCGATATCTATTGACACGGCCCATCCCAATCTCCCCGGGATCAACGCGGGATGTGCAATGCTCTCGTCTGACACGAAGTGTCAAACAAGGGATACCTCAAAACCTCAGCCCATTTGAGATAAGGCATAACACGAAACCTCAGCCCACTCGATAGGACTCGACTACGTCCATCGATAGCAGCGTCTGCCACAACCTCGTGCAGACCAATCTCATAAACACTCTGCTATCGAGACTCCAAATTCATACAGTAGTCGACCTGCTAGTACCAACCACTCCACACACAACATTCACCGATCGGTCCACCTCAGGATCCGGTCGTCAAGTACTACACTCCTGGTAACTTGTCCAATCAGTCACCTACTAGGGTTATCACAAACCCGACTGCCCACTGCAGCCCAACCATCCTGACTGATCCCTCGCTCTCGACTCCGAAAAGTCGTCATACTCCAATACTGGTACCAACCAACCAGTAACTACACAATCTGAGGACCTTGTCCCCTTGTACCTATACGATTCCTAGCCGCTGGCCTCCACAAGAACTTGGCCATACTCCGTGCCTAACAATGCACAATGGCTACACGTCGCAATCGTATCCTATTGCGTTACACCACAACTCCTCCGGGCATCTCCTACCAGTCGACATCCCTCCGGGATTCGACACACTGAAACATGGAAACACATGCCAAATAGGGTCCAACATTCCCATTCCCAACAATCTCACTCTGGTCAACCATGACCTCTGCTGCCCTCTGCAGCATACTCTCCAATCCGACATGACACGACCGACGATGGTCTCGACTCTCGGGCTGTCATACGGTATCTACGGATCCAATGGGTCCTACTCACTAGTGACACTATGGCTCTAAGCCGTTGGATTCACTCGAATACTGATCCTACTTGGGATCCACTTCCTCGAAACATGCGGCATCCAATGCCCATCGAACCATAAACTATCGCACCACATGCCATCACCATATAACTAAGGTTCGATTCTATCGAATCCTCATATTAATACCATAACTATCAGGTTGATGACGGGCGGTTACAACTGCAAAGACATCACATCCTCGACCTATGCGCACTCTCCGCGGGAAAACCCGCTCTGATACCACTTGTCAGGACCCATCCCAAATCCCCCCGGATTAACGTGGGACGTGCCTGATCCCGTCTGACATAGTGTCAGACCAGGGAAAATTTTGTCTCTAGCCCTCACCGGGGCGTCCAGAGTACGCCAGGATCATAGGAGGAGGAGTGTTATGTCTCATGTAACGACCCATCCCAAATTAACGGGATTAATTAAGGATTAATGACGGACTAGCCTAGCTAATAAGAGACTAATCGGGGATTAGACGAGGATTCACGGGCGTTCAAGGCAAAATGACGATTTTGCCCTTGGAATGGGCAAAATGTTGACTTTTTGTTTGGACGGTCAAATAAGCTTTGACCGATGACCGTGACGTAGTTCAGGACGTCACGAGTTCATAGACAGGTGGCACGCTCGATTCCGACATTCAAGGAAGAAGTTGTGATGTTCGGAAGATCGGGGGCATTTTGGTAATTTAGATGAATAGGGGGCCAATAGTTGACTTTTGATCTGGGTGGTTCGATGACCAAGGCCAGGTATCGTGACGTAGATCACGATGATACTAATCCGTAGACAGGCGGCACGTCGAATTCGGACGTTCGATGGTGAAGTTATGGTTCATGGAAGTTCAAATGTACTATTGCATGTTTTACGAGACGGGGACTATTAGGCAGCAAGTGGGGTCCAAATATTATTGGACAGGTCAATGGATGAGTAAAAAGTGTCACCCATCCATTGCCCATCCAAACCAAACCCATGCATATCCCTTCCCTTTTACATCGATCAATTTCCCATTTCTCCCAACCAAACCCGATCCCATTTCTCACCCAAGACCCAAACCCTTAACCTATGTTCTTCATTGAGACATCCAGAGAGAGATGAGGAGGACAGGCTGGACGTGGTGGCTGGCCAGGAAGAGCCGTCGTGGATGGCGGAGCAGGAACCGATCGAGGTAATCGGTTTTTCCCGATTTTGTTCATTTTCCATTTTAATTGTTATGGGTCGATTTTGACGGTTTCAATTAACTAAGTAGGTTGATAGGGAGTTTTTAGGAAGGTTTGGAGAAGGTTTGGACGTCGAGGAGGCCCTGGGGTGAGTTTTGGATTTTTGAACCTGAGAGGAAAATCGGACCGGTCGGGTTTCGTGGGTTTTAGGGGTTCTAATCAATTGGGTTAGGTTCCTAGGACAAAAAGAGGAAGAATAGAAGTGATTAGGAGTGAAACGGGTGAAAACTAGACCGGGAAAGGACCTGGACCGATCACGCCAGTCCAAGTTGCAGGCGAACCGGACCGGCCGGTTCAGACCGGCTGTCGCGAGGAGGAAGACGAAGCACTGTAGCAGCGCGTGGCTTCCACGCGCATCCACTTCAGGCGGCGCGTGGGGGAGATTCTGAGGAAGGTTGCATCATGTCAAATCATCTATTTGATGTAACGAACATTTTGGTACTGGTTTCGAGTCGATCGGACATCGTCTCGATATAGTTCGGGCTGTCCGAAGGTTTCGGTGCGCGTTTAAAAATAGTTAAAAAAATCCCGGAAAATTAGGGGGATTTCGTGAGGGGTTAATTAACTAGTTCGTAATCCTCTAAAGTGATTTGGATAGGTTTGGGTACCCCGAAGGCGTCGGTTGACCTGAAAAGGCGTACGTTGCGGATATCGTGTCAAGACCCGTCCCAAATATCACCTCGATACCCGGGACGAACCCTGCTCCCATCTGACAATCACACTTAAAGTACCAAAATAACCTCAACACAACCATAAGCATAATTATTAGACAAGGGAGAAATATAATACAACCGTAATTCAGAGCATAGTTATACAAAACAGGCACAAAATCCTACTAAGGCTAATCTTGCAACGGAAGGACGTCGTAAGCTCTATGCCTCGGATCCTGCCTCAACGTTTACCCCAGCGCAATCACCACGACCTGGAGGGTAAATTAAAACCAAAAAGTATGAGTGGACTAAAGCAATAAAAGGTTTAAAACACGATTTAAGAATAAAACAGTTGACAGAAAAGAATAAGGTTTTTCCCTCCGTTTTAAAAATATGCATGCCTAACTTAGTATTAGAAAACCACGATATAAAACAGTATGATAAATATGCCAAGATCATATCATAAAACCAAATCCGCAAATATCAAAGTCCGATCAAACCTGCTGGGTTATCCGAGCCTTTAAACTCAACCAGGCCTCAAATGTAATCCGAGTCTTTAAACTCCCGATTTTTTAAACTCAATAGGCCTATGGGGGTAATATCGTAAATATCCGAGTCTTTAAACTCCCGAGTCTTTAAACTCAATCCGGGCCCGTCCCCCGTCAATCAGAATCCGGGTCTTTAAACCCAATATCCAGATCTAGCAAATCCAATACAAAAACCAATTGAAAACCAAGTCTCAATCCATATCCAAACCCGAATCCGAAATCATCGGTCCGAAGCCCTTCCGGCGTTCAGAACCGTCATTCCGAACCCAAATCCGGAATTCCACGAAATCCAATTTTAAACCAAAACCAGGTTGCCAAAATCATGTCTCAGAATTCATTATGACCATCAAAACACAATTATAATTGGAAATCCCAAAGTATAGCATCAAAATCAGAAATCTAGCTTTTTCTCGAAAAACATGCAAAAGCCCGAACAGAGCAAACGAAAACATTTAGGCATGCTCGTAAGAAAAGAAAGAATCCACTCACGAATCAGAAAATGTCAATCGCGCTCCGTGCGCTCCTCGACCGTCTCAGGTGTCTCCCGTCTTGTCAATAGGCACCAAATAGGGTCACAATTACATCAAATATGCTAACCCTAATCTCCCCCAATTTTCGGGAATTTATTCGTAATTAAAACCCTAAATCGTCCAGATTCCCGAACTATCCCGTAACATCGTCCGATTAACCCGAAAATTGCACCAATGGATTCCTTAGACCATTTAGAACCAAAACCATGTTGGAATTTTGGCCGGAATCCTCCCCACATGCCCCCACGCGCCGCCCAAAATGGCTACGCGTGGGCCTCACGCGCCGCCCAAAGTGGCTGCGCGTGGACCTCACGCGCCTGCTACAGTGCATCTTCAACCTCGAGTCACCCGGTTCAACTGTGTTGAACCGGCGTGACCGGTTCTCCTCCAATCTTCCACCATTTCCATCCAATCCAATCCCATCAGCTTCGTCCAGTTCCCTGCAAGTAAACCCAGTCCTAAAATCGAAGATTCACGGCCTAAAACCCATCATCTTCATCCCTGAAACAAACGGCCCGTTTGCTCTGTTTTGGCCGCCGGCCACCCAGGTCCTCCCCCGTCACGGCACCACACTCAGACGACTCCTGGGACCTTCAGGAGTCTCACCCTAACCTCCAAATCCCTCGACTCTAGCCCTAGGTCCACGACTTTTGAAAACAAGAAAACTAGAAAACAGGGGATTCAAACCATACCTTCGAACCGTCCACCGCCGTCTGCACCGCCGTGTGCCACGATGCCTAGTGGGTCCTCTGTCGTCGTCCTAGCCTCCTATTAGCTTGGATTGAACCATAACACGGCACAACCACCGTCAAACTCTCACGGCCTCCTCTGTTTCTCTGAAAACTCAGCCTTCCACCGCCGTGTCTCCGTGCACGATTTCACCCCCAAATTCCGATCACCAGCTTCCTCTCCTCTCTCTATTACTCTCACAACTCACAGGACTCTCACACACAGAGAGAATCGATCACCGTCTCTCAATCTTCACTCTCTATTTTTCTGTGTCGAAGCCCAAATGCACCGTTCACATTTGAACAATTTGTGGCCGTGTACATTATACACAAGCCTAGAACCCTCTAGCTCACAACCACGTGTCCACTTCCTATGGTCATCAGTACAAAATATCCCAGCCCACTCAGCCACATGTTCTAATCTGATTGGGCATAAGAGAAAAAGACCAAAGTGCCCCTAGGTTTAGAAATTACCATTTTACCCTCGAACTTTCCAGACCCACAACTATTCTGCCCGACGTCCTATGACAGCGTGCCGCCTGTCGTTGTACTCAGGACGTCGAGACCTATCTAACGGTCCTCGGTCTACGTGAAAATCACAAGTCCACTAAAAAGTCAACATTTTCCTCAATTAGTCAAAATTACGGTAACGCCCTCAATCTTCCAAACATCATAACTTTTCCTCCGATTGTCCGAATCGGACATGCCACCTGTCTACGGACTCGTGACATCCTAAACTACGTCACGGTCAATAGTCAACACTCATCCAACCTGTAAATCAAAAAGTCAACTTTTGACACACTATTCACAAGGGCAAAATTGTCCTTTTATACAATTCTTTTTACAAAATTACCTTTATACCCTTCCCGAAGGTACGGGTTGTTACATATCGAGGCAGCAGCACGGACGGTCTGTGAGTGGACTTTCTTTCTGAAATTGATGCATTCAGAAATGTTTTATATATGTTTTAATATGTGTTTGGGATGTCTTGAGTGCATTTTGGTGTGTGTGTGTACGTATGGGCACGTACTTCGAGGTTTTTGGGTTTCATGAAATGGTTTTGAAAAGGTAAAACCGGGCAAGAGACCCAATTAGATTTGGTTTTGACTCGGGCATGAGGCCCTATTGATGACCCGTAGGTCTGAGTCGTAGTAGCGACGGGTGCTGTGTGCACAGCGACGAACGACGTGACGCTCGCCTCCAAATTGGGATGCGTTCCTTCCGGAGAGGTCACGATGCATGTCCAGTTGTCGAGCAGCCACTGGAGGCTCGATTTCAGAGTGCTGACGGTTTAGAGGATCGATTAGCGACGTGTGCACCATGGTCTCGAGATGGTCGCGGCAGTGATGTGTTCACGGTGACATACCAGGATTCATAGCGGTTCTGGATTGATGGTTGCATGCATCGCTATGATCGGGATCGTGACTGACCCTGAGATATTAGGCTCGATGCCCAGTTGATTTACGAGTTCGGGCTTGATGCCCAGTTCATTGTGAAATCAGGTTAGAAGCTCTATTGAGTCTTACGTTCGGGCGGAAGGCCCTGTTGATTCGTGTTATCGGGCGTGAGTCCCGTTTTTATGGTTTTGTATACTAGTATGTATATACCCTCCTTACGAGATGATGGATTCGTCTCTTCCAGCGTCGACCTGGAGAGTCACGATCCACAGACCAGAGTGGGTATCCCCATAGGGATCCCGTTCCAGGAGTGGGCATTATGTTGTGGTCCCGGACCACATTCCGGAGAGAGAGCTCAGACTAGATCCAGAGATTGAGCCTCCCATATGGAAAATTCCTGGGAGAAGACTTGGAGTGAGACCCTGAGTAGTGTTCACACTAGTATAGAGATAACATCGTGATTATATCGGGGATGTGATCCCTAGGGGATGTGTGCCCCGAGTTGGCATCTTCTCCAGAAGTGCCTAGGACAGGTTATATATGCATATATGTATATGTTGACAGGTTTTCACTGAGATGGCGTTGGGCTGAGACCCACGCGTATTGGTTTTGGACTGAGACCCTTACGAGTTGGTTTTGGGACGTGTTCCCATGTGTTTTTGGTTCGGGCGGAGTCCCATGGTTTGATTGATAGATTTCGGGCCAAGGCCCAAATGGTTTGATGGTTCATTATGGTTTTTGGGAACCGGGCATGAACCTTAGAAATGGTTTTCGAATGCATGCATATGTTTTTAATGAAGGGCATAAAGGTCTTTTGTGAAATGTTTTTATAAA